>OY856409.1:1816706892-1817906892 GCA_963693085.1 Alisma plantago-aquatica | reverse complement strand
TTCCTAGATGGCCCTAGAGATCGAATTCAGTTGAATTGGATTGAATTCAATCGAATTCATGGGGAACCATTTTAAGGAGAGATTCACGTAAAAAGCGGTCAAAAATCAATCAAAAGTGACTAACAACTGTAGCCCGACAGTCTCATCATCTGATCATGTGTCAGTGTGTTGATTTAACTATTGACTAGGCGAGAAAAGGCACAACAAAGCATAGAGAAAAACAAAAGGATGAATTTGACCGCATTCAACTGAATTCAATCAAATTCGCCTTGCAAAACATTTGGCTCGAGGATCTTATCAGAGGAACCGTCTGACAAGTGTCAAGAAAAACAAAAAAAGTGGGAAAAGCTAGCCATGAAAAATCAAGAAAGTCAGTCAAGAGCGGTCAAGGAGCAAAATTCTTGTCAGTTTTTTAGGAGAGGGGTACAAAATATCTGATTGAATTTGACCCAATTGAAGCAAATGTGGTTGAACTCAGTCAGTTTGAAAATCATGTATGAAATCATTATGTCCATCCCACTCAAATATAAATTTGAAGTTAATTCCTATTTGAAAGTTAGATCATAGTAGTTGTAATAGATAAAGAAGAAGTACATGTATGCAATATAATAAAGAATATTTGAAGTATGCAAGGAAGAAATATTAAATCTAAATGGTAAGAGGAAAGATAAAACTTATGTTATTTTTTAAATACTTTTATTATGCAAAAATATAAGATAGAACAATTGTGTAGTGAAGAGGGGTGGCTGCCCCCACAATCCCTACACTCAGATGCCAAATCCTTAGCTTCGGGTTATGTGTTTCCTACACATTTCCAATGGCGACCATCTTACAAAATAGACAATCTGCGTCTCGAGCATGAGATGGTTAGTTGTTGTCCCATGACATGATAGTCATCCTTGACATTAAATAATCTTGAACTATACAGAGGTGAAGTCCTTGACACTTCATGGATTGGGTACCTCCAAATGTAAATGTATGAATGTGTAATCCCAAATATATTGATGTAGGGTGATATGGTTGTTTCCATCTTGGAATTTGAGGTTGGATGATATGAAAATTCATCATTAAAGATATGAAACCCCCAATATAAGTCTAACCATGAAATAATCCAAATGAATCCAATGGCAATTTACCACCCCAAGCTTGTCATTTTCTATGGGTCTAGGCCATCTCAATGTTCTGTAGCCATGTTGTGATGAATTGTCCATCCCGCTCCTGCAACGTTGACAAAACCTTGTAGTGGGATGATGGCAAATGTTGGCTCATACGGATGTAGTTTGTCATTGCCAACAAAGTCACTTACCCAGACTGAACAGTTGTTGCCATCCTCCTCAAGCATATTGGCCAAACTAAAGTAGACATGTTGATTGAAACAAAGTCACAAGTCTCAATGTGGGAAGTTTGGTTTGGAATAAGGGTTGAGTCAAGCTGCTCAAACTGCCCCTCAAATTGTGAGGTTGCTTAGCTGTCCTGAGAAGGATAAAAGTGATCATCATCAAACCATTCATGCATGTAGGCTATGTGTAGCCTCCATTGGTTGCTCATCTGAATCATCTTAATAAAATGAAGGGCTTCCCTGGATGGGTAAATCTTCACAGAAAAATTGTAGTGAGTCCAGTTTGAAGCCTGAACAGGAAGGTGAGATAAGTGCCTCATCAAGATTAATGAAGTGATCTAGATGATTAAGATCTTCATGAATATCCTCTGGCGCTTGTAAACATGTGATAATTAAATTGACAAGTTCTTTAAGTCTTCTTCCACATTCAAGAACCCCATCATGAAGGTATGGGACTTGTGTAGAAATTCTTTCAAGGTTCACCAATTCTGCCATGCACTTTTGTTGTAAATATGTTGTACCAAAATATTGCACTTGGATAGATCCTTGTTCAATAGTTCATAGCATACGTCTGTTGTGGTCCATGATCTTTTTGGCTACTTGGAGATGATGATCTTGTTTTTTGAGTAGCCCCTGAAGTGGATTAGCTTGGTCTTGGAGATGAGGTGCTAAGGAAGACATGAGTGCATTGGCACTTTCTCTTGCTAGTGCCACTGCTCTGATCAGTTCTTGATTCCACGATGAAGTAGAGGTCAAGGGCTAATCAACACTCTCCATTCTTAGAGTGTCTACTCATGATGATGGTGGGGGAAAATATAGCTCGACTAATTGGAATACATGACATTCAATTATTTTCCAACAGTCAGGGCTGCAAAAAAATTTGGGAGGACAGGTGGACAAGATAACTTGCCTTGCTAAAGAAAAGTCCACGGCTGAAAAACTATAAGAAAAGAAAAAGTATTTTAGTATGTATGAAAATCTAACAAGTATGTGCAAAATATAAAAAGAACTATGCATATGTGTACAAGCTTATGCTAACAAATCAAAATCATTGGACATCTAAACATGGAAAAACCAGATCTTCGACAATGACATCAAAAGTTGATCGGTCTCAATTTTGTGTCTGAAATGGAGATGGATTCATAAGGACCATATTTTAAATTTATAACATGATACCTTTAGGTCACCCACAACTCAAGGTCGAAGTAGATATACATGGTCAAATAAAAGGATGTGGGGACATTTAGACACCTAAAATCTAACTCTAATTCAATTAAGAAAAATTGGGAGTCGATATATGCAAAGAACTTGAACTAGTCTAGAAGAACAGAATAAAACAAAACAAAGTAAAGAAAACAGAGTGTATCAAACCTAATAATTAAGAAAAGGAGTTCATGGCTATGTAGCCACAAGTTAGACTGGCCTAATAATTAGGAGAAGGAGTTCATGGCTATGTAACCACAAGTTAGACAGTGTATGCATCTGTTCTCGGGTATAGATAACCCTCGAACACCATAGCAGGCAACTAATATCAAAACATTGCATGAATTGTGGTAGATGCTCTTGTGAGGATCATCCCACTCACTCTTACATAGTGTGACTAAAACCTCATCAATCATTTGAAGCCTCTCTCAAGGATAATGGTCAAACAACCCTAAATGTTCTAGATACCCTCTCAGATCCAGATTATTCAAAGTTGCTAGGAACAATATAGAACTTGCACTGAGAATAGATTGTGAATTTTATCACATTTGAATAAATTATGTTGCATTGTGATGAATGCAGTTGAATTAACCTAAAAGTGGTCAAATTCAAAGTTTTGAGTCAGATTTCTCCAACTTGTGTTCTAAACATATCCTCCCTTGGACATCCTCCTATCGGATTTCAATACAAACTACTTCTACTCATTTCTATAGTAAATCTCTCAATTTTGGTAGAAATGGAGATTCAAGAAAGAAAAAGATCAGTCAAACCAATAATCCCAACTAGAAAGAGAAGATAGAATAGAAAACATGCTAGATCTGGAAGAAAACTACTTTCTTAGGGTAAAAGTACACAAACATGGCCAAAATAGGCTACATAGCCAAGAAGGAGCTCAACTAGCCATGGACAAGCATAATTGGCATCAATCAAAGATGGAAATATGTCATTTGTACAACAACAAAGAACAATAGTAGAATAAAGGGGAAGAAGAAGATATTTATCCCGTGGAAGAGAGGTTTCTCTTGCTCTTAGCATATGGATGTACTAGATCTCATCCTTGGGGTCATACTCCTAAATCTTTTGGAATCCTAGGCCTCATTTCTCCTTTATTCCTCCCCAATAACAGCTTGGATGGGTGCATGGAGGTAGAAAGTGTTGGAAAGGGCTAGGATATGGCTAACAGCTGGTGGAAATGGTTGAAAAGTAGTTGAAGAAGGTGAAAGATGATGGAAAATGATGGTGGATGGAGGAAAACAAAGGGATGGGAGTAGGATGAGCTTTTTAGCCCTTTGAGGTCTTGGAGTTCTATAATGGAGCTCTGGGAATTGAAGTTCATAATTTTAGAAGGCTCACTGAAAAGATCGAATAGTACCCTTGGCTAGGTAACCAAAGGGGGTATTTATAATGGTAGGGATAGCGTATATGTGAGTGAAAATGAATTGGGTCAAATTTGGAAGAATTTTGTCGATTTTGATTCTTAAAAAGGCAGTTGTGAAAGTGTTCATTTGGGTTGTTTGCTGGACTTCGATTGTGACCTTCAGACCAGACCATCAGAAGACAATCCATCAGGAGAGGCGACTAGAAGGCACCATCAGAAGAGACCCTCAGGAGCATCCTTTAGTTTGTGCCATTAGAAGAAACCATAGGAAGATGGTCTTTCAACGGTCTTCTGAAGAAAAAGAGTTGATGGAGCATTGATATGTTTTGTTGTAAAAAGGAGGGAAAAAATTGGCCTAATTTGGGGCAATGTGTCGAACTCATTGGGTTGATTTGGAGAATCGATGTTTTCTTAATTTTGGTGCTTGTATGTCCCAGAATTGGCTAGTTGGACAACAATATCTTCAAAATGATGTAAATTACAAAAAGTTAAGTATCTAGTGTTATTTTGGGCATATTAAGGCTAATATAAGAACAAAACTAGAGATAAATACTTAGCATAAATGACTAAATTTGGGTGTTATCAATTGGGAAAGCATTCAAAGATCTAGAATTTGTCTAGTGGGGAAATAGAATGTGAAAAAATATGTTACATCATATGGGTTTTGAAAATGATCTAACTATATTTTATGATGCTTCAAATTTACTTTATCCTTTAAAAGAAAGACATGTTCATTGCATAAAAGTCACATAACATTTATAAACCACATACACCATTTTCTCATAAGTTTTCTCTTAGAAAAAAATCACCATATATTACGTAAAATTGTATAGGACATCAATCCAATAATATTCCAGTTGAGCAAAACTCAGAGTATCAAAGGGTTAAATAAAAAATATCTATATTTACACGATTATGAATTTCAATATGTATATTCAGGAAATTTATAGAATATTGGACCCTTGAGATAGAACATACATAGAATATTATACAAATGACCACTTAAATAAAAATATTAGATAGAATTGATCAAAACTAATCAAGAATATGCAGTAGTGAGAAGTTAAATCGATCTAGACTAGATATTAGTCGTGGTTTAGTATATAAAATATTGTAATATCTCCACCCTTTTTTTGATAAAGTAGTTCATGCATTAATAAATAAAATGTTTACAAATGGAATGCCTATAAACATGGGATAACAAGATGTTCCACCATGGAGGACACATAAAAAGATGTGTTCCATGGTCTGAAGCAGATAGACAAAAGTAAGAAGGATCTAAAGTATCAATGTTCATGGGGGAGGCAACCCTTAACAATGAGCCTCAGCATATAAATGAAAATAAAAACCGATAATGAAGTTCACCATCCTATTGATGCTCTAGTGGTCTGGTCAGAAGCATGTCTCATCAGCTATGATATCCTCCCTTGTATAGCAACCTTCACCATTTTGATCTCCAAACATGTTATCTTGGTCCTCATCTACTCCCATCACATGTGTTGATGTGGAAGTCAGTCCTGCATGCAAGTTCATGTATAAGGAATGTTCAATGTCAGTTAGAATTTGGTGTTGAGGATGGTTAGAGTTGTTGTATTTTCTTTAATTTTGTTCTAACCAAATTTTCCAGAGGGTGTTTATAATCCGGTCTACTGTAGGTTGGTTTTGATCTTGTAGTTTTATGCATGTGATTTGGTTTGGCAAAAAGAATGTTATCAATGATAGTATGTGGTGGGAAGTATTTTTAGAGGAATTGTAGTGTGAATTTCTAGGTTGTAAAGAGGTTTTGTGTAGTTTCTTCTTTAGAATGACATAGATAACATTTAGTAGGTCCCTGAAAGCCTCTTCTATTGATGAAATGGTCAGTGGGGATCTTATTTTTTGAAATGAGCTAGAAAATATTTTGTATTTTTGTGGCCATTTCATTTTCAATTTTTTTCATACCAGTATGAGCCCTTTGTATGTGAGGTGTAGATAATATTTTTTTGGTGTGTATATAGGCCCCCATTTCCATGGGATGATGTTTGTTGTGTTGTATTTGAGATCATGAATGATGTCCTGCTTTGTATCCTATTTGAGGTCATTGTAGAGGTAAAGCTTAAGGGAGTTTTTTTTATTGATGGTAAGAAGTTTTAGTGCTCTAGCAATATTGAAATTGTTTAAAGAAGGTGGTATGTGAAAGAGGCTTTTTAGATTTTGTATGGAGTTGTTTTGAAACCACGAATCCCTTCAAAAGTTGATATTCATGTAAGCGTGGGAGGAGAATGGATAAGGTTTGTTATGATGTCTAAATGGTTCTCGATGCATCTACAAAAGTGGTTAGGATATGCACTTACATGTTTTGTTCCAAGGAGTGACACATTTATAATATTTTTCAAGGATGAGCATTTTCCATATCTTATTAGATTTAGTGGTAAGGGTATTAATGATCTTGGTGATGAGGCATATGGCATGGATTTTAATGTTAATGATGCCCCAACCACCATATTCAATACGAGCCTATATAGTATCCCAGTTGACCAAGTGTAATATGTTCCTCTTATGTTATTATTGTAATGGTTCCATAAAAATTGTTTTCTAATGAAGTCAATAATATTTGAGGTTTTACCAGGCAGGGGGATGCAGTTGAGGTAGTGTATGGTTATGAGAGTGATAACACTGTTGAAAAGGGTGAGATAGCCAGCTAGGTTAAGGAAGTGGTTGGTCTAAGAGTAAAGTTGGTTTGATCTTGTGAATGATGGGGTTCCATAGGTTGTGGATGGTGGGGTGGGGAGATATGGGAAGGTTGAGATACATGACCGGGAATTGTTTAATTTTGCATATGAGAAGAGTCTTGTATCTATTGACAATATCATGTGGGGTGTTGACTCCAATGATTAAATATTTTGTAAGGTTAATTTTGAGGTCAGAGATGTTTGAGAAGAGGCCAATAATGCATATCATGTTTTTGATAGTGTTGTCTTCTGGTTTGACCAGGATTATGGGTGTCATATGCAAATTAGATTGTATTTTTGTAACATTCTACCGATGAAGCAATGAGGCCCTATATAGTTCCTAGCTTGATCATGTTGGTTAGGATAAAGGTAACAATGATGAATTCGGTATGGGGAAAGCGGGTATCCTTGTCTAAGGTCATTAGTGTTGTGGAAGTGTTTAGAAGGATAGAAATTGATGATAGTGGAGAAGTAATTTGTGGAGATGCAAGCATGTATCCAGTTGTTCCATTTGTTTGGAAAACCATAACCAAACATGGCTTGTAGAAGGCAGTTCTAGTTTATGTAGTCAAAGGCTTTCTCAAAGTCTAGCTTGATATCTATGAACAGAGTCCTTTTTTTATATCATAGGTGAAGTGTTTTATTGACCATAATGAATGCATCATGAATGTTGTGATGTTTAAGAAAGGTATTTTGGTTATGGGCGATGATATCTTTAAGATGTGGTTTGATGCGGTTACTGAGGATTTTGGAAATAATTTTATAGGAAGTGTTGATAAGGCTAATGGGTCAGAATTGTGTGATTTGATCAAGGTGATTAACCTTTTTTATTAGAGCTATCTTGATATGGTTGAAAGTTTTGATGTGTTTGTAGACATTTGTGTTCTCTTGGAAAGCTATGAGCAGTTTCATGAAGTCCCTTTTAATATGGTTCCAATTGGAAAGATAAAATTTAGTGTTAAGACCATTCGGTCTAGGTGATTTATTCCTACCAAGAGAGGCTTCATTAAGTTCCTCGATGTTAAAATCACTGATGGTGTTCTGGGGCGATGGGATAGTTTTTTTGTATTCCAATTGATGGAGTTGAGAAAGGAGGGTGTGTGTCCAGTGTTGAATATGTTCAAAGTGTTGAATAATATGGCTGGTGATCATGTGCTTATTGGAGGTAATTTTGTCGTTAATGCACAGTCTAGCAATGATGTCATTACGGGCGTTGTTGTTGCAGGTCTTGTGGAAGAATTTTGTATTTTTGTCTCCCTCAAAGGCCCATCTAATCTTAGCATGCTATTTCCATATGGTGTCAATGCAGTTTTAAATGTGTTCTATCTCATCTTTGATAGTGAGGGTGAGGGAAGGGTCATCTTAAGGGTTGCTATCAAAAATAAGATGTTGTAGTTCTATTTCTACCAGTTTTCGTCTGATATTATTGATTTTTTTTGCCAAGTTTAAAGTATAATTATGATTTTTTTTGATGTTGTTGTGAATATGGTAACCTGGTTCTTTTGTGTGTGAATCTGAAGTGGTCCATGTTTGTTTACATAGATTCAGATAGTTTGGGGTCTAAGAGCCAAAAGTTTTCAAAGCAAAATGATTTATGGCCCCATAACAATGGTTTAGTATCTATGATGATAGGGAAGTGATTAGAGATAGGTTGGTGTGAAATGGAAACAAATGAGTGGGGGTAAAGGTCTTCTGAATGAGTTGTGCAAATGAAGTGATCTAACTTGGACCAAGATTGGTTTCGGTGCCAGGTCAAATGAGCATTTTTTGGAGGAAGGTCAATCAGGTTATGTTGGGTAATAAGTTGGTTGAAGATTTTTCCAATTGTGTGTGTATGGACAGTCAGTAGGGAGTGGTTTATTCTATCAGATGAGTTGGTTATGAGGTTGAAGTCTCCACCAAGGAGCCAAGGTTTATCAACATACTTGTGTAAAATGCATTTTATCTCTTCAATGTAATATGTTTTGTTTGTACTAGGTTCACCATGTACCCTAGTGAAAATCCATTTAAGGGCATCCATTGTGTTGGTGATGTGAAGGGTGATGGAGAAGTTCAGAGTCTCAACTTGTGTGATGGTGAAGATGTTATTGTTTGTACCTATGGCTAAACCTCCTTTGAATCCCACTGGGGGGATGTGGTACCAAAAAATTAATGTTTTTTCACCTATGGTTTTTAGGGAAAAAGGTGTGAGAGTGGTTTTAAATTCCTGAATGGTGATTATGTTAATGTTATTTTTGTAAATGTGCGTCCTAATTGCTTTTCTCCTATAGTACATGGATGCACCACTGACGTTCCAAGATGTGATCTTCATTGAGGGTGAGTGTATATATCTAGTAGCAGAGGGGATTGAAGATCAGTTTAGATGTAGGTTATCCAATGTGGTGTAAGTGTCATGGATGTGTCTATGATTTCTCTAATCCATGAATTTTTCTATATCATCTAAGGCACTATGTGTTACAGTCTCATTATCAAAAGTTATTCTGAGCTTATCAAAAAATTGTGTAAAAGATTATATATCAGGCCAAAAAGCTATATCCTCAATATTATCAATCTGGTATTCACAATCTGATGTATTAGTAATATCGTATGGTAATAGACATGTACTATAATGAGAGTTATATGGATGATCTGAGGATGTATCTAGTTCTTCCATAGCAAAGAAGTTTCTCCTGGTTTTCCCTTCTAGTGTAGTTGACAACAGGTTGATAGTTGAGATTGTTGCGAGTGCTTTGCCTTTGTTCTTCTATTTTAGACTCTATGAGGATTGGATTTCATCAATTATGGAAGATTTCATCTTTTGAACTGTGTCAAAATCAAGACTTATTGTGGTTTTTGTGTTACTGTTGTGGAACAGAAAAGGTTGAAGGAATCATGGAGAGTATGGTTGATGCTGATGGGGATGAGGTTCTTGGTCTCTTGTTTTTAGAGGATAGGTTTGTGTTATCCTGAGAAGTGGTTGTGGAGTTCTTTCTCTCCCAGACCATGTTTCACTCATTTGGTTTCCTAGTATCTATGAAGATTTTCTTGGAGTTGGCAGGACAGAACCAAGATGGTGGGTGTGAACTGATGTCCTGAAGGTAGAAGAGATAGTTGTAGGATTTTCAGTGGTAAGTTTCATTTTGTAGATTTTTTTCTCCTAGTCTGATCTTAATGGAAGCGGGTAAGGTGTTGACTTGTTTGACTGAGAAGATGCAAAAGGCCTTTATGTATTGGTGGGATGTAGGGTATCATGGAAAACGAACTGAAGGGTTGCACCGATGGTGCGTACGATGGCTCTAAAAACATCCACTTCCCATAGGTGTGGTGGGAGATCAGCAATAGCACCCCAGCCCGAGCCTCCTAAACCAGCCAAAGAAGACCCTTGTTTAGGGGTCCATTTGGTTATGTTGGCTTGGACAAAGCTAGATCCACATAGAATGGTCATGACTTATCCAAATAAGTGGTCCAATTTGGTTCCTTCTGGGATGGAGTACATGAGTCGTGACGCTGATAGGATCTTTAGTTTGAGGACAGTGTGTCCTTGAAGAAGCAGGGTGATGTCTCTGATGACATCACGGATATTGACTGTGTTATGTTCGATGTTATTGGTAATGGTGATGAGTATGTTGTGGCTGGTGAAGACTTTCAAAAGTCACATGGAGTTGGCTGGTAAGTCAATAGGGAATTCCCGATCAAGTGCATAGCAGGATCCGTGGTGAAGGGTGATAAGTAATCGGCCAAAGGGGGGGCAGGGGAAGTAGGGAGAGTATAGTAGTATGGGGGTTTAGAAGATGATTTTATAGAAGTTTTAGGTCACAACATAGGGAGTTTAGATCCAGTGTGGATGTCGTGATCAGGGAGACAAAGCAATCTCCACCCCTTAAACTCAAGAGGTTGTAATATGTAATATATTACATATGCAACATTATAGCGTAGAAGCACCCTAAAAGGTACTTTCAAGTATAGCAACAAACAAAAAAGTGTATGTTTTCAATTTTGGTAGCCAACACACCCAACATCAAAGCGGAGAAATAATGATGAATTATAGATCAAGAATCCTTTAGTCATGACTAAAGGCTACATGGGTTATCTTGTGTAGCATTTCAGGTGGCCAATTTTTCTTAGTGAGCAGAGTAATGGACTTTACACATCCTAGAGGAGAGATGATGACAAACAACATATCTAAAAATATTGAGTCAACCACGGAGGCTTCACATAAGAGCGATAGAACCATTATAATAAAACCCAAATTCTGTCAATAAGCATTGTCTTTGACTCTAAGAAGTTCTAAGCATGAGATAAATAGCGAAGAAAAGATGAAAGATTTGTGCCAATGGTATTCAAAAGTGGATCACATGTAGGTCATTTAAGCATCCATATGTCATATATGTTTTCTATTATTTTTTATTCTTGGGTTGTTCTATTGTCTCGCATGATAAAACTAAAAATGAAGATGAGTTTCTATTATTTATTTTATCAACAATTGTTTTTTTTCCTTAGCCACCCACAAGCCTGCAAATATCAACTTTGAATCATTCTATTGCCTGATATATGCATTACAAAGAAGGATTTTGGGCTATACTTGGCTCCTAAATAAATGGCATAGTTTTGCTCATTTTGGGATTATGTTTAACATGATATTTTTTACACCACATATACCCTCATGATATACATGGGCGTGTGTGGGTATGAGTTTGTTGTAGATTTCAATTTCTCTTTGATGTACAAATCCATACTTCTACATGCTAAATGAAATCTATACGATTCTAGAATAGCCATACCCGTGCCATTATTGGAATCATTTACAACCGTATTTATAAAATAAGACAATTTCTCCTTGTATGAAATATTATTAAATACATCAAAAGTTGCATTACACTCTTTTCCCAACTAACTTATCATTTTATAGATAAGAAAAAGTAGAAATGATAAAAATAGTATGGGTGGGCAGAAAACTAGGCCAAACTGACATGTTAGACTAGACTAAACTAAACTAACTAGTCTAGAGATGTTATGTGGTCTATTCTAGTCTTTAAACTATTTACATTCTATTTCAGTTGTTTGATATCAGTTTGATGGACTGATATAACCATTCAAACCAAATTAGACTAATACTAGTAATATAATGTAACATAATATAATATAATATACTTATATATGTATGTTGATATTAGTATACGATGACGAACATAGGTAGTATCTAACATCACCAAGGAACAAACTTATGTGTTGTGTAATTTCTCTTAAACTAAAAAAACATTGTTGGAATACAAATACAATTAAACAAACGCATCCATTCAAACTAAAATATAAAAAATCTAAAAAGAAACACAGTTCCTTTGACTTCTAAATTGCACACACGCAATTCCTCTATTATTGCAGTATGTGTGGCATGCCCTAATGCAAATAAAAAATTTACTTTCATGATTCAATTAATTCTTTCTTATCTTAATCTAATGCTTTTTACATGAATTAATATAACTTTACAAATTAATTATATGATTATAGTTTCATATATTCTTATTTTTATTATTATTGTAGTCATAAATTATTTTTTAAACATAAATAAATTTGATGTCTATATGATATCAAATAAGCTCATTTTTTGTATTTAACTATTACTAGTAATTATGCATTATATCAAATTAATCATTGACTAAATTTTTAGCATGCCAATAGCTTATTCCGAGTAGTATTGGTTGTCGATCATATCAAACCAAACAAAAATGCACAATTACAGTTTGCTTTGGTTCATCTTGAATATACCAACAACAAGGTTTGGCCTTGAGATATTCCAATCCATCTGGTCTGGTCCGTTATGTGGTTTTAGGTCCAGACTATACCATGCCCACCCATGCCAAACACTTACACACAGATGGTATTCCAACACTTATTATGGAGATTTTTTATAGAATAAACAATTGTTTCTTTTCTAGTAACAATTGACCTAAAATGTACATTTCTTCTAGAAGAAATGTACAATCAAAGTCATCTAATATGAAAAAGAAAACAAACCAATAATATTAATGAGAAACGTGGACCAATCTACATAAATGTTGAGATTCACTCAAAAGTGATATTAATCAAGAAAAATTGGATTCAACGTGGAGCATATTACGAAAAGTCCAAGCTCATTACCCATTGTGACTCCAATGTGCAAGATATTGTGAGAATGGCCTACAAGAAAATGGGCCCTTTTCAACCTCCTAGTGGTAACTTCCTTTGATTATAATATAAATCAAGGGTACTAACATTATTAGATCAATTGGTTAGTATTCAGCCAATTTCTACATTTCTACATTTGTCAACCCTGTCATACATACCCATTTATGACTATCAGACCTCATTAAGGTTCATTTTACTCTTTCAGGTAATTTCTATAACATACAATATATAACTTCTGTTATTTTTCTATGTCATTAACATTTTTTTAGAATTTTACTATCAATTGTCAATAGGAAGAGATTTTATTATATTTCAGCCTCACCCACCTCATTTTTTGGATCATCCACAACTCACAAGTATGTTCAATTTTTCTATAAGAAGCAAAATGATTAATAATATAGAGGGTTTTGGTAAAGATAACATAGCATTATTTAATTTGTCGGCATTATCACCATATTTATCAAACCTTATAGTTAAAATCTCATAGACGTGAATCACTATTTGGGCATCTTCAAACATATCTTAGGTCATAGGATTCAGTTCAACAGACTTTCCATTTGTGGATGTTACTGCACTGACCTTCAACATGCAAATATTTTGTCATATACTTACGTACAAAGAAGATACTTTCCAACTCAGATATCTTGGAATCACTATTTCTCCACAATAACATAACACTTTATCCACATCATTATGGGAAATACACAGACAAAATTAGCACAATGGAACTTTAGAAATCTCAGCATAACATCACAATTGACCCTCATCAGCTACACACTTACAAATATTGCTTCTACTTCATCAATTTCCTATCCTACCCTAATATTATCTTAAACAAGATAAAAAACATATGATCCTTGACCTCTATATATCTAAGGACCTTGGCACTTGGGTGACCATCGACTCAGATTGCAATCCAATTGCATGTTCAACAAAGTCATTCCATCCCTTTGTTTCAACATACCTATACTCAATAACTACTATATATCCAATCAACTACACACCCAACTCTCCCTTCTGATAATAACTTGAGACAAAACTATACATCTCAATTATCACCCCACTAACATCACACCATGACTTCATTTTTGGCTAACCCTTAGTCCTTTGATATTTGTTTATCTAAAATGAAGCCAAACATTATTCCATCTTAGTCATAATAGATTAACTATTTAGTGTACCTTCAATATATCCTTACCTCAAGTGCACCCACCATAAGAAATGATCTCTTCATCACATTTTATTTTTAGTAGATATGGACACTCACTTTTTAAAATTGTGGCTTATCCTAGGAAAAATCACAATGTTATATGTTCATGGGATGGGGATTTTAATGTCACAACAACTTACTAATATTTTTTTATTAATATTAGTTATTAATTAAAATCACATGATGTTTGCAATTTTGAATGACCTTAAATTGTCATTGTGAACAACTAGATTATTGGAAACAACAAGCTTTTGATTGGGATCTGTAGAATAAGAGAGGACACTATGGTTCCTTCATATACCTTTTTTTGTTAAAATTGATGATAATATTCATTCTTTGTATCCATTCATTATTCCACATGGAGCTATTTATATCACACTTCACTTCTTTCCTTTGAGACATGATTCTAAGTTATCCATATTTATTTGACATTACAAGTTTACATGCACTAATTGGTGCTATCAATGACCTACTACGGCCTCATGTATCCTATGTATGATATGGTGTGAGACGCCCAACATATAATGCTAAAACAACCGTCATTATTTGTGATGGTGGTGGGGCTCTCACTTATGTTTTTTTTGGGTGGCTCAGACAATGATGAGACGTAGGCATGCTCTATTCTTGAAAAGTTCTTATCATGTCCCAACTCATTTGTTGTTGTTGTTGTTACTTAATGGGTTGTAAAAGGATATCCCATAGTTGTACATTACCTTTTAGGGGTTGAGGCTCCAAGGTTTTCATCCACCTTCCCTTGCATATATAATTATGCTTTATAGGGACTCTCTATTCCCTACACTCCATGTTAGGTCTATTCGGGTCACCTTTGGTTTCCTAGGAATCTTTAAGTGGGGTCTCTATGTTGGTAACTAACCTATAAGGTTTTCACATCAGCAATTATTTGTGCAATTTGTAATATGAAAAAAAATGAGTCATCAAGGAGACTTCCTCTCCCCGACCCCTCATTGACCTGTGGAGGCCCAATACAAGAGGAGTATGGTAAACAAAGTGTGCAACCCATCAGTTCTGGCACAAACCATGTCAGACATAAATCACAATTTATTCGTTCTCATAAGGATTCAAACTTGAGACCTCTTCCTACATTGGCGATCTGATTACCAGTGAGCTACACCCTTGCGGGCTTCAATTTGTAATATGATATGATGATATAAAATATGTCACTTCCAAAGAAACTAAAATTGGAAAAATTTAAACCTACCTCATTGTTGGACCTTATGCTTTCCAGCCTAGAGAGGGACAAGAACATTAAAACTATAATCTTACTTCCCCAAATGGGATATATATATATATATATATATATATATATATATAATGTGTATATATATAGGGTAGCAATCTAGTGAGAAACATCCTACAGTGAGATCATGAGAGGCATTTGAATAACTACAAATTAGTAACTATTTTTTAAAATCCAACTGTATAGATGGAAAAAGCATCATTTCATTTACCTTCTCGCAAAAAATTATTACAATCAGACATTGTTTACATGTCCATATGTACAATATACACTTTTCACATCCAACTGTCAGCCTAAAATTCAATATAGAGCATCGAAAAATATTTGGTTGTTGTGAATGATCTACAATTTGGATGGTGATAAAATTTTATATCAAGGTAGATATTAAGGTATACTTGTAATCTGTATGGTTGGATTATGAAAAATTGATCTATGTCGAGATTTATTCAAATGCCTCTCATGCTCTCACTAGATATGTTTCTTACTGGATCATTGCCCAATACATACACACACACACACACACACACACACACACACACAGATATATATATATATATATATATATATATATATATAGAGAGAGAGAGAGAGAGAGAGATATTGAGAGAAAGAGAAAGATAAAGAGAGAGAGATAGAGAGTCAGGCTAGTGTACACTCGAGTGTACCGGAGGCATCATACACCTCAGTCATTTTTTAAGATGTAGTAAATTTTTGAAAATTCTAAACCATTGATCTTCTTAATTATCATAAGAACATACCATATAATAAATTTTAGCTCATTTAAACACTTATAGATCGTCCAACTAAAGGAGGCAAAAATCTTGTATTTAAAATTAGTTTTGTGCGTCAATTTTGTTATCCTTGGATGAGTGACTTACACTCATCCAAATGAGTTCAAATTTTGTGTGTGATACATTATTATTGTAACCATGAAGATCAATGGATTATATTTTGGAAAAACATGGTCTAGATAGGCAAACACCATTGGGGTGTATGGCGTGATCTGTACACTCGAGTGTATTCGAGCTTGACTATATATATATATATATTTATATATATATATATATATATCCTAGATCCACTCATCTGTAAAGCAACCAAGGAAAGGGAAAGACGACAACCATTATGTAGGAATCCTCAGATAGTAAAAAAATAAAACAACTACTTTATTTGTTCATGATGGGAGGAAGAAAGGAGAAGAAGAAGAAGAAGAAACAAATAAGAAAGGAAGTCGGGCAAGGTTTCCAGTGTTTCTTGATTTTCTTCTAAAGACCATCTACTACTATTTATTTTGTGGAAGAGAATATTTTCCTACAAACTTTTAAGGTGGTGGAGTCATAGGAATATTTCTCTACATTGGTATCTTATTATATCTATTTGTTGGTGTATTATCTTGGTTTTGGGGGGAAAACCAAAGAAGGTGCACTCTGGGGTGAGAGACCTTGGAAAATCCAAAAGACACAGTGAGTCCCAAGATGACAAGAAGGCCCATGGAAGATCCAACTCCAAGAGTAGAGGTTGCTTTTATTTTGGCAAGTCCAGTCATTTTAAAAAGGATTATGAGGTCTAGAAAAAGAAACATGAGTATGAATCCAAATTCAAGAAGGTTGATGTCAATAACACTACATCGACCATTTCAAATGATTGAAATGATGACAATAATTTGGTCATGATAGTCCATGAGTAGTGTTTGCATGTGGATGATGACGATTTGGAGTGGATGGTGGATATTGCAACTTATTATCACACATCATATAGTAAGGAGTTCTTCACATGAAAGGAGACTTTGAGAGGGTGAATATGGAAAGTTATAGCTTCAATAGAATCATTTGGATTGGAGACATTTGTTTTCAAACAAGTTCAGGTTGCAAGCTCACAGTCAAGGATGTTCATCATGTTCCAAATTTGTTACTAATCTTGGTATCTAGTTCTTTATTTGATAGATAAGACTATCATACAGACTTTAGTGATGGAAAATGTAATATTACAAATTGGTCTTTGTTTATTATACAAGGAAAATTTCATTACACATTGTACAAGATCCAGCTTAAAGATCTTAAAGAAGGTAAAATTTTGTTGAGGATCACCTATAAGAGCACAAACAACTAGGAAACATAATTGAGAAAGGCATGCAACTTATATCGAAGTAGAGTTTGATTCCTTGTGGCAAGGATACCAATCTCAACTCATTTAGTTCATGTCTGATATGAAATCATTGATTCTTTAAGACAAGAAAAAATGAGAAGTCAAAGCATCTATATTTGGTTCATTCAGATGTTTGTAGTTTGTTTGAGGTGACTTCACAAGGTACGATAGGTACTTTGTCACATTAATTGATGATGCATCTAGGAAGGTATGTGTAATACTCAGGCCCACTTCCTGAGGATCTGGTAGAGTTAAAATCATGTGAACTGGCCCCACAGGCAACCACTATCCTCAGCTGCATGCTTGTCCTAGCTCGCGCATAAACTAAGATCAACTTACCGACAGGTCATTTATCCTAGTACTACTCTGTCCTGAGTATACTTGAATGTAGAGTTCTTAGTGATGGGCTTCTTAAAATGGAGGTGCACCTTATTGATATGAACAGTCCAATAGTTTGTTTTATTATTATTGATTTAGCCTCAAGTCCTAGGACGTTACAATCTCCCTCAAATTCTTGGCGTCCTCCTCAAGTCTCAATATATGGCCTCATAATAATTTCCCATATCGGTGGAGACTAGTCCATAGACACTCAACTATAGATTACAACTACTAACACAAGGGTGGGTACATCACCATGCATGACCCATACCAACATGCTTAGACTATTGGTATGTATGCCCAGAGAGACAATCATATGATGATTGTAATGGAACATTATATACCTAATTTGATAATAATAAAGGTAATTCCATATATTATGTTTGTCTCAATCATGAGATGATGATACAAACATAATAGATGTATAAATAATGATGTTACTCAATGACATATGCCTTCAGGTTGAGGACATGAATAATGAGATCATTTTTATGATAAGAGTAGATAAATTCTTGTTATGTCCCTAGTCAGATATTACATCAGAAGAAAAATAGACAACAATAATACATAAGACTAGAGCGTGTGTTGACTAATGATAGAGTCTCATTAGTCATAATAATGATATCAAGTCAAATACACAAGTACATATTAGAGAACAGTGTATTAGACATACCCACCATGAGAGTTATACATGGAGACTAAGGAATGGTAGTCAGAATCAGCTCTCATAGTGATAGTGGTGATTGTGGTTCTTAGACATGAATTCATTACACTCATCACATGGTGTTCGATGTAGTTAGACATCATTCAACATGACCTTGAATAAGGGTTTCCATAAAGGTGATGCTCAGGTGCACTGTGACACATGGAGATTGAATGTGAGTGATGTAGATGGGATTTGTCCCTCCTATAGGAGATTGATTTCTAGGCCACTTGATAAGCGAGACTTAAAACTGTATGTCCATGTTCATGTGAATCGATATATGATATGTGAGCTCACATGCATCTCAGACAGTCTGCTCTAGTTCAAGGAACATGGATTGAATGTTGAAGAGGATGACGATTCCATGCCTTGAGTTCAATCTGAATATCAGAGACAAAGGAACTATATGATCACGATAACACATATTATAGATGTTAGGTTGAAATTATTATCCAACTTTATAAATTACTTGGGTAGCAATGATGTCTTGCCAAATACTTCTCATTGCTTGTGATGTCATAAGTTGGTTGTGGGCATTCACTGCCAACGTAATTTGGGACTTATAGGCTCACACACATAGAATGTACTTGGAATAGGAGTTTAATCATGTAAGATGTTTAACTTTATTACTAAAAGTGTTTAGGTATCCAATTTAAACAACACTGGCTCAAAATTGACTAACATGACTCTGAACTGACCAGTTCAAGTGTTGAACCTATATGTTGGAGTGTCAGGTCAATTGGAAATAACATTGACTGAATATTGCCTGAGTTGGACAAGTGAGATGACCATTTCACATATGAAATGAGAATTTCATGATATGAAACAACCATTTCATGATGTGAAATGATCATTTCATGATATGAAACAACTAGTTCATCATCTGAGTTGTCTAGTTTAATCATCAATTCAATTGGATCGAGGGTTGATGCAAACGTCATATTTTGCATTAATTGAATATTGAACGCCAATTTGATTTAGAACAAGAAAGTAAATGAACCGACCGATTTACCTCTAAACTGACTGGTTGTACAGTGAATAGACCAATTCACCATTTGTAGTTTCCAAAAAAATGTGAACTATGTCTCTTTGACTGTCATAATGATTGGAAACTCTAACCTTGGTCATTAAATAGAGGGGTACTTGGGGCTTCCCAGACACAATAATAAGCTCTGACAATTGTTGTCCTCTCTAGTTGTGATAACCAATAGAAAGCCTAAGAAAGTCCTACCCGTAAAAGAGAGGGATGGCAAAGAAGAGACAATTGTGGGAGAGCAAGTCAGTGTTAGTACATTGATGTTCGAGGGGAGAACTCCTTACCATTGGCTTTGGTAGCTCAACGTGGAATTCCAGTGGTTCTCATGGACTACTATAGAGGCAAGGAGGTCATTTCCAGCCACTAGGTGGATGAGGTCAAACTAATATCTGTGGTGATCAACGAGGCCACTGCTGACACTGTCTTGGTGCAATTTGAAGAAAAGTGCACGCTTCTCCAATAAGAGTTGTAACTAGACTTGCTCCAGGATTCGGTATACCCTTGCGACACTCTTTCCTATAAACATTGTTGTTGATACGATCTTCTAGTTAGGGAATCAAGCATTAAAAAAATTTCCACTGCCTTATCTCACCTAGATTTCCCGGCAGTGGTATCAGAGCCACACCAATTTAATATGTATCTGGATTTAAATCGATATTATCAGATTTATTATTGCATATGATGTGAATATTAAAATAATTAATGTACATATTCGATTAAATACCAATATGATCCCAAATAATATATATATATATATATATGTGTGTGTGTGTGTGTATGTATTATATGATACATATGCAATATACACCCATCACCCTAAAAATTGGTTTTGATGGTGGATGTGAAGCATGGTTATGGTCAATAACCCTAGATCTGTGTGCATGATTATGGTTGTTTATTCATGTTAATATCTTAGTTTGCATACCAAGCCTCTCTTTTCTTTCCATATGTAAAAGTATTAGTTATCTCCTTCCTATGAACCCCTCTAATGTAATTCAAAGTTTATTTGTTACAATGTATTATATAGATAGGATTAAAATAGTTTTAGTTCTTGTTATGGAAAAGAATATGCCTTGCTCCAGATGAATTGAACAATTCAACTAATCACCTTATCGATTGGAGGACCAAGGAGTCTAGACAATAGGAGGATGAACCAATCGATCGGCTAGATGAGTCTAGACTTTGGCTGAACCTAAGACCAAATGAGCATTTTAAGAGCCCAACCGAGCGGCTAGGAGGCAATCTAATTTGTTCAAGTGTTGAATCGATCAACGTGGATTGGTTCAAGGATGGATATTCACCAACAATAGGTTTATGCATATGATGTAGACCTAGGTGGTAGTAGCTCCTTGTGGCACCAAGGGAGTACAATAGTATGGCCATACCCATCGCTTGTGTTTATAATTGTATGTTTTTGTTTGTGGGATATAGCATGTATACATTACGTACTATAAGTAAGTGGTGATTTGATATGTATATGTATTTATGTACAAAACCCCTCAATAACATATTACGTCTTAGATTCTTTCCATTAGCAACACACTTGAAAAGCTCGATCGACTATGTGTGGGCATGCCAAGTGTGGTGCTCTATCTATCTTGTGAAAGTGTGATGTAATTATGTGGGCCTACTAAGCAGGGTACATTACTATAGTGTTGACTTTTGGGTCAGGCTTAACTAGGTGAACTTAATGAGATTAAGCATCTAGAAGCATGCAGTTGGACTATGGAAAATAATTGTACATATCATCTATCTAAGAATTGCATGAGATGCAATTGGCAAAAGTTTCCTACCTTAATAATTGGTTATAGATGTTGGCATTGACCGATAATAATTCAGTTGTTTTGGGTCTTGGCTCACTAGAATATTGTATGATGCAATCTTCCAAACTGGTAGTGAATGCTATCAATTTGAACAAAATAGTGGGTGATAATTATTTAAAGGCCTGATTAATATCGACAATATTATCAAATCAAATAAAAAATGTTTCGACAAAGTTGCAAAATTTCTTTTGTAGAATCTAATGGCAAACACAAACAAGTTATCATTACTATCAATCCTTGAGTAGTACAAACTAAATGAGGTTTACTTCCACATCTGGTTTAGGACTTTGAGAAGCATTATCATCAATGAGTGAAAGCTCTATGTCCTTGAAAGACCAGATCCAGAGGAACTTGCTCCAAATGTGCCTGAGGCTAAAATGGATGCTCACTTGAAGCATGTCAATGATGTCGCAAACATCAAAGACCTAATGTTGAGTTGTATTAAATATGAGTTGCATGAACAATGTGAAAACATGGATATTCTCAAGATATTAATTCATCTTAAGAATCATGTAAAGCATGAAGGGTATAATGTCTCCAAAGTAATGTTTGAGAACAAATTGACATAAAAATATCAACTAGAGCCCCATGTTCTCAATATGATTGAGCATGTGGAGAGACTAAGATTTCTTTTAGGTCAAGAGTTGGTTATGGATATGATTCTATAGTTGTTGCTTGAATCATATAGCTAGTTTATCAAGTGTTATCAGGTGAGTAACTTGCCCAAAACACTATTTGAATTGCTTCGCATGTTGATTAATGTTGAAGCACAAATGAAGATGGAAAAACCTATGATGATGATCAGTGGAATAGAGTCCAAGGACAAATGCAAGGCCAATAAGAGTTCTAAGGCTAAGTTGAAGTCCAACTCTTATGCACTAAAGATGAGGAGAGGGGTAAGTACAAAAGGAGGTCATCCTTTCACTTAAAAAAATAAGGAAGGAAAGTTCCACCATGTCACCTTCCTGGACACTGGAAAAGGAACTTCCCTCTATATATAGAGGATCTTAAGAAGAAGAAGGAGATAGAGATATCCACTTCAGGACTTTAGAAGAAGTAAGCTAGAACTGTGCGAAGAAAGAGTTGTTGTCACTACAGTTGGAATTTATCATTCATCTAATGGACATGTAATAGAATTAGTGATTTGCTATTATGTATCCACCATTAATGAAAATATCATGTATATTTTATGGAAAAGAATATTATGAATAAATTGATTTTTTATTTTAAAAGAGGAGAACATATATGGTAATGTCACACAATCTATAGTCGGCAGTTGTAGAGGCCAATGTATATGACACATATATTGAATGACTTGATGATTTAAACGATGAATACCTATAGCATTGTCATCTAGAAAGCGTAAATGAGAAATCACTACTACAGAAATGGCTTATAAAGTCACTTTTCAAGGTGTCGGTTGTATACATAAACGGACACCTAAACTCTATAGTGTCGGTTTATAACATAAACCGACATACAATCTGTGAAGGTCGACCAGACACGGGTACCGCTTTTATTAAGTGTCGGTTAATTAATAAAAAATCGACACCTAAAATCAACCGCCAAAACCAAAATTCCAGCGAAAAAATTACCTCCAAAATTTGACATATGTCGTTGGTTCATAAATAAATAACCAACGACTAAAGGGTATTCGCGATACAGGAATAGGTGTCGGTTGACCTTTAGTTAAAAACCGACGACTATAATATAGTATAGGTGTCGGTTTTTGGAATAGAACCGACACAGTTGGTTTATTTGTCGGTTTATTAGAATAACCGACACTTATTGTCAACTTAATATCTCACCAGCGCGAGCTTCTCTTCCCCTTTCTCAGTTTCATTCCCAATTTCAGTTAGGTCCGGTGATTTCTTGCTCGCCCCCGCCGGTCGTTGCTCCTCCGCCGCCGCTCCGTGCTCCTGCTCCTGCCCTCGTCGCTGCTCCGTGCTCACCGGCAGCCATGCTCCTGCTCCTGCTCCTACCCTCTGTGCTCACCGGCGGCCGTCCGTGCTCCTGCTCCGTGCCCTCGCCGCTGCTCCGTGCCCTCGCCGCCGCTGTTGCGTGTCCTCGTCGGCGCTTCTCCTCTCTTTGTCGCCGCCTCCGCCGGTGGTTGCTGTGCTCCGGCCACTGCTCTCCTCTGCCCTCAAGGTATGCCCGCCCGCCCTGCCTTCTTCCTTCTTCCTCTGCTCCGGCGGATGCTTGGGCGGTGCCAAGGCACGCCCAAGCAGCTACTGGGCGTTTTTTTAGTTTTTTTTAAGTTATTTACTTATTTGTGTTTAGGGTTTAGGTACTGATTTTGTGCTTCTACTGAGTTGAATCCTCTATTGTCTATACAATACATGTAATTTTGATCAAGTGATGATATGTAAATGTAGAAATAAGTTAGTAAGGTATCAATGATAAGTCTGTTGTAATGTGATGCAAAATAGTTATTGTATCATGCATATCTTAATACTTTTTTGTTTTATAGTTGTATAGGGTGTTTTATGTGTGACAAGTCTATTGTTTTATATATAGTTGTGCATACCTGCGAGTTATCAGGAACACCTAAATGAATGTCTAAGACCTAAATGAATATCTAGTTGTGTATTTTCCTAGTATCGTGAAAGATTCGCAATCGTGTGTATCACATGGGATTCTTATCTCAACACAATGGATTGCAATATATGCATCTAATGCCTTAAATGGAAGACTCGAATGTTATAAAATCCCATCAAAGTAGGTAGAAACAACTTATATATATTCAGATCTTAATAATTCCATGAAGTGCACATTATCTTACTCAGGAAAAGTATGTATATAATGTAGGATTAGTTCCATATAATGGTTCTATTTTAGTAAGCACCTAGAAACCCATCCAAGATTTATCATTAGGAGTAAATCTTGGATAGTCCCCAGTTTGGGACTATTCTTGAACACCTAATCTCACTTAGGATGTAAGTGTATAATGTGTATTGGGTTTTCGAGAAAATTTCGGTAGCATTTCCTCGTTTGTTCTCTAAGTACATATGTAGACTTCTTTTCAAGCTATCATGTCTACCACAATAAAGTTGGTTATGACAAGCAATAAAAGGTTAACTGATGTTATACAACTTTTTCTGAAAATATATAACATTGTTATATGTACTTACACTTTGTTAATACTAATATTATGCAATATTTGTCCACCCATAATAGTTACTATGAACTGGGCCTCTATGTCAATGTTAACGTTCCCTATTGAAGAACAATTGGACATCATCCTAGATGATCGTTCCTTAAACCAATTGGTCATACCCAAACATTGGTGTTTTCTAAAAGGAAGACACTACATGCCTGGTAAAGTGACCCTAACTTTTGGCAATTATTCACATGTTATCGAGGTTGAGTATGATTTGGTGGGAAATCTTGTATAAAAATCCAGTTGGCGTGATTGGATTGGAGAGATGCATGTGGTCCGTTGCAACAGGCTTTTTCTCCATCCAGTTGGCCATAATTCCATCAAAGTTTGGATAACCAACAGCAACTACGAGACCCCCGATCATCTACTGTGGTATGAGTGCACGTCGTCGCATATCAGCTCGGACGAATCTGAATCTGAGGCCCCTGCCAGTTCAGATTCGTCTAAATATAGTGAGGAGCTTCGTGACACAGCTTCATCATCAAAAAGACCACAGTAAGTCCAATTAACAAATATAATTGTCAACACAAAAAATTGTGTTTACACTTTTTGTTTGAAAGCAATCAATACTCATAGCTGATTTCTATTCTGAACTTTAGGAGAAGATCGCCACAATGATAAGTCCTTGAAGTTACTGATGCGAGACCATGTTGGTGTAGTATTTAGTTGTTTATCTATCTAGACTTGTCTGTATTAATAGTTTTTTTTTAATTATGTGCATGTTTAGGGGTACACCAACCCCTTTGTTTAGTTACTGTTTAGGGGTACACCCCTGTTTGTGGATGTAAAAAGAGATTAATGAATGGAACTGAAAGTTGCTACATGAATGCTTATAACTGAAGTGTGTGTTCCCATGAATGTTCCCATTTGCATGATTACACTACTATTTTCTCATATTGTATAGTCTATTTTAATATGACATACTCATATGGTATATGTTGGGTAAGTTTACTTTACTTATATCTTTAACTTAAGTATAGTATATATATGCATACATGTGCATTTTTTTATAAAATTGTATAGAAAATCAAAACCCATTCTTGGTGAGAATCCTAATCACCCTTCTTGCTTAATGATGAACTGCAAAGACATCAATAATCACCCTAACTTGAAGAACTAGGATTTTAGGTATAAGAATGACAACACATTATTTGTTGGCCTAGAAACTCGTCCAAGATTTACTCATTAGGAGTAAATCTGAGATAGTCCCCGGTTTGGGACTGTTCTTGAACACCTAATCTCGCTTAGGATGTAAGTGTATAATGTGTATTGGGTTTTGAAGAAAATTTCGGCAGCATTTCCCCGTTTGTTCTCTAAGTACATATGTACTTGGAGAACAGCGGGGAAATGCTGCCGAAATTTTCTTAAAAACCCAATACACATTATACACTTACTAGTGAGATTACGTGTTCAAGAATGGATAGGTGGTACACATTTATTATATATAATAATGACATCACATGTATTTGTTAACCCTAGACCCTAATCTTGTCCTAATATATACTTGTTTTATCTTTGATCATAGAATGGATAGATCATGGATGTCCATTCACAATCGCTGCACCCCTGAGTTTATTTCTGGTCTTGACCAGTTCATTAGATTTTCCGAGGAACATAGGAAACAACCTGGAGATAGGTTCTACTGTCCATGTAGGCATTGCGGTAACAACTTGAAAGTCAACACTGGTGACGAAATCAAAACTCATGTCATGTGCAACGGGATTATACAAGGCTATACAGAATGGCACCGGCATGGAGAGATTTCAAACCCGAAACCAGTGGATGTCGATAGCATTGCTTGTGTGGAAGAAGAAATTGCCTACAATGACGTAGATGTGAATGAACCAGTTCCAGTAGACATCGTTGATGTGATGCTGGATAGTTGTGGGGTAGAGCACACCGATCCACCTCCCATTTTTAGAAACATTGTGCATGATGCTGAGATGCCATTATACACAGGTTGTACTAAGTTTACGAAGCTTAACGCTGTGTTGAGATTGTATAAGTTGAAAGCTAACAATAGATGGAGCGACAAAAGCTTCACGTCATTGTTGTCTTTGTTGAAAGAAATGTTTCCTGAAGGAAACGAGCTGCCAATCTCAACATACCATGTAAAGAAATTGTTGTGCCCAATGGGAATGGATGCCAAGAAGATACATGCATGCCCGAATGATTGTGTATTATTTCAAAAGGACTATGCGGATTTGAAAGATTGTCCAAAATGTGGTGCGTCACGGTATAAATTGACAACTTCGGGGGAGTCCAAAACTGGTTCTCCTGCCAAGGTGATGTGGTATCTACCTATAATACCACGATTTCAACGCTAGTTTGCCAATCTGATAGATGCGAAGAATTTGAGGTGGCATGCAGATGTTAAAAAAAATAATGATGGGATCCTACGACATGTGTCCGATTCCCCACAGTGGAAGAAGATTGATGTATTGTACCCTAAATTTGGTGAAGAAGTCAGGAATCTAAGACTTGGGCTTTGTACAGACGGGATGAATCTGTATGGGACATTGAGCAGCCAACATAGCACTTGGCCAGTCAAGCTTGTTATATACAATCTTCCTCCCTGGATGTGTATGAAAAATAAGTATGTAATGTTGTCGTTGTTGATATCGGGCCATAAACAACCTGGAAATGACATCGAATCTTGAACCTCTGATTGATGACTTAAAGAAACTCTGGGGTGAAGGTGTGATGACCTATGATGCTTCACAAAGAGAGACATTTCGTTTGCATGCTATGTTGTTTTGCACTATTAATGACTTTCCAGCATATGGGAATTTGTCTGGATATAGTGTCAAAGGAGCTAAAGCGTGTCCTATATGTGAAGAGAACACTGATTCAACAAGACTAAAACATGGCGGTAAGAATGTATATCTCGTTCATCGAAGGTTTCTTCCAAAATTCCATCTGTATCGTAGGAAGCGCAAAGCATTCAATGGATTGAATGAGGAACGCAGTGCACCTAAACCTATACCAGGGGAGGTTGTTTATGAAAGAGTAAAAGACTTTGTTAATGAATTTGGTAAGAGATCACAATGTACTACACGGAGTGACAATTCTTCATTCAAGAAGAAGTCAATATTTTGGGATCTTCCTTATTGGAGTTCTTTGACAGTCAGACATTGTATCGATGTAATGCACGTTGAGAAAAATGTTTGTGATAGCATCATTGGTACTCTATTAAATATACCAGGTAATACTAAAGATGGGATAAAATCCATACTGGACCTACGTGAAATGGGAATAAGGTCAGAATTAACAGAATTACGTGAAATGGGTAACAAAAGAACATACTTACCTCCCGCTTGTTACACGTTGTCTAGAAAGGAGAAGAAAGCTTTTTGTGAATGCTTGGTAAATGTTAAGGTGCCACATGGTTACTCATCCAACATCCGTAGATTGGTATCAATGAAAGATATGAAGTTGATAGGTCTTAAATCTCATGATTGTCACACTCTAATGCAACAAATATTGCCCGTGGCAATTCGATCTATATTGCCGAAGCATGTAAGGTTTGCAATCACCAGACTTTGTTTCTTTTTCAACAGTCTCTACAGCAACGTTATTGACCTTGAGACTCTCGATAATTTGCAAAGAGAAGTGGTTGTTACCCTATGTCAGCTTGAGATGTATTTCCCTCCTTTGTTCTTTGATATCATGGTACATCTTGTTGTCCACTTGACTAGGGAAGTGAAAATCTTGGGACCGGTTTTCTTGCATTGGATGTATCCCTTTGAACGATACATGAGCGTTTTTAAAGGTGATGTTCGAAACCGTTATCGGCCTGAAGGGAGTATTATTGAAGGTTATGTGGCGAGAGAGGTTATGGATTTCTGCAATGACTTTCTCAGTGGTCATGACACTCCTGATAATGACAAGAATATTGACGAGCTATTTGGCAAAGGAATTTTGGGATCACGTGTGAAAGTAATCAGCCGTGAGCAGTTGGAACAAGGTCATTTGTATATTTTACACAACATGGAAGAAGTGAACATTTATATCGAGGAACATACCAATTTCATCAAAAGACAATATCCTCGAGCCAATACAATGTGGCTTGATAGAGAGCATAACAAGACTTTTATTAAGTGGTTTGAAGATAAAGTCTTACATCAACTATCTCAAACACCAGATGATATTACTAAAACTATCAAATGCCTCCCCTTTAAACCAAAGTTGACTGTTATGTCTTATGAAGGGTATGGCATTAATGGATTCACATATTACACAAAGCGCCAAGATGATAAGAGTGTCGTCCAAAACAGTGGGGTCACCCTTCAAGCATCGACTATGTTTTTTGCAAGTGCAAAGGATAAGAGTCCACGTGAAGCTAAAATGCCATATTACGGTGTCATTGAAGAGATATGGGAATTTGACTACATAGATTTCATAATTCCGCTCTTCAAATGTAATTGGGTTGATAACACCAAAGGAGTTATAGTGGATGAATTGGGTTTCACATTGGTGGACTTTGAAAAGATTGGTGAGAAGGCTGAACCATTCATATTGGCATCACAGGCGAAACAAGTATTTTATATCGATGATCCTGCAAATGATAAATGGTCGGTTGTTCTTCATGGTAAAAGACAGTTCATTGAAGATCCTATAGATGAAGAAGAGTACTATGATAAATATGATGACTCCAGTTCATTCTCAGTTGGGTTTCCAACTCCACAAAATATTAAAGCTAATGATGACTTATATGTGCGCGGAGATCACAATGAAGGATTGTTAATTGATAAAAGATCACAATTTTAGAGGCATGCATGTTTATATTTTTTTATTGAAGCTAAATGTTTACTTTTTTAATATCAATCTCATTTTCTGATTTGATGTTTCATTATCTTCTAGTTAATACAAATGCTAAACATTGTGGGAGGGTGCTAAAGAACTATAGGACCAATATCACCCGAGATTACATACGCGATGCTGAGAATAGGTTCTTGATTGATTCCAATTCTAGACATTGACTAGTATTTCACTAACTCTACACTAATAATTTTTGTTTGTATTCTCTTTGAAAAATAAATATAGGAAGAAGGAAGCCACACAGCAATGGAACTACTTGGACCCCAAAGACTGGGAGGAGTTTGTTACCCAAAGAAAAACAAATGAATTCAAGGTATTAAGCGCCACTCCCAATTTAATTAATATACGTTTTTATGTATTCACCTATTCAAGATTAACCTTTATTGTTACTAACCAAATCAATGTGCTAACTAACTAGGCTATCAGTGATGCTCAACGACAACTACATGTTACGACCTCACAATGGGTCCAAGAGGATATGTAGGCGTTCGCCAAAGGTTATATAGATATATAGGCAACAAGCCATGAAACAGCAAAAGAAGCCCCAATGAAGAGAAGCAGGATACAGATACAATACATAAAGTGTAGCACACACAAGTGCTTCATATTCATATAACAACATGACAGACTAACACATATATAGTGCATAACAACAACAGCGCCGAATTTACATACAACACTAGCTTAGTACATATATAGTGGGACTAAGGTGACGATCCCACCTGCTAAAACAGGTTACCGACAACTACATGTTACGACTGGGAGGTCGTGATTCAGGAACCGTATGCATTAGCAGGTGGATCTGTTTGTCCTCCTGCTAATGAATACGGTTGCTAAATCACGACCTCCCAGTCATAACATGTAGTTGTCGGTAACCTGTTTTAGCAGGTGGGATCGTCACCTTAGTCCCACTATATATGTACTAAGCTAGTGTTGTATGTAAATTCGATGCTGCTGTTGTTATGTACTATGTATGTGTTAGTCTGTCATGTTGTATGGACATCGATTGTATTGCTTAGGTATTATATAGTCTCATTAGATACTATGAAATATATCAATCTTATTTATAGCTCATTAATTATATATATACATCATTCTCTTTACAGGTGTTTAAAGCTGACCCCACTACAGGAACAGACTTACCAGATGTACATGCTCCCTATACGATGGGAGAATGAAATGAAGTAAGAGAAGAATGGGCAACAACCATACAAATAGTGGGGGTTTTAAAATATAATTGGGATGTTGATAGCGAATAATGACTAAAGAATGATATTTTGTAAATGAATTTCTGAATTATAATATATGTGTGAATGTTTCTACATGTCTAGATGTTTCTACATGTGTCTGAGTGAAAATGAATGAAAGTGTTGGTTGCTATATGAATGTTTCTACATGTGTGAATGTGAATGAATGGAACTACAGATTGCTAGCTACATGAATGTTTCTAAATGTGTGAAAATAAAATGGAACTACGGGTTGTATTGCTAAATGCATGTGTGAATATTTTTGTTGTTAAATTTGCAGGTTTGTGGCCTGTTGTTGGCTGATATCAATGGATGTTGTAAAACCTACAGTTAACTGCAGGTTTCTCATCCTGCGACCAGCCACAGCAGGTCTGCAGACTGACAGAAAAAAAAAAACAATAGGCGTCGGTTATTTGTATAACACCGACACACAAAGTTATAGTGTTGGTTTTATATAAATAACAGACGCCTGTTTCCTGTGGCGCGAAGGTATATGGCATCGGTTTATTATCTAATAACCGACGCTGATAGTGGCCAAGATGGCGCCTTTTCTGTGGCGTGAAGGTATATGGCGTCGGTTTATTATCTAATAACTAACGCTGATAGTGGGCAAGATGGCGCCCTTTCTATGGCGTGAAGGTATATGGTGTCAGTTTCTTATCTAATAATCGATGCCTATACCTTCGCGCCACAGGAAATAGGCGCGATTTCGGTGGCGCGCGAAGTTTGGGCATCAGTTTTGGAACCGACGCGTAATGGGTGAGCTTTTAGTGTCGCCCACATAGGTGTCGCTTAGAAACTGACACTAAAGGCCTTAAATAACCGACACTAAAGGTAGGTTTTGTAGTAGTGAATGCATTTATATAATTCATAATGATGGTTATTTAGACTCTTTTGGTTATTGAACCAATAGATGCATGCAACTCTTAGTTGGGAAATATGATAAAAGCATCTCCACTAGATGTAGTGGGAGAGTGATTATTCTATTAGGGCTCATATATACTAATGTATATAGAACTTTTGGAATAAATGTTAAAGGTAGTTACTAGGACCTCATTATATTTGTTGATGCTATCAGTAGATACGAAAATTTGTATTTGATGAAATATAAGTATGAATCTCTTGAAGTATTCAAGGATATCATGAATGAAGTATGTAACTAACTTGGTAAAAGTATTAAGACATTTTAATATGATCGATGTTGAAATATTTTAAACGAAGTGTTTGAGGACCTTCAGGAGAGACCGTGATAGTGTATCACAGTGAACTCCACCTGAAACATAATGATGTATTAGAAAGAAGGAATCACATCTTTATTAAATCATGGTGTGATTTTAAATGAATCTAGCTAATCTTCTGATTTACCTTTGACACATGCTTTACACGAAAACAATGTATTGTATAAAATGGTTCAAAAGACACCATATGAGATATGATGTAGGAAGTGTCCCGATATGTCTTTTATAAGAATTAGGAATGAAATATTATGTAATAAAATAGTTTTTTCCAAAGCTCTGTCCACAAATCACATAAAATTTATTTTGTTCAATACTACTCTTATCTAAATTCGACAACAAAGTGTTTGATTGCCAGGATGGCTGTGTTCCTAAAAGGAATTTAATTGTAAAGGAATCAGTAGGAGAAAAGTATAACTCAAAAAGTTCGAGACCAATAAGAAAACATTGAACCTAAGGAGGTAAAACATGAACAAGGAGAATCACAAGTTGTTGTGGAATCTCAAAGTTCCTTCTATAACACAAAACTCATTGATCTAGTAGAACATGCCTTGAGTTTGAAAGATTATGATATCTTTAACCCATAAAGGCAGTGAGTTGATCATTGATAATGAGTCAATGACCTACTTAGAAACTATTGAAGGACTAGTATCTGAAACATGGCTTGAGACCATGAGATCTAAGATGGACTCCATGTATGCCAACAAGGTATGACCTTGGTGGATCCACCTGAAGGGGTGAAACCCATAGGGTGCAATTAGGTTTCAAGATGAAGACCTAAATGGATTGTAGTGTACAAACTTATAAGAGAAAATTGGTTTTAAGGAATTTCACACAAGTTCAAGGTGTTTAACATGATAAAATCAAATCACCAGTTGGCATGGTTAATTCCATCTGGATCATGCTTGCTAATACAACTTAAGAAGACTGTGAGATTTGGAATATGGATATTAAAACCACATTTCTTAATAGTAATCTTGTAGAGGATGTGTATGTGATACAACCTAAAGGTTGCATAAATCAATTTATATAAAAAAATCGTTGGATTGAAGCAAGCATCTCAGAACTAAAATCTTGAATTTTACAAGATAGTCAAAGATTTTGACTTGTCATAATGAATATGAAACTTGTGATTACAAGAATTCAGTGGGATCGTATTAAAATTCCACATAATGATGGGGAATATATCCTTATACTACAAATGTTAAACCCTGGAAAGAAAGTACCTTCTCTGTGAAGGGTTTAGGTGAAGCATCCAATGTGATAGGAACTGAGATCTATAAGAGATAGATATAGAAAGATTCTTGACCTAAGTAAGATACATTAGGAAGATGTTGAAGAGTTTCAACATATAGGATTCAATGAGAGAAGATCTATCCATGATTCCATGGGATTAGTCTCTCAAGAGCACAATGTCCTAGTTCTCATGAAGAATCAGAAAACATGAGTGAGATACCATATGCATTCCCAATTGGATCTATCATGTATAAAGTTATATGTACTCGTCCTATTATCTCATGTGTGTTGGACATGACGAGAGGATATGTACTTATCTCGTTATCTTGTATGTATTGCATATGACAAGAGGATATTTATCATATCCCAGTGTAAGTCATTGGACTGTAATAAAAACATCCTTAAGTATTTGAGAAGAACTAAAGAACGGTTCCTTGGTAATGGTAACCAGGAAGAGTTGGGTGAAAAGGGCTACATCGACTCAAGCTTCCAAAATGACAAAGAGAATTAATGATCGCAATCTAAATTTGTGTTTGACCTTAAAATAAGAACTACAAGCTGGAAAAATTCCAAGCAAGAGGTAGTTTTTTAGTTCACAATAGAAGACGAGTATCTTGGTGTTATAAGAAACATAGAAGATAATGTATGGATCTAGAAGTTCATATAGATGAACTTGTAGGAGATTCCAACCGTTGATGACATAGTAAAAATACTTTGACAACAATGGAGCTACTAGATAGGCAAGGAATGTCAGATAGCATACTACTATAATTCCATCTCATACGAGAAGTTGTACAATTACAATATGTGAAACTTGAAAAATATTGACTAGAAGCAATGTTGATAACCCATTACATAAGTGCTTGCATAGTAGAAACATGATGGACATGTTAAGATCATTTGGAATAAGATTCGTGGGTGACTGGCTCTAAGTGCAAGTGGGATTTTGTTGGTATGTATGCCCAAAGATCCAATCACAAAATGATTGTAATGGGGCTTTAAATACCTAATTTGGTAATAATAATAAAGGTCATTCTGTCTATTATGTTTGTCTCAATCATGATATGATGGCACATACATAATAGATGTCTAAAGAATGATGTTACTCGATGTCAAATGTGATTAGGGTGTGGACCTCAACGATGAGATCATATGTATGATAACAGTACATACATTCTTATTATGTCCCTAGTCAGATATTACTATGGAAGCAAAATGGAAAACAATAATACATAAGACTAGAGTTTGTGTTGACTGATGGCAAAGTCTCATTAGTCATGATATATGATATCAAGTCAAACACATAGGTACATGTTATAGAACAGTGTATCAGACAGACCCGCCATGAGAGTGATACATGGAGGCCATGTATCGGTATTCCGAATCAGCTCTCATAGTGATAGTGGTGATTGTGGTTCTTAGACATGAAGTCACTACACTCATCACATATTTTTCGATGTATTTAGACATCATCCAACATGACCTTGAATAAGGGTTTCCATAAAGGTGATGCTCATGTGCATTTTGATGCATGAGGATAAAGTGTGAGTGATGTAGATGGGATTTGTCCCTCCTATAGAAGATTGATATCTAGACCACTTGATAAGTGAGAGCAAGAAATGTATGGTCATACTCATGTAAATCTATATATGATATGTGAGCTCACATGCATCTTAGACAATCTTCTCTAGTTCAAGGAACATGGATTGAACATTCAAGAGGATGATGATTCCATGCCTCGAGTTCGATTCAGATATCAGAGAGAAAGGAACTACACAATCACGGTAACACTGATAAAATATAGTAGGTTGAAATTCTCTCTGACTTTTCAGATTACTTGGATGGCAATGATGTGTTTCTAGATACCTCTCACTGCTTGGGACTTCTAACATAATTTGGGACCTATAGGGTCACACTCATAGTGTAACATACCGAATTCTGAAATTTTATCTTTTGACCCTATTTCCCATCTTTTCCTTTCATTTCTATCCTTATTGGCCTTTCTATTTAATTCATGGAATTTATAGTGGTTTCGTGAACATTTATTCACTAATTATTCCAATGGAAGGGTTTATGCACAAATACCTCATTGAAATCTTAATTACCATAATTAAGTGCTCTAAACCTTAATCTAACTTTTTGATGTGATTTGAAAACATAAAATATGCTACATAACTCATTTTAGTGGTAATATGAAGATAAGAAACTTAATTGGATGAACAATTTAGATAATGGGTTGTTAATGGGCCATATGACATATCTCATAAAAATAAGTCTCAAAAGAGGAAACAAACTTCAAATTCGAAATCTACATATCAAAATTAGCCTACATGTCAAATTTCATCTAATTTGGACAACCTTGAAATATTAGGATAAGTTTAGGAGAGAGAAAATCAATAAAAGGCATAAGTAATTAATAATTTGATTTTATAAATTCAAAATATGGAAATAATGGAAAATTTATATTCTACACATCAAATATAACTTGTGGATGAAGTTTGGTTCGATTTGGATGTTGTTTGTGCAAGTTATGCAATTTTAGGTACATTTTGGACTTTTATGCAATTTACCCAATTGGGAGGATTTCTTTGCAAATTATCAACTGAATTTTAATCCTTAGATATTCCCTTACCATTAAAGAGATTTTAAACCATTGGAGAACATATTTTCACCTTGGTTTGATGGTATTTCTTTCCAAGGGTATTATAGGGATTACCCTCTTTATAAAGATGCTTATCCTTAAAAGCTATCAACCAATGAGGTTATTTATTTCTTGAAAAACGGTGGGGATGGCCTAGAATAATCTATGGGCTCTTAGAACTGACTTTTGATATTCATGAAGCCTCTATGAGCTATCCTCTTGCATGGCCATCAATCCCTAGGCTAAAGACACATGGAAAGTCCCTTAAGACTCCTCATGCTTCACCTCTTTCTATATATAGCCATGTATACCCCTTCCCACCTCACAATTCGAAAACTCTTGCTCTCCTTTTATTCCTTCTAGATTAGGTAATAGTTCCTTCTGTATTTGGCCATGAAGTTGCTGCCCCAAGGTAATAGAGGGAGCCTACCTTGGTGAAGAAGGCTCCTAGGGCTTCCAAATTGCTCTATTAGGGTTTCTAAAGCTCCTCCTTGGTAATTTCGACCAAAACTAGTAAGTTCCCTCCCTTAATTTCCTATTTTCATACTGATATGCTTCCTTACACCTTCTTATAGGTCGGAACCATGACCATACATGGTAAAACTCCACCTAAAACCCTAAAACATGTCATCTCCTTGCTCTTTTGCTAGGGTTTGCACCTCTAAAGTGGAGAAGGTGATCTTTGCTCAAGAAAGGAGCTTGTCTTGGAGCAACCAGACCTTCTAATCTCGGAATATTTTCTGTTTGAACCTTATTACCTTCCTAGAGGCAAGTTTGGTTAACACCCTTCTCATATATTGCTTAATACATGCTTAAAACTCATGCTTTTATGTTGAAAATTGACGATTTCCATCTCTTTTTACCATGCTCTTCTAAGGTTTTGATTTCTTGTTGTTTTACCTTCTCTAGAAGCTCTAGTTTGGTTACCTATGCAACTTAAAACCTGATCTTGGTCGAATGGTGTTTTCTCCCTCTCCCTCTCTCTTTAATTATCTCGATCGGTTTGATGATGTGGCAATTTCCTATTGGTCAGTATTGCGAAATTCATAACTTCTAAACTGCTTATCCAAATTTGACAAATAAATATGTTTTGGAATTGTAAAATTAATCTCTATCCAATAAAAATATTTTCAAGGTCTGATTTCATGGTTTGACGAAGGGTGATTTTTGTAAAACGAATTTAATGCATAAAATCCATAAAAATTACATCTTAATCATCATAACTCCAAAATTAACATAAATATATGTTTTCTTGATCAGGAAAACCTAATAAGTTTATTGGTGATGTTTTAAGAGTCTAAATCCGAATTTTTCTAAAAATCTCCAAAAATAGGGTTTCTATATATATATATGTGCACTATGTACTCTAATACATTTTAATACATTGAAAATAGGCAAAATGGAACTTGGACTCAATTAAAGTGGTGAAAGTTAGTAATAGATATCAGTAAGAGAGGTATGTGCATTCCTTACACCCTATGTTGGGATAATTTCAGCCAAACCCTATATTTTCCTAATGAGGCTTAAATGAACCTTAAATCTTCTATTGTTGAATCCTAATGTTGTTCATGCCTCAAATTAGATTATAATTTCTTCTTGTTTGGGTCTTATACCCCACTGCCATGCTTATTGAATATTATGAATACTCTTGCCATGACTACTTTTCTAGCATGTGGAATTATGTTCTATTTAATTTGAAGTAGCGGTACTTATGTACAACCACCCACAGAGGGCATGTAAATAATTGCCCTAGGGAATGTCTTATTCTCCCCATAATATTGTAGGTGATTGGGAATGTCTTGTTCTCCCCTCATCTAAGGTTAGAGTTCTGGTAGGTGCCTCAACCCTACTTAGTTAGGTAGACATAATTATCTTACATGCAAATCCTTTTTGATATAATTTTTAATGGCAAGTTTCTTTTGAATATAGCCTCATACTCTTGTTATCTTCATTATATGATTTATTTATTGTACTTATCTTGATATCCCAGATTAGTTCTGTGACACATACTTTTCTTCCCTTTCCCTTTTTGCTGGGTGCCTTCCCAACCACCCAGGTGTTGAGCAATGTGATGGATAAGACAATGAAGATTTTAGCTTTTGGCTTGGACTCGGTTGATGGAGATGTTGCTTAGAGACAAGATTGTAGTAGTCTAGACTTCCCTCTATCTAGATCTTGATTGTGTGTCTTTATGTAAACCCTAATGGGATAATTTGATGTATTTTTGTAAACTTTTTATGAAATTGAATATAGTCAGTTATTTTTTATTCCACTGCTTTCTAATGGTATTTTGTTTACCATATTTTAGTAAAGGGGTGATTTCACCTCCTTACACATAGGATGCACATGGAATAGGATTTTATTTAAGAATGGTGTTTAACTTGATTACTAAAAGTGTTTAGGTATTCGATTTAAACAACACTGGTTCAAAATTGACTGATTAGTCTCTAAACCGACCGGTTCAAGTGTTAAACTAATTAGTTGGAGTGTCAGGTCAATTGGACACAAAATTGGCTAAATATTGCTTGAGTTGGACAAGTGAAATGGCCGTTTCACATATAAAACAACCATTTCACATATGAAACGACCATTTCATGATAAGAAATGATTGTTTCATGATATAAAATGGTCATTTCAAAAGCAAAATGACCAGTTTATCATTTGGGTTGTCTAGTTCAATGATCAATTTGATTGTATCAAGGGTTGATGTTGACATCATGTTTTTCATTAGTTGAATATTGAATGCCAATTTGACTCGGAATAGGAAAGTACATGAACTAACCGGTTCACCTCTGAACCAATCGATTGATAGTGAATCAATTGGTTTACCATTCTTAGTTTCTAGAAAATTCATGAACTATGTCTCTTCGACTCCCAGAATGACTGGAAACCCTAACCCTGACCCTTCCTATAAATAGAGGGGTGTTGGGGGCTTCCCAGACACAACAACAAGCTATGAAAATTGTTGTCCTCTTTGGTTGTGGTAACCAATAGAGAGCTCGAGCAAGTCCTACCCATAAAAGGGAGGGATAGCAAGGGAGAGACAATTGTGGGAGAGCAAGTTGGTGCTAGTACACAAATGTTTAACGGGACAACTTCCTCCCATTGGCTCTAGTAACGCAACGTGGAGTTCCCAGTGGTCTATGTGGACTACTATAGAGGTGAGGAGGTTGTTTCTTACCTCTAGGAGGATGAGGTCAAACTATTATCCATGGTGATCAACCAGGAGGTCGTTGTTGACGATGTCCATGTGCAACTTGAAGAAAGGTGCACACTACTACAACAAGAGTTGTCACTAGACTTGCTCCAGGACCAGGTATAACTCTTCTTACTATCTTTCCAAGATACATTGTTGTTGAGGCGATCTACTAGGTAGGGAATCAGACATTATATTTTTGTTTCCACTGCCTTATCTGTCACCTAGATTTCCCAATATTGTTATCAGGGCCACATCAATTACAATGTGTCTGGATTTAAATTGATATGATCAGATTTATTCTTATTGCATACGATGTGAATATTAAAATGATTAATGTGCATATTTGATTAAATACCACATACGATCCCAACTAACATATATGTATATGATATGATGTATATGCAATTTACATGTGGTTCTTGAAAAATTGGATTTGATGGTGGATGTGAAGCAAGGGTATGGCCAATAACCCTAAATCTATGTGCATGATTGTGGTTTTTTATTTTTGTTATTATATTGGTTTTCACACCAAGCCTCTCTCTTCTTTCCATATGCAAAAATATTAATTCTCTCCTTCCTATGCTCCCCTCGAATGTAACTCGAGGTTTTTGTATTGCAATGTAATATGTAGATAGGATTGGGTTAGTTTTAAATTTTTTTATGAAAAGAAGACACTCTACTCTATATGAACCAACTGATTCAGCTAACGAGCTAATTGACTAGAAGACTAAGGAGGCCAAATGATGGGAGGATGAACCGATCGACAGGTGGCCCAACTGATCGGTTGGAGGATTCCAAACATTGGTTGAACCTAAGACCATATGAACATTTCAAGATCCCAACTGAGAGGCTAGGAGGCCAGCCGATCAGTTCAAGTGGTAAACCTGTCAATTTCGATTGGTTCAAGGATGGATCTTCACCAACAATAGATTGTTGTATATGATGTAGACCTTATGTGGTAGTAATTCCTTGTGGCTTCAAGGAATTACAATAGTATGTCCATAACCATCTCTTAAGTTCATAACTACATATTTTCATTTTTGGGATATAGCATGTATATGATACGTACTATAAGCACGTGGTGATTGGATATGTATATGTATTTATGTATAAAACCCTCAATAACATATTAAGTGTTATATACTTGCCATTAGCAACACACATGAAAAGCTTGACCGAATATGTGTGGGCACGCCAAGCATGGTGTGTTGTCTATCTTGTGGAAGTGTGATGATAGTCATGTGGGTCTTCCACGCAGGGTGCATTACTAACATGTTGGCTTTTGGGTCAGGCTTAACTAGGTGAACTTAATGAGATTAAAAATCTAGAAACATGAAATGGACTATATCAACGAGTTGTGCATACCATCTATCTAAGAATTGTATGAGATGCAATTGGCAAAAGTTTCCTACCTTAATAATTGGTTATGGGCGATGGAGTTGGTTGAGTAATAATTCGATTGTTTTGAGTCTTGGCACATTAGAAGATTGCATGTTGCAATCTTCTGAATTGATAATGAGGCCCATCAATTTGAAAAAAATAGTGGGAACGATAATTATTTTGAAGGCCTAATTAATATCAACAATATTATCAAATCAAATCAAAAATGTTTTGACAAAGTTGCAAAATTTATGTTGTAGAATATAATGGCAATAACAAACATGCTATCATTGATATAAGTCCTTGAGTAGCACAAAAAAAATGAGATTTACTTCCACATCTGGTTTGTGACTTTGAGAAGTGTTATCATCAATGAGAAAAATCTCTATGTCCTTGAAAGACAGGAGCCAGAGGAACCAGCTCCAAATGCACCTAAGGCTGAAATTAATTCTTACTTGAAGCATGCCAATGATGCTGAAAACATCAAAGACCTCACTAGTACATTTTTGACGTCTAATGTCACTTTCGATAATGTCAGTTCCAAAGCAAAACCGATGCCATACAATCAATAACATCGGTTCTAAAGACAAACTGTCACCATTTGTCAAGTCCTAACAATTTAGAAAAGACACTGGTATTGTTTTCACTATAATGTCGGGTTTTTTTGGTGAAACTGACATTTAGATAACCCACGAAGTAAAAATTTTAGGGGAAAATATTTTCCTCTAAAAATATGTTTAGCGTCAGTTTCTATAAGAACCGACGACATAGAGTTCACGTCATGTCCTCGCAGAAAAAAATTATCCCCAAAAATTGCTTCTTAGTCTTCGATTGTGATAAAGAATTAGCGATACAGAGACTCACTTTTTTTGTTTGGAGAAGGGTCTTTGTCATTGGTTTTAGGTAAGGAATCGACGTCTAAGTGATTATGTGCCTTGTCCCTATAAAATATCCCCCCAAATTGCTTCTGTGTCATCCAAACTGACGACTAAGTTACCTTGCTGAGGCAAACTTTTTTTGTTTGGGGATGGGTCTCTGTCATCAGTTTTGTGAAGGTAACATATGTCGAAGTGCTTATTTATATGTCGATTTTAGTAACAAAAACTGAAGACTAAGTCTCTTGACAAAGGCAAATTTTTTTGGGGAGTTAGGGTTTCTATTTTTTATTTTAGCTTTTAGAAACCAACTACTAAGTCCCACCACGGTCGTGCTGGTCTGCATGGTCATGTTTGTCAGCACTAGTTTATGTGTTGGTTTTGTTTTCTTAACCAATGACTAAGTACTTATTCGTCAGTTTTCTTTAACAACTGACAACTAAGTTCACTTAATAGCACTTGTGAAATGTTTTTTCACCATTTTTTGTTTCATTGTTTTCCCGATACCTAAACTAGATTTGGTGACTCTGTGCTCCTCTATACCACAGCTCCTGTGCTCCAACTTCTGTGCTCACCGTCGCTTCCGCCTGAGGTTCTAGCCTCCACCACCACCTGAGGAGGTAGTCGTCGTTGTTGGTTCTCGTGCTTCTGGTACTACTGCTACTGCTCACCATCAATGGAGGCGCCGCCAGTGAGCTAGCCACCACAGCCTCAGGAGCCAGTTGTTCCTGATGAGGAGCTGTCCATTGTCTCCAGTAGAGATCAATGTAAATTTTTTTATTTAAATTACAACATATAGGTCCCATTTATCATCCTAAATGTTAATAAATAATTAGGATTCCTAAATGTTTATAAATAAGTAGGATTCCTAAATGATGAACTGAAATCTAGGGTTTCTATGAGAATCTTGGTTTTACTGTGACTTTGTGATACATATGGGATGATGAAAGTGAGTTATGCTCTCTATTAAGTTGCATAACTAGCATGAAATTGAGTGGAAAATTATCTTATATGATCTCTAATAGTGTATACCTTATTGACTGTTATTTATATACAATGTTGCATGATTAATGTATAATCTGAATCTTGATATTGAGAATTAGTAGGATGAATATTATTATGCTTATGGGGAAAGGAAAAGTGTATATCTAAATATGTAATGAATTATAAGGTGAATGTGACTTATGGATTTATGGGTTTGTATTTATATGGAATTGATATTAATTGTAAACCTTGACATATATATGTATTGGCCTAGAAACCCGTATGAGATTTACTCATTAGGAGTAAATCTTAGATAGTCTCGGGTTTGGGACTATTCTTGAAAACTTAATCTCACTTATTATGTAAGTGTATAATGTATATTCATTTTTAAATATATTTTTTCATAACTTTCCCGTTTGTTCTCTAATTACATATGTTGATGGACATTTTCCCATCTACATCGGTGTACTTGGAGAACAATAGGGAAATGTTGTTGAAATATTCTTGAAAACTGAATACACAATATACACTTACTAGTGAGGTTAGGTGTTCAAGAATGGGATAGGTGGTACACAATTTCATTGTCGAAACCTAAACCCTAATTTGTATATCATAAATCCTAATCTATAAACCCTTGTCCCTAAATCCAAAATAATAAACCTTAATCTATTTGTAAATCCTAAACCTAATTTGTAAACCCTAAACCCAAATATTTGTTTTCTCTTTGATCATAGAATGGATAGATCATGGATGACCATTCCAAATCACTGCACCCTATTACTGCTCTTGATCAGTTTATGAGATTTGCATAGGAACATAGGAAACAACCTAGAGATAGGTTCTATTGTCTATGTAGGCATTGCGGTAACAACTTGAATGTCAACATTGGTGATGAAATCAAAAGTCATGTCATGTGCAATGGGATTGTACAGGGCTATAAAAAATGGTGCTGGCATGGAGAGATTCCAGTCATGAGATCACTAGATGTCGATAAGATAACTTGTATTGAAGAAGAAATTGTCACCGATGATGTAGATGTGAACAAACCGATTATGATAGACATGGTTGATGTGATGCTAAATAGTTGTGGGGTAGAGCACACTGATCCACCTTCCTTATTTAGGAACATTGTGCATGATGCTGAGAGACCATTGTACATAAGTTGTACTAAGTTTACAAAGATGAGCGTTGTGTTGAGATTGTATAATCTAAAGGCTAACAATAGATGCAACGACAAAAGCTTCACATCATTGTTGTCTTTGTTGAAAGAAATTCTTCCTAAAGGCAACGTTCTTCCAATATCAACATACAAATTAAAGAAAATGTTAGGCCCAATGGTAATGAAGGCTAAGAAGATACATGCATTAATGACTTTGTGTTATTTCAAAAGTACTATGTCGATTTGAAAGATTGTCCAAAATGTGGAGCGTCAAGGTATAAAATGACGACTTTGGGGGAGTCCAAAACGGGCTCTCTTGCCAAGGTGATGTGGTATCTACCTATAATACTACAGTTTCAATGCTTTCTTTCCAATCCGACGGATGCGGAAAATTTAAAATGGCATGTAGAAGTTAAGAAAAATAATGATGGGATCCTATGACATGCGTCTGATTCCCCACATTAGAAGAAGATTGATTTATTGTACCCTAAATTTTGTGAAGAATTCAGGAATCTAAGATATGGTCTTTTTACTGATGGGATGAATACATATGACACATTGAGCATCCAACATAGCACTTGTCCTATAATGATTTTTATATACAATCTTCCTCCTTTGTTGTGTATGAAAAATAAGTGCATTATGTTTTCGTTGTTGATATCCTGCCCTAAATAACCTAGCAATGATATTGATATTTATCTTAAACATCTGATTGATGACTTAAAGAAACTTTGGGGAGAAGGTGTGATGGCCTATGATGCTTTTCATAGAGAGACATTCTATTTGCATGTTGTGTTGTTTTGCACTATTAATGACTTTCCAGCATATGGGAATTTGTTTGGATACAGTGTAAGAGGATCTAAAGCCTACCCTATATGTGAAGAGAACACTGATTCAATATGATTAAAACATGGCATCCAGACTGTATATCTTGGTCATTAAAGATTCTTTCCATAAGTTCATCCTTACCGAAGGTTGCACAAAATGTTCAATGGATCGAATGCAGAACAGAATGACTCAAAACCTATAGCAGGCGAGGTTTTTTTTGAAAGAGTAAAAGACTTTGTCATTGGATTTAGTAAGAGATCCCAATGTACCATTCCCACACAAAGTGATAAATCTTTATACAAGAAGAGGTCAATATTCTGCGATCTTCCTTATTGGAGTTCTTTGGCAGTTAGGCATTATATCAATGTCATGCAAGTTGAGAAAAATGTTTGTGATAGCGTCATTGATACTCTATTGAATATACCAGGTAATATTAAAGATGACATCAAACTTAGAATGGACTTACGTTAAATGTGAATAAGGAAAAAAATTAACAGTAGTAGTTAGGAGTGATCAAAAAATATATCTACCTCCTACTTGTTACATGTTGTCTAGAAAGGAGATCAAAAGCTTTTTGTGAGTGGTTGCTTAATGTTAAGGTACCACAGGGATACTCTTTCGATATCTGTAGACTAGTATCCATGAAAAATATGAAGATGATAGGTCTTAAATCTCATGATTGTCACACTCTAATGCAACAAATGTTGCATGTGGGAATTCGATCTATACTGACGAAGCATTTAAGGTTTGCAATCACCAGACTTTGTTTCTTCTTCAACACTCTATGCGGAAAAGTTATTGATCCTGAGAATCTCGATAAGTTGCAAAGAGAAGTGGTTGTTACACTATGCCGGCTTGAGATTTATTTTCCTCCTTCATTCTTTAACATCATGGTACATCTTGTTGTCCATTTGACTAGGGAAGTGAAATTGTTGGGACCAATTTTCTTGCATTGGATGTATCCTTTTGAATGCTACAAGAGTGTTTTTAAAGGTGATGTTTGAAACCATTATTAGAATGAAGGGAGTATTATTGAGGGTTATGTGGCGAGGGAGGTTATGGACTTTTGTAATGACTTTCTAAGTTGTAATGAAGCTCATGTAAATGAGAAGAATATTAAGGACTGTTTCGGTAAAGGGTCTTTAGGATCACAAGCGAAAGTAATCAGTCGTGAGTTGTGGGAACAATCTCACTTGTATATTTTATACAACATATATGAAGTGAGTGTTTATATCACCGAACATACCAATTTCATCAAAACAAAATATCCTCGAGCCAATTCAATGTGGCTTGCTAGAGAGCATAACAAGACATTTATTAGGTGGTTTGAAGATAAAGTCTTATGTCAACTATCTCAAATGCCAAATAATGTTGCTGAAAATATCAAAAGCCTCACCTTTAAACCAAAAATGAATGTTGTGTCTTAGAAAGGGTTTGACATAAATGGGTTTTCATATTGCACAAAGTGTCAAAATCTTAAGAGCGTCATCCAAAATAGTGGGGTCACCCTTCAAGCATATTCAATGTTTTTCTCTAGTGCGAAGGATAAGAGTCCACATGAAAATAAAATGTAATATTACTGTGTCATTGAAGACATATGGGAGTTTGACTACGTACATTTTAGAATTCCGGTCTTTAAGTGTAATTGGGTTGATAACACCAAAGGAGTTGTAGTGGATAAATTGGGTTTCACATTAGTGAATTTTTAAAATATTGGCAAGAAGGATGAAACATTCATAATGGCATCACAGGTGAAGCAATTATTTCATATTGATGATCATGCAAATGAATAATGGTCGGATGTTCTTCATGCTAAAAGGTAGTTCATTGAAGATCATATAGATGAAGAAGAGTACTACGACAAGTATGATGATTCCATTCCATTCTCAGTTGGCTTGGCAACACCAAATATTGAAGTTGGCGCTAACTTATATGTGCATGGAGACCACACCGAGGGAATGTTAATTGATAAAATATCTCAATATTAGAGGCATGCTTTTATCTTTTAAATTGTTAGATGTGTATTTTAAAATCTTATATTTCATTGTTTGACTATTTTTATATGACATTTTTCCTAATGGCATCTGACCATGAGTATGATGATTGTGATGATGATTACCATGAGGATGAGCTGCATCACAATGTGAACCTTAACACTGGTGTAAGTTGTATTTTATTTATTATAGAGATGTGCATTTCACAATATGTCTATCTTGTTGTATTATTTTATCACATTTACAAGTTATATCTTTTTATGACCTATATGTGTTTTTTTTGTCAATTTTAGGTTAAGGATGTATGCCCTGAGGATCATGCTCATCTTGATGAGAAGCAATGTCAGTATGCAAAAATAAGGGGCATCACCATGATGAACAAGTTAATACAACAAAGGGGTAACGAACTGAAGTTGGATGTTGAGTTTGATGATGTAGGAAATCCTTATATAACAAACATAGCTCTTTTGTGGCATATCAAGGGGTTCTTACTCATAGCCATTGTAGTGTAGTAGTAGAATCTTGGCATAAAATCGATAAACCAAGAAAGACTTAATATGGAAAGAACTATGTGTGAGATATTATCATTTGTAATTCTATTTTTAAAGCTATTTACAATTCTATTTTTAAGAATAATCCATTAAGTATATGAACTTTTATAGTGCATATATGACCTGGATGAAAAACTACATCGTAAAAAGGTGACACAATGTTGTGGGGCGGTACTGAGGAATTATAGGCATACAAGATGCTGAGAAGAGGAAGAAGTCAGCCACTGATCAATGGATCTATCTTGACCCAGAGACGTGGGAGGTGTTTGTTGCTATGAAAAAATCGATGAATTCAATGTATTAAGCATCACTCCCCATTTTGAATACATTCTTATGAATTCATTGTTTACCTTGACCTTGATTGTTATGGTTTACTTACCAATTCTTATTGATGGTTTTTACTAACTAGGATGCAAGCGGTGCTCAAAGAGAAATACGTGCAAAGAATGTGCACAACCACATGATGGGTCTAAGTGGCTATGCAAATCTTTACCAAAAGATACTATAGGTGTCTTCTTCTGAACATCCCACTCATGGGACTATTGAGTCCTCGACTACTCTTGGACCTCTACCTTACCATGATGTGTGGATAGTTGGGAGGCAAAAGAAATCTGAGGAAATGACCAACCCCACAACTGTTGAGGTGGCTGCAAAAATGGTAAAATTCAACTCTCAAAGAAATTAGTATTGATGATTGTTATGTCTTACTTACCAATTATTAATGATGATGATTTGAGGTATCTCCAAGAGCATAGTAAACTAGGCAAGTTCACCCTTGAGGGCACAATGGATGAATTGACAGTTGCTCTAGGTAACCCAGAGCATCCAGGGTGTGTTAGTACTGCAGGTGTTGGTGTCGATATAAGAGTGTTCTTTGTGTCATCAGAGAATAAGTGCAAATCTATCCATAATGGGGGATTTCAAAAGAGGAGGTAGAAGAGTTAATTGTAAAGGGAATTCAGGTTTCAATGAGCCAATATAATGCTTCTCAAAAAGCTCCTCATACAATACATGTGCCACCTTGCTTTTCATATCAGGTGGACCCCAACGACAGAGGTGGTTGGGAGTAATCTTGTAGACCCGCCACCTAGGACGTCCATTGTATGTATTTTTATGACATAGTATTCTTTCAGAATAATTTGTATAATTTATATATAATACTCTATACAAATTTGTAGGGGTTGAGTCCATGTCGTCTTAAATAATAAGAATATGTCATTGCATAGGGTGAGGCTTACACATTCCTTGAAGGTGACATGATTCATGGTGCATTGTTGCTCACTGGTGTGGTTCACCTGATGTTGAGGCTTGTCTATGCCCCTTGGGAGAAAACTATGTTGTTATATGACCACCCCAATCATGAGACAATAGGTGATGCATAAAGAGGTATGGTTGTGTGGCCCAACGCTGGAGTTATCTATATTGATGTATGGTAAATTTGCATTGTGTTTGTGTCTTTATATACATGACACCATAGAAATAAGATTATGTATGTGCAGGACATACCGCCTAAGAAGCCCCTTAAAACTCGTCCTTCACCTCCACCTCCTCCCCAATCACCTGGTTGGATTGCAAAAGACCTATTTCACTCGCTAGGTCCTCAGTTCAGGGGGTATGGCAGTGCACATAGGCGAACATGAAGAAGGGTGATGGTCCATCTTAAGGAGGACAATGTAGGTCAACCTCATGATACTAGTATATTTGAGCTAGATGTTTGGAGTTTTTGATTTTGCTTGGTTGAATACATCTGTGATAGGAACTTTAAATATGGTGAGATATTACATGGCTATATACCTCATTTTATATATGTTCACCTATTTTCTTATATATTAATGCATAAATGATATATGTTTTGCAGCCACTTACATAGGGTATGTATAGAGTTTTCAATGCCCCATGTGGTATTTCTAGTTCCATCCTTGATTAGTCGTGTAATTAAAGACCATGCACCTATTATCCAATACTACTCTACCATATTTGAATATTTTGATAAAAAGAAACAGATTGTGACGTTAGCTCCATACAATGTTGGGTAAGTTTACTCACTCTACTTATGATTCAACTTAATAATTACATTTCACTGTTGATTTTGAGTTTTTTTTTGTTTGCCTTCTTCTCACTCAGGAATAACCATTGGGTGTTATTAGTAGTTGTCCCCACGATGCTAACTGTGTATTATTTAGATCCCATGAGTTACATAGTAGATAGTGGGGGACACAAATTGAAATTGGCAATATCATGTGAGTAACCTTTTATATTTATATCCTTTATCATATATATTGCATGACTATTTACTAATGCATTCAATGTGTTACATTAACGTATAAGGCTATAAAAGAATTTATTAAAGCTAGAGGAAAGGTGGACAAGAAAAAGAAAGTGATATTTTGGCAGAATATTGAGGTAGTTTTCTGACTCCAATGCATATTTATGTCAACTATGCTTACTTTTATTTATTAATGTTTTATATACTAAAATTAATAGTGGATAGTAAAAGACAACGGTCGGTCATGCGGATACTACGTGATGCAATAAATGGACATGATTGCTAGATATGGGGCACTAGACATCGACGAGATACAAAATGTAATATGTATATAGTCATGGTCATCATAAGTGTATAGTCTCATTATATAATATAAAAATATCAAACTTATTAATTATATACATCATTCTCTTTGTAGGTGTTTAAAACAAAAAACTTTAATACGCTAGAAAATCTAGAAGACATACAAATGCCCTATACGATAGAATAACTAGATGAGATACAAGAACAATGGGCATAAGCCTTCGTAAAGGATGTTAAGTTTGAATTTGAACCTTTTTCTACAGTTTAATGCCATTATTTCTATATGCATGTGGTGCTTATGACTTCTTGCAACTTTAAATTTGATGCGAGTAAATTGTTGGTGCATGTGAATGATGATCTATATACATGTGTGAATGTGAAGATGAATGAATGAATTGTGTTTCTACATGTCATGAGAATGGGATTAGTGTATACATAAATGAAGTATCATGTGTGTGAATGAATGTGAAGATGCATAGAATTATGTTTGCACATGTGATGAAATGGAATTGAAAATTGAATAGAATTATGTGCATCTTATTCTTATTGTAGGTTTGGTGGCCTGTTGTTAAGCTGAATTCTTAGGATGTTGTTAACCTGCAGTTCAAGAATTCCAATTCTAAACTACAGGTTATGCATCCTGCTGACCAGTCGGGCAGTAGGTCTATAGGATTGCTATTAAAAAAAATTGTCGTTGGTTGTTTAAGAAAATCGACACTATAGGATGAGTCGTCAGTTTTATTAATAGAACTGACATTAAAGGGAAAAACTAAAATGGTCATGCTGGATAAAATAGTTATTCCAGGTAGCACGGCCGTGCTGGTTAGCACCTCATAGTCATTGATTTTCTTGAACAAACTGCCATTGTACACCTAAATCGTCGGCTTTTTGAGTTGGAACCGATGACTTAAATTCTAAATAGGTGTCAATTGTTCGATAACCGAAAAAGTAGGATCCTTTACTAGTTATAAATGTGAGTTGGTATGGCTATTTGCAATGTCAGTTTTTTTCCAATAACTGATGACTAAGACTCCTATCTGTGTCGGTTTCTTTTATCATCACACTGTTGGATCTCTATCATCAGTTTTGTCTTCCCCAAGTAACCAACATCTTAGATTTGTGTTTGTAGTGTCACCCACTTAAGTGTCAGTCTATAACTGATGTTATAGGGTTGTTTTAATCGATGTTGGAGATAGTTTTTGTACTAGTTCCTTATGTTGAGCTGTATGAACTACGAGTTGCATGAACAACATGAAAACATGGATATTCTTGAGATGGTAACTATCTCATGGATCATGTAAGGCATGAAAGGTATAATATCTCCAAAGTGTTGTTTGAGTACAAATTGATAGAGGTAGATCCATTAGAGCCTCATGTGCTCAATATGATTGGGTATGGATTGGCATTTCTTTTAGGTTAAGAGTTGGCTATGGATATGATTCTACAATCATTTCCTGAATCATATAGTCAGTTTATTAAATGCTATCACTTGAGTAACTTGGCCAAACTACTAACTGAATTTCCTACCATGTTGATTAATGTCAAACCACAAATGAAGATGGACAAACTCATGATGATGATCAGTGGAACAGTGTCCTAGAACAAAGGCAAGGCCAAGAAGAGTTGAAAGGCTAAGCTAAAGTCCAAGTTTTCTGCACTCAAGATAAGGAGAGGGGTAAGTGCAAAAGGAATTCATCCTTTTCACTTAAATGGTTAGGGAAAGTGCCACCATGTCACCTACCTGGACACTGGAAAATGAATTTCCCTCTTTATGTTGAAGGATCTCAGGAAGAAGAAGGAGATAGATATTTCCACTTCTGGACCTGAGAAGAAGTAAGCTAGAACTGTGCGGAGTAAGAGTTGCTACAACTACTGTTGAAATTTTGTCATTCATCTAATAGGTAATATAATTAGTGAATTTCTATTATGTACCTTCCATTAATGAAAAGATTGTGTATCTTGTATGGTCAATAATATTATGAACAGATTGATGTTTCATTTTAAAAGATGAGATCTTATATGGCAATGTCTCACAATGTATACTCGATAGTTGTAGAGACAAATGTGTATGACACATGTACTGAATGAATCGATGCCTCAAACAATGAATACATATAGCACTATCATCTAGAGTGCGTAAATGAGAAATGCATTTCTAGAATCCATAATGATGGTTATCTAGACTCTTTTGGTTATTGAAACAACAGTTGCATGTAAGTCTTATTTTGGGCAATATGACAAAAGCATCTTCACTAGATATAAAGGGAGAGCAATTATTCTATTAGGGCTCATACATACTGACATATATAGACATTTTGGAATAAATTTTAAAGGTAATTACTATTATAGGGATATCGAGAACAGATATAGGTAGTAGAAACAAAAAAAATATTCATTTTCCAAAATAGCAAGATCACATCAACAATAAAGTATCTAGGAAGGAAAGGTGTGTGGGGTTATACCTGGAACTAGACAAAGTTCAATTACATTACCCTTGTAGTAGCATCGTGCTTCTTCTTCTTCAGACAACAACATGCTCCTTTAGTAGTGGCATCACTTGAATAGTCGTCTCCACTGGCCTCCTAGTGTAGCGCCACAGACAGAAATTGACGCCACTCTCCTAACGGTAGACAATGGCCTCCCACCTCTTGAGTAGTCCACGCAGACCACTGGGAACTCCAGGTTGTACTACCAGAGCTAACGGGAAGGAGTTGTCCCCTTCTGTTGGTGTACTAGTCACTGACATGCTCTCCAACAATTGTTTGCAGTTGTTCTCCCCCTCACCATCCCTCCCTTTAATGGGTAGGACTTGCTTGGGCTCTCTATTGGTTACCACAACTAATTCCCAATTGTGTGTGTTGAGAAGCACCCATTACCCCTCTATTTATAGGAGGGGTTAGGGTCAGGGTTCCCAATCTGTATAGGAGTAGAAGGGTTAGGAATTTTCATGAATTTTACAGCCTACAGCAGGTGAACTGGTCGGATGGAACAGTCAGTTGATCGGTTCACCCAGTAATCTGGTCATTTCATAGTATTTTCCAATCACAATTGAATTTGCAATTCATTTCCAATTAATGTTCAACATTAATCCTTGTACCAATCGAATTGAACAAGTGAAAAGGTCAACTTTTTCTCATGATTCAAGAAAATCACCAAAGCTTTAGTTGGATTGACCAAGCTGATTGGTTCACTAGGTGAACCGGTCGTCTCACCAACATGAGTTGATCGGTTCACATAGTGAGTCGATTGGTTAGTGTCCTGACTCATGCAGAAATCAGCAAATTCAATTTTCAATCAACCTGACACTCCAATCAGTCAGTTCAACACTTTAACTTGATGGTTCAGAGTCCAGTCAGTTAATCTATTTTTTAATTGAATACATAACCACCTTCAATATTCAATATAAACATCATTCATGAATATACTCCTTTAATCCAAGTGTATCTTATCTATGACCCTATAGGTCTAGAATTATGTTGGCAGTGAATTTCCATAACCAATTATGACATTACAAGCAAAGAGCAGTGCCTAGTCACACATTGCTACTCAAGTAATTAGGAAGTTGGAGAACAAATTCAACCTACAATCATTGATCAGTTTTACTATGATCATATAGTTCCTTTGTCTCTGATATACGGACTGAACTTGAGGCATGAAATCATCATCCTCTCAACATTCACTCCATGTTCCTTGAACTAGAGCAGACTCTTTGAGATGCATGTGAGTTCACATATCACATATTGAATCACATGAGTATGGTTGTACATTACTCAGTCTTGCTTATCAAGTGGCATGGATATCAATATCATGTAGGAGGGACAAATCCTAGCTACATCACTCACAATGAGTCCCCATGTGTCATAGCTACCCAATCATCGTCGTTATGTCAATCCTTATTTAGGGTTTTTTTGGATGATGTTAAAGTATATCGAATAACGTGTGATGAATGTAGTGACTTCAGGTTTAAGAACCACACTATCACTATGAGAGTTGATTCTGACTACCATTCCATGGTCTCCATGTATCACTCTCATGGTGGGTCTATCTAATACACTATTCTCTAACATGTACATGTGTGCTAGACTTGATATCACATATCATGACTAATGACACTCTATCATCAGTCATCACACACTCTAGTCTTATGTATTACTATTGTCTATTTTTATTTCATAGTACTATCTGACTAGGCACATAACAATAATGTATGCACTCTAAACATTCCTATGATCGCATTGTTCAAGTTACATACTTGAAGACATACATCATCAAGTAACATCATTTTTCGACATCTAGTATGTATGTGTCATTATCTCATGACTGATAACAAGAATAATAGATGGAATTACCTTTGTTATTATCAAATTGGGTATTTAATGCCACACTCCAATCATCATATGATTAGCTCCCTGGGCATACATACCAACAACTAGGACCTCATTATATTTACTGATGCTATCAGTAGATATGGAAATCTATTTTTAATGAAATACAAGTATGAATCTCTTGAAGTATTCAAGGAGATCATGTATGAAGTACGTAACTAACTTGGTAAAAGTATTAAGACACTTTGATATGATCGATGTTGAAATATCTTAAACTAATAGTTTGAGGACCTTCTGGAGAGACTTTGATAGTGTATCACAATGAACTCCACCTTAAACATAAAGACGTATCAGAAAGAAGGAATCACACCCTGATGAAATCTTGGTGCGATTATAAATGGATCTAGTTATTATTCCAATTTCCCTTTGGCTCATACTTTACACTAAAGTAATGTATCATATAAAATGGTTCAAAAGACACCATATGAGATATGGTGTGGGAAGTGTCTTGGTATGTCTTTTATAAGGATAGGCAGTGAAATCTTATGTTACAAAATAATTTCTTGAAAAGCTTTGTCCACAAATCACATTTATTTTATATTATTAAATATTATTCCTATCCCAATCCAACAACAAAGTCTTTGATTGCCAGGGTGGTTGTGTTCCTACAAGTAATTTAGTTCCAAAGGAATCAGTGGAGAAAAGTAGAACTCAAAATATTCGAGACCAATAAGAAAAGGTTAAACCTAAGGATGTAAAATGGGAACAAGGAGAGCCACAAGTTGTTGTGGAATCTCAAAGTTCCTTATGTATCACAAAACTCATAGATATAGTAGAACACGCTTTAAGTTTAAAAGATTGTGATATCTTATAACTCATAAAGGTAGTGAGTTGGTCATAGATAATGAGTCAACAACCTACTTAGAAGCTATTGAGGGACCAAAGTTTGAGACATGGATTGAGGCCATGAGATCCAAGATGGACTCCATGTACACCAACAAGGTATGACCTTGGAGAATCCACCTGAAGGGGTAAAACCCATAGGGTGCAATTGGGTCTTCAAGAAGAAGACCAAAATGGATTATAGTGTACAAACTTATAAGAGTAGATTGGCTTCAAAGATTCTCAAAAAATTTCAAGGTGTTGAACATGATTAAATCTTATCAGGAGTTCTCATGGTCAATTCCATTTGGATCATGCTTTTCAATATAGCTTAATAAGACTGTGATATTTGGCATATGGATGTTAAAACCGCATTTCTTAAGAAGAATATTGTAGAGGATGTGTATGTGACACAACCTAAAGGTATCATAAATCAATTTATGTTGAATAATGTTTATAAGATATAAATGTCAATCCTTGGATTGAAGAAAGCATATCAGAGTTTGAATCTTCAATTTTACTAGAAAGTCAAAGATTTGGCTTGTATCAGAATAAAGATGAAATCAGTAATTAGAAGAATTCTGCGGGAGCATATTTATATTCAACATAATGACGGGGAATAATATCCTTATAATGCAAATGTTAAAACATGGCAAGAAAGTACCTTCTCTATAAACAGTTTATGTGAAGCATCCTATGGGATAGGAATCAATATCTATCAGAGATAGATCTAGACAGCTTGTTGACCAAAGTAAGAAGATATACATTGGCAAGATATTGAAGGGGTTCAGCATACAGGACTCAATGAGATAAGATCTATCCATGATTCCATGGGATTAGTCTCTCAAAAAATCAGTCCCAGATCTTTTGGAGAATGGGAAAACATTAGTGATATACCATATGCATTCACAATTGGATCTATCATGTATGAATTATTATGTACTCATCCCATTATCTCGTATGTGTTGGTCATGACGAGAGGATATGTACTTATCCTATTGTCTCGTTTGTATTGGACATGATGAGTGGATATTTGTTAGATCCCAGTGAAAGTCATTGGACCAAACATCCTTAAGTATTTGAAAAGAACTAAAAGGATTGGTTCCTTAGTTATGGTAATAAGAAAGAGTAGGGTGTAAAGAGTTACACGGATTCAAGATCCCAAAATGACAAATAATATTAATGATTGCAATCCGTGTTTGAATTTAAAACAAGAATGGCAAGCTAGAAAAGTTTCGAGCAAGGGACATTTGTTTAATTCTACAATAGAAGATGAGTATCTTGGTGTTATGAGAACAACATTGTATGGATCTAGAAGTTCATATAGATGAACTTGTGGGAGGTTCCAATAGTTGATGATACAGTAGAAATACTGTGACAAGAATGGAGCTAATGGATAGGCAAGGAATCTCAGGTTGCAAAATACATCAATTCCATCTCATAAGATAAGTTGTACATCAAGGAGATGTGAAACTTGCAAAATACCGACTAGAAGCAAATGTTGCTAACTAGCTACATAAGCACTTGTGCAACAGAAACATGATGGAAATGTTAAGACCACATTGAATAAGATTCGTGGGTGATTGTCTCTAAGTGCAAGCAGGGGTCTGTTGGCATGTATGCCCAGAGATCCAATCATATAATGAGTGTAATGGGGCACTATATACCTGATTTGATAATAATAAAGGTAATTCCACATCTATTATGTTTGTCTCAATCATGAGATGATGACACAAAAATAATGGATGTCTAAATAATGATGTTACTAAATGACATATGTGTTCAAGTTGAAGACATGAACAATGAGATCATATGTATGATAAGAGTACATGCATTCTTGTTATGTCCCTAGTCGGATATTATCGTGGAAGCAAAATAGACAACAGTAGTACATAAAACTAGAGTGTGTATTGGCTGATGACAAAGTCTCATTAGTCATGATATATGATATCAAGTCAAACACACAAGTACATGTTAGAGAATAGTGTATCAGACAGACCCACCATGAGAGTGATACATGGAAACCATGAATGGTAGTGAGAATCATCTCTCATAATGATAGTTGATTTTTCTTCTTAAACCTAAAGTAACTGCACTCATCACATGTTATTCGATGTATTTATACGTCATCGAACGTGACCTTGAATAACGGCTGCCATAAAGATGATGCTCAGGTGCATTGTGACACATGTGGATTGAGTGTGGGTGATGTAGATGGGATTTGTCCCTCCTACAGTAGATTTATATACAAGCCACTTGATAAGAAGGACTCAAAAATGTATGGTCATACTCATGTGAATCAATATATGATATGTGAGCGCACATGCTTCTTAGATAGTTTGCTCTAGTTCAAGTAACATGGATTGAATGTTGAAGAGGATGACGATTCCATGCCTTGAGTTCAATCCAAATATCATAGAAAAAGGAACTATACGGTCATGATAACATTAATCATAGATTGTAGGTTAAAGTTGTCCTCTAACTTTCCAAATTACTTGGATAGCAATGATATGTTCCTAGATACCACTCATTGCTTGTGATGTCATAAGTTGGTTATGGACATTCATTGCCAATGTAATTTGGGGCGTATAGGGTCACACTCATAGGATGGACTTGTAATAGGAGTTTATTCATGAATGATTTTAATTTGATTACTAAAAGTGTTTCGATATTCAATTTAAATAATACTGGTTCAAAATTGACTTAATTCTAAACCAACCAGCTCAAGTGTTCAACCGATCGGTTGCAGTGTTAGGTCAATTGAAAACAACATTGGTTGAATACTGTTTGATCTAGATAAGTGAAACAACCATTTCACATATGAAATGACTGTTTCATGATATGAAACAACCATTTCAAAAGTGAAATGACTGGTTCATCATCTGAGTTGTCCAGTTCAATGACCAATTTGATGGGATCAAGGATTGATGTTGACATCATGTTTTGTATTTATTGAATATTGAATGCCAATTTGATTCTGAATAAGAAAGTACATGAACTGATTGGATCACCTCTGAACTGACCGGTTGGATAATGAACTGAACAGTTCACCATTTTTAGCTTCTAGAAAATTCATGATGTTGTCTCTTTGACTCCCAAAATGACTAGAAACCATGACCCTTGTCCCTTCCTATAAATGGAGGCATACCGGGGGCTTCTCAAACACAACAATAAGCTCTAAAAGTTGTTGTCCACTCTGGTTTTGGTAATCGATAGAGATCCCAAGTAAGACCTACCCATAAAAGGGACGGATAGCAAGGGAGAGGCAATTGTAGGAGAGAAGTTCAGTGCTAGTATACTAATGTTCGAGGGGACAACTCCTTCTCATTGGCACTGGTAGTGCAACATGGAGTTCCCAGTGGTCCGCATGGACTACTATAGAGGCAAGGAGGTTGTTTCCTTCTGCTAGGAGGATGATGTCAAGCTACAATAGGTGATGATCAACTAGAAGGACTGTAAGGAGTGGGACCCAAAGGGGATCCACTCCTTACTAAAAATTTGAAGAATAGAACCTCCAGTCCAAACACACCCTAAAGGTATGATGGAGTGGGTGTAAAATTTTCAAATCTTATTCATGGTATTCAAAACAACCAAAGAAAAGTAGCAGAAGTAAAATATTGACTATATTCAATTTCTCATAAGGTAACAAAACAACATCATAATCTCCCACAAAGGGTTTGCATGATACAACATAAGGATCCAGTAGAGGGAAATCAAAACCATATCAACATTGTCTCCAAGTTGTAACTCCTTAAGCTAAGTCTGAGACTCCATGCCATATCATTCGAGTCATTCACCTAGGGTTGGAAGTATACCCCAGAAAAAAGGAGAAGAAAAGGAAACATCAGCAAAGGATGGTATGTGCATACTAAAAAGGAAATTGACAAATATATGGGATAAAGGAAAACAAATATAAAAGGCTTCCCATAGAAAAAGATAATACTACCCATTTGGGCATAAAAGAAATGATTTGCAATAAGAGATAACAAATGAATTTACTTTCCATTCATAAGCAATAAAGTTGTGCCACATAAGCACATATCATGAGATTAGGGCACATAACCCATAATCAATTATCATCATTCTGCATGCATGTGAGATAAACATAGCCATAGAACAATATAAAGACAATGGCGGCCAAGCCTCATAAACTTGAAACCTGATAGAGAATGTCATATAACCAAACTCCCAAATATATATATATATATATATATATATATATTGGGCCAAACCTCATAAATTTGAAACCTGGGTATGGGGCACATAACCTCCATCCCAAAAATAAATAAGGGAACATAACCCAAACACCAATGCAATTACACTACTCAAGTGCTACTGAATCACATAGCATGTTTAATGTAGAGGCAAGTAGAAAGTATAGCCACATTATACACACTAGTCACCACAAAAGTGACCAACATATACATCTACCTCATAAGTGGGAAAAAGACATCACATGTCAACATATAGAGTTCCATCATAACCAAAGAATAAGAAAGATTCCAAAAGAATGTCAAAGTAAATAATATGATCACAAGATCAATAACAAATAAGATACTTCACATGAAGCATATTTTCCAAAAGAACACAATAATGTGTAGGTTAATGTCCATAGGACCAAGAGAAAGAAGAAAATAGGTGAATTGCTCATCAAGAATAATAAGGGATGCAAACGTACCTTAATCCAGAGTCCTAGAAACACTTTTCACTATCCTAGTTGTTTCTAAGATTAACTTTGCCTATTTACAAATTATTTGCATGTATTAGGGTTCTGAAATTCATATAAATGTAATGAAACCCTAATTATAGACCTATTTGGAAAACCTCATATTTTGGATTAAAAACCTAGACCAAACAATTCCTTATATTTTGTGATCAAGAAAACATATTAATTTGTCAAATTTGAAGTTTATATGATGATGTTACAATTTTTAGGGCTTTAATATAATTTATTAGATTCTTAGAAATCATCCTTCGAAACCATTAAAATTAGGCTCTCAAACTATTTTTATTAGAAAGAACACATTTTTTTATTCCAAAACATATTTTACTTCAATTTTTGGACATACAAATCAAAAGATATGATTTTTGCAATATCAGTCAATCATAGAACGACACGTCATCAAATCCATAGCAAGCAAGGAAGAGAGAGAGGGAAAGGGGGAGGTCGCATGACTTGGCCCAACCACAAGCCGCCAAGTCACGGGTCAATGCCTAGTCACCAACGTCAAAGTAAAGGAAAACAAAACTAAAAGACCAAACTATCCTCGCATAAGAAACAAAGGAGAAGAACAACAACGGAGGGGCAAAACCGTAAACAAATCAAGGGGGTTCTTCTCCCTGCAACCAAGCCCCAAATTTTGGAAAAACCACAAACATCAATTTTTCATAAAATTAAGAACATAGAAAGAAAGGACAAGGGTCGACGAACTTACAACTATGAGCAATCAAACAATAGTGGAAAGGAGGAGAGAGATTTGCCACAAAGTCGAGCGCATCTATGGTCTCCGATGGAAAAACACACAAACAATGGAGAAATTGAGAGGAGAGAAAGATCAAGTGAAGGACGAAGGAGCTAATGGTGCCTATATTTATAGGTGGGGGGTTTGCATATGAGCAAAAGCTAGTTGGCCGAAGAAAAATAGTTGGGCATTTCTTGAATACTTGCCAAAACGATGCAAGTAAGAGATCATTGTGTGCGGAAATGAAGGAGCAACGTGTGGGCGAAGAAATCTCGCAAAAAGATAGATTGTGGAGGGAGAAATCACCTTCCAAATTTTCAAAAAATGTGCGGCTACTTTCTATTTTTGGTGTAAGGTTGATGACAACCTGTGAGCCATCGGATCGTGATCTAAATGTGGGAAAGGTGTGTGCATAGCTTGATACATTAAATCGATTTCTAATCCAACTCGGCTAAAGTTCTATTTAAATCATTTAACTTTTTCTCTTTTATTATTTGAAGGTGCAAATGACCGCAAAAATTAATGAAATTTGACACCTAAGCTAATTTGAGTATGTAGAATCCGAATATGTAATTAGATTTACCTTTTGAAGACTTTTATTATTTTGTTTAAGCAAATCTTATTCTCTTTCCTCATACATTAATGACTCTAGGATTCTCCAAAATTAATAAAATTTCACCCATAAGTCATATTAAGTATGTTGGATGCGAATTTGCCAATTATTTACATTTGTTGAAGTTGTTTGTTATTTTAATTAATAATTTGAAGGTTTTACACATGTTCTCTCTCCTAAATTCACCTTCTCATCAAATATTTTCCAAATTGAATCAAAATTCATTCAAAGATATATTTTAACATGTAGAAAACAGATTTGGCATTATTTTATTTTTTGAAGACTTTTATTATTTTATTTAATACATTTAATTATTATCACTTATTTATCCTTTTAATTAATTACAGGCATCTAAAAACTTTCCAAAAATATGAAACTTGGCCTATAAGTGATACTAAATGTGAGGAACATGATTTTGACTTTTTTTTTCAACATATTATTTAATATTTTTAGTCTTTAAATGATTTTCTCTCTCCTAGATAAAATGAAACATTTATTATCATCGAAATTAGATGAAAATTTACACATAGACTCATTTTGACATGTAAATTTTGAATTTAATGTTTGTTTCCACTTTTGACGTGGTTTAATAATTAATTTAATAATTTGGAGAAAAACTCATATTTTCCAATTCCAATTAATACAAAGATACTTATTAATTTCCCTAAATTGTGAAACTTGTCATTCTAGTAAACTTTAACTCAAGGAAAATGAATATTGGCTTAGAATTATCTTTTAAGTTTCCCTTTTATGAATTTTAGGCAATTTACTCATATTTCCCCTATTTGTCACATTAAAGCATTTAATGCCTTATTTTCTTGACTTTAGCCTTTTCCATTTTATTTCTTTTTTCTATTTCTTGTTTAAAAAATCATAGAAGGTTCTATTACGAATTATTTATTATTATCCCTCTTAAGTGATTAAATTGCATTTTAGACCCTCATTGAAACAACCACTAAGGTATTTATGCATATAACCTCACATTGGCATAATCAGTATTCAATTATATTCCAAACCATATCTACAAATTAAACATCAAGGCCAAAAAGGATATAAGGGTTATGAAAAACTCAAACTAAGGCCAAACTAAGAATATACCCAAGTTCGGTATGTTACAACACTCCACTCCTTAAAGAGGATTTCGTCCTCAAAATCTAATCATCCATACATCATCAACCAACTACCCTCCATCCCTTAAAAGGTTTAACCTAACAAGTCAAACTAACAACATCTAGGGTTACCCACATATCTTTTAGTTTTGAATGTTTTTGAGATGTATCTACCTAACATGTCATAACAACTTAGGTTTTTTCTATAGGTCCTTGTGTCTCTAATCTAACAACCCTACATACACAACCAAAAACTCATAGGGTACCAAGGGTAAGTCCACTATACCTTTATATTACTTCACATACTCCTAGCCACTTCATATACAAAACTAGGGTTAGATTCTACTCCAATTATGTTTAGGGTTTCTCTATTGAAACTTCTATTATCACCTCATTGTCACTTAGTTCAAGAACACATCGACAAATCATAAAAAAAATTGTACATATAGTAGTATAATGAAAATAACTTTTTTGACGAAAAAACTTTTTTTGACATAAAATAGAATATGGAACCAAAATCAATTGCAGAAACCAAGTCATAATTTTTCCATATTAAAATCTCATTATCCTACCAGTACCTCATTCCTCAACCTACCTCCATCCTCCAGCAAAAACCTTATTGTATCCAAAGATACATGTCACTATCATATTAGGGTTAGATCAACTAATTCCTCATCATAAGAACAACTTAGATAAGATCTAGGGAAAAAGTCTCATCTAGAGGGTGTCTATGCATGCAAAGGTTCTAACTACGGAGACAAAATTGAAATAGTCATATTCTGCCTACCATGGGCTCTGATACCATGTTGTAAGGGGTGGGACCCAAAGGGCATCCACTCCCTACTAAAATTTTGAAAAATAGAACCTCCAGTACAAACACACCCAAAAGGTATGATGGAGTGGGTGTAAAATTTTCAAATATTATTAATGGTACTCAAAAGAACCAAAGAAAAATAGAGAAAGTAAAATATTGACTATATTCAATCTCTCATAAGGTTACAAAACAACATCATAATCTCCCACAAAGGGCTTGCATGATACAACATAAGTATCTAGTAGAGGGAAATCTAAACCATATCAACATTGCCTTCAAGTGTTATCTCCTTAAGCTAAGTCTGAGACTCCATGCCATGTCATCCAAGTCCATCACCTAGGGTTGGAAGCATACCCCAGCAAAAAGGAGAAGAAAAGGAAACATCAGTAAAGGTCAGTATGTGCATACTAAAAACAAAATTGAGCAATATATGGGATAAAGGACAACAAATATAAAAGGCTTCCCATAGAAAAGGATAGTACTACCTAATCGGGCATAAAAGAAATGATTTGCAACAAGAGATAACAAAAGGAGTTACTTGCCATTCATAAACAATAAAGTTATGCCACATAAGCACATATCATGAGATTAGGGCACATAACCCATAATCAATTATCATCATTCTGCATGCATGTGAGATAAACATAGCCCTCGAACAATATAAAGATAATGGTAGCCAAGCCTCATAAACTTGAAACCTGATAGAGAATGGCATATAGCCAAACTCCCAAATATATATATAAAGTGGGCCAAACCTCATAAATTTGAAACCCGGGTATGGGGCACATAACCTCCATCCCAAAAATAAATAAGGGCACATAACCCAAAAACTAATGAAATTACACTACTCTAGTGCTACTAAATCACATAGCATGTTTAATGTAGAGGCAAACAAAAAGTATAGTCTGATTATACAAACTAGTCAGCACAAAAGTGACCAACATATACATCCACCTCATAAGTGGGCAAAAGACATCACATGTCATTATATAAAGTTCCATCATAACCGAAGCATAAGAAAGATTCCAAAAGAATATCAAAGCAGATAATATGATCACAAGATCAGTAACAAATAAGATACTTCAAATGAAGCATATTTTCTAAAAGAACAAGATAATGTGTAAGCTAATGTCCATAGGACCAAGATAAAGAAGAAAATAGGCGAATTTCTCATCAAGAATAATAGGGAATGCAAACATACCTTAAACTAGAGTCCTAGAAACACTTTTCACCATTCTAGTTATTTCCAAGATCAACTCTGCCTATTTACAAATTATTTGCATGTATTAGGATTTTGAAATTCATATAAATATAATGAAACTCTAATTCTAGTCTTATTTGGAAAACCTCATATTTCGGATTAAAAACCTAGACCAAATGATTCCTTATATCTTTTTGGTCAAGAAAACATACTAATTTGTCAAATTTGAAGTTTATATGATGAAGTTACAATTTTTAGGGATTTTATATAATTTATTAGATTCTTAGAAATCATCCTTCGAAAATATTAAAATCAGGAACTCAAACTATTTTTATTAGAAAGAACACATTTTCTAATACCAAAATATATTTTACTTTAATTTTTGGACATATGAATCAAAAGATATGATTCTTACAATAACAGCCAATCATAGAATGGCACATTATCAAATCCGTTGTAAGCGAGGAAGAGAGAAAGGGAGAGGGGGCGGCCGCATGAATTGGCCCAACCACAAGCCACCAAGTCATGGGTCAATGCCTAGTCACCTGTGTCAAAGTAAAGGAAAACAAAATCAAAAAAACAAACTATCCTCGAGCAAGAAACAAAGGAGAAGAAGAACAACGGCGCAGCAAAACCGTAAAAGAAATCAAGGGGGTTCTTCTCCCTGTAACCAAGCCCCAAATTTGGGCTAAACCACAAACTTTAATTTTTTGAAAAACTAAGAATAAAGAAAGAAAGGACAAGGGCAGACAAACTTATAGCTATGAGTAATCAAACAGCGGTGGCAAGGAGGAGGAGAGAGATCTGCCACAAAGTTGAGCACATCCATGGTCTCTGGTGGCAAAACACACGAACAATGGAGAAATTGAGGAGAGAAAGATCAAGTGAAGGATGACGGAGCTAATGGTGCCCATATTTATAGGTGGGGGATTTGCATATGAGCAAAGGTCAGTTGGCCGAAGAAGTTTGTTGCCCAAGAGTTGGCGTTTCTTGAATACTTGCCAAAACGATGCAAGTAAGAGATCATTACGTGCGGAAATAAAAGAGCAACGTGTGGGTGAAGAAATCTTGTGAAAAGACAGATTGTGGAGGGACAAATCGCCATCCAAAATTTCTGAAAACTTACTACTATCTATTTTGTGTACAGGGTTGATGACAACATGTGAGTCGTTGGATTATTATCTGACTGTGGGAAAGGCGTGTGCATAGCTTGATACATTAAATCAGTTTCTAATCCAATTTGAATAAAGTTCTATTTAAATCATTTAACTTTTTCTCTTTCCTAATTTGAGGGTGCAAACAACCTCCAAAATTAATAATATTTGACACCTAAGCTAATTTGAGTATGTAGAATCAGAATATGCAATTAGATTTGTCTTTTCAAGACTTTTATTATTTTATTTAAGCAAATCTTATTTTCTCTTTCCTTAAACATTAATGACTCTAGGATTCTCCAAAATTAATAAATCTTCACCCATAAGTCATATTAAGTATGTTGGATACGAATTTGCAAATATTTCCATTTGTTGAAGTTGTTTGTTATTTTAATTAATGATTTGAAGGTTTTAAATACGTTCTCTCTCCAAAATTCACCTTCTCATCAAATGTTTTCCAAATTGAGTTAAAATTCATCCAAAGATATATTTTAACATCTAGAACACAAATTTTGTATTATTTCAGTTTTTGAAGACTTTTATTATTTTATCTAATACATATTTGGGGGGTCCAGGAGATGTTTATTATTTTATCTAATATGTTTTGAATAATGATCATCGTGTCCTCCTCGTGAACACAAATTTAAAAACATATTACACAAATTCAGAATACTTGCAGAATCAAATATGGTAGTACTACTACCATTACAATGATCATTATTCAAAAGGGTGATCATTTCTTATGGAGGTATGGTGTAAGCATAGAACTCATCATTCCTTTTCATGAAGTCCTTGGCTACCCAATCCGAGACCTGATTGGTATCTCTACACTCGCACTTCAGGACCCAGCTCAATTTTATCAACCTTTGTATATCTGCCACCCAGTTAACATATCTAGGATTAGAAGAGATTTCTTGTAAATTCATATGCACGGTGCACTAACCATCTATTGAGATCTCTACCACTGGATACTTGCATTCGTTGTCCATCAATAAAGCTAGCCCAATTGCCCTGAGTTCTGCTTCCAATACATCTCTAACAATGATCTTTTCAACAATTGCCCCCATCCATCGTCATTTGTTGTTGCGTGCCACCACCGTCGTAGTTGTCTTACTTTACTTCAATGCAGTTTCAGTGTGAGCTCAATAAAGAAAACACAGCCATGCTGGGAAAGACCTCCGTTGAACATTATCTAATACATTTAAATCTTATCACTTATTTATCCTTTTAATTAATCAGAGGCATCTAGAAACTTTCCAAAAATATGAAACTTGGCCTATAATCAATACAAAATGTGAGGAATACGATTTTGACATTTAAAAAAAATTCAACATATTATTTAATATTTTTGATCTTTAAATGATTTTATCTCTTCTGGATAAAATAAAATATTTATGATCGTCCAAATTAGATGAAAATTCACATATAGACTCATTTTGACATGTAAATTTCAAATTTGAGATTTGTTTCCACTTTTTAAGTGGTTTAATAATTTATTTAATAATTTGGAGAAAAACTCATAATTTCCAATTCCAATTAATATAAAGATAATTACTAAATGTTCCAAAATTGTGAAACTTGTCATTCTAATAAACTTTAACTCAAGGAAAACGAATTTGGGATTAGAATTATCTTTTAATTTTCCCTTTTATGAATTTTAGGTAATTTACCCATATTTCCCCTATTTGTCACATTACAGCATTTAATGTCTTATTTTCTTGACTTTAGCCTTTTCCATTTTATTTATTTTGTTTCTATTTCTTGATTAAAAAAACCATTGAAGGTTCTAGTACGAATTATCTATTATTATCCCTCTTAAGTGGTTAAATTGCATTTTAGACCCTCATTGAAACATCCACTAAGGTATTTATACATATAACCTCACATTGGCATAATCAGTGTTCAATTATATTCCAAATCATTAATATATCTACAAATTAGACATCAGGGCCAGAAAGGATATAAGGGTTATGAAAAACTCAGACTAAGGCTAAACTAAGAATATAGCCAAGTTTGGTATGTTACAAGGACGTTGCTAACATTGTTCTGGTGCAACTTGAACAAAGGTGCACGCTACTGCAATAAGAGTTGTTGCTGGACTTGCTTCAAGACCAGGTATAACTCTTTTTACCCTCTTTTCTAGATACATTGATGTTGACATGATATTCTAGTTAGGGAATCATGCATTAGTTTTTAATTTATGCTAACTTATTTGTCTCTTAGACTTCCCAACAAAGATTGTATGGATCTAGACTCATGCCACATGTCCATGTGGGCCCCACATAAAGGAGGGGTTATGGTCTGATACCAAACACATGGGCCCACTGTCCAAGGCTCTAGTAGAGTTTTAAGAATGATGACTGGATCCATAAACTACCTATAGCATCAACTATGCGGCTCTATCTTCACTCACACACAACCCAGAATTAACTTCTTGACATGTCACCCATCCTAGTACTACTCTAGATCGAGTACCCTTAACTGCATAGTTATTGGTAATGGGCTCCTTGAAAATGAGGTGCACCTAGGTGATATGGGTAGTCCAAGAATTTCTTTTAATATCATTTTATCCAAGGCCTCAAATCATGGTATGCAATAGTATGGGTCTACTTGTTGAAGACTAGTGATTAGCTCATACAATGTTTTTAAAATTTTCATGCCACATAGATGAAGTGTCTCTAACTCCAAACAAAGACAAAGACAAAGATCTTACTTTGACCATGAGTAGACACAAAGTTGTGACATTATATGAGAGTCAGATAGTTATAGAGCATGAGAGTCATGATGCATATGTTGTATATGACGGTTAAGCTGATGATGAGTATGAAGATGCTTCAGCTTCTTCACATGTGTAGTCTTTAGATGGCAAAGAAGAGTGGCATGATCACCTTGAGAAATAGAGTGATAACATGTCCAGTGGTCATGCTCCAGATGCACAAGTGAGTGATTTTGATTCATAGTCAAAGAATTATCAGCATGGGGAGAAAGATCATCACCAAGCAGAGTCCTCAGTGCATTAGTTGAGGAGGTCTAGCAGAGCTTGGCATCCTTCATCTAGATATATGGCATCTCAACATATCCTACTTAATGATTTGGAGGAGCTAGAGACTTTTTAGGAGGCACAAACTCATAGTGACAGAGCACAATGACATCATGTAATGCATGGTGTGATGACTTCTTTGCTGAAGAATGTAACCTATGAGATTGTGGTGCTTCCTAAATACCAAAGAGAACTAAAGAATGATTTGGTCTATAGGATGAAGAAAGATGGCAGCAAAAGGGACATTAGATACAAAGCCAAACTAGTTGTCAAGGGTTTCAATCAAACATCAAGGGTGGACTTTTATGAGATATATTCTCCTATTATGAAGATGACTTCTATTAGATTCTTTCTAGGCTTGGTTGCTAGCCTAGATCTGGAGCTTGAGTATATGGGTTTGAAGACAACATTTCATCATACTGACCTAGTGGAGGAGACCTACATGGAGAAAATAGAAGGATTTTAGGTCTAGGGGAAAGAGCAATTAGTCTAGAGACTGAAGAAGAGTTTGTATATGTTAAAGTAGGTTCCTAGGCAATGGTACAAGAAGATTAATTCTTTTATCCAGACAAGTGCAGATCCATGTGTCTGCATTAGGAAGCTTCCCAATGACAAGTTTGTTATTCAGCTAATCTATGTGGACGACATGTTGACATTAGGACATGATGTCATTTTGATCAAAAAAATTAAATACATACCTTTCCAAATCCTTTGAGATGAATGATTTAGGACCAACACGTCATATTTAGGGGATGCAAATCATGTGTGATAGGAAGTGCCGCATGTTGTGATTGTCACAATAGAGCTATATTGAGCAGACTCTGGAGTGATTCAACATGACCAGATTGAAAGAGTGAGTAATCCACTATCATATTATTTCAAGCTATGTAAGAAGTCATGCATGTGGATTGATGAATAGGAGGAGATGGCCATGATTTCCGATTCTTTTGATGTGCTGAATTTGATGTACATATTGGTGTGTACTCATCATGGAATGCTCATGCAGTTGGTCTTGTGAGAAGATTCCTCTCAAGCCCTGGTAAAGATCATTGGGAGGCAGTCAAGTGGATCTTCAGATGTTTATGACTCACCAACAACATGTGTTTTATGTTTGGTAATTCTATACCACCTGTGAAAGGCTTTATTACTGTTGACATGGCATGTGACATTGATCACAAGACATCTACCTCTGGGTATGTATTCAATTTTACATGGGGAGCCATTTCTTGACAATCTAGGTGGCAAAAGTTTGTTGCACTTTCTATGACACAAGTAGAGTACACTGTAGAAGCATAAATAAGAAAAGAAATTCTCTAGATTGTGAGAATTCTTCAGACTTGGGCATGAATCAGGTTAATCTCACTATTTTTGGTGATTGTCAGAGTGATATTAATTTGAACAAGAGTACATTGATGTAAGATATCATCAGATTCATGATGTGATAGATAAGAAGTTGCTAGGACTAACAAAAATCCATACTGAAAAGAATATTTTTTACATGATGCCAATGTGATGATACGAGACAAGTTAGAGCTCTGCAAAGAGATCAATGACATATGTTCCCAATAATGATTTTGTGGTTACAGTTTCTTCCTTGAGATGGAGGGGGAGATCATTAGACGTGATGTTTTCCAGCCCAAAGAGGGCTAAGCCCGTTAGGTCTCTAGTCTTATGCTTCCACTGATGGGATATATATATATATATATATATATATATATATATATATATATATATATATATATGCCCAAAGAGGGCTAAGCCCATTAGGTCTCTAGTCTTATGCTTCCGCTGATGGGATATATATATATATATATATATATATATATATATATAGCTACTCACTGACTGCCCGTGCGGGTAGATAAGACAAGTTACCCAGCTCCTGATTTACCGCTGCATTCTGTAGTTACGGAGGTACGGTGGCAGTAATTGTAATTTTGTCTATAGCCTTTACGTGCATGGAGTAGCGGTGACACTATTAGTAAATATGTTATCAATAATTAAATGTGTATGGAACGGTGGTGGAAGCCTTATCTAATAATATAATTGCAGCTGACAGCTTCGTCACTATTGGATACATATAATTCGACAAATAGTAATGATGGAACTATTAGCAATTATACTATGAATGATTATACGTGCATGGAGTAGTAGTGCAAGTTTGATTAAGAGTGAAAATAGTAGGTGCCAACTAATTCAATGTTGATCGCATACCAATCTTGAAGTATACCCATGCCTAATGTAACAAGTCTAAAACCATTGTAGTAGTATCCTTTTGTAGAGACAAATAAACACATGAGAAATAAAATAACACTTCCAGATTTTATTACAAAACGTCTTCCTGAGTTACAAAATTCTCCTTTTCATTACAAATTTATGTTCTCATTGCAATATTGAATCTATCCTTACAAAGTTTTTAAATTCCACAAAATGTTATTGCGTACAAAAAAGTTACACATCATAGTTATATTTTCCATCATATTTGCATAAATATAGATGCCCACAAAAATAATATGCCTATAAAATAAATAAGTTATAATATAAATAAGTATTATGTAATGAGAATATATAATCTGAAACAAAGTAAATAGGAAAGCGCAGCTGTAACTAGTAAAGAGCAACTGTAATGGGAAAAGAAAAATGTAATATGAAAAAAAATGTTGTAACTAAAACAGATATTCTATAATATGAAAGAGCATGTTGTAACGGGTAAAGATGACATTATGTAATAAGAAAGAATGATTTGTAATCTATACAGATAATTTGTAATGAAAAGGAAACAAATGTAATCAAGGATGATATTTTGTAATATAATATGGATGTATCAAATTCTCTAATAGAATGAACCTCGGTACATCAAAAGTTGTAATAATAAGGAACACTTCGTAATGAGAATTGAGAACCGGTAATGAGAATGAAAAAGTTGTAGCCAGTGATGACATTCTTTATTACAACCTAGGTGTATAAAGTTTTATTATTTTAGATAATGAACCAAGTACATAGAAATTATAATAAGAAAGAATATTTTGCAATGAGAACTGAGAATCCATAATGAAAATGAGAAAGTTATAATTAAAGATGACAATCAATATTATATTTTGGATCTATCAAAATTTCTATCTAAGAGAATAAACTTTAGTACAAAGTAAATTGTAATAAGAAGGAACATTATGTAATGCGAATAAAAAAATTGTAATGAGAATGAAAAAAATGTAATCAAGGTTCACGTCTTGTCAACCTGATTTTATTAGATACTATATCCATATTATGTATATGACAACTACGTGGAACATCTTCTAATTATGAGTCAGTGGTGAACATGTGTTTAGAGTGAACATTACTTTCGTTCTCATTCATTTTTTTATTCACCTAACAGGGATGTCTCTACAGTTATCTTTCCCACTAGTGTATGCACTCAAAATTAATTGTCATCTTGCTGCAAATAGTGGCATCATACCCATGCACTACTAGCGAAACTTAAATTAAAAAATGGTGCCAACGTGTTTCATGCAATACATGATTGAATTCTACTTAATTACAAAACATGTCACCGCTATTCCATGCATACGTAAATGAAATCTACATAATTACAATAGATGCCACCGCGTGCATGCAACCGTAATAGATTTGAATTTAATTACAGATCATGCCATCGCGTCTCAATGAACGGATAATTAACTTGGCTACCCGCGCGGGCATTCAATACATACTCTCTCTCTCTCTCTCTCTCTATATATATATATATATATATATATATATATCATAGCTACTCAGCCTTAAAGCAGTCTAGGCAAAGGCAGATGGCAACCATTGAGCAGAAAACACGTGTTGAGAAAAAGATAGGCAGCCACTTTATCTATTTGTGATGGGAATAAAAGCAAAGAAAAAGAGGGAGAAGAAAAAGAAAGGAAGAAGAAAGGAAATGAGAGCAAAGCTGTCAAGTTTTCTAGATTTTCTTCTTCAGACCATTTCCTACTTAGCACTTTTCGAAAGATGGTATATTTTTGTGAAGTTATGAAGTAGTGGATTAGTAATGATCTTTTCCTATGTTGGTATTTTCTTATATATCATTCCGGTTGCATTATCTCATGTTTAAGTCAAAATTTGTCACTGACATTATATTTTTGCTTCTTAGTAAATTACCATCAGTTGGCGCCGTGGTGTTTTCCTCATACTTTGTGAGGTTTCCACTTAAATCTTGTGTTCTATCTTCTTTTGATTCTTATCTTAAACTTACACGCTCGTTAGTAACAATTTCACAATAATTGATTTTTCATGACATCATGGCTGACCATATGTATACGTGCTTATTCCCCGACACACATCCTCTATCATGTTCCTCCCTGTCATCGCTTGTCACTGATTTGAAGGGGATGCATTGCCTTCCACGCCGTAGAGGAATTTCATACTGTCTTCCACGATTAAATGATGAGACCCGTCACCCTTATCCTCTGTTGGCATCTCCAGCAGGCAATGGATGATAGCATAAAACTCGATCCGTCACCAAAGAGAAAACTTCTTGGCAAAAATGTAAAAGCCTAGATAACAACCATCTTAAGCGGAAGTGTTCATCATTGTCCGGAAAGTGTTATGGCGCTATCGAACTTATGCCCTCGTCATTTCGGACACACGGGTAATGGCAGACAAGGGTTTGGCTCGCGCCATTACACAGCCAAGGGTAGCTAGCTACAGTTGAACTGCCATGCTACGTAGATCAATAATTCGCAGAAAGTACTTCAGTCCAGGCGAATGAATAAAGGAAACGTAGCATCTAGTTATGCCGACAACCCCTAAAAGATGGGTTGTTCCTGTCTGACGGGACTCTAATTCTCGGATAACGTAAGAAGAAATTCTTCTTTGATGACGCATTTCAGTGTTGACATCAAAAATATTATCTACAAAGATATCTATGTCACGTTTGGTTTGGATCCTCTGCAGTGCGGTCCCTTTCTTGATATACAGTCGTGGGAAACGAATCACCGGCAGTGGGGAAGGAAAACACTGCATGTACATCTTTGATCGATCATCACATAAACCTGGCTTCGACGACGAGCCACAAGGTAAGAGTGGACGAGTTCTTAGTTGTTACCCAGTACCACTAAAAACATTGATACAAGTGCCATTGCTCTTACAACTACGCTCTTTACGTACATTGGTGTCAACATTTCAATCAAATCAGTGCAAAGGTTGAATTCATTGCTTGTATTTCGCAATATATAGGGGTTAAAGTACCACTTTTCCTTCCAAAAATGAATATAATAAAAGTGGAGGCGTATAATAGCTGAGTATCACCACCGCCATTACATCATATCTGCCACCCGTAGGGTAGGTATAGTAACCCGGTATTTCGGTGCTTTCGGTGGTTAGGCTAGATTTCTTCTACCCAGAATGAGGATGCAGGGGCTAGAAAATAAAAGAAAGTAATGAATTGGTGCGAAACGGAGACAACCATTCATGAGTGGAACGGTAACTCCATCAATTAACGCAAGATGACGAAGGTTCTATTTTGCATTGTAAGCTCCTTTTGAATAATAAATGTATTAGTCATATTATCAATCGGAATTTTGATTGTTCGATCCATTTGAGATTTTGAGGAATATATTCGAGGCTATATCACTCAGGATACATCATCTTGAAGCGTGTCTAAACACCATTGATTTTACATTGGTAAAAAGCATGCATGAACCTAGTTTCTACATAAGCACTGATTCTACTTTATAAAAAACTAGCATTAGTTCTACTTTAAACATGGTATAAAAAACTCTAACACGTGGAGAATAAATGATGATCCGTAGTAACTATGATGTTACTTTTTTAACTATGATGTTACTCGTGGATGTTAGTGGATGGTCTTGTATTTGATAAGCCTTCAACAAGGTTCGTTCGACCTTCAAAACACAACATAAATTCTGATTCCTTGTGTAAAGATACATTTTGGGGTCTTGACATCACGAAATATACAAAACATAGGGGAAAATACAAATATCTTTTCTCCGTTTACCATATCTAATTGTCATAACCATCAACCATGCCGTAAGAAGTTCATATGGGAATTCCTATGTTGAATTGCAGAATTATATTAAAAAAAGTTCATCATCCGAATGAGTATTAGCATATCCAACTATATCCTCAAAACATAGGAAAGGTAAAGTTAATACAAAACCACCGCAAAAACACAGAATGAGCATTTGAAGTTACAAGTCTAAACTCTCTAGAAGTCCAACAAAACTTATGGGTCAAGAGTGAGCCCTAGTCCATGCCCGCCTATGCCTAAGAGTTGAATAAACACTTAGGATTAACCAAAAATACAAAACAAACAACATAGATAAAAATTAGTAAACTATAATAGACAATGTCTTTATGTACAAATAAAGGAGATAATCAAAGAGATAGTCCATCGTAAGGAATAAGTACCAATGAAGTACAACAAAATAATTTCAAGAATAACATATGGGCTCAAGTGAGACAATAGAAACAAGATTAACAACTAGGAAAATGTTAATCCAATTATGCAACATATAAGTTATACAAATATGTCATAGTATGCAGATTGCAATTATGCATAAATATTAGGGCACACACTCAACAAAGCTATACGTGAGATTACATTGAAATATTTAGTGTGATATAAGGCTTTATGGAGGAGATAGAACCATTTTCCGCCAAAGGAGAAGAGGAACCACCTACTAAAAGTATAAAAGGGTACATGTTCTGATAACCTGGAATTTTCTCTCTCCTCATACATGCACTATGTACTTCATCCTTTCTTAAGTTTCACACTCTCGGCTTTACTTTTGTGGTTGAAAGTGCCCCGATACTCGGTCGAATCATCTTATGTACTCGTGTCTTCTATTGACACACAATTTGCCTTTAGACTTCAGTTTCAACTTCTTAACATGTCACCATCTTGTGTATTTGTTTGAACCAAATTAATATCCTCCAACTACTCTCTAATGTATTTCATGTTGTGGAGCTTTCAAATATGAACCCAACGGCACAAAATCACCTCAATCGGACCTCAGAGCCCAAGTTATGTTCATTTGAACTTTGCTATTTTCATCTTTATTTAACATCCTTTTAGCTTATTTTGAGCCTAATTGGGCCCAATGTAGGGCGCGGCCCAGCCAAGGTGGACACCCCTTTCCTTACTTTTACATGTCAGTGATCCACCCTTTAATATTTCGACGAATCTCAACCCTTGAATCGTGACCCATAGATTTCCCCCCTAATTTAACGACGGTCGGTCATCCTCAAGCTCTGCCTCTTGGTGATTTATTCTTCTAGGGACGATGATGTTGATGCCACCTCATTGCGTCTCTTCTCATTGTTAGAGGTGCACAACATTTTGGTCTCACACAATAGATCATCCCACTCCTATCTTAAAGAGACGACTTCTTTGTTCATATTAATCAAGTCCTCCATAATCTTTATCTGGTTTGCCGCCAGGAGTTGCATTTGTTGTGACAACATCATCAAAGGTAGAATATTAGTAATGACCTCTTTGACCTACGTTGTTAGTGATTGTACATCTATAGTTAATTAGAAATATTAAGAGTTCAATTATGAATGATCTCACGTAGGTCATCAATATCCTACCAATCTCCATGAACTTAGTTGTGACATGGGCTCATTTGTGTGTTGCATATGGTCTTCGCAAGATCGCTTCCTGCCCGGGCTCTTCCCTTGGAGGTGAGTGTGGATTATCTTCCTTTTTGCTTCTAAGCAAGTTGTTTTCCACCCCTTTGGCTGATGGGATGGGCTCTTTCATCGAGCGTTCCTTCTCCTGATCCTCCCTCTTGTTGATTTCTTTGTTATCATTAGTTGACACCTCCTTTTTGTTAGTTTCTGTCCCCAAAGGTGTCCTCACAGACTTGTCAACCTTGTCAAATTCTAGAATGGTGTTGTGGGATGTTGACACGCTTTTACCGTGCGTAGAACGCAAGTGTACGCGTCAATGTAATATAGGCCTTTGTGAGGCCCGAGTCGAACTCAGGGATACGTGAATTATCAGAGACTACTACTAACTACTCACAATCAGCTAGACCGATTAAGGAGTTGGAAGTTGTTGTTTAAATTAAAAGAAAATGAAATAAAACAAAGCAAAGCAATCGATTAAATGTTTGGTTTAATCAATTCAAGATGAGATCTTTAGGATTGAGGTTTCACTGTGGGTTTTCATTGTATTAAATTCTATTCGGTCATTCAAAATTTATCTCTCTATCCGCGTAGTGGCCTAAAATCAGAATTGCCCACTGTCGTGGTACAATTCACTACCTATGTGTAGGTCGGTTCCACTGTCGTAGTAACCTATACCCTAAACTAGGTGCATTAAAATCGATCTCTCGGTATCCACCATTAACCTTACACCACCTTGTTCAAGGGATTTATCAATTAACGTGAATCTCGTCTCTTTTCAACCGTTAATTCTTCTTTCAAAGTAATTAAGGGCATTAGATTATTATTATGGTGATCAAGCATAACAATATAATTGAGAAAACGAAATTATACCACGGATTTAAGAGATAAGATATGAATTACTATGATAAAATTGTCATACAATGAATTCCCGGGCTACTCTCGGTCCTAAAGACAAAAGGGATTAGCCCCGCATGTTCATCTCAGAGCAAAACATGGTAGAGAAAAGGGGAAACATGGAGAAAAACGTGATTGAGTGGTGAAAACCCCTGAACGGAGAAGATCCCAGCGATCCTTGGCGTAGAATACGCATTCTCCCTCCTTTCGGTGGTGGAAATCGTCTTCTTCGGCGTCCGGAACGACTGGGGCGTGCTTCTGGGCTCCGTTCTTCTCTCCACACCTTCTCAGGATGTGTGCAGCGGCTAATGACATGATAGATTGCTCTTGGCCGTCGTCATTAGGTATAATCACCGAGTTAGGTTGCCAAAATATCACAACCATCAGATTTAGATCAATCTGAAGCAAACATGTATATGATGGTGTTGATACCATCGATGCGACGCGAGTCGGTGGTATCGACCCTGCACTGTATCGACTGGATTTCTTTTCTTTTCTTTTCTTTGTCGCAACTGCTGCCACCTCGATACCATCGACGCGGGTCGATGGTATCGACATTCATAGGCATCGATTTTGTCCTTTTACCGTCGTTGTAGCTCCACTAGTCGATGGTATCGACATTTGTGTCGATGGTATCGATGCTCTTTTCTCCAGCAACCTGATGGTATCTCGATACCATCGACTCTCCTGTCGATAGTATCGAGATTTTGCTGCTCCTTGCGGCTGGCAACCTGTGGTCCGGTCGATGGTATCGACCACTGTCGATGGTATCGACAACAGCAGATACTTGTTTTTCCTAAAATTTCAACATGAAACCACATAAGCCAAAACAAAACATATTCTCATGATAATTTATGCTCAAAATACTGAAATAAGGGAGATTTGACATAAAGAATGATCATAGACCAAAAAAATGAATTATGCAATATTAACCACGAAATGACTAATAAATGCATAAACCACAAGTAAAATATGTCTCTAAATGTGACTCAAAATCATCGCATCAAACTCCCCTAAGCTTGAACATTGCTCGCCCTCGAGCAACTAAACCTTAGAATAGAATTGCCAGAGTCAACTAAAGAACAAATCATCACAACCAACATCCCATATGATCCCCACCAGACATTCACATTCCAGCCCTCGCTAACCACGGAATGATAATTACCCTAAAGGCGACAGTAATCATCCATAAAAGATATCTACCTCCAAACTGATGAACACTATCATATAAGGCAATTAACATAATAAAACTTGTCGGTCCAGACTCGGTGCATCTTGTGATCTCCTATACTACGTTGCTCGCCCTAACTACCATCTACATGGAAGTAGTTCTCCTGATATTCACAAGTGAGGAGAAAATCACGGTGGCCTACCAATTCGAGAAACGGGTAGATGGAATGGGTGGCTGATGGAAGAAATGGAAGCAATATACGGTTTCAACATGCATAAAACAAAAATGCCCTAAATGATGCAATTACACATGAAAAATGCCCTAATGCTTATGATTGGGTGGAATGATGCATGCACTAACATCCCTTCTCAAAATGAGATGGATATCTAACTGAGCTACATCATGTACTTACTCATCTTAAGGCGCAGGTGAGATTATGTTCCTTTCTCCCTCTTATTCTACTTGCTTCTTACTAACTTTCTCTTTTTTTTCATTTTTCAGATTTTTTTTGTTTTTCTTCTTTTTTTTCTGGCCCTTATATCCACAAATGACAATGAGTAATTTGTTGGGCTTACTTTTTATGCATAACTCAAATATTTGAACTATTTAGAAGGTATGGAACAAATTAATTCACCATTAACGAAGGAATTAGGTACATGATGTACTCTATGCATAGAAATTATGAATGCAACTAAATGACATGCACCTAAGGATAATGTGCATGTATAACTATTCTATTTTTTTTATTTTTCATACAAAACATATGAAAGTGGTTGCAATGCAAAACTTGTCTAGGTGACATGAAATCAAAAAGGTTAAAACCGTAAAGTACTTCCAATTCTTGTGGTGGATTGTGAGAAACAATTGGGTGGAAAGATCACAAGACTAATTGACTGAACCTTTGAAAAGTATTATGTGTCCCTCCTTACTGACCTATGTAGTAGTTAAGAGGTTTATCTCTCTTACTTCAAATTAGAGTCTCATTATCATTTGGTCAATTTAGGCTCAAACAACCAATTCTGTCCACTTTTCATGAATCATTAGGAATGTACAGTTGTGATTTTCTATTTTAAAGTTGACAAAACCAATCATTTTTTTAAGTTATGTGCTCAAAGTTGACCAACACTCAAGCTTGCAAACACTCGAAAATTTTAAATTTTCCCTTAATTCCCATGTACAAGCAAGTGAGATGACACATTACTTAAGACATCCACAATTACACTAGATAGAACATGGATCCTACAAACAAACTAAGATTGCAAGAAATAACAAGAACAAAAGCAATAAAACTAAAAATAGAGAAAATAAAAGATAGAGTTGTTCCAACACCCCCCCCTAAGCTTGAATTCGACTATGGCCTCATAGTCAAAAACAATATTAAAGGTTGGAAAAGATATACCGATTTACTCTTCTGGCGGAGGCTGGTATTGTGAAGCTGTGTGGTCCCAAGATGGGTACTCCCCCTGAAAATTCGGATCAAACTGGGACATAGGTGGAGGTTGTGGATACCCCACAAAGTAGTTCTGGCTCCAGTAGTGATCATAAAAGGGTTTTTGCTGCATCTCCATCATATGCAACCGGTCATGAATCTGTTGTTGGTTGCCAAGGAGGAGGCACTCATTCTCAAAGATCGCCTGCTGATTGTCAAGTAACCGATTCGTAGTATCCTGAATACCGGTATACACTGTAGTGTGATGCTGCTGCATCTGTTGTATGTCCTGCAGCATAGCATACATGCCATGCATCGAATAGACATCCTCGCTTGGCTGCGAGGGCGGTGGTGGTGGCAGAGGCTGCGAAGATGAAGATGCACCCGGATGCATACGAGGACGCTTCCTAGGTGCCACTCGTGCCCAAAGAGGAGTGTAGCCCTCCTCTTCCTCTTCAGCCTCGTCGTCATTATTGTTGTTTTCGTCGTTGTCGTCGTCTTCATCAGAGTCAGCAATGGCTATGATGGGCCATCGGAAATGTTGAGCACCCTCGATATTGAAGACAGGATCGGGAAGCGAACATTCTTGGTATGTGTGGTTTACATGGCAGTGAGCATAAGGTAAACCATCCCGAAGAAAGATGAGATTTGATCGGTGAAGATGTTGCAAATTGACCTTGCTTCTGTTGGAGAGCGGAGTCAAGGTTTCTGAAATTCAATCCAAGGTAGGAGGACAACTTTGTGATGAGCCCTCCAAAGTGAATTGGAGCTTTCTGTGTACTCCTCTTTACCGCCAAAATGCGCGTTAAGAAGAACGCGCCCCAGTTGCATTCCTGGTGCTTCAGTAGCTTGTTCAGGAAAAACAGGTCTGTCTCCTGAAACTTGCTGAGAGCCAGATCACTCCTAGCAAACAGGGTAGAACACAGCATCCGGTGGAGAATCCGTACGAACGGATGCTCGAAGTCAGCTATCGCTACATTGTGGTAGCTCACCGATTTGCCTGGCGGCACCGTCACAAGCTCAGCAAAGATCGTGTCGTAGTCAATACGGTTGTCCGGCCGCCGGTAGTCACTTCGCGAATGATTCCAGTTGTAAATCTCATTGAACTGACGGAGTGTAAGATTGTAGTCATTGTTGTACTGTCGGAAAGACACCCGGCCCTTGATCCACTTGTGGTCTGTGGCAATGATGTCTTTTGGCATGACACAGACGTCCAGCGATGCCATGAATTCAGCCACTAGCTCCTTGTATGTGGGCCAGTCACCAAAGAATGGCTAGCCATCAGCATGGTACTCCATCTCGTCGGGCATCCTGCTCGTGTGTCGCGCCTGCCCTTTCAAGACGTAGGCGAGATTAGCGTCGAACCCCAAGTTGCGGATCGCCTCCCGCTCAACATAGCGGGTCGGCTCGAATTTTCTCTTCAGGATCTCCTCGTAGATCTTCTTGACCTCCGCTGATGGATGAATAAGCTGTGGGCGTGAAATCAAAGCGGTAGGTGGTGGCACAAACTCCGGGATGTCCATCGGGTTGGCGCGTGAAGAAGATGCACCAGCAACATGCACCATGGTTGCGACAGAAGGAGGAGTAGAGAGAGAGCTCGGTGAAGATCGGAGAAAGAAATCTCCGCTCGATGAAGAACGTGCTCCTTGTTGCTCGTCGTCGGGCTCGGATCGCTCTGGAATACGCTCGACACAGGTGGAGGAGGATTGCTCTGGAGTTGTGACGTCATATGACGACAATCCTTCTCATATATAGTCGTGGCCGGCACTGATGTATGCTCGTCGATACCATCAACGCGGGTCGATGGTATCGACACGGGTAGCACAATCTGTATTGCCGCTAGTATCAACGGTTGTCGATGGCTGGATCTGCGGGGCCCGGATCGCTGACGTGTCGATACTATCGACAGGTGTCGATGGTATCGACCCGTTCCACGGATCAACTTTCTGGTTGCAGCGATCGCCATTGATCTCCTATCACGGATCGGTGACGTGGCGCGTCGATCCTATCGACGCAAGTCGATAGTATCGACATCTGTTTAGGGAAACACCCTCGTGAGGCCCGGCCGCCGCCTTCCGCCTTTAACTGTGTCGATACCATCGACGGGCCTGTCGATGGTATCGACTTTACTGAGATGATTTCTTCTGAAAATCTCCAGAGATCTCACGAGTATTGACACCATGTCAATACTATCGACCTCTGCTTGCGATCTGCCTGTTGGTATGTCGATACCATCGACAAGGCCGTCGATGATATCGACGCAGTGCGATTTCTGCAGTCGCCAACCTGTACCATGATCGATACCATCGACACAAGGGTCAATGGTATCGACTCTGCCTCAGTCCTGCACAATGAGCAAATGATCACGGTATCTTTTTTTATACTAAAAACAAAGTCAAAACAAATCAAACTACAAATGTAAACGAAACTAAACTAAAGTACCAATGGCTGGGTTGCCTCCCAACAAGTGCCCTTATTTAATGTCTTAGGCTAGACGACATGAAGCTCGTCATCAACTTGGAACTTTGGAGAGTGTGCCCAAGGGATCGTGCAGCAGTTTGAATTCAACTCGATCTTGGCCAATCCCCAACGTCAGAGTACCTCTCCCAATTGCAGTGACTACATCGGCCGTTGCTTGAAATGGCCTACCCAATAGCATCTCGCAACTTTTAAGTTGTGGCATGTCCATGATGACAAAGTCCATCGGAAAGATGAACCTATCCACCTTGATGAGTACATCCTCGCACACTCTGTATGGCTTTCCAATGGACCCATCCGCCAACTCAATAGTTGCCGATGATTTCTTCATTTCCTTCAACCCAAGCTTTTGAAATGTGGACAGTGGCATAAGATTAATGATGGCGCCCAAATCACACTGTGCTCGTGGAAAATGTTGATCGCCTATAGAACATGGAATATAGAATCTTCCTGGGTCTTTCCTCTTCGGTGGTAAATTCCCATGAATAATCGAGCTCACCATTTCATTCACTCGGCAAATATCTATGTCTTTAATCCGCCTCTTCTTGTTGATGATTTCTTTGATAAACCTCCCGTAGGTGGGAATCTTCTCTATCATCTCCACTAATAGAATATTTACATGGAGTTTTCTGAACATCTCCAAGAATTTCCTATAGTGTTGATGATCTTTCTCCGGCCTCGGGCTGTCCAGACTAGATACAACTGCCTCATTTAGACGCTTATGAGGTGGCACATATGAGCTTTTCGGGGCAAGCTCCCCTAAGCTTGTATCAATAACTCCCCCTGACGTAGACTTTGGTAGATCATCTTCAACACATGTAACTTGCATTGGCACCTCTCTCGCAGTGGATGTATCTTCACCTTGACAAATGGCCTTCACCTGCTCTTCTTGCCTAGATGTGGGCGTGACCATCATGGGCTCTTGGTGGGATTTTCTGAATAGAGTGTATCCGCCTGGTAGTCCATAATGACTGCGAGGATACGGTATTTCTGGTATATCCTCTGTATCAAACATAATTTTGTTTTTATCCTGAGCCTCTACCAATGGGGGTTTTGCCCCATTAATCATAGACATATATTTTACTTGATGATGTGCTTGAACAACATCTGCATTCCCAACCTGTCTCTACTAATTGGCATGCTTTATGGCCACCACTTCTTTTGAAATTTGAGTCACAGTCGTCTCTAGAGCCCTCATTTGTGCTCCATGACTTTGCAGTGTTTGCCCAAACTTGGTCAAAATATCACCCTGGGACTGTAGTTGCTTACTGAACATGCTCATCATCTCCTAATTTTGTCGCACCATTTGACTAAGTAACTCGGTGCTTTTATCTTCGGCTCTTGGTTGTGGCTTTGAATCAGGATCTTGTAGGAAGTTGTTTGGATCCTTCCATGAGAACTTCTTGTCCCTTTTCCAAGCATAATCATTATTTCTATAGCCATGTTGTTGCATAAATTTGACCTGGGCTTCCTCATCAGATGATGCATCTTCTTTGGCAAGCAATTTCTTGGCTAGAAGATCTAGCTTGTCATTCAGCTCCTTGATGGCCCTGGACTCACCTGTAACTTTGACTTGTTGTGGTGCATCCCTATCGCCCCAAGACTATTTCTTTTCCATGTTTTTCAGTATCTCCCAGAACCTTGTATCTGTGTTTCTTAAGAAAAACCCTGAACCTGCTGAATCAAGGTTACTTCTATCATGCTCAGAAAGAGAAAAATAGAAGATTTTAACCTATTTTTCTTTATCCAGACCATGGTGTGGGCACCTCCTTAACATAATCTGAAAGTTTCCCCACGTCTCCGAGTAGGTCTCTCCTGCCTTCTGAGTGAAATTGTGAATTTTTCTGATCAAATCGTTGGTCTTCTCGGGCGGGAAGAACCTTTCAAAGAAAACCTCCACCATGTGGTCCCAGGATTCCACATATTCATCATCCAGGTTGTGCAACCACTCTCGTGCATTTCCCGCTAGAGAACTCGGGAAGAGCTTCAAATAGAGAGCATCATGTGGAAATCTGTCTATTTTTATCATGTCACAATTCTCCACAAATTGGCTTATATGCGTGACTGGGTCTTCATTCTTGAGCCCATGGAAAGTGTTTGACTTGACCAAATTAATCAATGTAGGATCAATCTTGTATGTCAGAATATTGATCGCCTGCTTCTTGATCGGCCCCTTTGAAGCAGATGAAGAAGAAGCCTTGATCTTCTCCCATATTTTTTTTTCCTCTGCCATTTCTTCTTGTTCGAGTTTTGAATCTGTTTCTTCTACGTGGTCTTGATTGTGGCCTTCCTCGTCGTCAGGTCCCGTCAGTGGAACCTCTGATGCCTGTTGCGTGTAGTTAGTGCTACGCGTCTGCACCATGCACAGTACCTGCAAAAATAAAAGTTTAAGTTCAGCACAGTGCTTGAAGAGTACAAAAATTTAGAAAATAGATTATGAATTTTTGAAATGATTTCAAACTAATAAAAAAATAAAAAGTGGCCTAGAGTGGCCGCTTGCAGCACTCGTAGTGCCGACAATTTGTCGTATCCCCGGCAACGGTGCCAAAAACTTGACACCCTTTTACCGTGCGTAGAACGCAAGTGTACGCGTCAATGTAATATAGGCCTTTGTGAAGCCCGAGTCGAACTCAGGGATACGTGAATTGTCATAGACTACTACTAACTACTCGCAATCAACTAGACTGATTAAAGAGTTGGAAGTTGTTGTTTAAATTAAAAGAAAATGAAATAAAACAAAGCAAAGCAATCGATTAAATGTTTGGTTTAATCAATTCAAGTTGAGATCTTTAGGATTGCGGTTTCATCGTGGGTTTTCATTGTATTCAATTCTATTCGGTCATTCAAATTTATCTCTCTATCCGGGTAGTGGCCTGAAATCAGAATTGCCCACTGTCGTGGTACAATTCACTACCTATGTCTAGGTCGGTTCCACCATCGTAGTAACCTATACCCTAAACTAGGTGCATTAAAATCGATCTCTCGGTATCCACCATTAACCTTACACCACCTTGTTCAAGGGATTTTTCAATTAATGTGAATCTCGTCTATTTTCAACCATTAATTCTTCTTTTAAAGTAATTAAGGGCATTAGATTATTATTATGATAATCAAGCATAACAATATAATTGAGAAAACGAAATTATACCACAGATTTAAGAGATAAGATATGAATTACTATGATAAAATTGTCATACAATGAATTCCCGGGATACTCCCGGTCCTAAAGACAAAGGGGATTAGCCCTGCATGTTCATCTCAGAGCAAAACATGGTAGAGAAAAGGGGAAACATGGAGAAAAACGTGATTGAGTGGTGAAAACCCCTGAACGGAGAAGATCCAAGTGATCCTTGGCGTAGAATACGCGTTCTCCCGCCTTTTGGTGGTGGAAATCGTCTTCTTCGGCGTCCGGAAAGACTGGGGCATGCTTCTGGGCTCCGTTCTTCTCTCCATACCTTCTCAGGACGTGTGCAGTGGCTAATGACGTGATGGATTTCTCTTGGCCACCGTCATTAGGTATAATCACCAAGTTAGGTCGCCAAAATATCACAGCCATCGGATTTAGATCAATCTGATGCAAACATTTATGTGACGGTGTTGATACCATGGACGCGAGTCGATGGTATTGACCCTGCACTGTATCGGCTGGATTTATTTTCTTTTCTTTGTCGCAACTACTGCCACCTCAATACCATCGACGCGGGTCGATGGTATCGACATTCATAGGCGTCGGTTTTGTCCTTTTACCATTGTTGTAGCTCCACTAGTCGATGGTATCGACATTTGTGTCGATAGTATCGATGCTCTTTTCTCCAGCAACCTAATGGTATCTCGATACCATCGACTCTCCTGTCGATAGTATCGAGACTTTGCTGCTCCTTGTGGCTAGAAACTTGTGGTCCGGTCGATGGTATCGACCACTGTCGATGGTATCGACAGTAGCAGATACTTGTTTTTCCTAAAATTTCAACATGAAACCACATAAGCCAAAACAAAACATATTCTTATGATAATTTATGCTCAAAATACTAAAATAAGGGAGATTTGACATAAAGAATGATCATAGACCAAAACAAATGAATTATGCAATATTAACCACCAAAATGACTAATAAATGCATAAAACACAAGTAAAATATGTCTCTAAATGCGACTCAAAATCATCGCATCAGATGCCATGATTTCTTCTACACAAGGCCCTTGTGGCTCCTCCTTCTCTATATGAGCATCAAGAGGGGTAATTGTTGGGTTTTCAAGTTCAGTGATCATGGGGATAGTCACCAGGTGTTTGACCTATTCCTTTATTATTAGTTCGGGTGTGAGGGATTTTTTTTAGTCCAGTGGCTATTTTCTTTGGTTTCTAGACACTTAGTTTCATCTTCTTTGAAAGCTTTGTTGGTTTGTCCTTTGTATGCTTGATTATTTTTTAGTAGTGTCTTGTCCACTGATTTTTGGTAGGGTTGTTGACCTTGACTTGACATTATCTACTATGAAAAAAACGTTTTTCATAGTCTTCGGTGATCCTTTCAGGGAGAGGGAGTAAATATTTTCTTTGGTCACCAGAGGGAGTAAATCTTTGGATCTCATGACCCTATAAAGTACTTGTTCTTTTTCCTTGCTAACACATTCATAGCTGTTAGATATTTAGCATCTACTGTTTGCTCCCCTCTTCACATAGTGAAGTGTTCTAATTATTCGAGGTATATGAGTTAGTGAGAAATGTAGGTTACGAGTCCTCTCATGCATAAGTATCGTGATCCTTCTAGTCCAATTTCCACCTCTTTTGTAATCACAAATCTCATTTTCATTCTGACTGAAGTCAAACTCTTTGACTATCTTGTCAAATTGAAGATTCCAGCTCCTGAGATGCTTGCTTCAATCCACGGATTGACCTTTGTAGCTTATAGTCTTTATTTGTATTATTGAATTTATAAAACCTTTATGTTGTGTCATGCACACATCCTCATAATGATTCTTGTATAAGGAATGTGGTTTTGACATCCATATGCCAAATCTCATAGTCATAATAAGATGCAATGACAAACATGATCCTGATAGATTTAACCATGGTCATTGGTGAAAGTTTTCATCATGTTCAACATCTTGAACTTGTATGAAGTATTTGCAAGAAATCTACCCTTTCATGTTGGTCTTCTTCTTGGAGACCCAATTGCATCCTATGGGTTTTACCCCTTGAGGTAGATCTACCAAGGTCATACCTTGTTGGTATGCATAGAGTCCATCTTGGATCTCGTGGCGTCAAGCCATGTCTTAGATTTTGTTCCCTCCATAGCTTCTCAGCAGGTTGTTGGCTCATAATTTATGACCAACTCATTGCCTTCTTGAGCTATAAGATATCATAGTTTGTTAAGCTCAAGGCATGTTCTACTAGATTTACAATTTTTGTGTTACATAAGGAACTTGAGATTCTACAACAATTTATGATTCTCCTTTGTTCCTACTATAATTATTTAGGTTTAATGTTTTCTTATTGGTCTCAAACCTTTTGAGTTCTACTTTTCTCCCAATGATTCCTTTGGAATTAAATTTCCCTTTAGGAATATAGCCATCCTGGCAACAAAACGCTTTTGTTGTCGGATTGGAATATAAAAGTAGTATTCAACAGAATAACATTTTTGTGATTTGCAAACAAAATTTTTCAAGAAACTATTTTCTTATATAAGATTTCAATCCTAATCCTTATAAAATACATATAGAGACACTTCCCATGGCATATCTCATATGGTGTCCTTTGAACCATTTTATGTGGTACATTGTTTTAGTATAAGGCATGTGCCAAAAAGGAGATTGGAAGATTAGCTAGTTTTATTAATGATTGCACCAGGACTAACAGGGTGTGCTACCTTCTTTCTAATACAAAATTATGTTTCACTTGGAGCTCATTGTGATACATAATCAGGGTCTCCCAGATGGTCCTCAAACTCCTAGTTTCAAAGTATTTTCACATCAATCATATTGAACTGTCTTAATATTTTACCTAGTTGGTTACATACTTCATTCATGATCTCCTTAAACACTCCAAGAGATTCATAGTTGTATTTCATTAAATACAAATTACCATATCTACTGAGAACATCAACAAATATAATGAGGTACTATTAACCACCTTTAGCAATACTCTAATAGGTCTATATACATCAATATGTGCGAGCCCTAATAGAATACTTTCTCTCCCACTATATCTAGTAAAAAGTGTTTTTGTCATATTGCTTAATAATTAAGACTTTCATGTCTCCATTGGTTCTATAACCAAAAGAGTCTATACAACCATCATCATGGATTCTAGAAATTCATTTCTTATTTATATTCTCTAGATAATAATGCTATATGTATTCATTGTTTGAGTCATCAAGTCATTTAATATATTTGTCTTTAGCACTATCAAGCATAGACTATGAGACATAGGGCATTTCCATTCAAGATCTTATCTTTAAAATTAAACATCAATTTATTCATGATATTCTTGTCCATACAAGATAAATGATGTTTTCATTAATGGCATGTACACAATACAATTCACTAATTCTATTACATGCCCATCAGGCTGAACGCTAGATTCCAACTATAGTGGAAACAACCCTTGGTCCACTCACTTCTAACTTACTTCTTAACGGATCCTGAAGTGGAGATCTCTATCTCCTTTTTCTTCTTCCTTAATTTCTTTAAGTGCAAAGGACATATTCCTTTTTCACTTACCTTTATCCCCATTTTGAGTGTAGAAGACTTGGACTTCAGCTTAGCCCCAAAACTCTTCTTGGCCTTGCCTTCGTCATTGGACTTCACTCTACTGATCATCCTCACAAGTTTGTCCTTCATTTTTTTCTTTGGCATTTATCAACATGCCAAGTGATTTTGACAATGGTTTTGCCAAGTTACTCAAGTAATAACACTATATAAACTCGCTATATAATCCAGGCAACGATTGTAAAATCATATCTATGGCCAATTCTTAACTCAAAGGGAATCCTAGACTCTCTAGATGTTCCACATGCCCAGTTATATTGATCTGACTATTACAATGCTTGATTTCATCATAATCCTTCACCATACAGGGTGATGCAAAAAGGAAACTAATCTATAGCATAAGACCAATAGAGGATTATCTAACCACCTTGAATCCAACTCCCAAGAAGGAACAACTTTTTAGGATATTATCTAGGTCCACCTTGGTTCTCTCCTCCTTGATCTCTACCTAAGGGTTGGAAACATACCTCATAAGAGAAGACAAAGATGGTAATTATCAACATAAAAAGTTGGGATGAGCATATTAATAAGGATTGACCATCATTAGGAAAAAGGACAACAAATATAACAAGACTTTCCATCCAAGAGGAAAAGTACCATTAATGCGGATATCAAAAGAATATGAATTTCAATAAGATGATAATGAACATGTGCACTTGTCGTTAATAAAAGTTAAGGTATGCCATAAAATCTCACATATGAAAAATTTAGGGCACATAACCCATCAACAATAATATTCAACCTGCATGCAAGTGAGACAAACATAGATCAAGTGAAATATAAATAAACAATGGTGGATAGAGCACATAACCCATAACCTGGTAGATTAAGACACATAACCAAACTCCTCAATATGTAAGGTGGGCACAAAACTCAGGTGTGGGGCACATAAAATCCATCCCAAAATAACATGAGCACATAACTTGCGTATGGGGCACATAAACCCCATCCCAAAACATAAATGGCACATAGCCTGAAAACCAAAGTACTTATACAACTATAGGTCTAATGAATCATAAAGCATGTAAAAATGTCAATGCAAGTGAAAGTTCAGTCATGTTTAGAGAATTAATGACATTTCCATCACATAAATGGCAATATGAAAAATTCACCAGAAAAGTATGAAAATTGGGGTTCCATCTCACAGTAAGGAGCCATTCAGTTCAATTTCACAACTAGGGTTTCATCATGAAGCGAGGTACAATTTTTGAGTCAACCATGAAATATATATAATTAAAGAATATCCATGGATCAAATTTATTAAGATTGGACCAAATAGGACATCAAGTCAAGAAAGAGAATATTCATTAATAAAATACCTCTAAGAGGCTCAAGAGAGAGAAATATAGGATCAATTACTCAATATGTGAATTTAAGGCATGCAACATACATTGAGAGACATGAAACTAGGTTTTTTTTCTTAATAAAGATCTTAGAGAATGCAACATGCCTTAATATGTGTGTCAACTTGTCTAAGTCCAAAATCAAGATTTCAGTCAGAGTTTTTCTTCACCTAATGTAGTTCGTACTACTGTAGTAGTAGCTATAGGAGCAACTAATAGCATCTCTTCTCGATGCTTTTGAATGAAATTGACTTGCCAACAAGCTTATATATCTTGTTATCGGTCTTTTCTCCTTAGTTTCCCTATTTTGCATGCCCTAACTCCCCCTTTCCTTTCTTCTTCTCATTCCTCCATCCATGGTCACTACTGTGGACAGACCAGTTGGGCACCACCTCTATGCACCACATGTGGTCCCTTTTTTATTTCTTTGCCTTCGCACGCCTGTTGTAGACCAGTCAGTCACTTTTTGAGGCTTGGCGTCATCTCTAGCCCCTGGTCGGGCTTGTCTCAGCGACCTGCTCTGGTTGGAACTGTTGTTGCGCACAGGTAGCTACGCGGGGCAGTTGCTAGTCGTGGGAAGCACCCATGAGTAATAGTCGGTGGAAGGTGTGAAATGTTGGTAGTTGTGGTCGAGTGGTGCGAGACAATCGGGAGTGGCAGCTACAACTCTGGGCCACAGGTGCATGGGAGAAAATGCCTTGACAGACGTCCCACGTGAGCCATGTGATCTGATATTGGTGGTCAATATATAGGGTGAAATTAGGGTAGTGCTCTATGACATTCACATTAGGTACATAATCGCTTGTTTCTCGATAGTTTGGACTCTAATCTTCCAAAATTGATAAGTTGGGCATCCTTTAGCCAAACGAGGATATAATATATGATTTTTTATCCTCTGGATGATATCTATTCAATGAACCTAATTTCAAGGGCTAGTTCTACTTGTATCTCCTGTTATGGTAAAAATGGCATCTTTTTACCTCTTCTCACATGATTAATGGTGTGTAATGTGCTAACACAATATTTTATGACCCAAACGTGATATTTCTCTTGACCAGTAATCTTAATATGCTTTGGGATTGTTTGATGCAGTATATCATCTTGAATTACTTATAGTGTCTGCCTTGACCTAAAAATGGCCCCCTTTATGTGTTTCAATGATGTAACTTGATCAAGTTTGGAATTTAGCTTAAATTATCACCATCTAACATTTTTAATCTCGAAATTAGTAGACCTTATGATGTTTTATGCCATATGTTACTAAAATATTACACATGTTTGTCTTGAGTAGTCATACAACATAAAAGCACACTTGTGCACTTGTGTCCTAAAAGATGTCTATATGATTATATGTTTGAACTGTTAAAGACTTATGCAAAGTTGATCCTTAATTGTTCAAACCTATGTTCACCTACAATTTAGACCTTATAATGTCTTGTGGCATGAAATCCCATGTAACCCACTCATATGCTTTTGTAACATACTTATAACACTAATGTGTTCTAAATGCACATGTCAATTGTTGGGCTCTAACCTTTCTAGACCACACTCAAATGTTAGATATGGTACCTTAATGACTTCAAGTCAGTAGAATTGTCATTCTATAACTATAAATCCTACTTGATCTAATTAATGCTCCTATGACTTGGAAATGTGACTATGCTCCATGAGTTTGATCTGATGTGACTAGTTATGATCTTACATGGTTAAACCTCGATGAAGATCCAAATATCATGCTTATCCTACTTCTAAATCAGAGTTATCATTATCATGTAGTACTCATAATGAGAATGGTTCACCTAGACCTAAGGTTTAGTGTTGATGCTTATGCTATGTTGATTCAATGCATGATGGTTGACAAGATGAATCTATACTCAAACTATTTAATACCTAGGTTTTGGAGAACATCCACATGACATGATATAAGTTTATCTAATCAAAACCTATTGATCTAAGACCCACCTTTATTTCTTTTTATATCTTAGGTCCTCTATGGATTGGACCTTTTCTAGAATCTACTTAAGAATCATAACTTGCTCATTACTCGCAAGGTACGCTTAATCTCTTGATCCTACTATGTTATTGGCTTGGTTGTATGTATGCTCATATGACTGCCTAGCTAGATAATTACTTCTTTGAGCTACTATTTCCTATGAATACTACTTTTATGTTTATTATAGTAAGTTTACATACCTTGAATATAACATAAAGAAATCTAGTATATAACTTTGTATAGCTACCTGAATTTTCGAGATAAGGGAAAAAGGCATGAATGAAATAGGGTTAGCTAATTTACTTTGCTATTGAGGTCCCTCATGTAGAAATAGGGAGCATAAATATCCCTCACGGACCCTTCCTTGAGAAGCGGTCAAAGGCCTATGTTTATATAATGGATAAAGAAACCTAAAACCTAATTTATATAGAAGAATGTCATTAAGTATTCTCGACTTGTTTCTACTTCTTACTTATTATGATGTTTCTAGCCAAAAAACTTTTATGTAACTCTTAAATTTTGGTTACATGTTTTTCATAGCGTACTCAATACACTTGCATTGATATATTTTATTTATCAAATTTGTTGTTGCCAAATGAAGATATGTTGCACTCAAGTCTCTGAGATCTGAAATGAAATACCAATGGGTTATCTTGAAATAGAAATGGGTACATGCTTCTCTATTCCCTTTTAGTATCCCCTTATATCTAGTTGTAACTATTTTTACATATATATTGCATGTGTGAAATATTTGTGCTATTATACATATGGATGCCCAAGTCCACTCTCATTTGGCTATGTAGCCATTAGGAGTGTAGACCTAGGGTAATAAATAGTTATGTGACACATGTGCACTGCCACCCAAGGATCAGGATAATAGGCACTACTACTTAATCCTAATGTATATATTATTAGAGTCATTTGTATTAGTTTATTATGTAAATAGGTATAATTGTCTTGACCCATTAGGTTTAAGTTCTACTTTCTTATACTTTCCTCTTGTCCTATATGTAGGAGAGATGGTTCATCTACCAATTAGAAACATCTTATTAGGCCTCCATTATATTTGACACATGTAGTAGAGCATTTATCCAAACTCCATGGAAGAAAGGTAAGAGCCTCTGCCTAAGGATGGGTGTCATCTTTTTCTTGGCTTGGTTACCCTCTAGGCATCATCTTGACCTTTATGGTCATCTCGTCTCTTCTTCTTTCTTAAAAATCAATTTTTAATCCCTACTTAAGCACTCTCCATCCCTCTAGAACCTACATTTATCTCCCTCCCTTGAGTTCTTCCCGACGTCCACCCTATCAATGACATCTTAGTCCATCCCTATAAAGGGTATGCACACAACAAGGCATATGATGTTGCAATCTTCCCATCAATTTGTAACCATCTAAAATCTTTCCCAACGTCATGTTCCATGTAGTCACCACCCATCGACAATATTCCCTTCATGTGGTCACTTAGAAGAAGAAAATGTTCTAGATTTGAAAGACACAAATGGAGGGATTAGTTTTTTCTTTTGGCACCACAAGGTAAAGAAACCATTGTGAGACAATGCCCACCGAGGAGTAGATGCATCATTGCCTTAGAGAAAAAAACTCCCCAAGACACAATCATGAATAGACTATCAAAACCTAGCTAACTTCAAATGAAATATTTGATTGGTTCCATATGGCACTATCTCCAACAAGGCGTCAATCTTGTCCATAAAACTTGTGTGCAACATGTCATGCAAACTCCTTTGCACATGGTAATATCTGAGTGCTTTCTACTAGTAGAGAAAAAAAAACCTACTCGTCAGATCTCCTTTAGGCCCTACTCGCTCACCTCATGTAAAGTACTCACTCATACCCATCACCAGTACAAAAGAATTAAAGCATTGGTCCACTCATATGAGAGCAAGCAAGTCATATATGTAACCTAGTTTTTTAATTAGATATACTTTTTTACCTAATGGATACCAGAAGACAATGAGACTCTTTCTCGAATACCCCTATAATTGTCAGTCTAAGGGCCGAATAAATGTGCCTTCTCATGTCACCCATAAATCCATTTATTTTTCCATTCATATATATCTAATAGGGCCATGTTGTACATTTACTCACATTGTATCTACAATATATTTTCAAACAAAAGGCCTCATGCTAGTTTATAAAGAATAAAAAATGAGGCACCTTGTTTTTTTTTCTTTTTTTCCTCTCCATTGATAATTTTATTCCTTCTACCACCTCTCATGTCTGCATCCCTTTCAATGTGCAGGCGGTATTGTCTCTTTTCCACACCAACTACTCATTCACTTTGTATTTGATGTGTGGGGGGTATATAGGAGAGAGAGTATGAGGAGGGAGAGAAAGAATGTATAGTGAAGGAGTATGAGGAGAAATAGAATGAGAGAGACAATATGGTTATTTATATCTTCATGGAGATTCTTTTTCTTCATCACAACCATATTCCAAATGTGTTTGTTGCACTTTATTCACACTAAGCATCATGATTCTAGTGAATCGTTGGTCTATATCTTTTCTTATGACATTGTGCTTCTTTGTACTTCCAATGCATCTTTTGTGTATCTCTTTCCCAATGACATATTTTGTGTTCATGCCATGATATGCACGTATGTTGTCTATCTACGCTTCACTAATTCCAGTTGGCTACCACTTTCATGCAAGTTGAAGGAACTCAGTTATATTATTGAAACATGTCGGGATAGAGCTTATTGCACTTATTATATCCTCTTGTTCCCTTTGGTGCTTGTCTGTGATCATCCTTTCAGAAGCTCGTCAATTTCAAGCCTATGATACCACACATAGAAGGTTTATGGTTTGTCCAGATTTTATCTTCACCAAGCTATTTTATTCATCTTTTTTTTATTTTCATATTTTATCTTTAAAGTGACAAGATGATTCTTCTAATAATCTACTTGGGTACCCTTGATGGTAATCTTTCATTCCCATCGAGCCTCTGAGAGTCATATTCTAAATGGGTCCAACTTGAGAGTCATAATCATCTCAGCATATTTGTATCTGAAGATACCTCTACTATTACTTTATTAGATGTGTAGATTGTGCTTATTTCAATCACATATATCTTTCCATTGAATATGGTGTAGTCATTATATTTTAATCCTTTGCTCCAAATTTATGGTGATGATTTTCATTCCATATTCACTTTAGAAGATCTTCTCCAAATCCCATGTATTTTAAGCCTATAGATCATAAGTTCAAAGGAGGTATCATCAAATCTTTTATTTTATGGATAGTCATGTATAAGGGAGTCAATTTATTTTGTGGGGAATGGAATTTTTATTTGCTATTTGTCCTATTATTTAATAGGGTCGTGTAAGTCCAATCTGGATATATGTTTCATCCATATTCCATTTTGAGGGGAGTTTTGGAGTTATTGTTATTTAGTTTATCATGTAATTGGGCCTAATTTTCTTGTCCCATTAAGGTTAAGTTTTGTTTCCTTGTAACTGCCTCCTTACCTAAATCTAGGATATGTGTGTGTTGTCTATGAAGAAGAGACATCATATTAGCCCTCCATCTTATTTTCCACATGTATAAAAAATACACAACCTCCTAATTCTAAATTTCACAAATCATAACATGTATCATATATAGTGGAAAAATAAAAATTATCACATGTGTTCCATCACGAAATGATTAAATTTACAAATTTGTGTGCAAGATGGATCCTTGTATTAATGTAAAAACCCAATATTATGAATAATTTTTTCATGCAATTCGAAATATACAAATGATTGTTTTGTAAATTCATACATTCAGCAAAGTACATGGAAGCTCAACTACCTATACATAAAAATTTAAATTTAAAATAGTAAATCATAAAAAATAGGGGATGCCCTGTATGTCTCTTCTATTCTTTTTAGATCACATGTCCATGAACATCATGAAGGAACAACTCGCAAATGGACCATATGAGAAAAGTGTAAGAAAATGTTGGTAATAAGTCCAATTATTGAGAAATTAGAATATGAAATAAGATTCAAGATTTTTAAGTAATAAAAGTAGAGAAGTACTATTTCAAGGACTATTTAGATGGAAAGAGGATTTATAGATACTATAGACTCATCATCGGTTTCAAGTAGGGAAAGTATGTAAGACTTCAAGGTGGAGGGTGGCGACAGTTCAAGGGGAAGCTAGAGAGGGGTTTGCCCCGTCCTCGTGACTAGCTAGAGACACAAAGCATCAACATTCTTGTTGACTAATGTTGAAGGTGTGAATGGTAGGAAGTGGAGGAGTGTGGCCAGGGGGTTGAATGATATCATCAGGGCTTCCTCATGGCTACGGAGACTGAGGCCATGTCATCCATCGAGGGTGAGGGATTCTAATTTCCCTTATATAGGTTCTAGGTAGAACCCTAATTCTAATGATTAGGAGAATAAAAACTACAAAAAGGGAAAGAGAGGGAGAGGTAGTCTGGATCACATGGGAAAGTATGTTTTCTTTTCTTTATTGTATGTGGAATGAGAGGAAGACATGTGTAAGGCCCCTAACCTCACTTAGTTCTTATGTATGCTTGATTTGCTTAATGATGTTGTTTAAAACCCTTTTCTAATCCTTTGATATGTTTTGATATCATGTGACATGCTTATTTTTCAAGTTTGATCCAATTTACCCAGCCAGTGTGGCTCAGGTGGTTTGGTTTGACTTGTCCTCCCTGGGGGACCCGGGTTCGAATCCCCCTGAGCGCACTATAATTACCAACTCCTTGGGTCATCCGGGCTCTGGCACCTATTTGAGGAGGAGGGGGAGCAGGGTCTCCCTAAGACTTAAAAAGTTTGATCCTATTTTGATGTTGTTTGAGCCATATTTGGATGTTTTGGATCAAATTGCAATTTACCCCATGTTGAGGGGTTTTCTTACAATTCATCACATGTCAAGTGTGCCCTTAGTGCATGGTCACCTTAAGAGAGAGAAAGATGCATAGGGTCTCCTTGGTTGGGCCTTGGTGGGTGTGTGGCATCATATGTTGATGCTAGGGTTTCTAGGGTTTGCTTGGTGTTGACCTTTGTTGAGCTTGAGTGTGGGTAGCTGATAACACTCTATTTTACGTACTTTCTGTATATATTTTACACCACTTTTAGTATATATTTTGTTATCTTTTCACATAATTTTTCTATCTTTTTGACTAAAGCCTCACTTACATGGTTTCAGGTATATTCACAATCCAGATCGCGGATCAAGACCGCGACCGCGGTCCACTTATACCTCAACCGCGATCGCGGTTCCAGAGTTCCCTAGATATCGTGATCATTAGATGACAAGGAGGGATTGCGGCTAGTTTATAGACCGCGGTCATCGCTCAACCACGACCTCATGGATGGTCGCGATCATAACATGTGCCTCAAGGATAGACCAGTGGTCGCAGTGTGGTTACAAGCCGTGATCGAGAAGGACTGCGGTCAGCTTGGAAACTGCATTCATTGATGAGCTCTTGCAAACTGTGACCAAGCGGGAAGACCTCGACCTCGATTGCCCAGATGCAACCCACAAGAAGACCTCGGTCGTGATTATCACCAGGCCGTGATCAAGCTCAACCGTGGTGAAAGATGAATAAAGCACAGACTGTGACTGTGGTCTCACCCTCACTTAACCCAGACCATGACCGCGGTCTAGGATTAAGTCGGTGGAATGTGCCTATAAATAGCACACCCACCTATTTTGTCAAGGGATCGGATCATAGATTAGATCCCGAGGACCACGAAGTGCTGCTGCATTCCAGATTCCTCCCAGACCATCCCATTCATCAATCTTGGATCTCCAAAGGCGGAAGCTGAGGAGAGAGAAGATTGAAAACCCCTTCTTCGAGAGAAGAAGACCATCCATGCCATCCACGTGATAGATTTGAATCTGAAGAAGTATTGTGTCGTATCACGTCTCTTCCTTTCTAGATGTATCATTCCATCCTGATGTACTTCCTCCTCTCTTCATGGGCATCTCATGGATCTATCTTTCTGTAACGTCATTATGTTGTTCGCAAGCATGAGCAGGTAAACACCTTAACTTGGGTTGGGAGTAGCCACTAAGGCTCTCCCAACATGTATATTGTCTCTTTCTATTGAATATACATATTCTTATCAAGATTATTTCCATTCACCTATTTTAATGCTTCACTTGTATGATTAGCTACCATCTTGTGATGTTTGATTGTTGATATCTCGAGAGAGTAATGTCATTTTTATCATGTGTCATGGAGCAGTATGAATGCACAAGAGTGTTGGAATGCTAAGGCTTTAAAACCATATGTTATGTTGTGAAGTTTACGTGTGGTCATCTTGAGAGAGAGGCTACCCTTAGACTAAGATCTTTCCTTGTCTTGAGAGAGAGTGGAATGGATGCTTTTGATGGTTTCTTGTAATCTTGGTAAGAGTATGTGAGAGAGAGAGATGATGTTGCATGTTGGTGAGATGCTTTAGTAGGTGAACCCCAACCCAGGTTTCCTTCCATATACTTGTTTCATTCTATTTCTTTTGTTTCTTTTGTTCTTGTTATTTTTTGTCTTTCTTGAGCTGCTATAGTTGGTGTGTCATTGTTCCTTAGCAAACACCCTTTAATATACCCTCTTCGGCTGGAGTATATGAGTGTTAGATTTTGCGTGCTTAACACTGCCAACCTTGTCCCTATGTTTGACCCCGATCACTACATCAGACCCCGTTTATTGTTGTGGGGGCCTGAGCGTCGGGCTATCTCTTTAAAAGTATGACTACTCTGAATCCACTCCTTTTAGATGTGCGATTAGGCCGGTCAACTGTTTGGCATTGTTGCCAGAGACAAGGCAAAATGACATTGTTAATAACCTGAGTCTGCTTAATATACTCATGTACCTCAAGCTTAGCAATAAGCTTTACAGCATAGTTATTTTAAGTTTGCTAACCTGAGTTTGGGTAGAATAGTTCATTTGGACCAGTTCAATTTTCTAACTTGATTGTACGATCTATTCAGGCACCCAGGCAGAAGCAACTCATTTGACTTTACTCCTTTTCACCTTGCCGCCTCGCGTAGACGTTACCCTCTTGGGAGACGAGCGGAACGCGAGGAATGCACACAATACACCTCCACCAGGAACGGATGAAGATAGGGATGGTCATTACAATGATGATCATCTCTATGAAGAACCTAAAGAAGAGCAACTTGAAGATTATGGTTACCACAAGGAACGTTGTCATCGCCACAGGCACAGAAGAAACCATAACAACCATGAGTACAACCATAGGAACAGAGATAGAGAGGACGATGAGGAAGGGAAGACCCTTTGTAAGTTGGCAGCAACAAGGGCCAATGAGTCAAGATGCCTGATCGTTGTACCAAACTTCAACATAGCAAATTTTGAGCTAAAGCCAGTCGTTATATCCATGATCTAGAACAAACCTTTGTGTGGGAACCCAAGGGAAAACCCATACCACCATCTTGATGCTTTCAAGAACATATGTGATACCATTAAGATGCGGGGTGTCCTACAAGAAGTGATCTACTACAAGGGTTTTAATTTCTCTTTGGAAGACAAGGCTCTCTCTTGGTATCTAAATCTCCCCCACCAGTCTATAGATGGATGGAGACCCCTTGCGGATGCCTTTGTCACCAAGTTTTATCCTACTAAGAGGACCATCTGTAACATGCAAAAGATCACCTCTTTTACACAAAATCCAGGGGAGAACCTACACGGGGCGTGGGAACATTATCAAGAATACCTGAGAGACTGCCCACACCACAAATATCATAAGGGGTTCCTTGTAACCACCTTCTATAATGGGTTGACCCACATGGAGAGGACTTCTATGAATGCTACCGCAGGCAGTGACTTCTTGGGGAAAAAGCCAAACAGAACTATGAAGATTATAGAGAACATGGTTGTGCTCCAAGAAGGAGTTGACTATAAAAGGAATGATAGAGGCACATCAAAGAAGATTAGTTTTGAAGTACCATCCATGGAGGCCAAAGCCTTAGAAACTATAACCGCCCAAATCTAGAAGATAGTGACTGATGTTAAACAACTAAAGGACACTGGAGGAAAAGGAAAGAAACACACCTAGAAGGTGATGAAGTGTGTCACCTGTGGTGAAGGAGGACACGGAGTTGATAACTACATTTACACTAGACCTGAAGAAAGTGAAGATAGTAAAAGCAAAGAGGAGTCGACGCATAATGTTTCCTATGCAAACTTCAAAGGTGGGATCACCCTGGTTTTAGCTATGGGAACAAGGATGCGGCCGAGAATTCACACCAGTTGGGAAATTTGCAAAAGCCACTGCCAGGATTTGAGAAGAGGGGTGAACAACAGTAGTATACTAGAACAACCAATTACCAGACAAACAAGAATAACTCAGCACAAGGCGGGAACCAAACTCATCAAGGAGCAGGACCAAATCAAGGGTCGAGTCAAGGCCAAGGTCAAGGACAGGGTTAGGTGAAAGATAACAACCAACCTGACTTGGTGACTCAATTGTTCGATTTTGCCAAGAGGCAGGCTACCGTGAATGATCAGCTAGCACAAAGTGCCCTAGCCAACTCTGGCGTCCTGACTACGATGCAAGTGCAAATGGCAGATATGCAAATGCATCAATGCTAGATAGACCAATAGCTCACACAGTTGGCGAGCTAGTAAAGAACCCCTCAGGAAAGATCCCATCAAACACCGAGACTACAAAAATGGCAATCCTCTGATCAGGGAGAACTTTGATCAATTTTGGAACAAGAAACGGCAAAGAAGAAGAAAAAGTTGAAGAACCACAACAGGAGAAGGAAGTTTCTTCTGAGAAGTTTGTTGACATGGAGGGGCCTACTGAAGAAGGCCATGAGGAAAGTGGTGGATCTAGGAACCCTGATCTTGTAGAAGAAATCTTTATGAAGAAAAGCCCATATGCACCGAGAATCCTGTTTCCATACAAGCTTATCAAGGCCCACCTGAAGAAGAGATATGAAAATTTTATAGAAGTCGTGAAGAAACTCCATATAGATGTCCTATTTCTGGATGCTCTAGAGGAGATGCCAACTTACGCTAAGTTTTTCAAGAACCTTATCACAAGGAGAAGGAGAGGAAGTCAATTCGAAATGGTACACCTAGAGAACATGTCCAGTGTGTTTGTTCAAGCTAAACTACCTACAAATAAGAAAGACTGAGGGGCCTTAACATCCCCTTTTGTGTTGGAGACAATGTCGAAAGAAAGGGACTGGAAGACTTGGGATCCAGCATAAGTCTGATGCCCCTAAGCCATGCACAGAGACTTGGATTGACCGACATGGTCAAGACAAGTATGAGAATTGAGCTAGCCAATCATACTTTTAAGAGACCAGTGGGTATAGTGGAAGACGTTCCAATCTGTGTGGTACGGTTCTTCATACCCTGTGATATTCTTGTAATAGATACTATGGAGGACCCTAAGTGTCTGGTAATCTTAAGACAACCTTTTCTAGCCACTGGAAGAGCCCTGGTAAATGTCGCAGAAGGCATGATAACCCTTCGGGTCGGGAGTGACCACATCGACTTTAAGGTAAAGGATTCTATGAAAGGGCTAGCTCTTTCCGATTCAATCTACTTCATGGATAGCTACAACCTTTATTGTGAAGAAATTTAACAAGAGAAAGCCATTGTGGACCCGCTCATGAAAGCCCTAAATAACCCAAATCCTTTGATAGAAGACCCTAAAGTGGTCAAAATTCTAGACTACCTTAACCAAGGTGAAGAGAGTCTTAGTGATGAATAAGAGGTAATAGAAACAGTAATGTATGCTTCTTTGGAACTATCAACCAAAGAGTCAGAAAATCTGAAGCCAAAGCCAGAACTAAAGCCATTACCGGAAGGGTTGAAGTACAAGTTCCTAGATGATGAAGGGAGGAACCCAGTCATCATCAATGCTAACCTCACCAAAGAACAACAGGAAAGACTACTGGAAATATTGAAGGAGCTAGCACAGAGGATAAATTGGATATTCCATAGAGGAAATCAAGGGACTAAACCCGGCCATGTGCATGCACATAATTAACCTAGAAGAATTGGCGAGACCTTTGGTACAACCCCAAAGGAAATTGAACCAAATGCTTAAGGAAGTTGTCAAGAAGGAGATATTAAAACTACTTGATGTGGGAATCATCTACCCAATAAGCGATAGCAATTCGGTAAGCCACATTCATGTAGTACCCAAGAAAGGTGGAATGACAGTGGTAAAAGGAGATAATGGTGATGAAGTTGCCACAAGAACGGTCACAAGCTGGTGAATCTGGATTGACTATAGAAATCTGAATTCGGCAACAAAGAAAGACCACTTCCCCTTACCATTTATTGATCAAGTCCTAGAAAGATTTTCCCACCATGATTACTTCTGCTTTTTAGATGGCTATTCCGGATGTTATCAAGTCCAAATCCACCCCGATGATCAGGAAAAGATGACGTTCACATGCATCTATGGAACCTATGCCTTTATACGGATGCCTTTCGGCCTATGTAATGATCCAACAATGTTCTAGCGTTGCATGATTTCCATGTTCTCAGACTTTCTAGAAGACATAGTCAAAGTATTTATGGATGACTTCTCAGTCTATGGAACTGACTTCGATGCCTGCCTGAGAAATTTATCTTTAGTTTTGCAACGATGTGAGGAGAAGCATCTCGTTCTAAACTAGGAAAAATGCCACTTTATGGTTCAAAGTGGCATTGTCCTAGGACACAAGATCTCCAAGAAAGGTATTGAGGTGGATCTTAGCAAGATCGAGGCCATCTCCAAACTCCCGCCACCAAAGTTTGTGATAGGAGTGAGGAGTTTTCTGGGTCATGTTGGGTATTACAGAAGATTCATCAAAGACTTCTCAAAAATATCAAAGCTGATTTCGAATCTACTGATTAAAGACACGATGTTCGAGTTTGATGATAATTGTTTAAAAGATTTTGAGACCCTAAAAAAGGCCTTGACCTCTACACCAATCCTGTAGGCTCCAGACTGGGAGATACCATTTGAAATAATGTGCGACGCAAGTGACTATGTCGTAGGTTCAGTCTTGGGACAGAAGAAAGACCGAAAGTACCACGTCATATGTTACGTCAGCCACACGTTAGACGAATCCCAAGTGAATTACACCACCACGAAAAAAGAGATGTTGGCAATTGTTTTCGCATTTGACAAATTCAGATCATATCTTATAGGGGCCAAGTTAAAGGTCTATACTGACCATGGGGCCATACGCTATCTGATGCAAAAGAAGGACACAAAGCCAAGACTACTGAGGTGGGACCTACTACAGCAAGAGTTTGACCATGAGATAATTAATAAGAAAGGAAAAGCAAATGTGGTCACAGATCACCTATCCAGAATAATTTTTGATGAGAAAAATCAGTTGCCTGTAAATGACAACTATGTTGATGAAGCACTGTTAATGGTTCAGTCTGATGAGCCAAGTCTATCGTGGTTTGCAGATATCTATAACTATCTGGCTTGTGACCAGCTGCCGCTGGATATAACCTACAATCAGAGAAAGAAGCTCTTCTCCGATGTCAAAAACTATTATTGGGACGACCCACTACTATTTAAGAGATGTTCTGACAATTTATATAGAAGATGTATACCAGAGGAGGAAGTCCCACTGATCTTGAGAGAATGCCATTCTTCACCGTATGGAGGGCATCATAGTGGGGAAAGAACAACTGCAAAAGTGCTTCAGTTAGGGTTTTACTGGCCCTCCATGTTCAAAGATGCAACATCTTTTGTAAAAGCTTGCAAGGAATACCAACTAACTGGAAATATCCATAAGAGGAGCGAGATGCCTATGGCCGACTGGGTAGAAGTAGAAATACTTGATGTTTGGGGGATAGACTACATGGGTCCTTTCCCCTCATCAAAAGGTTATCAGTACATTTTAGTGGTTGTTGACTACATGTCAAAATGGGTAGAGGTTGTATCTACCCAAACATGCGACTCTAAATTTGTGATTAAGTTATTTGAGAAAACCATTTTTCCACTCTTCCGAGTGCCTCGCACTGTGATAAGCGATGGGGGATCACATTTTGGAGAGAAGTAGTTTGAGGCTCTACTAAAGAAGTACGGGGTAAAGAACAAAGTTGCTACACCCTATCACCCTCAAACCTCTGGACAAGTAGAGGTATCTAATAGGTAGATTAAGCAGATTCTAGAAAAAACTATTAGCCGAACTCGAAAGGACTGGTCCATGAAGCTTGATGATGCTCTCTAGGCCTATATGACAGCTTTTAAGACACCTATAGGCACAACCCCATACATATTAATCTATGGCAAGTCCTTCCATTTACCTTTGGAGCTCGAACATAAGGCCCTTTGGGCGATCAAGTTTCTGAGTATGGACCTGGAAAAGGCATGTCAGAAAAGATTTCTATTTCTACAGCTACAGGAGCTCGAATAGCTAAGATTACATGCCTACAAGAATGTGAGGATCTACAAACAAAGGAATAAGGTGTGGCATGACACCCACTTAAAGAACAAGGATGTTTGTGAAGGAAAAAAAGTACTTCTCTTCAATTCTAGCATTAGGCTCTTCACTAGGAATCTTAGAATAAGATGGTCAGGCCCATTCTCTGTGGTAAAGATTTATCCATCAGAAATGATGGAAATTCAAGGAGAGAAGATTGGAATCTTCTAGGTCAATGGCCACAGAGTAAAAATATTTTACAAAGATGAAGCATTTGTGAGAAGATCTAAGATCAATTTGGAGGAACCAGCTCAGCCAAATGAGGAAAGGAATCAAGAGTTGCCACATCCAACTACAGGGCCCAAGGAGTGAAGATTTATGCAGTCTAGCTAAGAGACTTTAAAGTAAGCGCTTCTTGGGAGGCAACCCAAGATTTTACCCTTTTTCTTAAGATTTGTTTTCTCTTACTTTTCACTTTGTTTAGTTTTATTCTCTTTTAAGGGATGTACATATCCATCTTCTTTTGAGTATTTTATGATTTACCTAAGAAAATGACCTTTGTTTTGATCTGATCGTGGTCTAGACCGCAGTCACGGTATAGCACTTGCATAAAGAAGACCGCAACCCGCGGAATAGCCCACCGGCTACCTCGACCATGACCTGAGGTTGTCTTGGCAACAACAGAGAACTGTGACCGTGGTTGTGCTTCTTGAGTACAACGCGACTGCGGTCCTTCCTTGTGATTACCAGGATTGCTGTCTATCCCCTTAGATTGTTTGGTCGTGGTTGCACCTGTATATATATCCTTAAACCCTCGCATCTTAGACTCTTTTTGCTCACAGTTTCTGCCAAGTCTAAGATAAACCCTACTCTCCACTCTGATTGTGACCGACGACTAGCCGTCGTAGTGAAGCTGATTTCCACACCCAACCGTGTTCAATTTTGTTGTCACAGCCATCGTTAAGGTAACTGAAAAACCCTTTTTGCACTTCTAGTCGCCGAATCACCTTGTCGCCTCTGACTTAACCCCTCTCCTGAACTGATTCTTCCCGTTTTATCTCTCAACGGTTGTAAGTTGCCCCGTCGACGGTTGCCTAGGTTTCCCTGTTACCCTATCTGCCTTATGGGGATGTTTGCAAATAACAATTAAAAACCCTAAAAACATTAATAATGGGACTAGTGCTGCCGGCAAAAATGAAGAACAGATCATCGGACAGAGAGAGGAATTGGAACAGTCAGAAGAAGAAAGACCGTGGCTCACGGTCATCACCTCTACAACCATGACTACGGTGTGCTCATAAACCCTAACACCGACCACAGTGTTCACTCCAAAAGTACTAGTTCCGTCGCAGATCGCAGTGTAGAAGAATGCTACTCAAGGTCGCGGTCCCCCAAACCGTGACCTGGCCATAACAAGAAAGAAGACCACGACTGCACCCATGACTACAACTACGGTTCCTAATTAGTAAACCGCGACCGCGGTCCTTACTCGGGAAATCACGAATGTGATCCCTTGTCATTACACCGCGACTGCGATCTCTTTCAGAGACCGTGATAGTGGTGTCATATGAGTTACCAACAAAACTGCGACTGTGGTCTCTATGCACACTCTTGAACATGACATTTAATAATTTACTAAACACCTACCCTATGCAAGAAATACCTTCCCCACATAATTACAATAATGGTAATTTTTATTAAAATCAACTAGATACTAATTCATTGAAAAATTTGTAGAATGTCTTCTCCAGCAAATAGGGAACCCCTGTACGAGAAGGCTACTTCTCTGAAGGAGGTAGAGAAGGTAGTAAAGGACCTAACAGAAAAATTGAAGAGGAATACTTCTCTACCAGTGGCCAAACGTGTGGAGATACAGTTGAGGTTGGAACAATATCATAAGATATTAGGGGAGCTGCCACAAGAGGACTCCCCACAAGAAATAGAACAGACAGAGCATATTGAGACCTCCGAGTATCAACCAGGAGAGTCAGAGAGTCAGGTATAAGGCAAGAATAGAAAAGTTGCACCAAAAGAAACCAAGGGCAGCAAGAAGGTGAAGCCAGTGGTTGCCCAAAAACCCAATAAGGAGGAGGTAAGAAAGGACAAGGAGGTAGTAGGGGAGACATCTGTGCAATCCAGAGAACCACCATTCATGCCCAAGAATGTCGTGCACTAGTCTACCTACGACTGGATTCACCAGCACAAGGAATTCTGCCTAACACAATACCTTTACGTAGAAGATTTCAAGAAGACGGGTATCTACGACAGGACGATAAAATTCCTGAAAGGTGCAAACTTAAGTTCCTTATGCACACCAGAGGTGAAATCCTATAAGAAGCTGACCACAGAGTTCCTATCTTCACTTAAGAAGGTTGCTACCAGTAGCAAAACACAAAAGGCAGGCGGTGGAGATTATCAGCTGCAAGTAAGGCTAGGGGGCGAGACTCACATAGTCATGGAGGCAACGCAGAATAGAATATTTATCGAGACAGAGGAAGAAGCCCAGGCCTACTCCTCCGCCCCAAGAGAGAAAGAAGTTGTCACCGATGAAAGTAATGAAATGTGGGAAGAGCTAACTGGGAAGGACAAGCAAAGTTCAAAGAACTCCAAGGCCTCACTAATTACATCATGCTTTATCCGCACAATGTAGAAAATCACCGCCCACACGATTCACGTGAGGTCAGAAATAGGAACAGTTAGCAAGGGAGATATGTTCCTGATCTGGTAAATGATAAATAGGAATCTGGTTAATATCGGGAAGATACTAATCGACTATTTATCAGCATCAGTAGGCGGGGATGCAAAGAGGAATTTTGCGTACTGCATGGGTGGCCAGATAACAAAGATCGTCGAATACTTCATGGACGAAGGAGAAGTCTAGACATATTAAGAAATGGAGGGACAACAAAGAATATACATAAAGTTCCTCATCAGCACTGGTATTCTGGCACAGAAGGGGGAGAAGTTGTACTTCAAATAAAGAGGGTCAAAATGAGTACTCCTCCTTCCAGAAATAACATTCTATGATTCCCACAAGCTGCGGTCAACACACGATGACATTGAAAAGATGTCCTCTGGGGCACTGTAGGCCAGCACGAATACAGACCCAATGAGTATAGCTGGAGAAAGCAGTGCCCTAGCTGAATTAGAAAAGACGAAGAGCACGGAGCCGCAGAAGAAGTTGGCAGTAGAGAAAAAGAAGACAGCAGAAGCAACTGCACCGCCAACAAAAATGCCAACAGCTGCAGTACAACCGGGCCCCGTAGTTCCAACTACTGAAGCACCATTGGAAATTCCAGAACCCACACCTCTCAAGCCACACAAAGAAGTGACTATTGTGGAGCCAGAGGTGGAGAAAGAGAAGGCCACAACAGCTGACCCACAACCCAACAATGAATCGGAGGTAGAGCAAGAAGGACAAGGCTCTCAGGCCATATCAGATACGGGAATCAGTGGAGCAGAGGTGGACCCACTAGATGATCCAAAGGAGAAAGAACAAGGTCCACCACCACCACCTCCATAACCTAAGGTGTCAAGCTTGTCAACAACGTGCATGCAGAATCAGCTACACTAGAAGCACCAGCACGCACCTTCCTTTGGAGGTGCCTTAGGTATAAGATTTGATGCAATGTGGGAACACATGCATCAAACCAATACAATAAATACAACCATTTCTTCTTATATGTCTGCATTAACAATGCAGGTATAAGTCCTTGATGAAAGGAAAAAAGCACTCCCTAACTTCCTCCAAGAAGTTGTAAACAACCAATGGATGATGATGGGAATGCTAAAGAAAATGAAAGACAAAATGGAAGACCTGCAGAAAGAAAGGCATGCCATCTGAGCCGACAATGAGCACATGCGTCAGGGATATGATGAGGCTATGTCTAACCTTGAAGAAGAGTGTAAATGACTAGAAGAAGACGGCTAGAAGCTCGAGAAGGAATGCAAAGAACTCGAGAACCAGCGGAAGATAAAGAAAATAAAGCGCCCAGCAAGCCCGGCGCACTCCTCAGTGACCGGCCTAAATTGCGCGTCCAAAAAATGGAGGCGGATTTGAGGTAGTCGAGCTTTTACATTTATAACCCGAAACCTTCTAGGCCCCCGCAACTTTGTTTATGGGGTCGAAGTAGATAGACGGGGTTGAACACAGGGACAAGGGTGGTAGTGTTGAGAACGCTGAATCGACACACTACACTCCGGCAAGGATAAGAGATGATAAAATTCCCAAAAGGGAACAGCAGAACAAGATCGATAAAATAAAAGAAAACCCTATCTCCAACTGGAGTTACAAGGAAAACTTAGGTTTTAGGCATTTATCAGTTTTTAGGGATTTTCATGCAACAGAAATAGAGAGATAATACTAAAGCTAAAAAAGGTACCAAGGAGAAAACTTCGGTAAAATAAGCAGCAGCAGAAACATCTTGTACCCCTCCTCTCGGAGCAGGTACCTCTAACCAGGCATCAACACCCCTCTCGAGGCTACTGGACTTAAATTAGAGTAGAAAGGTTACTACTACAACTCCGATTCCGGGCACTCTCGTACTCCAGAATTGGACCAAACACTAGAGCCACAACACCTCTCTCAAGGTTGTTGTGACGGGAAAACATGATTCGGTAGCTAATCAAAATGTGATCCAACGTGCAAGCTAGAGTTCAGATATTAAATATAGCAATCATCCAACAAGGGTACCAAGCATAAAGCAGCAGATAATTAAACTCTTCTATTTCTATTAACATATAAAAGGGTTGGTTACAATGCAGTAGTAAAAGAATTAAATGACTAAAATAAAGATAGATATCGCCTTCTTGATATAGAAGGACGACAGACTACAGTGGACCGCCCAGCCCGATACCGGTTAGGAGCCTAGCCCAATACAACCGTGTCAGGTGGCACACCCTCTCGGGCGACACGCCGTGACGGGTGGATTGCATCGTGCAAGTACCCTGGCTGATACGCTCAAGTCAGGCGGCACCCTCTCGGGCGGCACGCCATGACGGGTGAAGCGTATCGGGTTCGGTATCGTGTTAGGCTAGTAGTGATGCATCTAGTGTCGGGCATTTGTGTCGCTCATCCACGTTGGCCGATATCGGCCCGTAGTGTCGCCTGGGATGGTCCTAAGTGAATCAGCCCCTCCCTCTCGAGACGGGGAAGAGCTCACCTAGAGTTACCCGGCACGAACACTCAGGTGCGATACTTCTGCTCTCGCAGCCTCCTCTGAAGATTTGCTCAGCGTTCCAACCTATTCCGACTTGTCTTTTCGGCTTCTTGTAGCTGCTATTTATAGGCAGCGGTTGGGGGAAGTTATGGTGCTCGAAGCACCATGTGTCATCCCTATTCGCGGGTTAGTGGACGACCGATACTGGTATCTCCCGGAATAGGGTGTCGGTTGTTGGTCACGTGACGGGCGGCGCCTGGAGGTGGGTGGCCTGTGTCATGCGACAAGCTTCAGTTGTCGTGGCGAGTGCGGCTCCCTGTCGGGTAAGAGACGTGTCACTCGTCAGCTTCTTCTTGCGCGTAGTCCCCATGTCGCGCGTCGTTGTGTCGCTCTACCCTACCGGGTGGTGATCGTATCGGGCATCTGGAAGGCCGATGCAGGTGGAGCTTATTCGTGGGACGGGACGCCCTTATTGATGACAAAATGGGTCACAATTATAGGAAACTCTGCAAAAGTTGGAAATATTGGATTAAGAGCGTCGTTTGGCCAATTATTGCGAAAGTACATATAAAAGAGAGGAAAATAGTTAAAAAGGGCAGTTTTTCTAACAAAAAAATAGTCTGAAACATCACAAAATTTGGTGTTATCAACTCCCCCAAACTTAGCATTTTGATTGTCCTCAATCAATATTTAAACTTTATTTAGTGATGCTTCTTCTTACTCGGTGTAGCTTTCAGGCCAAGAGGTAAAACAAGTATCGTAATGCCTTTAGAGATAATGTTGCCTCACTACGAACAAAAGACCTTGTGTTTCCTTCCTTATTATTTCAGTAAAAAAAATTATCTACAGCTTTGGCAAGACTTTTATGCATGATTCTGAAGTTAGCTTTCACACCAAACAGCTTTTAGGGGCAGAAAGTTGTGTGTTGGGTAAGCTAAGGCTTTTTGGGTTTTTCTTCTTATTTCCCATCGGTCCATCCAGGTAAGGGTCCGTTAACGGGCAAGTGGTCCCTGCAGTCCAACCAGTTGGCTTTAGAGCAGTGATTTCACATCCTACGTACCACTGCCCCAGATCTACCATGCCTAAAGATGGGTACTTTTGGAAAACAAGTGTGTATATATATATTTTTTTCTTTTTCTTTTATTGGGCCCAACTCTCATGCTTTTATTCACCCTCATAAGGCTGCTTTCTCTTTTTGGGATTTTTGTTGGGTGAGGGGAAACAAGAGAGATTTTTGGCTGTTTGGGCAACTTTTTCCTTCTCCATACACGTCTCTTAGCTGTTTGCAAGATATATATTATTTTTAGAAATTTTGGTGTGGATAGACGTAGTCTTTTGTCATTTGAGATGGCATTATCAGAAAAATATAACAAAACTTGCATATCATTGAGCACATAGAGAACAAACTTGGCAAGAAGTCGCATCAGGTTTTTACTAATATAGCGACTTTGTACATATGTATGGGAACAAAATAAGCAAAAATTTTAATTTTTCAAAAAAAATTAAAAAATCTTATATGATCATGGCCTTTTATACTAGCATTGGTACATACACATGATATAGGAGAAGAACGTAATGACACAAAGGGTGGAGGTGAAGAAAAAGATTTTTATACCTTCTTCACTGGTACATGGGTACCCCCCCCAAACTTACTCCGCACTCTGTCCCAGAGTAGTGAAGAAGACAGGGTGAGGTCATGCTAGTCCAGTGAAGGTTAGATAGTGGTTGCGCTTGTGCCTTCGAGAAGCTGCAATATGCTTCTTTGCTGCCTCCATTTTATTTCTCCAGCTGGATGCAGCCGGAACAAGTGCAAAGCTCTCAAAATTATTCGGCCTTCCCTTAATCCTGGTACTTCCGTTGTGAACATGAGCAAAAGGATTGACCGTCAATCCCAGTTTCAGTCCATCTGAGTTCATGTTCATTCTCAGGAGGGTGCAGCCGGAGGGCCTCTCTATTTGTATTATCTTTCTCTTTTGGAGATGGTCCTAAACCACCGCAGAAGACAGACTATGATAAGGGAATGGACTTCTTTTCACGACCCATGTGTCTTGGGATTCTGACGTTTCTGCCCGACTGTTGTTGCTTTAGCTGTGGCCGCAGTGTGTTTATCAACTCGACCGGAGGTTTGCTGTGTATCCGCCACACCTGTTATCAAGTTTGTAGATCATTTAAATGTTAGGCATGAAAACCGATATCCCGATAAAACTTGTTTCGTTGCAAAGTTTGGGTATCATCCATCAAAAGAGAAAATCTGAGGCGATACGAGACCGGACGATACGTGGAGAACAGCGTGGCACCACACGCTCCCCGACACGGGTGTGTCGGGCGATAAGGTCGCATGAAGAAACTTCCCGAAAGGATGTCACAAAAGAAAAATGTGTCACCCAATATGGCTTACTATGTCGGGCGATACACGGAAAGATCGACTAAGCTCGTCAACCCGACGAGCAGCGCGTGATACGAAACCCATGCTGGGAAAACAGACTATCGGGCTATACCTTTGCTCTTTGGAGCCATCGCCCGATACAAGGGTGAAGGCAAGCTGGCCGATACGCGAGCAAAAGTAGATTACTTCATGGCAAACAGGTGGCTGAAAGAGTAAGTGTAGTAGCCCGACACGTTGAACCCTCCTTACTATATATAGCAAACTCAGCTGGGGGTAAAACGGGCAGTTCTGAGGCGCGCGTCGGCCGCTGAGATGTGCCATTCCCGAGACGACGGTCCCATCATCCTCATTAAGGGCAATTACTCGCATGCACGATACGGTGCACGCCGCCCAGGAATGCCATCTGTCTCGGCCGTTGTGATGCCTGAGAGCATACAGCCTTATACAAGTGGTCATGCGTGCCAGCTGAGCTGCTTCCCGATACGGTTAAAAACAGGCGGCCAAAAAACTAAAGCTAGGTGAATAAAAAGTGATTAAAGTCTACAACATCATCGGCTTAGGGTTAAGACCCTGACCTCAGAAGGTATTACTCCTCAAAGCTTCGTAAAATACAGTGGTGGCCCATAAAACAGAAGAGTCGGTACGCTCGGTGCGTGCACTGACTCGGGCCTTATTACAGTCCATAATGTTCATTTTAAAAGGAGAAAAAATGTATCCTACTCTACGAAAGAAAGAAAAGCTCGTGCTGCCTCTAGAGGAGCACTGAAGTTTGCGTCTCCAGCTCGACCGGTGTAAGCTCTTCGCGTTCAGCCTTCGTCTGTACCCATATCCTACAAGTCGATTTCTGCTCTCCTGACAAAAGCTTCATCTTCATAATACCTCTTTACTCTGTGCCCATTCACCTTGAAGACCTTATTCGGATCATCTTTGTCGTAGAGCTCCATCATTCCTGATGGGTATATCTTTGACACAGCAAACGGTCCCGACCATCTTGTCTGTAACTTTCCAGGAAAGAGTCGAATGGAGGATTTAAATGATAGAACTTTATCCCCTTCGCTCACATCCTTTCTTCTCAGGTGAGCATCATGCCACACCTTCGTTCTTTGTTTGTAGATTTTTGCATTTTCATAGGCATTCATCCTCAGCTCTTCGAGCTCTTGAAGCTGCAAAAATCTCTTCTCTTCTGCTTTTTCAAGGTCCATGTTTAAGAATTTGATTGCCCAAAGGGCCTTGTGTTCCAGTTCTAGAGGTAGATGGCAGGATTTTCCGTAGATCATCCTGTAGGGGTGGTTCCAATGGGCGTTTTGTAGGCGGTCTTGTAGGCCCATAGTGCGTCGTCAAGTTTCATAGACCAATCTTTCCTCGTTCGGTTGACAGTCTTTTCTAAGATCTGCTTAATTTGTCTGTTTGAAACCTCTACCTACCCTGAAGTCTGTGGGTGGTAGGGTGTAGCGATCTTGTGCTTCACTCCATACTTACGTAGGAGTGCTTCGAACTGTTTTTCTCCGAAGTGCGACCCGCCGTCGCTTATTACAGTGCGTGGTACACCGAACCGAGGAAAGATCGTCTTCTCGAATAGCTTGATTACAGACTTGGTGTCGCATTTTTGGGTCGCTACGGCTTCTACCCACTTCGATACATAGTCTACTGCCGCTAGTATGTATTGATACCCCCTGGATGGAGGAAACGGCCCCATGTAATCAATCCCCCACACGTCGAAAATCTCTACTTCGATCCAGCTTGCCATCGGCATTTCATTTCTCCTCCCAATATTCCCTATAGACTGGCACTCTTTGCAAACTTTTACAAGTTGTGTGGCATCTTTAAATAAAGAGGGCCAGTAGAAACCTGACTGTAGCACTTTTGCAGCCGTTCTTTCGCTACCCATGTGTCCACCGTAGGGGGAGGTGTGGCACTTCTTCAGAATGTTCACGGTTTCTTTCTCGGGGATGCATCTCTTATATAGATTGTCAGTGCATCTTCTGAAGAGGAGAGGATCATCCCAATAGTAATTTTTAGCATCCATGAACAACTTCTTTTTCTGATTGTAAGTAATGTCAGGAGGTAGCTATCCACAAGCAAGATAGTTGCAGATATCTGCAAACCATGGCAAGTCTTCTTCTTTATCTTATAACATCATAAGAGCGTCATCGGCATAGTCGTCGTTGATCGGTGGTCCCCCTTGCCTTTCAGCTACGATCCTCGATAGGTGGTCGGCAACCACATTTTCTGCGCCCTTCTTGTTGATGATCTCATGGTCGAACTCTTGCAGCAATAAGGCCCACCTCAACAACCTGGGCTTCGTGTCTTTCTTTTGCATTAGATATTTTATAGCCCCATGATCTGTATATACCTTGACCTTTGCTCCAACTAGATATGACCTGAACTTATCGAAGGCGAAGATGATTGCCATCATCTCTTTTTTTGTGGTTGTGTAATTTACCTGAGCTTCGTCCAATGTGTGACTAGCATAGCAAATCACATGGTGCTTTTTATCTTTCTTCTACCCCAGGACTGCTCCTACCCCATATTCTCTAGCGTCGCACATAAGCTCAAAGGGTAAATACCAATCTGGCACTTGGAGGATGGGTGGGGATACCAAATTGTTTTCCAAAGCCTGAAAAGCATTTAGACAGTCATCAGAGAAAACAAATTCAACATCCCTTACCAGCAGATTGGACAAAGGCTTTGAAATCTTTGAGAAGTCCTTTATGAATCTGCGGTAATAGCCGGCATGACCAAGGAAGCTCCTTACTCCCGTCATGGACTTTGGGGGAGGAAGCCTGGAAATGGCTTCGAGCTTGCTGGTGTCCACCTCGATCCCACGCCTTGAGATCTTATGCCCCAGAACGATGCCCTCTCGTACCATAAAATGGCACTTCTCCCAGTTTAAAACCAGGTTGTTCTCCTCGCACCTTTGTAGAACCGAGGACAGATTCTTTAGGCATCTATCGAAGTCCCTTCCATAGACTAAAAAGTTGTCCATGAAAACTTCTACGATATCTTCTAAAAAATCTGAAAACATTGATATCATGCATCTTTGGAATGTGGTGGGAGCATTGCAGAGTCCAAAGGGCATCCTTCTGAAAGCATAAGTATCGTAGAAGCAGGTGAATGTTGTTTTCTCCTGATCGTCGGGCAAGATGGGTACCTGATAAAATCCTGAAAAGCCATCAAGGAAACAAAAGAAGTCGTGATGTGCTAATCTTTCAAGAACTTGGTCAATAAAAGGTACCAAAAAATGATCTTTTTGTAGCCTGATTTAGCTTTCGGTAATCGATGCACATCCTCCATCCGGTGACGGTCCTAACCGCCACCTCGTCGCCCTTTTCACCCTTTACCACTGGCATCCCGCCCTTTTTGGGTACTACGTGAATCGGACTCACCCAATTGCTATCGCGGATTGGGTAGATGATCCCCGCATCCCTTAGCTTGATTACCTCTTTCTTGACGACTTCCTTGAGCATCTGGTTCATCTTCCTCTGGGGTTGATCTAGAGGCTTGGCGGATTCTTCCAAGTTGATGCGATGCATGCATAAGGTGGGGCTAAGGCCTTTGATGTCCTCTACAACATATCCTATAGCCCCCCTATGGAGTCTTAACTCCTCAAGGAGTCGGTCCAGCAGGTTTCTCGAAAGATTGGCATTTATGATGATAGGGTTTCTCTCTTCTTCATCTAAGAACTCATATTTCAGACCTTCGGGCAACGGTTTCAACTCAGGGTTTGCTCTGGATGTTTTCTCTTGAGGCTCCTCCTCGAGAGAGGCATGCTTCACGGACTCCACCACCTCATCATGTTCATGCAGATCTTCATCAGACAGGTCAAAAGGTTGAGATACTTCACAATTTCAGGATCTTCGAAGTCGGAATCTTGAAAGCTTATAGCCCTCGCAAGGGGGTCCACTATCTGGATGTCCTCCTCTATCTCCTCGCAGAATTTATCATAGCTGTCCGTGAAACATGCGGATTCTGACAAGGAAGGACTTTTCATGACCTCCTTCAACTTGAAGTCCAGGTGGTCATTTCTGACCCTCAATGTGATCATCCCCTCAGAGACATCAATCAACGCCCTTCCTGTTGCCAGGAAAGGACATCCAAAGATGATCGGGTAGCGGGGGTCTTCTGCTGTGTCAACGACTACAATGTCGCAAGGAATGAAGAAATTACCGACCCTGATCAGCACATCTTCAACAACGCCGACTGGTCTCTTGAAGGTGTGGTCCTCCAGTTCAATCCTCATATTGGTATGAACCATGTCGGTTAAACCCAACCTTTGCACGAAGCTCAGGGGAATGAGGCTGATGCTTGCCCCTAAGTCAGTAAGACCTTTTCGCTCAACGTTGTCCCCAATGGCAAATGGGGTCGTAAAAGCTCCAGGGTCCCTTCTTTTGTTTGGTAGGTCAGGCTTCACGAAGGTTGAGGAAGCAGATGCTAGGTGCACGGTCTCAACCCTTCCTCCTCTTCTTTTCTTTATGATAAGATCCTTGAGGAACTTGGCGTAGGTCGGCATCTCCTCCAAGGCGTCAAGGAAGGGGACTTCAAGATGCAGTTTCCTGATTGAGTCCATGAACCTTTCGTGATACTTTTTTAGATTTGCCTTAATCAGTTTATAAGGAAACGGCAGCCTGGGAGCATAAGGATTCCCCCCACCAGATAGCTCATCAGAAGGCTTCTGTGCAGGCTCTCGAGCTTCTGCTTATCTACCTTCGTCCTCAGCCGGAATCGCACTCTCAGGCCTTGGCTCAGGCTCTGGTCTGGCTTCATCAGCGCGTTCCACCGTCTTCCCAGACCTTAGTATTGCCATTCTGGCAGTTTTAGGGTAGGCGAGTGTCTTTCCTGCAGGGTCCTTTCTCAGAGCGGCCATCTGGGCCAATCGTTGATCGACCTCGTACTGGCGCATCTACAGATTCGCCATCTGGTGTTGCATGGAATTCAAAGCTCCAGGACTGGCGAGCGCTCCCTGTGCCAGCTGGTTGATGATAGTGTCTTGTCTTTTCATGTAAGTGAACAACTGACCAACCAAACTGGGTTGGTGTGAAATCCCATCTCGGACTTGATGTTCACCCTCAGACAGAGATTGTTTGTAGCGAGACATGGTGTTAGAGCTCGATGGAACAGATCGCCATTCTTCAGAGTTCCTAGAATGGCACAAGAAATCAAGTTTAGAAAATAGAATTATTTATTTTGTGCAAAGAGTAATGATAGTAAAATAATAAAAGCAAAGAGTGTTGTCAAGCTCATTTATAAGCTTGAGGCACGGGAGTGTAGTTAGTGGATTTGGATTCGTCAACAGTGTCGTTTTGCCTTGTCCCCGGCAACGGCGCCAAAAAGTTGACCGGCCTAAATCGCGCGTCCAAAAAATGGAGGCGGATTTGAGGTAGTCGAGCTTTTACATTTATAACCCGAAACCATCTAGGCCCCTGCAACTTTGTTTACGGGGTCGAAGTAGATAGACGGGGTCGAACACAGTGATAAGAGTGGTAGTGTTGAGAATGCTGAATCGACACGCTACACTCTGGCAAGGATAAGAGATGATAAAAATCCCAAAAGGGAACAGTAGAACAAGATCGATAAAACAAAAGAAAACCCTATCTCCAACTGGAGTTATAAGGAAAACTTAGGTTTTAGGAATTTATCAGTTTTTAGGGATTTTCATGCAACGGAAACAGAGAGATAATACTAAAGCTAAACAAGGTACCAAGGAGAAAACTTCGGTAAAACAAGCAGCAGAAGAAACATCATGTACCCCTCCTCTCGGAGTGGGTACCTCTAACCAAGCATCAACACCCCTCTCGAGGCTGCTGGACTTAAATTAGAGTAGAAAGGTTAATACTACAACTCCGATTACGGGCACTCTCGTACTCCAGAATTGGACCAAACACTAGAGCCAAAACACCTCTCTCAAGGCTGTTGTGATGGGAAAACATGATTCAGTAGCTAATCAAAATGTGATCCAACTTGCAAGCTAGAGTTCAGATATTAAACATAGCAATCATCCAACAAGGGTACCAAGCATAAAGCAGAAGATAATTAAACTCTTCAATTTCTATTAACATATAAAAGGGTTGGTTACAATGCAGTAGTAAAAGAATTAAATGACTGAAATAAAGATAGATATCGCCTTCTTGATATAGAAGGACGACAGACTACAGTGGACCGCCCAGCCCGATACCATTCAGGAGCCTAGCCCGATACAACCGTGTCAGGCGGCACACCCTCTCGGGCGACATGCCGTGATGGGCAGATTGCATCGTGCAAGTACCCTGGCCGATACGCTCAAGTCAAGCGGCACCCTCTCGGGTGGCACACCATGACGGGTCAAGCGTATCAGGTTCGGTATCGTGTCGGGATAGTAGTGACACATCTAGTGTCGGGCATTTGTGTCACTCATCCACGTTGGCCGATATCGGCCTACAGTGTCGCCCGGGATGGTCCTAAGTGAATCGTCCCCTCCCTCTCGGGACGGGGAAGAGCTCACCTAGAGTTGCCCAACACAAACACTCTGGCACGATACTTCTGCAATCGCAGCCTCCTCCGAAGATTTGCTCAGCGTTCCAACCTGTTCCGACTTGTCTTTTAGGCTTCCTGTAGCTGCTATTTATAGGCAGCGGTTGGGGGAAGTTATGGTGCTCGAAGTGCCACGTGTCCTCCCTATTCGCGAGTTAGTGGATGACCGATACTGGTATCGCCCGGCACAGGGTTTCGGCTGTCGGTCACGTGACGGGCGGCACCTGCCAGTGGGTGGCCTGTGTCACGTGACAAGCTTGAGTTGTCGTGGCGAGTGCGGCTCCCTGTCGGGTAAGAGACGTGTCGCTCGTCAGCTTCTTCTTGCGCGGAGTCCCCATGTCACGCGTCGTTGTGTCGCGCTACCCTGCCGGGTAGCGATCGTATTGGGCATCTAGAAGGCCGATGCAGGTGGAGCTTATTCGTGGGTCGGGACACCCTTATTGATGACAAAATGGGTCAAAATTGTAGGAAAACTCTGCAAAAGTTGGAAATATTGGATTAAGAGTGTCGTTTGGCCAATTATTGTGAAAGTACATATAAAAGAGAGGAAAACAGTTAAAAAGGGCAGTTTTGATAACAAAAAAATAGTTTGAAACATCACAAAATTTGGTGTTATCACTCAGCCAGCCCCTCCAGCCATGACAAAAATGATGATGACAATGTGGGAGGAACATGCATGGGAGCGGGCACACCAAAAGCAGGGAGTGCCAACACAAAGGCGGCAGCTGTAGCTGAGCCAAAAAGAAACCAGCCATCACAGCGATCGGGCTTCCATGATGAAAATCAAATGGAAAAAATGTGACATCATCAAGGGGGCTCAGCCTCAATTGCAACCCAGAAGAAGGCCAAGATGAAGCTGCTGAAGACGATGGGAATCTAGTACATCTTCAACTCTCCCCGTCTACACATACAATGATGCTAGAAGAGCAGATTGTTGTTGCTCATCGTGAAGAGGTGGTCGCCAAACTCAACGTAGAGCTCGACAGAATGTTAGCTGAGCTAGGGGTCGGACTTGAGGAGAGCAGCGATTTCCTCCTATTCCAACCACATCACGATCATAGTGACTATCTCTATGATGGGAAGATGGAGGCGACCCTGAAAATGATGGCGGAAGTCAAGTTAGGGCAAACTTTTGAGGAGAGTCATGTCAAAGACAACATAGCTACTGAAGACTCCTCAGAAGTAGTTGAACTTGTAGCCACTACACAACCATTGCACAAAGTGGTTGAACAAGTGGACAAGGCCATGCCAACAATAGATGAAGCTTCGGCACCTCTGGCATAGGAAGCAACATCCGATGATGAGGATGGCAGGCTGGCAACCATCTTCACAGACGAACATGCAGGGAGCGGAGTGTGCAAGCTAAGGCAGAAACACTTGGAGCAGCTCCCCCTCCGCCTTGCAAGATGAAAGATATGGACATGACTGTGGTATCATGGATCTCTTGCAGAGATGTCCACATCTTGGCAGATATCCTCAGCAACGATCTACCCAGGTCAGACATACTATACAACAATAAGGGTAGATGTCTATCCAGAGACTACTTATGGGGAATATTCATGAAGAAGGTGTGAGTACATAAAAGACTATTCAAGGCACTCTGTGCCACCCTCCTAGAAGAATTCTTGCACCTAGAAAAGCTGCATCCGGTTTTCAACGGGACAATGCATATAGCCAGCCTCCTCTACAAAGAAGACTACAAGGCGGTAGATGTAGCCGAGCTAAAGGAAGTAGTTCGGTGGAAGGAAACAAGGTATGTGGTGTTGTCCATAAGAAATGTAAAGCATTGGTTAATAATAGTCGTGGATTTGTACGAGCAGAAGATGACGGTGCTCAACTGTTGCGCGGCTGAACTGGACAGCACCTTGCTATTTTACAAGAGGAAGGATGCCAGAGATGCCTTAAAGATACCGTTGTGCCTACAATGAGTAATCAAGGATGCAGACAACAAGTTTCAAGGGTCCTGGAAGCTCTTTTCTATTAATAAGAAAGTCCCCCAAGAAGAGGTTGGTTCAGGGGATTGCGCCTTCATAGTACTACGCATGATGGAGGCCATCAACAAGGGCAACCTCCTGGAGGATTTAGACAATGAAGACATGCATGGACTGCGGGGTATGTATGCTATGGATGTCATCTATGATCGTTGGTTCTTCAATGATCTAGTGATGCATTCAGAAGTTGTACCTTGTAGGCTTCACATGGAAATTACCCTACCTAAAAAGGTCACTTGGAGGGATCAGCTAAAGACCATTTGGGTTGATCCAACTGAACCAGCCATGGTTGCGTCATGGAAAGAAGGTTGGCATGAAAGCTCTGGAGAAGCTACAAAACACATGTTAGATGAAGAACCAAAGAAGCCTCCAGTGATAGAAGCACCTGAAGAGCAACCTACCAAGGAACAACCTGAGGAAGGAGTGGTCGATGAAGAAGACCTATTCGATGTCGAGCTGGATGGACTGGCAGGAGAAATTACACCTTCATTCAAGAACTTTGACAGATGGAGCTGCCTCAGTTTGTCCTTAAAAGAACTGATAATAATCATGAGTTCCTTGAAAGAAGATGATTTTTTGGAAGATGTCATCTTCGAAAGAGATGGCATTTGTGTGCTAAAAGATGACCTCCGCAAAATGTTGAAAACAGGAGGATACCTTTCAGTAAGCACAATGTCAGCCTACCAAATGCTTCTAGGCGACGACATTCTAAATGCCCACATGGCATGCTTCTTACTGGTAGATGACATCCTTAAAGACAAAAGATCAGGAGAAAAGGAGCGTCTACAACAATGTCTGGCGACATCCCCACCATAGAAACAAGTCATGAGAAATTTTGAGTAGGGAATTAGAAAATTTGTGTTCTGTAATTCAAGGAAATTAGGATCACTTGGAAATGAAAGGTGGGAAGAATTCAAGTAGTTCTAGGAAAGAAAGGAGGACTGGAAGATATTATTATTGGGTACTATTCATGATCCGAATTTTCTCAGGGACGAGCAACATTCAAGTTTAGGATATTTGATAAATGCATATGTATCCATTATATTTCTTCCTTTTAGATCATTACTTAGGAGCATTTTGTTGATTATCTCCTAGTTTTAGATTTAATCATCTTAGTTTAGCTTTTTTGTCTCTAATCAAAGTTCTATTATATTTTCTTAGATTTTTCAGGATAAATGTCCTGATCATTTCAAATCCTAAAAAGACCCAAAAAACAAATGTTTTGCACAATCAACTTCTCAAATTTTCCATTCGATCGGCCGACATCCCAGTCAACCAAACTGCATGTAAGAATTGGTCAAGTCCATAAAATCTGACCAATCAACTGGAATTTCAGTTGATTGAATCGCTAGTGAGACCCAGTCAAAGTTAGAATCAAGAAGGCTCATCATGAACGACAAAACAACTGATTGATCATCAACTGGTCGACTGACTTGCCTTTGGGTCAAAGCAAGTACTTTATCCAATTGATCAATTGGGTTCGTAGTCGATCGACTTGCCAACAAGACTCGGTCAAACTCCAAATCAAGACGGCTCATTATTACAGTCAAACCTACCTTTGGACAAAATCATACACTTAAGACAATCAATCAACTGGACACCCAGTCGACTGACTGGCATCACAGACCAAGTCTCCCCAACTGCTTCCAGGATAAGTTTTTAGTGTCTCATACCCCATTTTCATCCTATAAAAGGAGGGGCAGTCTATTCATACTTGATCATCTTAGAGACCTCCCCTTGGGGTGCATGGAGCAAGGATGGGAGAAAAGGAGTCTATGTCATCCTCACAGATATTGATTCATTGTTGTGTCTTGGAAATTTTACTCTTTCTATCCCTACCCTTGCTTCTTTATATGTTTCTATTATGTCTGAATAGTTTTTCTAATAGAACATGGGGAGTAGCCCCATAGCCCGTTCTTGTTTTTGATTGTATCTAACTCCAATATTTTAATGATTAGATGTTTTCCACCTGATTGTGCACTTGTTCTCTGGTTAGATAGATTATATTCTTTATGGGGTGACGAGATCACCTGATTCCAACAAGAATGAAGTCATAATCTCTTGACGAGATCAATTGATAGACTTTATGATCTTTTATCCAATTTATCTTGTTTGTTATAACTCATGGTGATCATATCACCTTATCCATGAGTTTGGATATTGGATTAGAAAACACAAACTCTTGATAAGATCAAGATAGAACTTTGTTGGACGGTTAAATGAGGATCCTCAAACACTCAGATCTCAGGTTTGAGAGAAGCATGACCCTTGTGAGATTTGTGCTCCGTAAGGATACAAATCCAACCCTAAGTACCTCTTAACACTTGAACTAAAACCCAACTTAACTAGTTTTATATTTGCACTTTTATTTTCTACCTTATTTTAATCACTCTCTACAAAATTGGATCCTAAATATTATTCATAACAATTGATTCAAATTTAAACTCTTAAAAACATGGTCTCATGGGATCGACACCTTTCTATAGTAAAATGAACTTGCTTGTGTACAAGTGAGTTGATAGACAATAAAAGGTTAAACTCTAGGGATAATTTTTCTAGTGAATTGTTTGTGTCGACAACATGCATCATTTAGTTCCTTACTCATCTACCCATACCTTCATATGTATCTATTGGATCACTATTGTTGAAGTGGTTTAATGCACTTTTTGGTCTTCCAGAGTTTATGATTCCACAGAATTAATGTTTCAAGCACATGATACATGTTGTTTGTTCTTATATCATAAGTTCTATTACGAGCAATCCATTCTTGGATAATTTATTTCTTAACCTATCTATGAGAGTGAATATTTCCCACATAAGAAACTTCCCACTTATCTTTCTCCTCGACCCAAATGACTCCTGCATGTTCTGGATCTTGTTGAGGGGGAGCATCAAATTCTTATTGAAGTAGTATAGGGAAATCATTTAAGTTTTAACTCATAATACTGCATCCAAGACAAATAGAAGAAAGGGATTCATACTCTACCTTGTATATTGAAACTTTGATAATAAAAAAAGGTTTCACTAGGATAGAAGAATTGTTCTTGATCACTTATCTGTTAAACCAACTACAAGTACAATTGGTTCATCTACATGAACATGCTTGCCCAAAACCTAACCAATCCTTACAAATATCACTGGATTATACAAATGGAGAGGAATAACATGTATTATAGCCCACATAACAACTTATGTAGGAAATTCAATCAAAGTAATTAAAGTGTTTGACCATTTATGTATCGTTACGGGATAATCAAAAATGGCTCGGGTCCTCCAGTTAATGTGGTTAGAAGATCAAATTCTCAAGAATATTGTATAGCAAAGTAATTCTTACTCAACTCATATTCTTCAACATGATGTTGGTCTCCAAATAAGTGTAATATGATCGTGCATATTTAAATAGCCAATGTTCTTGCCAATAACTTTAACAATAAATGATTTATCCAAGTAATTTGAATATACATGGTCCCCCCACTAGTGAAACATCGTCAGGGTTCACAAACTTAGGTTTATCATCATCAAGGGTATGATTAGATTGTTGCGGACTTTCATGAACCGTTGCGTCATGGAATACTAGTATTCTAGTCCACCTGGAAACTTGTGAAGGCAATTTAAGTGAAGGAATGGAAGTATCCAACAATCTACACACCATTAGAGGACAACCGAAAATGACCCATCATCCTATAGTTAATACCTTTAGAAGATAGAATTCACAAGAATGATGTATGACAAGAATAATTCATACTCAATGTATACATTCTCCAGGATGATGTTGGTTTCCAAATAATTATGGTAGATCTAAAAGATAAATAAACAATCTTCTTGCCAGTCTGTTTAATAATAACCTAATATCATAAAGGCTTGTGGAAAATTTTGAAAGCTTCAATGCAATAAAGACTTGATTCAGAACCTTTCTTTTTAAAGGTTGGTCAACCAATGGGGACTGTGGACTGGACTATGGGGCTGGAATTGACGTATTGACCACGGCTCACACCTTGATTTCATCCACGATAGCCTCCCCTGCCTCTGTTAGGACTACGACCACGCCCACGATCAGAGTAGGGCCTCAAAAAATCCATGGTGCCCTACTATAGAAACGTCTTTGCGGTTCACAAATTTAGGTTCATCATCATCAAGAGAATGATTATATTGTTGTGGGCTTGTATGAACCACTGTGTTGTTAAAGGATTTCGCAAAATGTGTAACATCTTTTGATATCAAATAAACTATCATATTGATAATGAATATGTCAGTTAGAAGCATTTATCATCTAGTATGCTTTGTCTGAAGAGGTCATCGTAGCTCTGGATTTAGAATGTGATGAATATGTTTCCCACATACCACTATAATAAATGCCAAAGCAATTGTTACAGTAATTCTTGATCACATGTGGAATTTTGAGTTTGATCATGAGTTGGATTGGCATCATCAATGGCTTCACTAGTTGTTTCCATTTCCTCTTATCTAACAACCTTCGTATCACTTTTAGAGTTTTTGACAACAACTTGGTGAGTCTTTGCATCTTCAATACCTATAGATTATTTCGTTCATCCTCTTTGAACATGTATCCTTCCTGTATGTGTTATCAAATGCCGCATCGACAAAAACTACAACCATTACCCCTTTGAGAAGTAGTTTCTCATAGAGAGCTACTGAAGTCTCCAATCACTCTAGGAACCATTCTTTGGAGGAAAATTTCTTGATAACACTAATTGAATCTAAAATTCTATAATTATTTTTAGTTTTATCAGAAGAATAATTTTTTTCTTAATTTCATTATCAAGAAAATTTTCAATAGAAAACTATTTTTTATTCAAATAAGATCTTTATCTAGTATGATTTTGATTTTCTACGTAGATGTGTATTATTACAACATTTTTTTATACGTGGGAACCACCCCCGAATGAGCATCGTGATTGTGACCCCCGCTGAAGGTGTAAACCCCCAGCCCCCCCCTCGCCTACCCGCACAATGGGGGATCGTTTAAATCATTCAGAGGCCGAGATACATGATGGGATTAAGGCTGGCTAGTGTAGCACCACCGAGGGGTTTCGAACCCAGGTCCCTACTCTGGGGAGCCCATGCCTCTACCACCTGATCTACTACCCCCTCAACTATTACAACATTTAGTGACATTGTCTTTCTTTTGTACTTTGAGTTGGTCTTGAATGTTTCCATTTTCTATTAAAGAAATAACCATGAAAGGCCAGGAAGATTCACTTTTTATTTTTCAAGTCATCAAGTAAGATCTAACAATCATGAATTGGATGTGTTATCTTTTTTAATCTATAGTCCTAGAAATTAGCAACAATGAATAAAAAAATTATGATCGGGAACCCCTTACAGAAGAGGCCACTCTGTGACCACCCCTAGTAGGTTAAACCTGGGGTCCCTACCACCCACACATTAGGATCACCAAACAAGTCACGTCAGAGGTCCGCTAATGTGGTGGTAAATTCATTTTTTATCGGAGCTCCCAGGGAGGATTGATGCAATGAAATTTTGCATATAAGACTCTTACGAACATATTTTTTGTTGAGGTCTCTCAAATTTTAGATGCATTTTTATTTGGGAAGTAGGAAAAAAATTACTGATTAAAAAACATGCTTATAATTGCATGATCAAAATTTAGATTATCATATACCAATTATCATAGTCATTATAGGCATTGTCTTAGAAAAAGTAGATCTAGTTTTGAAAATTCCAAAGCTAAGATTTGTTTTTCTAGCATCAGAAATACAATCTTATTAAATGGTTGATTTTAATGAGGTCAAGAAAAGGAGTCTACAACATTATATAAATAATAACAAATGGATTGTTTCAATTTAATGGTCATTGACATAGAGAAATTCTTAAATCTTTCCATGTTTGTACCTATTTTACCCACATGAGAAAGTATTACAAAGAAGATAATTCAATTGTCATGTAAAACACAATCAAAAGTAAATGATAAAGCTCAGAATCTCCACCATATTTTATTTGTAAAACTAGTACAAATAGGGATATTCATTTAACTCGTCGAGAAAATGCGAGTAACCCATATTTTGACTCTACCCGAGGGACGAGAAGATAAAATTAGAAAGCATGACCAAAGACTAAATTCAGAGATTCTATTACTAGTAGAGAAGGTACTAGCACCCCCACATTGCACGATAATTATTATTGAATCTTTTTTATCTTGAGTTAAAAAACAATTTTAAACCTAATTAAAGAAAATAAAGAAGAAGAAAAACATATTTATAGTTTTTTTATCCTTCGGGTTGGAAATGGTTGTGTCTTTCCCATCGGTGCCATATATATTCAATTTTTAGGTGTGTGGTCCTAATTACGTCAAGATCTCCTACAACAAAGACCCATCTTGTCTGATTGGGAACAAAGCATGAGAAAAGAGAGGTGATGATAAAAGGGGTATTCAATAATAGAAAGATTTAGTTCATTTAGAGTAATTAAGTTAAGCAGAATACATGATTAGATCATATGTGAAAGAATCTGAATAATTTATTTGATAAAAATAAATATTTTAAACAGTCATAACTATGTAGGGTAAGCAAGTTGAACTACCATGAGAAATTACCCATATTAGAGTAGTTCGCAATAGACATGTAGATCATAGAAGTTATGCTAATTAGCATTCAGCCTGACGGTGTTTGAAAAAAATTGTGATAAGAATGGATCATCTATTCACTTTATTGACATAAAGTAGAGGAGGTATAATATTCTCTTTAGCGTCAGGAGAGTCAAAGGGTGCAAAATGATATGCAGGATATAGGGGGTATATATAGGGCCTAATTAGGGTTCAAGAACTCATGTGAAAGCTTCTAGAATGCCAGTAGATTACCTCCATCCCTAATGTGGACACATGGAAAATCACGGGGTTTCTCCACATGGATCCAAGAGGATGTCTTGGATCTACCAGTTTCCCACAGGTAGAAAAAATGAATTCTTTCATTCCAAAATTCTATTTTTTCATAGTAATCTTCTAGAGATATTTTAGATAAAATTGAATATGTTTGTGGAATTGAGTCATATGTAAAATAAAACTAGTAAATGATATGAATGTATATAAGAGGATCTTCTTGGGGACTATCCTTCCTAATTATCCAAAAATATATGGATTTTCATGATATAATTGGCAATTGAATATATGTAGGATTTAAAATGAATATTTTTTAGATATTACAATTTTTCAACTTGTGGGAGAATACTTAAAACAACAGAATTGAAGGGAAAATTGCACATAAGTCTAGAGAAAAATATCTTTAGCATAAAATCTGTCAAACTATAGTAAATGGGCAAAATGGGTGGATTAAATGGGTCAAAAAATATGGAAAATGTGCAAAATAAATTGGATGAACTCCATTATTATCCCAACATCTATGGTGGAGGGGGTAGGATAAGAAATCACCCAAAAGAATACTTGTCCTATATGTCATACCTATGAGGAAATTTCCTCGCATGCCTTGAGAGATTGTAAGGAAGCTAAAGAATTGTGGGTCAAATTACTGCCTGACATGGCTTCTAGCTTCTTCAAAGGAGAATTCACTTAGGTTATAACCTAATATCACTGAAGGATATATCTGGGTGTCCTACCCTCCACGCAACAACATATTATCTGGAGTTAAAGAATAGAAACTCAAGGATATGTGAAAGCAAGTTGAAAATTTCTATCAAAATGCAACCATATGTTGAGCATGAAGCTCGTTAAATATCCTCTTTATTTCATAATGAACCACTAGTACTGCAATCCTCGATCCATTCAGTCTACATCCTTCCATCTAATGGTCTAGTGATTCACATAGACACCTCCATCAACACGAGGGATACATTAAAAATCCACAAGTTTGATATTGAGGAATATCTCGGGACTATGTCAAGGAGGAAGTTTTCAAATTATGAGAGGAACCAATCTAATGTTAGGGAAACTAGAAGTGATTGTTGAGAGTTTTAGGTACTCAATGAGCAACATAATTCTCTGACCTAACACCGTATTCTCATATTCCAAGAATGTAGTACAATGGATAGCCAGGCTTAAGAACACTCCTCACAAATTCATACTACTAGTACAAGAAATCTTCTCAATATGAAAAAATAGCAAAGTTGTTGAACTTGTCCACATGAACATAAACCAAAAAAATTAGTTGATCAGCTGGATAAGTAATGCTTAAAGCAATCAGAACTGAAAGAATCATCCCCATAGAGCTCTTGCTATAATTTCTTAAATACATTTACATGAATGACCTTGCATTCTTAAATTCATTCCATGTTACCTCACATGTAAACCCTCATATCACCTCTGTAATTGCATATTAACTCCAAGAATTTGCAAAAAATGGTGTCACCTTGATCTATGTTGTGAATGACAAACTCAGGATTTTGGACCGATGGAAAGAGCTAGAGTTTGATCAAAATGTTGAGCCGCATTTTTCATGAATCAAACATTACTCAGAGGATCCTTGAATGATAATTACAAATTTTTCACAAAGGTATCAAGTAGGTTGTAACGCCTCGTGCCATGCAAAGTGATATTACTCAAAACATAATTACGAAAGAAGGATTAACAAACTTATTAGCAGAAAACACTAAAAAATCAAAACCTTTTCATAAAAAACCATACAGAAAGAACCTTTACACATGAGTCCTTTCATGCCTCCAAGCATTCACAAGGCATGTTATCAACCTATAATGAAAGCACTGTTCCAAAACATATATACATGATTCCATAATATCTGATATACAAAGGGCACATAAAGATAGCACGTCCACAAAACATCTACAAAAAGTTCCCAAAGATCCAAGTGTACAGGTATGACTCTAGGACTCTATCAACAAAATACATCTAGGAGCACCTCTAACCTTATCAGCTACTGCCCTTCTGGCTACTACTCAACCTCCTCTGTATGATCTCTACCTCTACGTGCTCGTCCACCTAAAAAGGGTGTGGTAAACCCACAGGGTGAGATTCCAAATTTCAATAGGAGATATAACTCACCACCAATTCTTTTATTATTGCAAATATGATAAACTTAGCAGCAGTATAAATACAACTAAGATGAAGCATGTAATGATTATTAACAGGAAGGGAAATTACTGTTTCATTGTGAAACATATTAATAATTTAAAAGGAATATGAAGAACGTGTATATTTTCTATCAAGAACATTATATAAAGATCAAGTAAGGCCTCAACCAATGTTTTCATATTTGATCCTATACAATTATACTATATGGCTGATTACATATTTCATTATGCCCCGAGGATTTGAGTCTTACCACCCAAATCCAACTGACCACTTGATATGTCAAAATCGGTGCCACACAAGGTCTAATGGAAGAGTCGGAATCCACAACCTCACCACACCTCTTGGTTAGCACAAGAGAAAACACCGCAGAGACATATCAGTTAACTGCAAGAATTACATATAGTCAAGATTAGGGATTGGCTCACGCATGGCCATCCACACATATAATCATAACTAGCCCACCTAAGTACAGGTACGGCGCTAGAAGAATAGGCTCACGCATGGCCGTTCTAATAAAAGGAGTGGCTCGCGCATGGCCATCCATATCACAGCGAGATTGGCTCATGCATGACCATCTGACACATCATGTATTTAAGGATATAAGGAATTACTCGACTTGTACCCCGCATATTCAAAAATATGCGCTCTGAGTTAAACTCATTTCACCATCTACCAATAAAGATGACACTGGAATGGATCTATGGCATAGGGCGACTACACTATTAGATTTCATTTTATTAATTGGATCACTTAAAACATCTTTAAGCATCAATCAAGTTACAATGTATAACCTTTAAAGAATCTACATAAATACACAGCATAGCTCATCACCAGAACAAACTAAAACATAGTAGGTGGGATCTCATCACATCATCACTTTACATATGTTATTCATTATATGTCCATCTCAAGGACCAATGTACCTCAAAAGGACCAATGTCCCTCACAAGGACCAATGTCCATCACAAGGACCAATGTCCATTACATCATAACTTCCATAGCTCATACCTAGCTATGTACATCAATCAGTATCACCTGCATGGTGAGAAGCTGATAACAAAAAGGCAAAGCATCATCATCTCATAGAACTCATGTTATACATTTACATCATACATTTTACATCATAGCAATTAGGGTTTCACTTCTTCTGATTAGAGTTTACAAGGTTGGATCACCAACCACCCTTCAGTTATCACTTTCCTCGTCATCTTGAGATGTGTTATGAGACATAGAAGCATGTTTCTCATTATCATTATAAAACATGTCATGTGGTATAGAATCATAACCCTCACATCATACATACAACTAATCCATAGGATATCATATCATCATTGTGAGACCCTAACATCAATAAGATGCATCACTACACATCACATAGGGTATCGGATAGGGTTAGGGTATCGTATAACCCTAGGTATTGGGCAACCAACCTAGATAGGGTATCGACCTACCAACCTCAAGGTAAGTATCAATTTATCATCACTTGGTATAGGGCACCACAAATGATATCGATTTATAGGTACATGAGAAAGTGTATCGACCATACAATCTCATAGGGTATCGGCCTAAGTATCTCTTTAGATATTGACCACCTTCACCATCATGGGATATCAACCATACCAACAACTAGGGAATCGGCCTACAAGATAACCAAGGGATATTAGACACTAGGGTTTAGAGTAGTATCGGTTGAACCTCAAGGGAGATGTTTCCCTCTTCAACTATAGGTGTATCGGGCTTCATGTGTGTTGGATTGCATGTCTATCGGATTAGGGTTATCCATGTTGACTTCCACACTCAACTAAAAGCATGGAGATTCAACACTCTTCCTCACTAGTCATCACTAGATCATAACAAACCCCATCATAGTAGGTATATTGGTTTAGATGAAGGCATATCGGTTTAGCATGTCGGATTGCATTGCATATCGGTTTAGCATATCATATCAGTTTAGTCATATTCTATCTCAAGATGACGATACTAACAAGGCAAAAGAAAGGTGTATCTCATGGAAACAACTTAGCAAGGTTCTATTCTAAAAAAAAAATAGAACATAAGGCTACCAAGAATAGCTACTAACAAGCAAGGAATAACAAGCTAAGGACAAATAGTAAGGCAACAAGTACAAAGGTGATAATAACAAATTAAGTTCAGAGTTATATAACCCACCTCAAGAACAACCACCAAGATCCAAGCTCTAAGGTCAATCTCCAAGCTCACAAACTCAAGGTAGAGGAATAAGATCCTCCAAGCACAACACCTCCAAGAAGGAAGATAGAACTAAAGTTAAGAGAGAGCAAAAGAGAGGAAAGAAGATACCAAGGTCCATGGCCAATAAGAAGAAAGAAGGAGAGAAAGAAAGCTAGAAAGCCATGGCTTACCAAGGAAGAAGACAAAAGAGAGCACCACAAGATTTTGGTTCACCCACCAAGATCCAAGGAAGAGTTCTCTTCAAGCTCAAGGTCGGCCACCAAGGAGAGAAAGAAAGAATCACTAAAAGTGTTCTCTTGCATGGGAAGAAAGGGGTATATATACATGGCTGATGAGAGAGAGGGCAAGGGGAAGGTGTCACCACCTTAGAACCCTAGAAGACACATGTCCAAGAAGAAAGCACACATGTAACACCATGGAACAAGGTAGTAGGATCTATGTCTTGGTCATTTGATCACTAAGGAATGTCAAGGTTGATACACTCATCCATCCCCTTCACAAACTCATAGGGATGAGACCCTAGGTCACAAACCGATACCAGGTCTCCTTAAGGCTCTCAAGCCCGAGACAACACTCTAATGAGCAAAGCACACCTCAAACATGTGCCCAAAACATCACCAAGGATGTCACCACTCAACCAAGGCCAAAACAAGGTGCCCAACACTTTTTCTCTCCTCTTGATGATACCAAGAGAGAGAAGAAATACTCTAGAGGTGGTAAACTTGCACATCAACCCCCATTACTTGTGAATTGCAAGTTTGCACCAAACCTCTCCACAACACACAAGCATCAACCAAACAAGCTCAAACAAGGAACTCAAACGTCCAATATGTCCTAATTACATCTTAGATGATTAGAGCAAGGAGCTAAGCAACACAATTAAGCAAAACAAACAAGGTTAGCCCAAAACGTGGGTTGGGGTCCTTACAAGCTATAAACCCCTAATAGGGATTTTGGCCCTGAAATCCTAAGAGAAAAGAGAAGGGTACTTCCTCCGCATTCCTCTTCGAGCTCCCATGTGGCTTCCTCAACACCACAATGATGCCAAAGAACCTTCACAAGCACAAGGTCCTTCCTATTCAACTTCTTTACCCTCCGATCAAGGACCAATACTAGATCCTCCACATAGGTCATGTCCTCATAAAGTATCACCTCCACATGTTGTAACACTGACTTTGTATCCGAATGGAACTTCCTCAGCATATTGACATGGAACACTATATGCAACCTATGCAACTCAGGTGGCAACTCCAACTTGTAGGCCACCTTCCCAACTCGTTCCACAATTGGGTAAGGTCCCATAAACCTGGGAGCCAACTTACCCTTCTTCCCAAACCTCAAAACACCTTTCCAGGGAGAGACCTTCAGATATACTTTGTCTCCTACTTGGAAATCCAAGGGTCTATGACGATTGTATGCATACAACTTCTATCTGTCATGTGCTGCTTTCAACTATTGTTGTATCACTTTAATCTTCTCTATCATATGTAGCACAAGCTCCGAACCCAGAAGCTTATACTCCCTTGTCTCATACCAACACAACGGAGACCTACAACATCTCCCATACAACGCCTCATATGGTTCCATGTCAATACTTTTCTAACAATTATTATTGTAGGCAAACTCTATCAGACTGGGGTGTATATCCCAACTTCCTGAGAATTGAAGAACACAAGCCCTCAATAGATCTTCCAAGATCTGGATGGTCCTTTCAGACTGACCATCTGTTTGTGGGTGAAAAGAAGCACTGAACTTCAACTGTGTACCCAAATCTGTGTGCAGTCATTCCCAAAAGTGACTTGTAAATTGAGGACCTCTATCAGATATGATAGTAGTTGGAACACCATGTAAATGCACTATCTCATCAACATAAACTTGTGCAAGTTTCTCTACTATAAACGTTGTCTTCACGGGAAGGAAATGTGCTAACTTGGTCAACCTATCAACGATTACCCAAATGGAATCATAACCTTTAGTTTTCCTAGGCAGACCAACCACAAAATCCATAGTTACATGATTTGACTTCCACTGTGATATAGGCAATAGTTGCAACATTCATGTAGGCTTCTGATGCTTAGCTTTGACTTGCTGACACACAGCACATCTTGCAATGAACTCAGCTACATCTTTCTTCAATCTTGGCCACCAATACATATCCTTCAGATTGTTGTACATCTTGGTACAACCTGGGTGCATAGCATGCATAGATGTATGAGCCTCTTCCAACACCATCTTCTTTAGGTTATCCATATCGAGAACCACTACCCTATGATGATAACATACTATTCCATCTTCCGTCTCGTGAAAACCATCATGCTTCTCACTATCGAACTCTAATCTAATCTTCTGTGTCATTGTATATGTCTGTTGAGCTTCTTTGATCTGTTGTCTCATCGTAGGCTTTACTTATAATTGTGCCAACAAACTAGCTAACAAGAAGACTCCTAACTTGACATTCATCTGATGCAAGGAGACCAACATGTCTTGCTTGTGGAACATTAAATAACTCAACTAACCTCTATACATAGATGAAGACTTCCTTCTCAAAGTGTCAGCCACGACATTCGTGTTTCCCGGGTGATAGTCAATCATGCAATTGTAGTCTTTAATCAACTCCATCCAACGTTGCTATCCCATATTCAACTCCTATTGTGAAAAGATATACTTTAATTTCGTATCATCTATGAAGAGCTAACACTTCTCCCCATATAGATAGTAACTCTAAATCTTCAAAGCATGAAACACAGCAGCTAGCTCTAAATCATGAGTTGAGTAATTCTCCTCATGTTTCTTAAGTTGTCAAGAAGCAAAAGAAACTACTTGATTTTCTTGCATCAACACACATCCCAAACCATTCATGGATGCATCACATAAGATGATGTATCCTTTTCCTTGCTCAGGCAAAACCAAAACGGGTGCACTTGTTAGCTTCTCCTTCAATGTCTAAAAAGCTTGTTGGCATATGTCGTCCCAAATGAACAGCACATCCTTTCACATCAATCTTGTTAGGGGTAAGGTGACAGTGCTAAAGTCCTTGATGAACCTCTAGTAGTAGTCTGCCAAACCTAAGAAACTATGCACTTCTATCAGTGTCTTCGACTGCTCCCATTCTATCATAGACTCTACCTTCTTAGGGTCCATGTGTACTCCTTCTACAAATATAATGTGCCCCAATAAAGCTACCTTTCTCAACCAGAACTCACACTTACGAAACTTAGCATAGAGTTGGTGATGTCTCAACACTGTCAATGTATGATGCAGATGTTGTTCATGTTTCTGACTGTCCCCACTATATATCAGAATGTCATCTATGAAGACGACCACAAACTGATCAAGGAATGGTTGGAACACCCTATTCATCAAATCCATGAACGTTGTTGGTGCATTGGTCAGTCCAAGTGGCATAACCACAAACTCGTAGTGACCATACCTCATCCTAAAAGTTGACTTTGGTATGTCATCCTCCTTGATCCTCAACATATGATATCCTGACCGCAGATCTATCTTTGAGAACACCCTCATGCCACACAACTGATCAAACAAGTCATCTATCCTCGGCAAGGGATACTTATTCTTGATCGTGACCTTGTTCAACTATCTATAATCTATGCACAACCTCATAGACCTATCCTTCTTCTTACAAACAACATTGGAGCACCCCATAGTGACATACTCGTCCTGATGAAACCTTTGTCAAGAAATTTTTACAATTGTCTCTTCAACTTTGCCATCTCTATCGGTGCCATCCTATACGGTGTCTGATCTATGGGTTGCGTACCAGGAACCAGATTGATCTCAAGATCAATCTCACAAGGTGGGGGGAAACCAAGAAACTCTTCAGGAAACACATCCTCAAACTCTCTAACTACTGACACTTCTTAGATACTAAGACTCCTCACCTTTGTATCCACCACGTGTTCCAAAAACACCTCACAACCTTTCCTCAAAAGATTCCTTGCTACCATAGCTGATACATGACACATCAGGAGAATCTTCCTATCTCCTCAGAAGATCCATGTCTCACTACCATACACAAACATCACTTGCTTGGAACTACAATCCAAGACTACTCTATACTTCTCTAGGGTATCCATTCCAAGGATCACATCGAATCCATGCATTTCAAGTGGTATAAGATCCACTTGAATGTTGTGTCTCGAAAAAGAGAGAAAATAGGAAGGACACACATCCTGCAACACTGCAAAACTGACCAATGGTGTTTCTAGGAACAAGGTACTCTTCCTATGACTAACAGGAAAAGAACAACTACTAAGCACTTCTTGTGCGATAAAAGAGTACGTAGCACCTGGGTCAACCAAAACATATATAAATCAATAAGAAGACAAATTAGAATGAAATAACTTCATCTGACATGTCACCACTCGCAGGTTGACCACCGCCTCTGGTTGACTCATGGTGTAGAATCTAGCCATTGCATGTTGTCGCCCCTGTCCCTAGATTCCGTCAGCAGACAATCTAGCTTAAGACATTTGGCCACATCCTCATCCTCCTATGATATTGTTCTGCTATCTTTGTGAGCCATGCTGGCTCTGCCTCGGTTGCTGGGTCACTTCATCATCCCTCATCAAGCACTCCCACTTCAAATGTCCTACCTGTCAGCACTCGTGATAGGCTCGAGTCTCAATTTTTGTCTTAGACAATCATGTCACTGATGTTGATGCAACACTCTGGGCTCCTGAGGGAGGAAAACTATGACCTCTTCCCTTGCTCGATGACCACTTTGTTGAATCACTAAACCTCTGCAACACTGGCGGTGCAGAAAACCTCGACTTCTTGAAACCACCTAATGACTGCCTTACAACTGTGCATACCTCTTCTTGGCACTCACATCTCTCTTCTCCTTCACTAATCATTCTATCCTTTGAACGGACTCCACAAACACAACAAACCTCTCTCGATTCTCCAAAGTAGCAGTTGGGGTAGACAGCTCAGCATTCAACCCCTTCTCAAAATGATGAATCCTCTCATCTTCCGTCACAGCCATGTGAAGATAAAACCTCAACAGCTCCATAAACCTTTCCTCATACTCGTTGATCATCATGGACCCCTGTTGAATCCTCTCAAACTAACAGATTGTATCATCAATATACGTCCAAGGAAAGTACTGACTCACGAACTCTCATCAGAACTTCTCCCAACCAACCACAACATTGTGTCCCTTCTCTTCCTCTATGGTCCACTAATGGGCAGCACTCCCTCTCAGGAGGTACACCGCATGCTTCACCTTATCCTCTTCAGGGATATGCAGGATCTTGAAAGCCTTCTCAAGCTCAGTCAACCACAAATCTGAATATGTCAGGTTAGTTGTTCCAGCATACTCTGCTACCCCAATAGGGAGAAGTCGCTCAAAAGTCTTCCTAGTACCCAAAGATTCAGTATGGTGATGGGTGCCCTAGGCTGAGGTGGAGACATCATGTCCACCATATGAGTCATTATTGCCATAAACTGCTGAAAAATTGATTGAAAGGTAGGGTTTCCTATCATGTCTGGGTTAAATCGGGGGACTTCAAGCACCTAATCTTCTCATGTCTGGTTCTTAGTACCACCACCCAGTGCAGTAACACTACTCTCAGCAACATGCTCTTCATGTTATCCAGACATCTTTCAGCTTTACTTCTTCTTCTACATAAGCAGAAGTGACTATAAGACAGACTGGAGGACACTAGAATAGACACAAACCCTAGTCCTAGGTTTGTGACAAAGTGTATTTTAGCATTTTTTTAAATGAAAATGAAAATGATTTTTTTTAAATGCAATGGATTTTAGCATAATAAAAAAGTAATTACCCTTTTCCCTCATTATACTCACTCATGGTTTCAAATTATTTTTCTTAGCTTCATAATCAATGTTGAGACTCAAATTCGAAATATGGTGATCAATGTGAATTTTATATACATTATAACACCACAAATTTATATTTAATCATCACTGTGTCCAAAGAAGCAAATTGATCCATCAAACTTCATCTTTTGGTTCTCAAACTTTTTCTAAATATTCTTCACATTATTTTGAAGTTATAGTACAAAAATCATCTCATTTGGACATTCCTACGATTTTCTATGAATTATTGACATTTATGTATGGAAAACCCATTTATTTTCCTTTTATTTGCTCTCTTTTTGACTTTTCAGCGATCTATGGCAAGGGATCGGGGGTGAGTCTCAGCCCTTATATCTCCTTCCCACAAATTAGGGCTAGATCTAGTGGCCATTTCATCATCTCCTACCTCCTGCAATCAGCAGGGAGGAGTAAATGAGACCATGATGATCGATCTCCCGCTCTTGACCACTATTTGAAAAACTAAGCGAGCCAAAATCCCCACCTCATGATTTGGAACTCAACAAACCCTAGTTTAACTAGCTATAGTGACCTTTGCACCACCAAAATAAGTTCCTTACTTGCTCCTCTCTTTCTGACGGCCACAGCTTCTGCCCCAAACCTTTTGGCCCTAAAACCCTATCCCCAATGCTATATAAAGGGTCCATCATGCTTGAAATCTCCACACCAAGCTACGAGCCTCTCTCTTGCTCTTCATTTCGGACTTACGTGGCCTAATTTACCTCGCCCTCCTCCTACTGCTCTTTGAGCTCCACTACACAGCCCTTTTGGGCGTTCCTTCTCCTCCCCCCTCTCATCAATCTGCCACCACCACCACATATGTGAGGATGCGACGAGGTCGGGCGGCACCTTCCCTACCCTCGACGGCCGCTCCTCCTCCTAAACCTTTCCCTCACCAGAGAGACCCTCCGCCCTACTTCTGGGCTCATGAGGTCCTGTTACGCGAGAAAGGGAGGTCCCTGAACCGCTTGGTTATGTCTGGGCTCAGGGTTCTGGCATAATTTCTCCTATCCGTCTTCACGGTGGCTAAGATTCCCTGCTCTACCTGGCCTTAATTGATCCAGAATTGGACCTAAAGGTTCTCTGTTGAAAACATATAGAGTCTTCTAGAATCTCATCTCTTCTTTAAGGACTACCCTAAGCCACCCATGTAGATGAAGATTAGGTAGTCCCCTCATCTCCTCATGTGGTCCTTTTCTTATGACCATTTACCACTTGATGTCTCGATTTTGGGTAGCTTATGCATGGGAAAAATGAATATCAATAGAAAAATTTTAAAAGTTGATACCACGATTTGAACTTAGTTGAAAACTCGGTTTTGATCAATGAATCTTGAAATAAAACACTCATGTACGACCCCTAATATCATGCGAGCTCAATTTAACCAAAATTAGACTACATATTACCTATGTTTAAGGTAAATCTTATTTTGGTGAAATAAGAAAGATATATACCTTATACCTCATTGTGGATGAGGTCTCTGTTTTATTAATGTCCATGTTGTCTATTGTTGATTAAACCTCAAACATAGTTAAGCAAACGTTTTCCTTGTTTGATACACATCATGACTATGCTATCAAGTGACTAAGCCTAAGACTCACAAAATCATGTTGTGAGACTATGATGCAAAAAACCAGTTTCCCTATTGGCTATTGATGCCTTTTGCAATATCAATTTTGATATGATGAACATGTACCTAAATCATGCACCAATTTCCAAATTATATCACTACCTTCATCATGAAAGGAAAGGAATGCAAATATTGACATTATTGCCCTATTATAATCTTGAATTTTGATCTTATGACCTCATAGAATGTGATTTGATCATTGATATTCTATCCCTATTTGAATAAGCTCAATGTATCGTGACTAATGTTAGTAATGTGCTAGATTAGAGTGGTAGTTGACTCATGACTCCCCTAACCTAGGTCACATCCCTATTATGACTACCTCAAAAATTTCACCTTATTGAATATATAGAGTTTGGAAAGGTATCCTTTTTTTCTCGATTTGGATTGGTTGACCTAAGTCTGAAAGGTTAAAAACCATGGTTGATACTCGATCTTGAATCTTGATTTAATAATGACCTTGATTTATGACAATGTTGATTATAGCTTGTGGTTGACTTCCTAGATGGACCTAGCTCTAGATCATTCATCAACCTTGGATACCATGATAATGAAATCTTGATATGTTTCTCAGATATTTCTTGAATCTTGTTACTCAAAATTGAATATAGATGAGTGGTCTCACATAAGGTCTAAATAGGAATCTAAACTCTAGCTTTGGAATAAAATTGATCTTGATGTCTAAACTTCAACTCTTGATATTGATGTACAAAAGCTTAAAACATGATATGGATCTTGAGACCACCCTTGATACATAAATAATGACTCTCATAATCCCAAAATTTTAAAATTTTGAAATGATAACTATTTTGACTTTCTCGATTTATGACTTAGGGCTTAGCTCTCATTAGGACTAGGGTGGGACCTCCCATTCATTTTGAGCTCAAAATCATCATATTGAAGGTATGGTGTTGTCTCGACATGTTGAAATATGAAGTCTCAAATCATGGATGTATAACCCCACCTAGGCCAATGTAGAAGCTAGGACCCTAAGATATTGGAATTGAAAGTCACCGTGTACACTTGATTCAAGAACTCTAATTGTTTGACCTAAAATATTATCTCTCCAAATTTGTGATCAATCAGATGCTTTCCATATTTTTGACTCATATGATGACTTTGAACAATATATGCAGTGACCTTGATACTAAATTGCTCATTGATGAAATGATGTTGGTACCAAGTTTGGTTATGATATGGAACATGGAATTCCAAATATGATTATTGTACTAGTTGAATTTTGAGGACATGATTTTGATTATATAGTTGAGGATGTACCTATATTTGAGGATACAATTTGGATTGGATAGTCCCAATTTTGAAGATGTTTTGAATTTTGGGGACAAAATTCCTTTTTAAGGAGGGAAGGATGTGAAAAAGTGGATTTTAGCATAATAATAAAGTAATTACCCTTTTTCCCTCATTATACTCACTCATGGTCCCAAATTATTTTTCTTGGTTTCATAATCAATGTTGATACTCAAATTCGAAATATGGTGATCAATGTGAATTTTATATACATTATAACACCACAAATTTATATCCAATCATCACTTTTACCAAAGAAGCAAATTTATCCATCAAAATTTATCTTTTGGTTCTCAAACATTTTTTAAATATTCTCCACATTACTTTTAAGCTATGGTCCAAAAATCATCTCATTTTCACATTCCTATGATTTTCTATGAATTGTTGAAGTTTATGTATGGAAAACTTCTTTATTTCCCTTTTATTTGCTCTCTTTTTTACTCGTCCAAGTCAGCGATCTGTGGCAAGGGATCGGGGGTGAGTCTCAACCCTTGGATATCCTACCCACAGATCAAGGCCAGATCCAGCAGCCATTTCATCATCTCCTACCTCCAGCAATCAATGGGGTGGAGTAAATGAAACCATGATGATTGATCTCCCGCTCTTGACCACTATTTCAAAAACTAAGCGAGCCAAAATCCCTGCCTCATGATTTGGAACTCAACAAACCCTAGTTTAACTAGCTCTAGTGCACCTTTATGCTACCAAAATAAGATCCTCTCTTTCCAGCGGCCACGGCTGCTGCCCCAAACGTTTTGGCCCTAAATCCCGAGCCCCAAAACTATTTAAAGGGTCCCTCATGCTCGAAGTATTCACACCAAGCTACGAGCCTCTCTCTTACTCTTCGATTCGGCCTTAGGTTGCCTAATTTACCTTGCCCTCCTCTTTCTACTCTCCAAGCTCCACCGCACAGCCCTTTTGGGCATTCCTTCTCCTCACCCCCTCTCGTCAATCTACCACCACCACCACATCTGGGAGGACGCGATGAGGTCGGGTGGCACCTTCCTTCCCTCAATGGTCGCTCCTCCTACTAATCATTTCCCTCACTGGTGAGACCCTCTACCCTACTTCTGGGCTCATGAGGTCCTATTGTGTGAGAAAGGGAGGGTCCCCGAACCGCTTGGTTTAAGGGGAACCAGTCGGTCCAGTTGAACTAGTTATTAGAGAAGAGAATCGGCCGAACCAAGAGATTGAACCAGATTTGGAATAGGGAGCCACGGTGCCTACATGGTGCAATCCCATCCATCTGATCATGTAATCCGACAATACAATTTTTCCATATTAAGGTATTTCTTCTCCACTCTGCTAAAAAATCCAATAATTGGTCAAAACTTGCAAAAATTGTATCTCCTGATTCCTAGCTCCCATATGTACAAATAAATAATCAATCTTGATTAGAAAACCCCAAGGATTCGTTTAAAAATACTCTTGAAGCCTAATTCTAGATTTTTATCACTAATATCACTAAATCTTGAACGGATACTTATACTTTTATCTAAATGACTCCATAAGCATGATTAGATTTTGGAAACCCTAATACTTGACTCTGATGGTTATCTTGAGGCACTAAAATTAGACTTGACTAGACTAGGTCTAAAATTGTTGGCTTAGCTACTTTTGATTATGAAACATGTACTTTGAAGATAATCTTGATGATGACATCTTATAATATGATTGATCTAAATCTTGTGGCATATTTTTGATTTACTGATCTAATACTTGATCCCTGACTTTACTTGTTATACTAATCAGAACTTGATCTAATCTTGAACACCAATGATCTTGGAACATGATGATGATCTAAATACTTGATTATGACTTGAATATCGATCATGAAAACTAGGGTTAAAACATATGTTCCTGAAAGTACCTAGGTAAGTCATTCACATTTGAAATATACTGGACACTTGAATAATGTTGAACATTTTGAATTGTTGATATAAGAGAATGACCTAACCCCAAGGTGAAATAGGAATGAGTAACCCTAATTTTGAATCATGAATATGATCTTATAAATATCATGATCTTGACCCTTGATCCAAATATTGTGATTTAGGATCTGACTCGAAGGGTTGACTTGTTGATATTTGTACTTTAAATCTTCGGTGAAAGGTATGCTATTATATCTCCTCCTTGGTTGTATTGAAGATACTTTTTTATGTATCTCTTGATTGTATACTTGGCTATATAACTTGATTGAGCTATTGTTCCCTATGATTAGTCTTATGTTTTTCCCTATATTATATTTTGAGAAAAACATGAGAACACAAATGATATTGCCCATTATGACTGCCCGTATATTGATGATGATGTTGATAATGTTGATATTGAGTGCAAGCAACCTCCTCATTCATAGGTGGGACTAGTACATTGGCCTCCTACCTCCTATAGAGAGAAGGATCCTAGTGACCTCCCTCTTGGCGTTGGGGTGATAGAGTCACACAAAATATATAAGCATGCTTCTCAATTACATCATAATGGGAACTCATAATAAAAATTGCATTGTTTGAAATAGACATCTTGCCCAATAAATGTTGGATTTGGAAAATTGCTTGTTATACTTTTCTCGAATATAAGCCCTGCCAAGTATACTCTTTTTCTATAAAATGTTTAAATTTATTTGATAGTGTATTGTGCAATTGCATGATTGTGTCATGATTTTCTTCATTTCATGTAAACCAAAGATCACTTCCGCACTCCATATAATCTGATGACAAAGATAGTTTTGCAATGTCTTCAATTTTGGGTTAGTTTGCTCTTTAAATCACCTATTTTTGAGTTATTATTTCTTATCGTATATGACAGTGTGTGAGGTCATATTGGACCACTCAAGGAAGGGTGCTTCTATCCTTTTACCACTGTCTAGGCAGTGGGATTGGGATTGTGGTAAGAATGGTTCCGTGACAAGGTCCATGTAGACTCAACAAACCCAAAGCTCTAATACAAACCAAGCTATGACGCCCCACACCACGCAATTTAAAATTACTCAAAACATAACTGTGGAAGAAGGATTAACAAACTTATTAGAAGAAAACACTCAAAAATTAAAACCTTTTTCATAAAACAGCCATATAGAAAGAACCTTTACACATGAGTCCTTGCATGCCTCAAAGCATTCACAAGGAATGTTGTCAACCTATAATGAAAGCACTGTTCCAAAACATGTATACATGATTCCATCATATCTGATATACAAAGGGCACATAAAGATAGCATGTTCACAAAACATCTATAAAACGTTCCCAAAGACCCGAGTGTACAGGGATAACTCTAGGACTCTATCAATAAAAGAAATCCCAATAGCACCTCCAACCTTATTAGCTACTACCCTGCTGGTTGCTGATCAACCTCCTTTGCACAATCTCTACCTCTTCATGCTTGTCTACCTAAAAAAGGTGTGGGAAACCCATGGGGTGAGATTCCAAATCTCAGTGGGAGATATATCTCATCATAAATATGATAAACTGAGCAGTAGTATAAATACAACTAAGATGAAGCAAGTAATGATTATTAATAGGAAGGGCAATTACTGTTGCATTGTGAAACATATTAATAATTTAAAAGGAATATGAAGAGTATGTATATTTTCCATCAAGAACATTGTATAAAGATCAAGTAAGGCCTCAATCAATGTTTTCATATTTGATTCTATACAATTATACTACACGACTGATTATGTATTTCATTATGCCCTGAGGATTTGAGATGTACCACCCAAATCCAACTGACCACTTGATATGTCAAAATTGGTGCCACACAAGGTCTAATGGAAGAGCCATAATCCACGACCTCACCACACCTATTGGTCAGCACAAGATAAAACACCACAGAGACATATCAGTTAGCTGCAAGAATGACATTTAGTTAAGATTAGGGATTGGCTCACGCATGGCCATCCACACATATAACCATAACTAGCCCACCTTGGTACAGGTATGGCACTAGAATAATAGGCTCATGCATGATCATTCTAACAAAAGGAGTGGATCACGCATGGACATCCATATCACAACGAGATCGGCTCATGTGTGGCCGTCTCACACATCATGTATTTAAGGATACAAGGAATGACTTGACTTGTACCTCACATATTCAAAAATATGCACTCTGAGTTAAACTCGTTTCATCATCCAACAACAAAGCTAATAGTGGAATGGATCTATGGCACAGGGAAACTACACTATTAGATTTCACTTGATTAATTAGATCAATTAAAACATCTTTAAGCATCAATCAAGTTACAACGCATAACCTATAAAACAAGATCTACATATATAGAGCATCGCTCATCACCAGAACAAATAGAAACATATATAGTAGGTGGGATCTCATCACATCATCACTTTATTCCTGTTATTTATTATATGTCCATCTCAAGGACTAGTGTCCATCACAAGGACCAATGTCCATCACAAGGACCATGTCCATCACAAGGACCAATGTACCAGTGTCCATTACATCATAACTTCCATAGCTCATACCTGGATATGTACATCAATTAGTATCACATGCATGGTTAGAAGCTGATAACAAAAAGGCAAAGCATCATCATCTCACAGTGCTCATGCTATACATTTACATCATACATTTTATAGCATAGCAATTAGGGTTTCACTTCTCCCGATTAGGGTTTATAAGGTTGGATCACCAACCACCCTTAGGTTATCACTTTCATCATCATCAAGAGATGTGTTATGAGACATAGAAGAATGTTTCTCATTATCATTATAAAACATGTCATGTGGTATAGAAGCATAACCCTCACTTCATACACACAACTACTCCATAGGATATCATATCATCACTATGAGGCCCTAACATCAATAAGATGCATCACTACACATTACATAGGGTATCGGTTAGGGTTAGGGAATCGGTTGACCCTAGGTATTGGGCAACCAACCTAGATAGGGTATCGACCTACCAACCTCAAGGTAAGTATCGATTTATCATCACTTGGTATTGGGCCCCAGAAATGATATTAGTTTAGAGGTACATGAGAAAGTGTATCGGTCATACAATCTCATAGGGTATCGGCCTAAGTATCTCTTTAGATATTGACCACCTTCACCATCATGGGATATTGGTCATACCAACAACTAGGGTATCGACATCAAAGATCACCAAGTGATATCGGCCACTAGGGTTTAGAGTAGTATCACTTGAACCTCAAGGGAGATGTTTCCCTCTTCAACTCTAGGTGTATTGAGATGCATGTGTGTCGGATTGCATGTATATTGGATTAGGGTTACCCATGTCAACTTCCATACTCAACTATAAGCATGGAGATTCAACACCTCACTAGTCATCACTAGATTATAACAAACCCCATCTTAGTAGGTATATAGGTTTATACGAAGGCATTTGGTTTAGCATGTCGGATTGCATTGCATATCATTTTGGCATATCATATCGGTTTAGTCATCTTCTACCTCAAGATGACAATACTAACAAGGCAAAATAAAGGTGTATCTCATGGAAGCAACTTAGGAAGGTTCTATTCTCAAAAAAAATAGAACATAAGGTTGTCAAGAATAGGTACGAACAAGCAAGGAATAACGAGATAAGGACAACTAGCAAGGCAACAAGTACAAAGGTGATAATAACAAAGTAAGTTTAGAGTTATATAACCCACCTCAAGAACAACCACCAAGCTCCAAGCTCTAAGATCAAGCTCCAAGCTCACGAACTCAAGGTAGAGGAAGAAGATCATCCAAGCACAACACCTCCAAGAAGGAAGATAGAACTGAGGTTAAGAGAGAGAAAAACAAAGGAAATAAGATACCAAGGTCCATGGTCGATAAGAAGAAAGAAGGAGAGAAAGAAAGCTAGAAAACTATGGCTTGCCAAGGAAGAAGATGAAAGAGAGCACCACAAGCTTTTGGCTCACCCACCAAGCTCCAAGGGAGAGTGCTCTTCAAGCTCAAGGTCGGCCACCAAGGAGAGAAAGCAAGAATCTCCAAAAGGGTTCTCTTGCATGGGAAGAAAGGGGTATATATACATGGTCGATGAGAGATAGGGCAAGGGGAATGTGTCACCACCTTAGAACCCTAGAAGACAGATGTCCAAGAAGAAAGGACGCATGTAACACCATGCAACAAGGTGGTAGGATCTATGTCTCACTCACTTGGTCACTAAGGAAGGTTAAGGTCAATACACTCATCCATCCCCTTCACAAATCGATATATATGAAATCCTAGGTCACAAACTGATACCAGGTCTCCTCAAGGCTCTCAAGACCGAGACAACACTCTTATGAGCAAAGCACACCTCAAACATGTGCCTAAAACATCACAAAGGATGTCACCACTCAACCAAGGCCAAAACAAAGTGTCTAACACTTTCTCTCTCCTCTTGATGATGCCAAGAGAGATAAGAAACACTCTAGAGGTGGTAAACTTGCACATCAACCCCCATTCCTAGCAAATTGCAAGTTTACACCAAACCTCTTCACAACACACAAGCATCAACCAAACAAGCTCAAACAAGGAACTCTAATCTCCAATATGCCCTAATTACATCTTATATGATTAGAGCAAGGAGCTAAGCAACACACTTAAGTAAAAAAAATAGGGTTAGCCCAAAATGTAGGTTAGGGTCCTTACATAGGCAATGATGGATTTTGAGTTATAATAAATTTGTAGTGTTTTCCTTTGACAGTCTGTGTGCCCCCTCACCTTAGATCAAGTCAAAAAGATGAAAATAAAAATTTACAAAAGAGGCTTGGCTGCCCAAAAATCCCAAATTTATCAAGATAGCTCTTCACTCAGGCCTATAAATTAGAGTGTAGAGGATAAAAGCATGAGCTTAAACAAAAACATGAGTGTTTTTTTCTCTTTTAGGAGAGTTGAGGATGGTGCCCAATGAGTGTATGATTGTGCCCATGAATAGAGCTATGTCTTTTCTAGTAGGGCCACCCCAAAAGCTCATTCGAGAGTCCTTAGGATTCCTTAGGAGATCGATGAGATCATACCAGTAGCAGGGTGTTGGTAAGGTATGCCCATAGAGACAATCATGAAATGATTGACATGGCATATACCATAAAAGGATTTGATTAATATTACTGAAGGAAAATCTTTCAATTCATTTTGTTTCACTCAATTATGTGATAATGAGGAAATATTATGAATGTCTAAAGAATGAAAATACTCAATGGTGTATATCTTTGAGTATTAGCCTTGGGGAAATGAGATCATAATAATATTAAGAGTATGTACATTCTTATCATGTCCCTAGTTGGTTGTTACTGTGGAAGGTAGATAGACACCAGTAAACTAAAGACTAGAGTGTGGGTTGGTTGATGAAAGAATCTCATTAGTCATGATATGGCAATATCAAACCAAGCACACAGATACATGTTAGAGAACAATGTATCAGATATACCCACCTTGAGAGTGACACATGGAAACCATCATTGGTGATGATTGTCATCTCTCATAGTGAAGGTGGTGATTGTAATTCTTAGACTTGAAATCACTGCACTCATCACATGTTGTTGGGTATGCTTAGACATCATCAAATGCAGTCCATAAACATGGCTTGTTATAAAGGTGATGATTGGGTGACTTTGACACATGGGGATAGACTATGAGTGATAGATATGGGACTTTCCCCTCAACTAGAGTATGATATCTTGGCCCCTTGATAAGAAAGACTGAGAAATGCATGTACATGCACATGTGAATCAATATATGATATTGAGATCACATTATCTCAGACAGACTGCTCTAGGTTCAAGAAACATGAGTTAAATATTGATAGGATGACAATCCATGCCTTGAGTTCACTCTATATATCAGTGACAAAGGAATTATACAATCATGGAACACCTTACTCATATTGTAGGTTGAAGTTGTTCTCCAACTTTCTATTCACTTGGGTAGCACTAATCTATGACTAGGCATCGCTCTTTACTTGTGATTTCTAAAGCTAGTTATGGACACTCACTGCCAACGTGATATGGAACCTATAGGGTCACACACATAGGAAGTCATATAGAAGAGGACTTTTATCTTAAATGATGATTGGATTGATTGCTAAAGTGTTTAGATATTCAATTCAAGCAACAGATCGATACATTGGCTGACTGAGTTTCCAATAAGCCATCCCAAGTGTTGATACGATCGTTTGGACATGCCATACGTGCATCTCAAGTGTTAAGTTGTCCGTTTGGGTTATCAGGTTGATCAAAGTTCAAATTGGATAAGTTCTTCCCAAATTCAGGAGTGAACCAACCGGTTCAATCTGTTGAACTAACCAGCTCGACCCAGGCTCACCAGACGACCATCTAGGTGAACGAGACATGTGTCTTACATGGGTGAGACTAATCGGTTGAGCCAAATGAAGGTTTTAGATGTTTCTCAATCTTGTTTTGATTGCACATTACTTGTGATGCAATGAATTAATATGTAATATTAAATGGAATCAAAATTGCCAAATTCGTGTGTGATTGGGAAACTGCCAAATAGCCATTTGTCAGTGCAAGATGACAGTCTTGTGTGACCAGAAAACCATCTAGGTCACCAGAAGGTTGTTTGATGGTTGTAGGTTGTGAAAATTCAAGATCTTCCAGTCCCTTCCCATACCGATTGGGAACCCTGGCCCTAACCTAGCCTATGAATAGAAGGGTACTGGAGGCTTCCCAGAACACGACAACAACATCAACTGAGAGTCAGTTGCTTTGACAATTTGTTGTCCTCTCTAGTTTTGGTAATTGAGAGAGCCCAAGAAATTCCTACCCGACATGGGAGGTATAGCTATGGGAAAGAACAATTGAGGATCGTTGTTGTGGGAGAGCACGTTGGTAACTAGTACGCCAACGGGAGGGACAACTCCTTCTTGTCTAGTCTAGTTGAATGACAGGAGTTCTAGTTGGTCTGTATGGACTACTCTAGAGTCAAGAGTCCTTTGGCTACTGCTTGGAGAGCAAAGTCAGTCTACAGTACATGGCTAGACCATAGGAGTCATTGCAGAAGCTATCATGTTCGTTGTTCATGGTGAAGACCAGGAACTACAGAGCCACCGACCAAGAGCAACTAGTTGACAATTGCATTGAAGTGAGTTGTTTTCACTGGACTTGCTCCAGGACCAGGTATAACTGACTAAACCATCCTTCCTATTTCATAGTAGTTGACGAGATCTTGCGGTTACTGGAATATGGATAGATAATTTTTTGTTTTTATTGTTATACTCTGTATCAGCATTTCCCAACACAGGGTTGGTTTGGGCACAGTACGGGGAGTTTATCTCACTATTTTGGGCCAACTGGCTCAAATTGGAGGGGTTGTTTCTTTTATGTGGACCAACCAAATGCAGTTTGGGATCCTCAAAAGTCATTAGAGTATTTTTCTTTTGTTGTTTATTAGGACCCAAATAAGTGGGAGGTGTGTTGTTCCTTATTAGTCTACATGAATACATGATGATAGTTCATGACTCGCATTCATCACCCACCTCATCCTTAAGTGACAATCCATTAACGATCAAAATTATGATTCAAGCCTACATGAGTATGACATGTTACAGTGAATTCTCTTAAACATGCATGGATGCTTTTTTATCTTACTTAAGCAGAATTTTGCTCGAATGGTGGGGGTTTGTTCTAAAATTACATCCATTAGGAGAATTTTTGTTTTAAATTATTTTTCTTAACCTTAGTATGTATCACCAAGCTTAATTTGGATGTTATCTTTTGTTCTTTGAGTTAAAGTCTTGCTTGAGGACAAGCAAAATTTAAGTTTGGGGTGGTTGATAACACACGGATTTAGGCATTTATGCTAAGTATTTATCTATAATTTTGTTCTTGTATTAGTCTTAATATGCTAAAAATAATACTAGATACTTAACTTTTTGTAATTTGTATCCTTTTGAAGATATATTTGCTCAACAAGACAATTTTGGGACTTGCAGGCACCAAAATTAAGAAAACATCAATTCTCCAAATCAGCCCAACGAATTCAACCACATTCCCCCAATTTTGGTCATATTCATCCCCTCCTTTTTTACAACAAAACACATTGGCGCTCCATTGACTCTTTTTCTTCAGAAGACATCTGAAAGATCATCTTCTGATGGTTTCTTCTGATAGCATTAATGGAAGGATGCTACCAAAGGTCTCTTTTGATGGTTCCTTCTAGTGGCCTCTTCCAATGGACTATCTTCTAATGGTCTAGTATGAAGGTTACAACTAAAGGCCAGTAGACCACATGAAGGAGCGCTACCACATCAGCTTCCAAAGAATCAGATTGACCAAATTCCCCTAAATTTGATAGAATTTGTTTCCACTTACATATAGACTCCACCTACCACAATTAATACCCCTTGGCTACCTAAACAAGGGTTCTATTCAATCTTTTTGGAGGGTCTTCTATAGCTCCAACCTTTGGTTCCTAGAGCTCCATTCTAGAATATCAAGGTCCAAGAGGGATGAAGAGCTCATCCTACACCCATCCCTTTAGTTTGTCTCCATCCACCATCATTTTGGATCATCTTCCACCTCTATCGGGTACATTCCAGTCCATTTCCACCACCATTGAGCCATATCCCAGCCATATCCAACACTTTCCATCTTCATATGTCTAACCAAGTTGATGTTGGGGCGGAATCAAAGAAAAAGTAGGTCAAGGAGCCCTGAATATTAAGGAGGACAGCCCCAAGGATGAGATCTAGTCAATCTAGAGGCTAGGGGTGAGAGAAACCTCTCTACCATGGGCTAAATTTCTTTTTCTTCCTCTTTCTTCTACTATTATTCTTTGTTCTTTTACAAACAATGTATTTCCATCTTTTTTCGATGCCAAATATGCTTGTGTGTGGCTAGTTGAGCTCCTTCTTGGCTATGTAGCTTGTTTTGGGCATGTTTATGTACTTTTACCCTAAGCAAGAGTTTTCTTCCAGATCTAGCACATTTTCTGTACTATATTCTCATTTGGTTATGATTGTTGATTTATTTGATCTCTTTCTTACTTGAACCTCCATTTCTACCATGATTGAAATATTTGTTGTAGAAATAAGTAGAGGAGGTAGTTTGGATCAAAATCTAAGAGTAGGACGTCCAAGGGAGGATCTATCCATAACACAAGTATGAGAGATCTGACTAAAAACTTTGAATTTGACCGCTTCTATGTGAATTCGACCGTATTCATCTGAATGTGACTGAATTCATAGTCTATGTTTTCTGTAGGTTCTCTACTATTCCTAACATCTTTGAATAATTTAGACCTGATAGGATCTCCAGAATATTCAGGTGTGTTGGACTGTTATCCTTGAGAGAGATTTGAGATGATTGATGGGATTTTAGTTACATCGTGCGTGAGCGAGTGGGATGACCCTCATAGGAGAAACTTCCACGAGTAACGCTATATTTTGATGTTAGTTGCTTTCTAGGGTGTTAGAGGAATTTCTATGCCCAAGAAAGGGTGCAAAGACTGTCAAACTTGTGGTTACATATCTAGGTACTCCTTCTCCTAATTAGTAGGGTTTGACAGACTCTATTTTCTTTACTTTGTTTGTTTTGTTTTGTTTTGTTTTGTTCTACTAGACTCGTTCTAGTTCTTTGCATATATAGACTCCTAAGTTTTCTTAACTTACTAAGAAATGAATCTTAGGTGTATAAACATCCCCACATCCTTGTTTTCAACCCCATATATCTACTTCGACCCCATATTGAGTTGTGGGCGACTTAAAGGTATTGGGTTATAAATTTAAAGTCTGGTCCTTCTAAATGTGCCTCCATTTTAGACGTGCAATTTAGGCCGGTCACCAAAGACACATAGAAACTTATGACTTTTCTTGCTTTAAATTTATGTACTAGTTGTGTTGTAGAAAACTATCATGCAATATCTATTTTTTCATCAATCATGGTTTGGTTTTCCAAGCCTATCACAAAACAATTAAAACATGATAGGTGGCTAACTTCTATTACAATTTTTTTCAATATTTATCCACATTCATAACCAAGTTCAAGTGTATATTCTTAAGAGGTGACTAAAAATTACTACTGTAATTAGTTTTCAATATGAGTGTATATTGTTATATGTGATTGGGTCATTTTTAAATTTTTATCACTATAGCATATTAATTTATATGTGAGGATATCAACTGATGCAAGACTTTTTACACATTAAATTCTCTAGATATGAAATTTGTATTCTTCACCAAATCTAAGTATACAATAATTCCACCCACAAGCGAGATGATCTTATCACACTACACTTTAGGATTGAACCAAAGGATAACATATTGAAGCATTAATTAATTAAATAACTAAAGTAGAAAGAGTATTTATCACAAAACTTAATTCTTGGTTGATGATGTTAATATTTTAATAAAATATTCAACAAAAGCTACATATATCAATGAATGGCACAATAGGATGGATGGATTTCACAATTGTTGACCACTTTTTCTCTTGCACTGCATCACAAACAAGCATGGATAGATAAACATTGAGCTTGGGTAAATCTAGTCCCTTTAGAAAAGGTTTTGACTTAGGAAAATATCATTTTAGGCATAAGATTGACATCGATATAAACTGGACCAGATTGATACTATATAAAGCCCAATTTAGCCAAAATCTTTGGATCGAGAACCCAACCAAATAAGATTGCGTCCGATTAGGAACCCAACAAAAAAATAGTGAAATGGACCATGTCTAAACTAAGATCAGACCAATTAGACTAATTTAAAATTCGTTTAAGAGTGTGATGTTGAAAGTTATCAATAATAATTTAGTTGTATGGACTTGTGATGAAGCATTGGAGATTGAAATTATAACATTAGCATGTTATTAATATATACTACATGTTTAGTGTAGTACTAATCTCTTTAAATTGAACTATGTTGTTCAAATCCACACTTAATTTATGCAATCATGATACTCATGGAAATTTGGATACATGTGTCTTGCAATTATAGATCACAATCACTAGATCTGGAAATTGTTAAACAGTGCAAATGTGCGACTTAGTAGTTATGCTTCTAGGCATCATAATGTCCTTAATGTATTTAACTTTCTAATGAAATAAGAATATGTTCATGCCCAAAAAATATATTTGTAACAGAAAAAGTTTGTATTAAATGTAAATGCAGCATAGATGTTACATATTGAACAACAAGCATTGACTAATTGTACTCAGATACATAATTGTATGCATAGCTAACAAATAATACTATAATATTTCTAGTTGGGCTAGACCTACCACTTAAAATCTAGTGTAGACCAGACTGAATTTGGACCCGAAGTTCTTATAGGTGTTTGATAAGAATCAACTGTTATTCTTGCACTTGGATTCAAATTTCTATACACCCAAATCCTAATAAACATACAAATATGTTGGCTGAACACATAGGTAAGGCAATTAATGATTAATTCAAAGTGTAATATAGTTTATACAAGCTTAGATGCAAATTGAAAGAGAAAAAATTGGTAGAAGGGCTACTCCCCACTCCCTAGTGAGGGAGAGACTTGCTCCTCGTGGCAATAAAAATATCAAAAAAGAAAGGGAAAGAAGTAGCCATAATTAGTGTATGTGAAGGATGTGAAGTTATGGTATGTGACAACATCTTTCAAACTCGATGATGGGACAGGTTTGGAATAGCAAAAAAACTTATAGATTTTTTTAAGGTATCCTTGTGGGCATCACTCTTGTTTCTTTGGTTGGATCCATCCTAGTGAGGGGCATACTAGATGAGTTGATGGTTATCTTTGATTGGTGTTGTCTACTTTTGGGTGTGAAGTATTGTAGCCTCTCAGCATAGGAGATGGCCCCTTCAATGGAGGTAGGCATATTATAGCCACTTACAGGAAAGGTTTCCAGCATCTGCAAGTGCATCCAATAAGTACATCAGTGTAGTGGAGAAGAAAAGGCATCATTTTTGGTCCAGTGTGGAAAGTGGTCAGAGGCTTGTTGGCATGAGGGTGCCTCAATGGGACTAGGGCATAGATGGTGGGAGGATTCGATGTACTAAGGGTATCTCATGTTTATGGGACTATATCTAATGGGTGAGGCATTGAGTATCAACCTCAAAGGGGGCTAAGTTTGATGGAAGGCCATCAAGTGTGGACCTTTATGAGTACTATCTTTCATGGGACCAAGGCATCAATGTTGCATCAATGGGAGGCATCAATGGAGTACCGAGATGGGCCATGAAGTAGGGTGTTTATATAGGGTGCATGTGCACAAGCCTTGATGACATGGGTTGTTTAAGGCATGATGGATCCATCAAGGTGAGGGATTTTATGGGTTCATAATGTCCATGGGAAGTAGACCCTTGATGGGTTGATGGTTTGCATTAGGTTCTATCTACATAGGGAGGAATTGGCAAGTGTCCATTGGGTTGTGTCAATGGGAGGATCATCAAATGTCAACCTTGATGACTGTCTAAATCTTGGTCAAAGTTTGCTTCAGCCCCACTGATTGGTTAGAGAGACCATCATCCCACATTGGCATGTAGAGAATCAGGTCAAGCATGCAATGAAAATTGATGAATCATGTCAAAACCTTGACGAATTAGCATAAACTAAGGAAAATTAAATGGAAGATAGTTGTAAAGTGAAATGGGAAGTCTAAGTAGAAAATATATTTAAAAATATGATGAAACTAGAATTTATATGCATTCACCATCAACTCAAAGACAAGATCCCTAATCAGGGTTGTTTTTTTCTTTGAAGGTCATTCTTAGATGTACATTAAAATAGTTATGTTCTTCATAAAGTTAATATTTCTAATGTCTCAATAAACCCTCGCACTAAAAAGTCAATTTCATGGGCCTATACTAATGTTGTTCCTTATCCATGTTTTACTTTTTGACCACTCACTCCCATTTTTTGCATCAACTTGAGAAACAAGTAGATAGAGAGACAATATAGTGTGTTTCATTTCTATTTTTGTTTTCCTCTCTGAGTACATATCTAGCCACATAGATCACTTTTCTCTTTTGGTATGCTTTCCTCGATGTCTCCTCATTCTTAGAGTGTTATTGTCAAGATTATATCTATGAAGGGATAGGAAACATGTCCTCTACCAAAATTTTATGTTTGTAGCCATTAATTCAAGATCTTTACATTCGAGTTTAAGTGAATATAATGAATTTCATACATTAAAATATAAGAGAAATTTGGTGCTATAAAAGGATTACATGGGTGATTTATAATTACCTTTTATTTGGATTTTAATTTTACATTGTCACTAAACTTTAGTCAATGATTGAGTAACAAAAAGGAGTATGAAATTGGTTTTATGAACTAAGAAACCACCTACATCATTACATATATGGAGTTTTATGCTATATATAATAATTAATATTAAAATTTTGGACATCAATGGAAATAAACCTTTCAATTTGACTTTCTTGAAAAATCATAAGTAAGAAACAAAAATCAAATCCAGTTGTTTTATTTAGTATTACACATCCAATAGTGTCTACTCCAATAAATATCATCTAAACATGATTCTTTAGTTCTACCTAGATTGAATGCAACTCCCAAATAATGGATTGCATGGTGGGTTTGGACCCAAGAATGAAGAGAAATTGATTGAGTAGTTACGCATGTGATTCAAAATCCATGATGGTGGTGCGTGGAGGTGGCCCAACACAAATGATGCAGATAAATATTTAACCAACGTAAAGATATCAAAAGGAACTACATATATAAAATGTGCCTATATTAGGGGGAAATGTGACATAGAAAGAAAAATTGAGAATATATAGAGGATATGAATGTGTTTAAATCTTCGTATAACTCATTTTGCCTTTAATGATTTCTAACTAGTTATATCCTTTCTTAAGACATAGGCCTATAAATGCATCAAATCCAAATCATATAGTGTTATATCTAAAATTGAATAAAATATTTATATGACACTTGATATAAATATAATAGATTTATTATGTAACATTTGACTCTAGCTTACCGGATATTGTTTATGTTTTTTAAAATTATCCAAATGAGAGAACTGAAATACTTTATGTTTACAAAATTTTTGTGTATATATAACATAAATATGTCATTACAATTGTGAAAAAATATTAATATTTCATGTTTTACATAGATAACATAGTATGTAATTATAATTTTTAGTTTTATATCATTTAGAAAAACTATTAATATTATAGACATACTCAAAAAGTTTGAATCCAAAATCCCAATATATGGAATTTGGTACAAATCTATTGAATATTGACTTTTTCAAAATATAATGTAAATGTGGACCAAATGATCAATTTTTTTACATACATTTACAATCCTATTAAGATACCATCATGTTATAAATTAGCATCAACACACCAAATCTAAGGGCGGTGCATGCTAGTGAGAGAAAGCTCCAACTTTTCTCTAATAACAACAACTAGGATACAATAACATCACCTCCCAGACCATACTTGTTGTCTCCACATCCATGTTTAATAATGCTACCGTGGAAATAACCACTCAGCATCATCTAAAAGAAGATATAAAAACGTCATCTTTTAGACTAAACACTACTCTTGAAAAAAAAAACAGAGGTGTGAGCTAGAATATCACATTGGTCCCTTGTGAAGCAGCATGTGTGATAACCTTGAAGAAAACATTGGACAGCATAGCTTGCAGAATACACCTCAAACAAGAACTACCCATATTGCAGCATACTATCCACATAACTGATACACAAACTACAGATTATAGTTGATCAAATTTGAACCAAGAAAAATTATAATAGAGAAAAAATAGCAAAGTTAGTGGTTTACCATAACGTACCATTGTAGATCTTATTTTTTAGCATTGACGCCATAGAGTAGTCCATCACAACTAAAACGCAACACGCACAGAGATGTCATCCATCATGAGGGTAGGAGGCACCAATATACTCAGGAAATTAGATAGAAAATGAGTTGCATCAAACAATAAGATCAACATTATTATAAAGTGAAGAATAGGTTTAGGGCAAAACATCACATACAAACTAGACTTCAGACGAAGCCACAAAAGATGTGGCTTTAGAATTCCCATTCATGGACTATACAGTCAATCCAGATACAATGAAATTTTTACAACTCCTTAAAGAATGGAGATACCACTTTTTGGAAATCAATGAAGGTATCAACACCATCAATATTGGGAATATGAGCTTCTAGGTCACATTAAAGGTGGACAAATACAATATCTTGCATAGAAAAGATGGTTGGTCAGAGATGATCACAGATTTCAAACTCAAACCAGATTGGATCATCTACCTCAGACCTATTTACCACAATACACTCATGTCATGGGTCACCAATCTCTGTATTGAAACCTCGACAGAGTTAAATCCACTCTTTAGAATGCCAGGAGATTCACATTTTGAAGATATAGGTTCTACAGACCAATTGTTAATGAGAGATGCTTACCAAGTTGTACCTTGTATTTTTGTAACCCCATTGAAGTAGAAACCTCATTAGATTCATCGTCAGATACCACGGTGGAAGACACGTCATTTTCAGCTATACATCCACCAAAAAATTGGTACACATGTCTATCTCTTCTCCTAGAAAATTTTTGATCATGCTCTAGTTCTACCACCATCACACCCTCAATCACTACTTCGCCTTTCTCCCTCAATAACCATCTTATGACTCCATCTTCCCTATGCTCTCCTCTCTAGTCATGGACATTGATCACTATGTCACCTCATTTCCACCCTCCTCTCTATCTTTCGATTGGGTTGTCATTTCTCATTGTCGCAGACAATTCGACAAGCCTCTCATCTACTCTTGGTGCCTTCGACGTGGGCATCTCAAACACCATCATTCTCCCCCTCCCCCCTCTGCTTCATATGCCACCATCCTGGTCACCTATCCTACTCCTACTTGCGGCCCTACATCCAAACCTTTTTTGACGTTGCTCCCATGCGGTGCATGGATCATCTTTTTATCCTCATTACCTTCACAATAGATCCCACCATGCAATGAGTACCTTTTCTCCTTCCCCACGCCCTCAATCCTCCACCCTTCCCTCTTGTTTCTTTAACCCTTTCACATATTTGTTTATCCCCAACAATATTCCTAATCTGCCTCTATCTACCACCTCTCCTATTCCTACCAGATCTCCTCTCCTTCCATCTGAACTGCCTCTCTCATCCTATTCTGCTTATATCCATACTAGTCCCTCCTTATCATCCTCTCCTATCCCTCCCATTCCCTCCTCCTTTATATATTCTAACACCATTCCTCCTTCCCACCTTACCCCTGATAGACACCTTGACTGACCACAAACCACCATGGCCCCATCCATTCACCTCAAAATTGAATTCCCTATTGACCTTCTTGCCAACTCCATGAGACTTCTATGAGTTTTCACCAGTATAAACATCACGATTATGATCACAAACAATATTGATAACAACATAGTAAACATACTAAATGTTAGCACAGCAATCGCCATTCTCCTCCCAAGTCACACAATTCTCAAGTCTAAGATACTCTCCCCATATTAGCTACTTCACTCTATCCCTGAAGGTACCAAACTAGACCACCTTTTTGGATAAGGGATGACCATACCCTATGGAACCAATTTCATTCAGGAATCCATCACAAAATGGTCTCGGAACAAGGATCCTCCCTGGTAGGTTCAGGTGGATCAGGTTGGGTTTCCATCTTCAACCTCCATCTACATCTCTAAGATATGCAAATATCCTATGCCATAAACCACACCATTGGTTCCCCATTACAATTTGTCAGTAATGATACCCTTCATACAACAAACTTCATCGAAGGTGTTTGCATCTTCTGTGTCAAACGTGTCATTGAGCTTCGTACGTCACTAAAATATGTCTGGGAGAAAATATCTATACCATAAAATTGGTGTCTTAAAATCCTTTACACCCTACCACCACCTTTTCTAACATCTCCAACCATCCACCGTCATGGTTCTACCTGGTCAAAAATGCCAATAACAAACCTCAATTTATGCCTACATTGAAACCACTTGATCAAAAAATGGTTTGGGGTGATTCCTTCCCATGGAAACCCAAAACCTAATAGCACTAACAAGTCTTCCCCTCCAACTTAAAACAACCACGTCTCCATCTTTGACACCATCAAATGATTTCCATTCCACAACAATCCTGCACCCACCACAAAGATAGACAATGACACTGTGGAAAATATCAAAAATGCTATCAAAGAAGAGATCCAATTTTCACAGATCCCAAGGAACAAGAATAGATCAAAAATTCCTATTGTTGTATCATCTTTTAGCTCTCTTATCACCACACCTAAAGGGCACACAAAGAAGAATTACTTTGCTATGAAGGACGAAAGTAAATCATCTCATCAAACCATTATTTCATATCTTTATGAGCTGCCTTTTTTACGACTACATATGTAATACCCTCAATATTTTTTAAATTGAATTATATAAATATAAAACATGAATCAATAAGTAAACTCCCTAATGATATTATTGATGGAATAATAATGTTATCCATGTTGTGACATGGGTGCAACCTATAAGGCCCCTAAACTTGCTCAATGATTTGAATAAGCTTAATTATCATAATTAAATTCTTATAACCCTAATATAACGTTTTTATATGCTTTGAAATCATAATATAAGATTAATTTTCAAATTTGGTCCAATTTGGACACAATTTGAGCAAGTTATGTAATTTTATGCACATTTTGGACTTTTCTACAATTTACCCAATTGAGAGGTTTTCTTTGCAATTTATCTCTTGCATTATGTTCCTTGGATATTTTCTCATCATTATTGATCTTTTTGATACATGGGGCACCTATTTAATCCTTGTCTTGAAGGTGTTTTCTCCAAGGGTATTTTAGGGTTTATCCCTTCATGGATGAGCTACTTTTAGTAGCTATCAACTAATGAATTATTTGTTTTGCTTGGAAATTTAAGAAATGAGTGATAATCATGTCTCTATTTATGGTGGTGGAGCTTCTTGTGTGTGTGCTTGTATATTATTAATAGTTTAAGGCCATGGACACTTGGAAAAATACTAGATCTTCAACTTTTTCTTTTTCTTTATCTTAAAGTTTCATATACTTACCCCTAAGCACCAAAATGATCCATTTGTTCTCCACCACTTCCCTCCTTCTATGCAATTCTTTCTTCCTCTGTTCTTCTACGAATTTCCTATCTAAGGAAGAATAAAGAGGGGATCTTCTTGGAAAAAGAATATAGGGTTGCAATTGACTTCCTTTTAGGGTTTGAAAAGATTCCTTCTAGTGATCTTGATATAAAAGAGGAATATCGCCTTCTTTACTTTGTTTATTTATTTTTTATCCTTCCTCCTACCTTTCTCCAGGTTGTAACCTTGTTTTCCCATGGTATAAATTGCTCTAAAGCTCTAAAACCCTACCGTTGTTGCTCCTTATGCTTAGGGTTTGCTCATTTGATGAAGAAAGGTGCTAGATGAATGAGTTCACAGCTTATACTTGAATTTTCTACCCTACCTGATCGAGTTTTCTTCTGTTTGGGATTTCATCTTCTCATTAGATGCAAGTTTTATAATTTTCTCCACGTTTATTGCTTACCATAAGCTTGCTAGCTCATGTTCTTGCTTGAAAATGATGTTCCATGCACTAAAAAGCTATGCTTGACTTGGATTTTGATTTTATAATGTTCCATGTTCTGATTTCAGTTTTAGATGAACCTGTGATCATGTTTACATTATTTTTAAGGTATAATATGACTTTGATCAGGTTGGTTTGACAACCTATGGTGCTAAGTACCTATCAACCAATGGTCAATTTTAGGGTTTAAAGCTTATTTCTTCTATAAACCCATGACCTGCTGGTGGTACCATTGCAACAACCCTATGGTGTTGTCTTCATAACAATTGATGGTGGTGACCAAGGGTTTCAACTGATGTTCACCCCTTAGGTCAGGTGTTGGCCTAATTAGAATCCTAGTGATTAACAACTAAGTACCCTAATGATGCTATCAATCAATAGTGATATTAGTTTGATATTTGATGTTGATTAATGAATATAGTGCTGATATAAAAACCTATGGTGACTTAATGGTCACTAATGATGGTGGACCAGGTCTACAGAACCTATGGTGAGTTAATCATATAGTTGTAGCATCAATTAATCCTTATACTAATGGTTTCTTGAGTCACTTGATGCAATGGTTGGACCTATACTGTAATTGATGGTTTTAACATATGAACTTGACCCAATGGTCAAGATCTAATGTTTATTCCTCCAATTAAGTAGAATGATGGCTAATGTAATATGTTGGTCCTAATAATGTGATTTATATGGTTTCCTTTATATGATCAACTTAAGGAGCTTACTTGTTGACAATGGATGGCTTGTTTTAAATGAACAGTCGATTTTGGGTTTTACCCTACTCTCAATGGAAATTTTTTTGTTGTTAATCAAGGGATGTCTAGGGTTATATGGTGAATATTTCTAGAGAGCAAATAAAGGACTTCATTTGTGGTTTATCCAAGGTGTTTACTTATGTAAACAACCTATGGTCTTACCTTTCAAACATCCAATGGTTCTGGGTGACACTGTGGTATGGTGATATGGGTTGAATGATGATGGAACAAATGGAGGGTTACCCTTAATAAGGTAGTCTTACCTATTCACTCACATGAATAGAAGGGATGATAACCATATTGTGTTGATATGTAATCCTAATGAGGTATATCTTATTATACCTAGCTTTAATATAACTAAATGATGGTAATTGGGTATGAATAGTCCTTGAATTATTAATACAATCATGGAGTACTCTCTTATTGTTGTTGAAACCCTAGTATGCTATAACCCCATGGTTACACCTTGATTTATGTGTGGTTTCATACTTGATAATAGTATGGAATGTGATGATGATGCTTCACCTAATGCATCCATGATCCAATGGGGATGTCGTGAGTTAGGGTTTGGGTATGAGTGTTGATTAGTAACATTAATATAATTTATCTTGTTGAGCCTAACTCTAATGCAAATAGATAAAGATGAGTATTCATGTTTAACCTTCTTATATGATGGTATGATGGTGAAATAACCTCCTTAATATGATCATAACCTTAATGTGTTAATTGGTGGTTCTCATAGCCACATGGTTGATACTTTTTATGCTAAACATGTGCATTATGAATATGATGAAGGTTAATCATACCTAGATTCCTTGCATGTTGATGTTATAAAGGAATGTTCTTAATGTTAATATAACCCTACTATGATTGTTTATGAATATCTCTTAGCTCATTAATGCAATATTGTGTTGATCTGGTGTATTATATGTATGTGATGTTGTTGAGCCTTGTTATAAGGCATGGAAAGATAATGATGTTCTTGCAGGGAATAGTATGATGGTCTTAATGACCTTTGGGCATGGTTGAGCCCTGAATGAGGTGTAATCCTCTTTTGTTGATAAAGGTTGATACCCTGTGATATTATGAAAAGGATTTATATCCTATTATAGCATGATGGTCTTAATGACCTTTGGGCATGGTTGAGCCCTAAATGAGGTGTAATCCTCTTGTGTTGATAAGGGTTGATACCCTGTGATATTGTGAAAAGGATTTATATCTTGTGATAGTATGATGACTAATGTAGTCTCATGAATGACAAGTGAATAGTACCATGTGATGATGCTATGAGAAATTGTGTTTTACACATTTTATAACTTTTAAAGTTGTGATACTTATAGGCTTGCTAGATGTGAATTAGGGTTTGTATGTCCATTTGTTTGATGCATCCTTAATTCACCCAATTAGAGATAACTAATCAAGTGAAACTCTAATCATGTAGTGCCTTGTGCCATAGAAGCATCTTCAGTGTCAGAACTTGTTGGATGGTGAAATGAGTATTACTAAGGGAAACTCAAGGCACATACTATTGAGCATGTGGGGTGCTTGTCATCCTAACACCAAGTGTTTTAGGAAGATGGTTGCGGTCATACCTAGCCCACTTTTTGAGAATGACTTTGGTCGGGTCTTAGTGATTATAACATGATGTGATTAGAGGACAATTGTGGTTGTACCTCAGTGAATGGGTTTGAATACCCTAGATGCTAGCATCATGATCTGTACTAAGGTGGGCTAGTTACAAGACTATATGTCGTTGTTTTGCAGTTTGACTATATGTCACTGCGGTGTAGACTCGTACTGACCGAGTATGGAAAAGATCTTGGAGTCCGGCTCTTCCTCGATCCTATATGGAACTGATTGTGACCAAGCGATGGTCAATTGGACTTTAAGTGGTACGACTCAAACTCCCCAGGGCGTAATAAAAGATGTAATATAGTCGTGTAGCATATTTGTTTAGGGTTATACACAACGTTTTACATTGGATGATAACCCTTGTTTGTTATCTTTACATAAAGATGATGCTTAGTGCAATTAATAGATAGTAGATATACTTAGGTTGTGGATATGCTTAAGATTGTAGATGCATACATACAGTATCTATGCTTGTGTTGATAACTATACTGCTACTACCGATTATAATCATGATGCTAGCTATCTCACGTTGTTAGTTATGTTTATCATGCTAGCCATGCCTTTGTAACTAGAGATGCATATACTGCTAATCATGCTTAACCAGATAGTTGTGCTTATGTTGTTAGCTCTTCTTATGATGTTGATCTGTTCAACCTGTTAGACATGTTGATGTTGTTAGTTATGTATATGATATTATATTTATTCATGATGTTAGAGATGAGCATGCTACTAGACTCCTTTTATTGTTAATAGGGATATGAGAATAGACTGGCTAATGAAGATAGTTATTAACTACTTCTTTATGTATTTTGTTAATCATCAGTGATGTTGAGATTATTTGTTATATATGATTAAACTTCTTAAACTATCTCATTACCTAAAAATGTTGGAATCAATAAACGTTGTTGGAGGTTATATCTCTTGCTGGGATATGGGTCTCACCCTTGTGGTTCGCCACATTTTTTTAGGTAATCGGAAGTGACGAAAACAAACATGTGGAAGCAAAGAGGAGTTATAGTAATGAATCTTTAAGAAAGTTGATCAGATGTCTAGTGTGTCCTACATTTGTCCATGTACTCTCAGGTCCGGGTAGGAAAAGTCTGCATATGGTGTTTCAAACGAATCGAAATTTTGTTAGCACGTTAATGCTTGTTTGTGTGGCATATAAAATATTGGTATCCTGTGTATATATGTCGTGGCTAAGGTGATAGAACAATTTGTATCAAATTCTTGTCATAGTGTGGATAAAAGAAAGATGTTGGGCTCTTATGCAAATGTTTCTAAGCAGGTGTTGACATTGAAATTGGTTTTAATTTACCCATATTTTGGGTATGTGGTTAATTGGTGATTGATTGTGTTTTATGTTTTGAGTAATCTCATTTAGTGTAATGGGTTCTAAACCCATGGCCCAAGTGAGGCCATGTGACTATTGGATTTGCAAATAGGCCCTTGGCCCACAAGACAAAGAAATAAGAGACATTGTGCATAAATAAATATTAATGTCTTTAAGAATTGTTGGATAAAAGAAATATGAGATGATAAACAAATTTCCAAATGAAGATAAGATATGTGGTGTTTTAGATCATTAATGGAGTAATTTTCTACTGTAGTCAACAAGATTTTTGAGGCATCCACTGCTAGTATTTCAATATAACTTTTGGGATACTTAAAGATGATAACAAAAAGGAAGGAAATTCTAGAAAATTGGAGGAAAAGAGCGTTCTATGATATAATGGAAATTGTTTTAGTGAAATGTATAGGGGAGCAAGTTTTTTATATGAGATATATTTTGATAAATCCTTACAAATTAGATATAATTTGGGGGAAATAATAATGAGTTTCTATAATTGATTAAAGTAATATAGTGAAGAGAGATAAAGAATAATCTAAATTTCAATCCATGAAGAGTTTCCATAGAACGTTAATCCAATGTGTTCCATATAGTTATATGTTTTTTCTTATTGGATTTTAGTTTGCCAAATCCAAGTCTTGATGAGAAAGTGGTGATTTATTTTCATACCTTTAGAATTATAGAATATAACCTAAGATATTTTATATAAGGGAAGGAAGGAACATGAATTTCATTACTTCCCAAAAGTTATGCCTTGCTAATTACGTACAAGCATGGGAACTGATCGATTCACACACCTAGTACTACATATATCCAGTGGGATGAAGAGATGGAGGACTACCCCAATCCCCTCGAACCTATGTGTGTCTCTTCCATCGTAGTTCATTAACAAGGCTATCTTCCTCATCATGTTAGGACCTTCCTTGACCATGGTAGTCTAGGGTTTTCTCTATGGCAAGATATATGTTGACTCAATCAACCAACCTAGATTTCTCTCTCACACTGATTTTTTCCTCTACATCACACGATATCCAACCCACCCCATAGTTCTCTCTAGCTTCATCTAGGTTTGGCATCACACCAACAGGAAGAAGGTGGATCATGGTTTTTGATCAGAGAACCCTCCTCAGTTGTGGGTTTAGACAGAAGAACTCGACTATAGCGGCAATGTTGGATAATAACAGACATGAGGGCTATGTCCCCATATCTGACTTTCACTGACAACACTTGTGTCCTTCCCAAGAACTCCCCTCAACACTTCCAAGATCTTCCACTTCTTCTTCTTCACCTTTCTATTACAAAAATGTCAGGGTTTCTTAAAACAACCAACACCACGGGATAGGACTTCCATGAGTTTCATAGGCGGCCAATGGATGGTGGTTGGAGGTCCTAGTGTCACGGGGCATCTTTCATGGTAGTGTTGTGCTTGAATCACCTTACGACATGTGTGGGTGTCTGTTTTCCTATCGCACCAGTGTGAGTATACAGGTATGCATGCGAGGATGAGTGTCGTAGTCCACTGGACCATAAAAGAAGAAAGGGACGGAGTCCCATTTCAACTACACCCTCCCCCCTTTCAGCTGGGCTTAGTCACAACATTCCCAAGAAGTAATTCACAGACCTAATAAAGAAGGTAAATCACTGTCTTAACATTTATGTGTCAGCGCATGATTGGTGGATGATGGTTTATTTTATAAAATTGGTAGTTAATTATTGGTAGCACTGGTGATAACAAACATATATATATCAAATCAATCAGGAAAGTGAGAGGAACATAAGTAAAATATAATTGAGACCTAATTTTGATCCTAGTTTTAGAAGTAGGACTAATGTATGATTAATAAGTGATTAAGCTATAAAAACCCTAGATTCTTGTAATTATGATGATTAAATTTGGTTGTTCTGATATGTTACAAGATATTGTTGAATATAATGATAATATAAGATGATCATGATGGTAATGTTGGATAATAAGATTTCTAAGTGAATAACCATATACGTGATCAATTAAGGTTGTAAGATCAAACATCATAACTTGTAATGATCTTAATGAACTTAATCTGATCTAGTTGTTCATAGTGAAAGGATATGATGGATGAAGTAATTAGGATTCACCTGATGTCGATATGTAATGGAATCAGATTTTGTGCCCATATTATCTGGCCAGACCTGAGACAACCCAAACCCTAGATTAGGATCCGAGTAGGGTTTGATATGAATAATGTGGTGGTGAAACTTTAGGATTTGCATACTTGAGATTAAATGTTGATTACTTGAATCTGTGGATTGGATTTATTGAATAAACTTAAAGTATATACTGCATGATCTGCAAGGTTCTACAAGAGGTATGTGGTTATGATTATGACCAAGTGTTTCTCAAAGATTGTTTAAATAAATTTTTGGTTGTTTATTTACATTCTATTCAGTTATAATGCGACTATGAGTATCACATAAGAAAGATATCATATTCTAAACCCTAGCTTGACATTCATAAAGGGGTGATGGACACAAGACCTAGAGGGACAATGATCACACCTAAGAGAGCATATCTAGCATGGGTTGGAATATGCAATGAAATTTCCAATTCTTATTTGCAAGTAATTGTTTGATTATATGTTGTTAGCTTGCGCATTTTTTTCATGTCATTTTAGGTAAATGCAAGATAAGAAGATATCGAGATATGATAAACTAGATGAAATTACTTGAAGGCATTAAAGCTAACTAAAGTAGAATTAGATAGATACTTCTTCTCATATGTACAATTTTGATGATAAAAATTTATGTAACTCCTTAGAGGAGAATCTTATAAACAATATTTGAATTAATGGAAATGATGTGCTATTATTTGTTATTTGGTAAAGATATGGATTCTGGGAATTTCAGGTAATGACTCTCAAATTTTAGGGTCTTTTCTTGATTGGGGGATGCTGAAAAGTGAGGTCATGACATTTGGTATCAGACCTAGGTTTTTCAAATAATATTTAATAGTTTATATTTTTAGGTAATCTGTAGAAATATAAGGAAAGTTATTAGGGCATCGACTGAAGGTGATGGTGCCTAGAAAGGGTCAGGGCTTTGGGGACTGACAATATTTTCCTCTACACCATTAAATTTTTATACAAGGACTCCTTAGCCACAGTGATACTAGCCCGAAAAGAACCTAGGGTTTGCCTGAATGTAATGATTCCTCTTAAGTCTTCTCCTCTCTTATTTCATCCACTTATCATCCTCTTGCTTATTAACCCTAAAAGATACTTCTGTCCTCATCTCAAGTTATGATTCTTAAGAAGAAGTATGATTAAGGCATCCTCTTCCAATTAATGTACATTTAATAGGGAAATAATGATAAAGTAAAAGAAAATGTTTTATGGTTTTCCTTACAAGGGTAAACCCTAGATGGAACTAGGGTTGGTTTAGGAATACCTTAGTGGGTGAAGGGACATAGAAAACATAAGATGTAGGGTGTAGTATCTAACCCAAACCCTAAGCCCTAATCTTGGGAAATGGGACTAGTGTGGGTGATAGAGTAACCCTACCTATATGAACCCTAATTAGGGTAAAAGGGAATAAGAAAAATCCAAATGAGTTTAGGTGACCCAGTCTCCCATGCATGAATGTATGTAGAGCAAGGCTTTCATGTAAATGGTTTTTTAAGAAAGATGAGTAACCAATGGTTATAAAAAATGAAAACTCAACTTTTAGGGTTGGTGTCCCAACTTGGAGTGGGTTAGCACAACGATGGGAAAAGGACCTATGGGGGAGGCAAAACCCTAAACATGTGGGGTCAGGTTTTGGCTAGAGATCTTAACCTCCTTCTATGAGTCAAGAAGACACCCTAGGTTAGGACCTTCCCTAGAAGGGTGAGTTGACCAAGCAGTTTAAGAATTGAGGTAACCTTGAATGTCACCTAAAGTGTGAAGGATTAATTATAAAAAAATATGAAACCACATACGTTCTTTGAACCCATGTATGCCATCTCTATGGGACATGAGGAATGTCACTAAGGAAGTGGTTGAAAGTATGTGACCAAGTCAGGATAGGAAGGTCACTAACCGGTCAAGCTGGAAAAGGAAGGTTGATATAAAAATAAAGTCACTATAATCACCAGTGATCAAGCAAGGATAGAAAGGTCACCTATAGGCCAAGCCATGAAAGGAAGGCCGATATAAGAGGAAACCATTACAATGATTGATGATCAAGCGAGGATAGGAAGGTCATCAATAGGCCAAGCCGAGAAAGGAAGGCCGATGTAAGAGGAAGTCATTGCAATGACTAGTGATCAAGTCGGGATAGGAAGGTCACCAATAGGCTAAGCTGGGAAAGGAAGGCCGATATAAGAGGAAGTCATTGCAATGACTAGTGATCAAGTTGGGATAGGAAGGTCACCAATAGGCCAAGCTGGGAAAGGAAGGTTGATATAAGAGGAAGTCACTGAAATGACTAGTCACCAAGTCGGGAAAGGAAGGTTGCCATGAAATCCCAAGACCAAGAGGGAAGCTTGACATGAGACAATGCAGGGATATAAAATGAAAAATGTTTACCCCAAGAGATGAAGGAAATTCAAGTTAAATAATTTCATAAGAAAATATTGTGCTCGAAAATGGTTGAAATTGTGATATATCGATAAACCCTAGGTAGGATAGAACCCTAAGTTGATCCCAAGGTCAAGTACAGAGGATTAAAGGTACATAAGACATATGAGGTTAGGAGGTGATCATGCCCTAAATGCATAATACCATGGGCCCAGGATATAGTCGTTGATGTTGCATGAGGCCCATGGGTCAGGAGATTGGCCACCTTCATGTGTTTATGAGGCCTAAGGGGTGAATGTGATAGGCACTCCATAAGTGCATAAGGCCCATGAGGCTAGGAGGATATCACTTCAAAGGTACCTATACCCCTAAATACCTTAAAGAAATGACTAAGGCTAATGAGACATGAGGTGTAAAAATAAAAGATACAAGAATTCATGTAATGATGGTGATAAATCTTAAACTAAAGAATGAGAAAGGCATTTGACTTCATGAGATGTAAGGATATCATGAAGTTAAAAAGTAATTACAGTTTGGAACCTAAGATTCTAAATTTTAAGGTAATGTGTGTATACACCATCTATACTCTTGGAATGGGATGAACTTTGTATTTGGGTTGTAGCCATATGCTTATTTCATCTTATAATGAGTGATAGAGATTGGGTAGACACATGTTATGTTGAGAATGGATACCCTAAGTTTAGGTTAATGACAAGATCTAGGGTTTGAGGTGTTACCTCACCCTCATGTGAAAATAAATGAAAAATAGGTTGGAAACCTAGGTGAAAAGGTAATTACCAAGTGAAAAAATAGTGAAAATGAAATCATTAAGTATAATGGGAATGTGTAAGTACCTTGAATTGAATTTGAGTACCAACCTCAGTAATGTGAGGAATTTTCTATCAATAAAAGTTTGTTAAGATATCTAAGAAGGGTTGCTAACCCTAAGGTTAGAAACTAAGATGAGTTATCATTCACTTTGAAATTACTAGGTTTGAATTTTGGGGACAAAATTCCTTTTAAGGAGGGGTGAATGTAATATCCTCAATTTTGGTGATATGAAATTATATAGATATGACGCATGAATTAAGAAGTAAAGTCCCCAATAGTATTATTTATGGAATAATAATGTTATCCACGTTGTCGCATGGGTGCAACCCATGGCCCAAGCGAGGCCCATGTGACTATTGGCTTTGCAAATAGGTCCTTGGGGCACAAGATAAAGAAATAAGAGATGTTTGGCATAAATAAATAGCTATGCTTTAAGAATTGTTGGATAATAGAAATATGAGATAATAAACAAGTTTTCAAAAGAAAATAAGATATGTGGTATTTTAGATAATTAATGGATTAATAGTCTAACTCAGTTTGGCAAAATAAGTTTTGAGGTATCCATTGGTATTGTTTTAATATTACTTTTGGGATACTTAAAGATAATAAAAAAGGAAGGGAATTCTAGAATTGGGAAGAAAAGGTGTTCCATGAGATAATGGAAATTTTTTAAATGAAATGTTTAAGGGAGCAAGATTTGTATACGAGACCTATTCCAATACATCCCACAAATTAGATATAAGTTAGGAAAAATATTAATGAGTTCCTATAATTGATTTAAGGAATATATTGAAGGGAGATATAAAGAATTATCTATATTTCAAGCCATGAAGAGTTTCCCTAAAAAGTTAATACAATGTGTGCCATATAGTTATATGTTTTTTCTTGTTGGCTTTTAGTTTGAAAAATCCATGTCTTAATAAGAAAGTGGTGATTTCTTTTTGTGACCTTTAAGATTATAGAATAAAACCTAAGAGTTTTATATAAGGGAAGGAAGGAGGAATGTATTTAATTACTTCCCAAAAGTGATGCCTTCCCAATTACGTACAAGCATGGAAACTGACCGATCCACACACCTAGTACTACATAAATCTGGTGGGATGAAGAGAAGGGGGACTACCCCAATCCCCTCGAGCATGGGTCTATCTCTTCCATCATAGTTTAATAGGAAGGATATCTTCCTCATCATGATAGTACCTTCCTTGACAATGGTAAGCTAGGGTTTTCTCTGTGGCAAGATACTAGCCGACTCAATCAACCAAACAAGCTTGCTCTCTCTTCCTTATCTCTTCCTCTACATTTCATGACATTCAAACCACCCCATACTCCTCTCTAGCTTCATCTAGGTTTGGCATCACACCAATAGGAAGAAGGTGGAATTGGGTTCCTGATCTAAGAACCCTCCCCAGCCATGGGTTCAAACATAGAAACTCGACTACAATGACAATGATGGCTTATAACTGGACATGAGGACTCTAACCCCATCTCCAACTTTCAACATTGTTGGTTTCCTTACCCAGAACTCCCCTCGATACCTCCTTGTCACATCTCTTTTTCAGCTATCTATTCTGGAAACACCAAGGTTTTTTAAAACATGAGCTTCTTAGGCGATTAATTGATGGTGGCCAGAGGTGTCAGGGTTGCAGGGAAGCCTCCGTGCTAGCATCATGCTTGAGGCACCTTGTGATGAGTGTGGGTGTCTATATTCCCATTATGGCAATGCCAATGTACGAGTATGCCTGTGATGATGAGAGCCGCAGTCTATAGGACCACAAAAGAAGAAAGGGACAGATACTTGTTTCCACTAGGCTCACCCACTTTTGGTTGGGCTGAGTCACAACATGAGCAAGAAGGAATTCACGGGCCTGAGAAAGAAGGTAATGCACAGTCTTAATGCTGACATGTCATCACATGATTGGTTGATGATTGTCTACTTTGTAAAATTGGCAGTTAATTATTGGTAGCTCGGGTGATAACAAAAATATATATCTTATTGATCAAGAAAATGAGAGGAACATAAATAAAGTATAATTGAGACCTAATTTTGATCCTAGTTCTAAAAGTAGGACCGATGCATGATTAATAAGTGATTAAGGTATAAAAACCCTAGTTTTGGTAATTATGATTCTTAAAATAGTAAATCAAAGATCATAACTTGTAATAATCTTAATGAACTTAATCTGATCTAAGTGTCCATAATGAAAGGATGTGATGTAAATAATAATTAGGGTTTCACCTAATGTGAATATGCAATGGAATTAGGGTCTGTACCCATATTCCCTATCCAAACCCAAGACAATCCTAAACCCAAGATTAGGATTTGAGTAGGGTTTAATCTAAATAATATGATGGTGACACTTTAGGATTTACAGATTGCACATTAAATGTTGATTGCTTAGATCTATTGATTGGATTGATTGAATATACTTGAATTATATACTGTGTCATGTTCATGGTTCTACAAGAGGCGTGTGGTTATGATTATGGCTACCCACAATATCAATTATCGAGGTTTATCGAGTGTTTCTTAAAGATTGTTCAAATAAACTATTGGTTGTTTATTTACATTCTGTTCAATTATAATGCCACTATGAGTATCACATAAAGAAAGATATCATATTCTAAACCCTAGGATGACATGCATCGAGGGGTGATGCTCACGAGCCCTGGAGGGATAGTAATGACACCCAAGAGAGCATATCTATCATGGGTTGGAATATGCAATGAAATTGCTCGTTCTTATTTGCAAGTAATTGATTAACTACATGTTGTTAGATTTCTTTAACACTTTTGCATGAACCAACGTACACAATATAGCAATATACTGATTTGTGCATTTGTTTCATGCTATTTTAGGTAAATGCAAGATAAGAAGATATCAAGACATGATAAACCATATGAAATTACCTGAAGGCATTAAAGCTAAGTAAAGGAGGATTAGATAGATACTTATTCACATATCAAAATTTCTAATGATAGAAATTCATATAACTCCTTAGAGGAGCATCTTGTAAACAATATTTGAATTAATCAAAATTATATGCTATTATTTGTTGTTTGGTAAAAATATGGATCCTTGGGAATTTTTTATAACAACTCTCAACCCTTTAGGTCTTTCCTTAATTGGGGGATGTTGAAAAGTGTGGTCGTTACAACATAGATGAAAATGAAAATTTCATGCCATGAGATGATATTGGCAAGATCGCATCATGGCCTGATACAAAGTCCTTCACTGATTTTGCAAAAAGTCTTGGCATCACCTTCGACTCTGAAACCACATCCAACTATCAGTTAATAACATCAAAAAAATCATGGGATGGCATAACCAGAGACATACACATAGTACAAACTTAGAGTTTCAACATATAAACCTAACATAAAATACATTTTTCATCATTTAGAGAAGATCATTCTTTAGTTATGATCATCTCTACCTAGAACATTTATGGATCATTAAACTCTAGGAGAAGAAAAATCATCCGTAGATTTGTATATAAAAACAACATAAATCATCACATTTGAAGAAACAAAAACGCATCTAAACCCCTTAGCACTCAAACTATAGGAGGGAAACAAATAAACGAATGGTACCAGCTTCCCCCGGATGGCTACAAAGGGGGTATACTTATAGGAATAAGCAACAAACTTTTCAATATCACTTGACATGAGAGTTGTGATTACAGTAACTTTACACATTAAACCACATTGACTTACATTCATGGATATTCATGGGCACATATGGAGAACCTAGTCAAGATAAACAACACTACATACATGACATCTCTGACCTCTACAATATTTTCTTATGCATCCCTTAGATCATAGGGCGTGACTTCAGCATCATCACTAATGGTACCGATAGACTTAATTCAAATAGCATACCTACACCACTTAGATAGTTTGATAAGTTTCTCCAATACAACATCACAGAACAAAAAATGATTAACATCCTCTCATCAAATGTCAAATATACTTGGAATCGCAGTTCTTCTTGGGCTAGAACATACCACTTTCTATGCTCACAGTCTTGGTAGGAATATTGCGCTCACTCTTATGCCATAGTATCACCTAGACCTATTTCAATCCACTTCCCTATTAACATCAACACCTCCTATATAAATTGGGGTCATAAGCGATTCCATACCTAAAGTTTTTGTCTCACTAACCCTAATTTCAAGCTTATCTGCTCACAAAACTGGTTACCAACACCTAGTCACTTCTCTGAACCGGTATTCCACATTATAAACAACACCGAGAGAATTAGAACTGCTCTAGAACATTACAACAAGAACAAGAATGGAAATATCCTATATAAACTTGGAGACTTAAAAGTCATTCTTTTTAAAGTTGACAACAATCCCCACATAGACCCTACCTTCACACTAGTTGTTAGATCAGAAATGAAAAACATCCAAGATAAGCTTGACATTCTTTACAAAAAAAGGGATAAGATAAAATGGATTGTCAAAGGTGAGAAAAACACCAACTAATTTCATAAATGTTGCAACTATAATGCCAGAATAAATTCTATTTGTAGTCTTACCATTAGCGGGTCCAGCACCACAAATAAACACCTGATCACAACCATATTGTCAGATTCTTTTGTAAGGTCTTTAACAACAATTACAACCCATATTTCCTCACATCTATTGACTAGACCAAACTATGTATAAATACCATTAACACACCATGTGATATCATTGCACCTTCACTGAAGAGGAACTCAGGAGTGCTATCTTTAATCTTGGCATGGATAAATCACCTAGTCCTTGTGGCCTAAACATCAAGTTCTATCATACCATGTGAAAGTAGATAAAATATGACTTCATGAACCTTCTCAACCATATCCACAACCATGGCCATATACACAATCAAATAAGAGCCCTAAACCACATTCATATTGCTCTGATCAAGAAGGTTGACCAACTAGAATCTATCAACCAATTTAGACCAATTAGCCTAATCAACTCATCATGCAAAATCTTTGCTAAAATTATGATCAGCTGAATGTAACCTTTTTTTAATGGTATTATTGATCTAAGCCAATGCACATTCCTTAAAAAAATAAATATATAGGATTCTTAGATCATGGTTAATGATACCATACACTCATATAAAAACAAATCACTTATCCTAGCACTCAAACTGGATTTTGAAAAAGCTTTTGACAATGTCAACTGGAACTGTGTCATTCACACCTTGTAGGGATATGGTCTCCACATAAATGGATCAGTTGGATACATGGTTGCATTTCCACTCACATATTATCTACTATCATAAATGGAACTCCATTTGTCTTTTTACAAAACACAAATGGTCTTAGACATGGTGACCCTTTATCTCTGTATCTTTTTATGATGATCACGTCTTTATTAACCAATATGATAAAGATTGGCACGGATAAAGGACTCATTGAATCCCCATTTGAATGTTTTAAACATGTTATTCAATATGTTGATAACACCATGATCCTCATTAAACCTAAGGACTCCTGTATTCTTAACACTATATGTATCATTGGCATCTTCTCATACATTTCTGGGTGCAAGATAAACCTGAAGAAATCATTAATCATTGGCATTCATATCCAACCAGACATCTTAGATAGATACAAAACCCTACTTAAATGCAAGATACAAAACTCCCCATTCACTTATCTAGGCCTCCCTATCTCACCATTTCCCATATCCAATCTTAGTTGGAAGCTTATCATTGATAACTAAATCATTGACTCTCACCATGGACAAACAACTTTCTCAACTTACCTGGAAGACTCACACTCCTAAATATCTCCTTGACTACAATCTCCACATATTATCTCAATTGCATTCCACTTCCAGATAAGTCACTTAGACCTATTGATATCCTAAGGAAAAAGTTCTTCTAGAATCAATTTGCTATAAACACAAAAAATCTAAGATCCAAATGGTAGACTGGAATACTATTTGTTCTCTAAAAAGATATGGTGGATTGGGAATCATCAACCTCAATATACATGCTATTTGCCTTATTACAAAAATCATCACCTCTCTTTCCTCTAATCAAGACAAAATTTGGAAACGTTTCATCTTGTAGAAATATTACCATAAAAAAAACCCATGGTGGACCACTGCCAAAGGCGTTGTCTCCCCATTGTGGAAATACATAAATAAACAAACAAACACTATCATTAATGTGATCAACCCCCCTTAAATGTCTCAAGAAACATAAATTTCTAGCCTAACTTGTGGTATCATGAATCACCCATACAATAATTGGGATGTAACATCCATATTCCTCAAACCTTTAAGCACTGCAAAAGCTTTGTCCCTCCTGACTAGAAATAGATGTAATTGTCTCAAACATCTCCTTAAACCATTCATATCCCCCAAAACTATGGAAAACATCATCCAAATTCTGAAAAACAATACTACAAACTGCTTATCATGGACATGGAGAAATACATACACACCTCATCATGCGTATCGTTTCCTCACCTACATGGGCAGCAATATGTCACATTTCTAGAAAATCACATGCCCATTAAAAACCAAGATTGTCATATGGCTCATTATATACAAAAAAATTGCTCACTGACCAAAACCTAATGAAATGAGGCATATATGGGTCAACATAATGTTATATGTGCCAAAATAACACTACACCACTCAAAATCTCTTCATGCATTGCCCATTCACTACCCAGATTCAAAATAAATTCTTTAATAACAAAACAACATCTCATGATTCAAGTATAAAAAACTTCATCAACAATCTAAAACCAAAAAACCATATGCGTGCACACAAAATATTGATGGTTGCAATCATCTTGAATATCTTGATTGAAAGAAATACTAGAAAACACAACCACAAAAATAACATTGTCCATTGAATAATATCAAATATTAAAAACACATATACTTTATATGTTCATTGTAGGTCTTCCTAATCCAGAGAGGCGAGAAGATGAGGCACATTAGGCTACTTTCAAGAACAGTTTTAGTGGTGAAATGAGATTCACTCTAGAGGAAATCATGGTATATGACATCAGATTTTGAGTAGCTCAAATATCCAAAATTGGATCTAGTTGTATTACTTCTTTAAGCTTGAGGGTTGTTTTTTAATGGGTACCTCCCCCCAGGGCATACCATCTTTATTTCACCAAGTTATCTTTATCATGTTTTTATCTATTCTGTTCTTTAAACTCTTGGCCACACCTCTAGTGTCATCTAATTGTTTTATCCTACGTACATTTCGATCTATAGATAGTTTTGTTTGCAAATCCTACTATCTAATATAATTATAGAACTTTCATAAAAACAATCATGTTATAAATTACTTGGGTAAATTCACATTTCCATAGCTACATCTAACTTGTCATTATTCTGGTTTCTAAGACTTTAGAATGTCTTTATTTACATTACATATATTTGTACTACACTTTAGGTTGACTTTCTTTATATTCCACAGGAAAATTACCATATTTTTCTATAAGTCCTTTATATTGATACTCATAATGCATGTTATCCCCCTCGATATTTTTTATGACAATGCTCAACATTTTGTATCCACCTCCTTGCATTGTGTATCCTACAACATCAACTCTTGAATGTGCTTCTTAGCAATGGTAAGTTCTTGGGTGAATGAAAGGCCCTCCTTAGTATATAAAAATCTAGTATGGGGATGGACATGTCAACTCCCTACTGACCTTCTATATTTTATGACATATTAAAAGGTATAAATCCAAATCTTCAATTTAGACTTTCTTTCAAATAGTAGGTTGATCAAGTATGCATGTGTTTTTTTATCTTGCCCACCTTCCTATCTAGACGGTGGCATTATTGATATTTATCCTGTGACATTCTAGATTATCACAGCCTCACCCCTTCAGAACCCCAATTCCCTCTTGAGAAGAAGTCATGCTCTCTTAATGTGGAAAATAGGGAACCATTTCTCTGTTTGTCTAGACTGTGAAACTTTAACACTACCATTTTTGTGTTTATGCTTTATTATGTCATTGTCAGTGGTGGTTTGGTCTTCTTATGTGTGCAAGTCTATGGATACCCCTATTGCATGATAGTTGTGCAGAAAGGAACCTGGTCTTCAATTGAGCTACTTTGAACAATGACATATGCAATGCAACATGTATATTTACCCCTCATCAACCTTTCTTCTACATGTAGTCACTCCTACCATGCCTCTTAAGCCACAAGCTACCTCATCTAATCCCAATCTATCCTTTTTTCCTTTATCTAATCTACATTGTGTCTTAACTTGATTCTTCCATTTGAGTTTTTTTAGGACAATAGTGTCACAATAAACTCATGCATTCTCTCTATTTGCCTTTTCTTTCCTTTTCCATGTTGCTCCCTACATATATTACAGGACTTCCTTCTTGGCCCCATTTTACTCCACCTCTATGTAGTTTTGTGCCTTGTGGCATCTAAAGGTGAAGAAGCATTGTTTATGGTTCTCAGCAATTCTTTATTGAAGTATGTTCCTATTTCAATGTAAATTCTTTCATTTATTATGCATGTACAATCTATGTTGTTATTTACTCTATGATGGTGTGTGCATGTTCTTCTCCCCATTTCTTGCTCCATCACCATTCATAGTATCTATTGGCTCCTTTACGCAACACTACAAATAAAAATTGTGTAATATAGCATAATGGTTGGTTACCTACTTTGAGTTATTTATGACTCCTAAAATAAGTCTTGTTCTATTGCATTGCTGCAAAATCAAACTACCCTTTATGAAAGCCTTGTGCGTTAGGATGTTAATATAACATTTTGTTTTGGGGGTGAGGTGGATCTTAAAACAAGTTTCCCCCATTTGATTAACTTTACCATTGTGAATGGCTTTGTTTTTCTAATTTATTGACATTGTTGTTACTAATTATATCCATATACAGATTTTTACCCTAGATTGAGCAAATTTTAATTGCAATCCTTATCTTATTTCTTGATTGGTTTCACATTAGATTTGCTATCATGGCTGGTATGGTTTTAGTTTATTTATTTGACATGTGTGACATGTTGTATGCCATAAACTTGGTGTAATAAATTGGTTGATTTACCATATGTTCAGTGGCCAAAATTAACTAGTTTCTTTGACCCTATATTCTATTTGTTTTTTTATTGATCTTAGTAATAAACAATAAGGTGATTCTACAAGCTCGTTCACTTGTGGACCGTTCCGCACAATTGTACTACAAGTGTAAGGCCCTTGAACTTGCTTAAAGTGTTTAATAAGCTTAATTACCATAATTGAGTGCTTATAACCCTAATCTAACCTTTTTATATGCTTTGGAATCATAATACAAGCTTAAGTTTCAAATTTGATCCAATTTGGACATTGTTTGAGCGAGTTATGCAATTTTATGTACATTTTAGACTTTTCTACAATTTACCCAAATCTGAGGTTTTATTGCAATTTGTCACATGCATTATGTTCCTTGTATGTTAAATTATCATTCTTGAGATATTTGAGCCAAGGGGCGCCTAGTTGAACCTTGGTTTGGAGATGTTTTCTTCAAGAGTATTTTAGGGTTTACCCCTTTATGGATGAGCGACCTTTAGGAGCTATCAACAAAGGGTTTATTTGTTTGGCTTGGAAAACTGAAAAACGGTGGAAAAGAAGGTCTCCATGAACTTTGGGGCAGATTCTTGTGTGTCTTCTTATATATTCTCAATAGTTTAAGGCCATGGACACATGGAGAGCTACTAGGACACCTCAAGTTTTTCTCTTACTTTATCCTAAAGTTTTATATACCTCTCCTTAAGAACCCAAATGAAACTTTTTCTCTCTACCACTTCCCTCCTACTAAGAGCTTTGTCTTTCCTCATTTCTATTATAGAGGACCTATCCCAATAAGAATAAGGTGTGGATCTTCTGTGTAGAAGCATCTAGGGTTACAATTTGCTTCCTTTAGGGTTTCTAAAGCTCTTTCTTGGTGATCTTGACCTAAACAAGTAAGTATTCCCTTCTTTACTCTGTTTCTTTCTTTTTTCTTTTTCCTCCAACCTTTCTACAGGTTGTAACCTTGATGTTCCATGGTAGAAGTTTCTCTAGAACTCAAGAATCTACCTTTCTTGCTTCTTCTTCTTCTAGGGTTTTGCTTCCTTGTGGAGAAGGGTGCCTACTTGGCTGAGTTCAGATCTAAAACTAGGGTTTTCTTGCCTTCTTTGCTCGAGTTTCTTGCATCTAGAAATCTGTTCTTCTCAGTAGAGATGAGTTTTATAACCCTTTTTACTTATATTGGTTATGATAAGCTTGTTAGCTCATGTACTTGCCTAAAAATGGTGATTTAAGCTTGAAGAAGTTAAGCTTGCTTGAGATTTCAATTTTTATGGTGTTCCCTATTTTGTTTTCAGTATTAGATGAACTTCAGTATTATATGAACCGATAATCATTTACACATTCTTCCCAAGGTATAAGATGGATTGGTTCAGGTTGATAACACAACCTATGGTGCTAAGCACCTAACAGTCGATGGTCCAAATTAGGGTCTTCAAGCTATTTCCTTCACTATCACACAATCGATGGTGATACCATGCAACAACCAATGGTGTTGCTATCTTGACAACTGATGGTGGTGATCAAGGGTGTCAATCAATGGTGACAACCTATGGTCACCCCTTAGGTCAGGTTTTGGCTTAATTAGAAGCTTAATGATCAACCACTAAGTACCCTAATGATGTTGTCAATCAATGATGACATTAGCTTAATATCCAATGGTGTTAAATGAATATAGTGTTGATCTAACAACTGATGGTGAGTTAATGACCACAACTAATGATGGATCACGTCTCCACAACTGATGGTAAGTTAAGACTTTAGATGTAGCTTCAATTTGTCTATAAACCAATGGTTTCTTGGTTTTATTGATTCAGTGGTTAGACCTATACTCAAGTTGATGGTTTTGAATAATGAACCTGATTCAATGAATGAGATTGGGGATTCAACATCCAATGAATTATAATAAATTCCATAGAATTATATGTGGGATCTAGTGATGAGAATTCAATGGTCCAATGCCTTTAATTTGTGGTCTTACCATTGCCCTCATATGGTTATATTTGCTAAATCTCCAAAATAAGTGAATGTGTAACTCTAATGTGGTATAGCTTGTTACGCTTGAACCTAATCTAACAAAATGATGATTATTGGATATAATTATCCTCTTGAATGATTAATATGACAATGTATTACACTCTTCTTATGTTGAAACCTCGATATAGTACTAATTGAATACCATAGTTCCTTGACATGTTAAAACTATGGGACATGTATGTGTTGATGATCTTTTAAGCCTTGTTTAAGGCATGGAATGATAACGGTGATCTTATAGGGATCAATGTGATGGTCTTAATGACCTTTGGGCATGTTTGAACCCTAATTGAGGTGGAATCTTCTTCATGTTCCAATAAGGGTTGAAACCCTGGAATTTGTTGTATAGAATTCCGATCAGGGATTGGCAGTGGAAAGTATGATGGCTTCCATGAGGTGGGTGATGGTACAGTTTGTTACCACAATAGGACAGTAGTTCCTGATGTTGATGGGTTGAGGAAGATGGTACTTGAGGAGACTCACTCCTTGATGTATGCAATGCATCCTATGAGTACCAAGATGTATCAGAACTTGAAGGACTTGTATTGGTGGTCAAGTCTAAAGCGTGATGTGGTAGAGTTTGTTGCTAGATGTTCAGTTTGTCAACAGGTGAAGGTTGAGCACCAGAAGCCTGCAGAGACATTACAACCCTTGACAATACCATAGTGTAAGTGGGATCATATTACCATGGCCTTTGTGGTTGGTCTTCCTAGGACAGCTAAGGGTCATGATTCCATATGGGTGATAATAGATAGATTGACTAAGTTGGCTCACTTTCTACCAGTCAAGATGATGTTTATAGCAGAGAAGTTAGCACAGGTGTATGTTGATGAGATAGTCTGTTTGCATGACATTCTAGTGACTATAGTTTCTGACAGAGGTCCATAGTTCACAAGTCATTTTTTGGAACATTTGCATTTAGCAATGGGAACACAGCTGAGGTTCAACACAACTTTCCATCCATAGACTGATGGCCTATTTGAAAGGACTATTCAGACTTTACAAGATCTTTTAAGGGCATGTGTGCTACAATTTCTTGGGGGTTGGGATATACATCTGAGTCTAATAGAGTTTTCCTATAACAATAGCTACCAGAGAAGCATATATATGCTTCCTTATGAGGCTCTATATGGGATACGTTGTCATTCTCCTCTTTGCGGGTATGAGATAGGTGAATACCAAGTTTTGGGTCCCGAGCTAGTACAGCAAACTACAGAAAATATTAAAGTGATACAACAATAGTTGAAAGCAACTCAGGATATACAAAAGTCTTATGCAGACAACCATCAAAGACTATTTTAGTTCCAAGTTGGAGACATATTATATCTTAAGGTCTCTCCTTAGAAAGGTGTGCTAAGGTTTGGGAAGATGGGAAAGTTATCTCCTAGGTTTATGGGACCATACCCAATATTAGCTCGTGTTGGAAAGGTGGCATACAAGTTGGAGCTACCTCCAGAGATATACAAGTTTGATAATGTTTTCCATATCTCCATGTTGATGAAATGCCATCCAAATATAGAGCAAACAATCCAACCAGTAGAGGTTGAGATAGATGAGGATATTTCCTATGTTGAGGGTCCTGTGTTGATCCCGGATAGAAGGGTGAACAATTTGAAGAAGAAATATAATGTGTTAGTGAAGGTTTTGTGGTATCATCATGGTGTATAGGAAGCCACATGGGAACTGGATAATGAGATGCATAGAAAGTATCCATCTCTCTGTGTAGGATTTCGAGGGTGTAATCCTTGTTAGGGGTTTATAGTTGTAAGGCCCTTGAGCTTGCTTAAAGTATTGAATAAGCTTAATTACCATAATTTAGTTCTTATAACCCTAATCTAACCTTGTGATATGCTTTGTAATCATAACACTTTCTTAAGTTTCAAATTTGGTCCAATTTGAACAGTGTTTGATCAAGTTATGTACATTTTAGACTTTTCTACAATTAATCCAAATATGAGGTTTAATTTGCAATTTGTCACATGCATTATGTTCCTTATATGTTATCTTATCATTCTTGATCTAGTTGAGCCAAGGGGCTCCCAGTTGAACCTTGGTTTGGAGATGTTTTCTTCAAGGGTATTTTAGGGTTTACCCCTTTATGAATGAGCTACCTTTAGGAGCAATCAACAAAGTGTTTATTTGTTTGGCTTGGAAAACCAAAAAATGGTGGCAAATCAGGTCTCCATGAACTTTGGGGTAGATTCTTGTGTGGCTGCTTGTATATCCTTAATAGTTTAAGGCCATGGACACATGGAGAGCTACTAGGACACCTCAAGTTTTTCTTTTTCTTTATCTTAAAGTTTTATATACCTCTCCTTAAGCATCCAAAGAAACTTTTTCTCTCTACCACTTCCCTCCTGCTAAGAGCCTCATATTTCCTCTATTCTATTGTGGAGGACTATCTAAGGAAGAAGAAAGTGTCGATCTATTTGGTAGAAGGATCTAGGGTTATGATTTGCTTCCTTTAGGGTTTCTAAAGCTCCTTCTTGGTGATCTTGACCTAAAAAAGTAAGTATTCCCTTCTTTCCTCTATTTCTTTCTTTTTTTTTTCCTCCCACCTTTCTCCAGGTCGTAACCTTGATGTTCCATGGTAGAAGTTGCTCTAGAACTCAAGAATCTACCTTTCTTGCTTCTTCTTCTAGGGTTTTGCTTCCTTGTGGAGAAGAGTGTACTTGGCCGGGTTCAGATCTAAAACTTGGGTTTTCTTGCCTTCTTTTCTCGATTTTCTTGCTTCTAGAAGTTTGTTCTTCTCAGTAGAGATGATTTTTATAACCCTTTTTACTTATATTGCTTACTATAAGCTTGTTAGCTCATGTACTTGCCTAAAAATGGTGATTTAAGCTTGAAGAAGCTAAGCTTGCTTGAGATTTCAATTTTTATGGTGTTCCCTATTCTGTTTTCAGTATTAGATGAACCTATAATCATGGGCATGTTCTTCCCAAGGTATAAGATGACTTGGTTCAGGTTGATAGCACAACCTATGGTGCTAAGCACCTAACAGTCGATGGTCCAAATTAGGGTTTTCAAGCTATTTCCTTCACTATCACACAACTGATGGTGTTGCTATCTTGGCAATCGATGGTGGTGATGAAGGGTGTAAATCGATGGTGACAACCTATGGTCACCCCTTAGGTCAGGTTTTGACTTAATTAGAAGCTTAATGATCAACCACTAAGTACCCTAATGATGTTGTCAATCAATGATGACATTAGCTTAATATCCAATGGTGTTAAATGAATATAATGTTGATCTAACAACTGATGGTGAGTTAATGACCACAACTGATAGTGGATCAGGTCACCACAACTGATGGTAATTTAAGACTTTAGATGTAGCTTCAATTTGTCTATAAACCAATGGTTTCTTGGTTTAATTGATTTAGTGGTTAGACCTATACTCAAATTGATGGTTTTGAATAATGAACCAGATTCAATGAATGAGATCGGTGCTTCAACGTCCAATGAATTAGAATAAATTCCATAGCATTATATATGGGCTCTAGTGATGAGAATTCAATGGTCCAATGCCTTTAATTTGTGGCCTTACCTTTGCCCTCATATGGTTATATTTGCTAAATCTCCATAATAAGTGGATGTGTAACTCTAATGTGATATAGCTTGTTACGCTTGACCCTCATGTAACTAAATGATGATTATTGGTTATAAATAGCCTCTTAAATGATCAATGTGAAAATGTATTACACTCTTCTTGTGTTGAAACCTCGAAATAGTAATAATTGAATACCATAGTTCCTTGACATGTTAAAACTATGGGGCATGTATGTGTTGATGATCTTTTAAGCCTTGTTTAAGGCATAGAATGATAATGGTGGTCTTACAAGGATTAATATGATGGTATTAATGATCATTTGGCATGTTTGATTCCTGATTGAGGTGAAATATTCTTCATGTTCCAGTAAGGGTTGAAACCCTAGAACTTGTGATAAGAAATGGGTATATTGAAATAGTATGATGTTAATGAGGTTCATTACAATGCTATGGATGATAGCATGTGGTAATGTGATTAACATGTATACCTCAAATGTTTTATATCTTTTGAATTTGCAATGTGTATACACTTGATAGAAAGAAAATAAGGTTTGTATGTCCATTTGTATGATTAAGCCTTAATTCACCCAATTGGCAGCAACTAATCAAGTGTAACCCTAATCATGTAGTGTCATGTGCCATAGAACCATCTTCAGTGTTAGAACTTGTTGGATGATGAAACAAGTATTCCTAAGGGAAACTCGGAGCGCATATTGTTGAATATGTGGGGTACTTGATATTTAGACCCCAAATGTATAGGGAAGTTGGATGTGGTCATACCTAGCCCTCAGTTTGAGAATGGCTATGGTCGTGTCTCAGTGATTACATATGATATGGTATTGAGGACACCTATGGTTGTACCTCAGATGGTAGGGTTTGCATACCCACCTCCTATCACTAGTGTTGTGACATGTACCAAGGACGGACTAGGCTATTAGCAGCTTGACCTAATATGTCATTATGGTGGACTCATACTGACCGAGGGCATAGAATATCATAGGAATTTGGTTCTCCTAGATTTTGTATGGCATTGATTTTGACTTAGTAGTGGTTTGTTGTGACTTTAGTTGTATTCCTTAAATCCCTCAGAGAAATGTAATAGAAGATGTAACATAAGTTGTGTAGTATATTTGTTAGGGTTAAATATGTTTCACATTGGATTATTAGCCCTTGTCTTGTCTTTATACTACATGGTGCTTACAATATGCTATCCTATAAAATTTGAGTAGTTATACTTATTGCTAACTTTACTTGCTTAACTTTCTTAGTATGCTTAACCTATTCAATTTGCTCAATTGCTTATTCAATACTTCAATTGCCTAGTTTACTTTGTAAGGACCCTAACATGGGATTTGGGCTAACTCGGTTTGCTTTTCTTGAGCATGTTTCTTATCACCTTGCTCTAATCATCTAAGATGTAATTAGGGCATGTTGGAGGTTTGTGTTCTTTGTTTGAGCTTGTTGCTTGGTGCTAGTGTTTTGTGGAGAGGTTTGGTGCAAACTTGCAATTCACTCAGAATAGGGGTTGATGTGCAAGTTTGCCACCTCTAGAGTATTTATTCTCTCTCTTAACATCATCTATAGGAGATAGGAAGTGTTGGGTACCTTTTTTTTGCCTTAGTTGAGTGGTGACATCCTTGGTGATGTTTTGGGCACATGTTAGGGGTGTGCTTTGCTCATAAGAGTGTTGTCCCGGGATTGAGAGCCTTGTGAAGACCTAGTATCAGTTTAGGGTGTCTTGAGGGACATCCTATCGATTTGATGGTACCTTGAGGATCACCATATCATTTTGTGATGACTCTATATATGTGCCATATCAATTTGTGACCTAGGGTTCCATACCTATCGGTTTGCAAAGGGGATGGATGAGTGTATCGACCTTGACCTTCCTTAGTGACCAAGTGAGCAAGGCATAGACCCTATCACCTTGTTGCATGGTGTTACATGTGTCCTTTCTTCTTAGACATGTGTCTTCTAGGGTTCTAAGGTGGTGACACCTTCCCCTTTATCTCTCTCTCTCTCTCTCTCATCGTCCATGTATATATACCCCTTTCTTCCCATGTAAGAGAACCCTTTTAGTGATCCTTACTTTTTCTCCTTGGTGGCTGACTTTGATCTTGAAGAGACCTCTCCCTTGGTGCTTGGTGGGTGAGCCAAAAGCTTGTGATGCTCTCTTACATCTTCTTCCTTGGTGTTGTGGAGATCGAGCTAGGAGGATCTTCTTCCTCTACCTTGAGTTCGTGAGCTTGGAGCTTGACCTTGGAGCTTAGAGCTTGGTTGTTGTTCTTGAGGCGGGTTATATAACTCTAAACCTACTTTGTTATTATCACCTCTCTACTTGTTACCTTGCTAGTTGTCCTTATTTCGTTATTCCTTACTTGTTAGTAGCTATTCTTGGTAGCCTTGTGTTCTGTTTTGAGAATAGAACTTTGTGAAGTTGCTGCCATAAGTTGCACTCCTTTTTACTTTGCCTTGTTAGTAACGTCATCTCGAGGTATAATATGACTAAATCAATATGCTATATAATCCTACATGCTAAACTGATATGATTCCGTCTGCACCGATATACCTACCATGATGGGGTTTGTTATGATCTAGTGATGACTAGTGAGGAAGAGTGTTGAATCTCCATGCTTTTAGTTGAGTGTAGAAGTCGGCATGGGTAACCCTAATCCGATATGCATATAATCTAACACACATGCAGCCTGATACATCTAGAGTTTAATAAGGAAACATCTCCTTTGAGGTTCAACTGACACTACTCTAAACCCTAGTGGATGATACCCTTGGGTGATCTTTGAGTCCAATACCCTAGTTGATGGTATGGCCGATATCCCATGATGGTGAAGGTGGTCGATATCTAAAGAGATACATAGGCTGATACCCTTTGAGATAGTATGACTGATACACTCTTTTATGTACCTCTAATCGATATCATTTGTGGTGCCCGATATCAAGCGATGATAAACTGATACCAAGTGATGATAAACTGATACCAAATGATGGTAAACCAATACTCACCTTGAGGTTGGTAGGTCGATACCTTATTTAGGTTGGTTGTCTAATATCTAGGGTTAACTGATACCTCAACATCAACCGATACCCTATGAGATGTGTATTTATGCATCTTGTTGATGCTAGGGTCACATGGTGTAATGTGATACCCTATGGTGTAATTGTTGGCTAAATTGAACATTATTATAATCCCTTTATTTTGATGATGACAAACATTTCATTCTTGTTGATCTAACGTCCTACTTGAGTGTTGCAGGAATAAGGTGGATGATAAAGCTTTGGGAAATCTATATGCTTGAATGCTTGTATTTTTCATGAATTGTAATCAATTGTAAAAACTTGTACAAATATATACTATACAAGTACTTAGACATCATGTAATTCAAGCGTTAGATCTTCCCTAGCCAATCACTACACTTAGATAGTTCATCCCCATCAATAGTGTCACATATGCACACTCATACACACACTTAGTACTTAGTTTAAAATGTTGAAACAGGGTCATTCTCGGTCGACAAACTTCTCGACCGAGACACTCTCGATCGACAAACTCTTCGACTGAGAAAGGACTAGGTAGCCATTAGACACAGTAGACAAAGTAGTTGGGAGTTGAATCAGAACGTTATATACACTTAACTCCAGACAGTCCCTCGGTCGACAAAACTTCGACCGACTGGGATCTCGGTCGACAATTTCTCAACCAAGAATGTCTCTGTCTGCACTTTTCAGAATTAATTAACTAGCCGTTGCTAAAGCAACTAAAGTGTACCTAACGGCTAGTTAAGCACTAAGAACCCCCTAGAAAGTGTCTAGAACGTCCTTAAGCACTTATAGGTCATTCCTATAAATAGGACATGCCTTAGGACACCTAAATACACGAATCTACACTTGTGATACACTTGAGCTTACACTTGCAATTGTCAATCTGTTTTGAGAAATTGAGCAACACTTGCATTGGCTATTCTTCTCCTTGCTCCAATTTCATGTCCTATAGGCTCGCATCTCCTATCCACAACACTTACACTTCTATATACATTGGTTAGGAGATCAAAACGCTTGATATAGGAAATCAAGCCTTGAGCTACAAGTGGTATTGTAATTTCTATTTTTCCTTCTTGTTCATTTTATCTTTTGTATTCTCCTTGCTACTCCTAGGGTTGGAGGCTGTGGATTGGAGAAGGTTCTTCTCCGTGGAGAAGGTGGACTTTGGACTACTTCAAGAAGGTTGTTGCAACGGGAAGCTACTTCAAGAGGAAGGCTACTTCAAGGGGGAGCTTGAAGTTACTTCAAGAAGGCTACTTCAAGGTTGGTGCAACTACTTCTAGGTGAAGGTTGTTTGAAGGGTATGGTGAAAGAATTGTAATTTTATGTAAAGTCCTTGTGAGGTAATAAAATTTGAATCTTTCAAAATCCCAGTTGGGTAAGCAACCGGGTAGTGGATTGACTATCTTAGTATTTGCTAAGGTTGGAACCACTCCAAATCCTTGTCCCCTTATCCAATATTTCTGTGGTTGGTTGTTTGAGTTAAATAAGTATTGAATTATCTTTAAAACCCTATTCACCCCCCCTCTAGTGGTTTTTCAATTGGTATCAGAGCAGGCTTCAAGGAGCTCTAATCGAGTCTTGAATAATGAAGTGTGGTGGTGTCTACAACCGCAAGCAAAAGAAAAGCATGAACCAATCTTCAACAAGTTGCAATTGGTGCCTAGGAACAAGCCACACAACACTTAGTTGCCAATGGAAAGAAAAGAAGGAAGAGGGGCACAAAAATTGCTTTATTGCTACAACAAGTGAAGAAGAAGAAGAGGTAAGCCTTTTTTATTTACCTAAAGAAGACTTAATTGCTAGTCTTCAAGAAACACATGAAAAATATATTGAGTGCAAGAAGAAATTAAAGAAATCTAATAAAACAAATGATGAGTTACATGCTAAACTTCTTTCTCTCACAACTAAAAATGAAGATCTCAAAAAGACTATTGAAGATCATGATATTAAGCTAAAATCAGTAGAAGAAAATTGCAATTTCTATCCCTAGAAAAGATAAATTTGCAAACTCAAGTAAATGATCTTCAAAAACAACCTGTTTTGTGTACACATCTAGATTATGATACTATTGTGAAAGAAAGAGATTCCTTGTTATCTAATCTAGATCAAGAAAAGTTAGACATAAGCAAAAGAATGGATGAAGTTGTTAAGTTGCAACAAAAAGTTAATAGTTTGAGTAACAATGATACCCATGATAAAATTTTAAATAATTCTTATCATCAAATTGGAAGGAGAGGACTAGGTTATAATCCTAAAGGAAAAGCTTATCAAAAACCTAGTTGGAGAAAGACACAAATGCATGAAAATCAACCTATGTATGTACCTAAAGGCACAAATACATATGTACCCAAGAACAATCTAGAACAAAATCATAGAAAGAGATATGAGGTTGATTCTATATGTTGTCATTACTGTTTACGCCTTGGACATTATTCCTTCTCCTGTCCTTACAAGAAAAAGGATGTTGAGTTAGTATGGGTTCCAAAACTCCCAAACTAGATGAGTTAACTTAAGTTGAGATATGACCAAAGACTCTAAGTTGTACATCTTTATGTCTATCTCAACTTAACATAATGAAATAACAAATTGATTCAAGTAATTAAAATTTCTAAATCTACAAATCTGCAGAGACACATCCTTGAAAATTTGTCTTAATTAGGGTTCTTAAAATCCAAATATTTGAATAATATTAGTTGAGATTTGATCAAAATGTTGCCTTGATATTCATATGTTTTATCTCAACTAAACTGAGTTTTAAATTGCATAATTGAATTGGAAGTGATATATGTTTTATTTGGAAATAATTACTGAAAACAATACAGAAATAGTAATACTAAATTAAGGGGGAGAAATAAAAGTTATACTAAATGTTTATCTTGGATATTTTTTTGAAATGACAAAGGGGGAGAAATAATATAAAATCAAAAACATAAAGGAAAATGAGTTTCATAAATCTCGGGCCAGCACACACTTGCAAACAAGAGAATGGCTACAAAAGGTAAACTTCAGCTATGAAACTCATATGTTTTATATTTCCTTATTTTATATTTAGGAAATGTTTGTCATCTTCAAAAAGGGGGAGATTGTTGGCTAAATTGGACATTATTATAATCCCTTTATTTTGATGATGACAAACATTTCATTCTTGTTGATCTAACGTGCTACTTGAGTGTTGTAGGAATAAGGTGGATGACAAAGCTTTGGGAAATCTATATGATTGAATGCTTGTATTTTTCATGAATTGTAATCAATTGTAAAAACTTGTACAAATATATAATGTACAAGTACTTAGACATCATGTAAATCAAGCGTTAGATCTTCCCTAGCCAATCACTACACTTAGATAGTTCATCCCCTTCAATAGTGTCACATATGCACACTCATACACACACTTAGTACTTAGTTTAAAATGTTGAAATAGGGTCATTCTCGGTCGACAAACTTCTCGACCGAGACACTCTCGGTCGACAAACTCTTCGACCGAGAAAGCAATAAAATTAAGGGGGAGAAATAAAAGTCATACTAAATGTTTATCTTGGATATTTTTTTGAAATGACAAAGGGGGAGAAATAATATAAAATCAAAAACATAAAGTAAAATGAGTTTCATAAATCTCGGGCCAGCACACACTTGCAAACAAGAGAATGGCTACAAAAGGTAAACTTCAGGTATGAAACTCATATGTTTTATATTTCCTTATTTTATATTTAGGAAATGTTTGTCATCTTCAAAAAGGGGGAGATTGTTGGCTAAATTGGACATTATTATAATCCCTTTATTTTGATGATGACAAACATTTCATTCTTGTTGATCTAACGTGCTACTTGAGTGTTGCAGGAATAAGGTGGATGATAAAGCTTTGGGAAATCTATATGCTTGAATGCTTGTATTTTTCATGAATTGTAATCAATTGTAAAAACTTGTACAAATATATAATGTACAAGTACTTAGACATCATGTAAATCAAGCGTTAGATCTTCCCTAGCCAATCATTACACTTAGATAGTTCATCCCCTTCAATAGTGTCACATATGCACACTCATACACACACTTAGTACTTAGTTTAAAATGTTGAAACAGGGTCATTCTCGGTCGACAAACTTCTCGACCGAGACACTCTCGGTCGACAAACTCTTCGACCGAGAAAGACCCAGGTAGCCGTTAGACACAGTAGACAAAGTAGTTGGGAGTTGAATCAGAACGTTATATACACTTAACTCCAGACAGTCCCTCGGTCGACAAAACTTCGACCAACTGGGATCTCGGTCGACAATTTCTCGACTGAGAATGTCTCTGTCTGCACTTTTCAGAATTAATTAACTAGTCATTGCTAAAGCAACTAAAGTGTACCTAACGGCTAGTTAAGCACTAAGAACCCCCTCGAAAGTGCCTAGAACGTCCTTAAGCACTTGTAGGTCATTCCTATAAATAGGACATGCCTTAGGATACCTAAATACACGAATCTACACTTGTGATACACTTGAGCTTACACTTGCAATTGTCAATCTATTATTAGAAATTGAGCAACACTTGCATTGGCTATTCTTCTCCTTACTCCAATTTTGTGTCCTATAGGCTAGCATCTCCTATCCACAGCACTTACACTTCTATATACATTGGTTAGGAGATCAAAATGCTTGATATAGGAAATCAAGCCTTGAGCTACAAGTGGTATTGTAATTTCTATTTTTCCTTCTTGTTCATTTTATCTTTTGCCTTCTCCTTGCTACTCCTAGGGTTGGAGGCTACGGATTGGAGAAGGTTCTTCTCGATGGACAAGGTGGACTTTGGACTACTTCAAGAAGGTTGTTGCAATGGGAAGCTTCTTCAAGAGGAAGGCTACTTCAAGGGGGAGCTTGAAGTTACTTCAAGAAGGTTGCTTCAAGGTTGGTGCAACTACTTCTAGGTGAAGGTTGTTCGAAGGGTTTGGTGAAAAAATTGTAATTTTATGTAAAGTCCTTGCGAGGTAATAAAATTTGAATCTTTCAAAATCCCAGTTGGGTAAGAAACCGGGCAGTGGATTGACTGCCTTAGTATTTGCTAAGGTTGGAATCACTCTAAATCCTTGTCCCCTTGTCCAATATTTCTGTGGTTGGTTGTTTGAGTTAAATAAGTATTGAATTATCTTTAAAACCCTATTCACCCCCCCTCTAGTGGTTTTTCAATTGGTATCAGAGCAGGCTTCAAGGAGCTCTAATCGAGTCTTGAAGAATGAAGGGTGGTGGTGTCTACAACCGCAAGCAAAAGAAAAGCATGAACCAATCTTCAACAAGTTGCAATTGGTGCCTAGGAACAAGCCACACAACACTTAGTTGCCCATGGAAAGAAAAGAAGGAAGAGGTGCACAAAAATTGCTTTATTACTACAACAAGTGAAGAAGAAGAAGAGGTAAGCCTTTTTTATTTACCTAAAGAAGATTTAATTGATAGTCTTCAAGAAACACATGAAAAATATATTGAGTGCAAGAAGAAATTAAAGAAATCTAATAAAACAAATGATGAGTTACATGCTATACTTCTTGCTCTCACATCTGAAAATGAAGATCTCAAAAAGACTATTAAAGATCATGATATTAAGCTAAAATCAGTAGAAGCAAATTGCAATCTTCTATCCCTAGAAAAGATAAATTTACAAACTCAAGTAAATGATCTTAAAAAACAACCTATTTTGTGTACACATCTAGATTATGATACTATTGTGAAAGAAAGAGATTCCTTGTTATCTAATCTAGATCAAGCAAAGTTAGACATAAGCAAAAGAATGGATGAAGTTGTTAAGTTGCAACAAAAAGTTAATAGTTTGAGTAACAATGATACCCATGATAAAATTTTAAATGATTCTTATCATCAAATTGGAAGGAGAGGACTAGGTTATAATCCTAAAGGAAAAGCTTATCAAAAACCTAGTTCGAGAAAGACACAAATGCATGAAAATCAACCTATGTATGTACCTAAAGGTACAAATACATATGTACCCAAGAACAATCTAGAACAAAATCATAGAAAGAGATATGAGGTTGATTCTATATGTTGTCATTACTGTTTACGCCTTGGACATTATTCCTTCTCCTGTCCTTACAAGAAAAAGGATGTTGAGTTAGTATGGGTTCCAAAACTCCCAAACTAGATGAGTTAACTTAAGTTGAGATATGACCAAAGACTCTAAGTTGTACATCTTTATGTCTATCTCAACTTAACATAATGAAATAACAAATTGATTCAAGTAATTAAAATTTCTAAATCTACAAATCTGCAGAGACACATCCTTGAAAATTTGTCTTAATTAGGGTTCTTAAAATCCAAATATTTGAATAATATTAGTTGATATTTGATCAAAATGTTGCCTTATTATTCATATGTTTTATCTCAACTAAACTGAGTTTTAAATTGCATAATTGAATTGGAAGTAATATATGTTTTATTTGGAAACAATTACTGAAAACAATACAGAAATAGTAACAATTTCGGTCGAGAAATTGTCGACCGAGACAATGTCGGTCGAAAACAATTTCGACTGAGTAAAACTCTGGCAAAACTGTTTAAATAAAAGACACTTAAATCATAATCAACTTAAGCATATAATGAACTTTATATATTCTTGCGCTTTAAATATTTGAATGATCCAAATCAAAAGAAAGAATATATGAACATCAAAACAAAATACTTTTCGTGGTTAAATTATCAAGTATACAAGATAAAAGGATCGATTTTACTAAAACTGCTGCAAAACTGTTTCTTGTAAAGGAAAATGATACTAAAATATATACTCTAACTGCAAGTTGACATACTTGATTGGAAAAATAAGTCACATATCTTGAAGACAAATTTCTCAAGAATATTAGTAGGTTGCATCATTACATATATGTAAATAACATCCTTACTAAACTTGATGCAAACCAAAACTTGTGAAATTCTGATCTATATGCAAATTGAAATTGATTATGCTTTCTTTGAAAATTCAAATGTTATCAAATTTCAATTGCTACTTTCTTGAAAAAGATGATTAAGCATAAATAGTCTATCTTAAAATTTTCATTAGAATGATAAATCAAAAGAATAAATATCATTGTGACATCTAAATATATATGCACTAATTAAGTTTGAGATATGATCAATAATCTTAAATTGAGCAACATTATATCTATCTCAACTTCACACAATTGAATAACATATAAATCAAAGTATTTCAACATATAAACTAGAACATATAGATTGCTGAATAAAATCTGCAGAAACATTCTCGGTCGAGAAAATACTTCAACTGAAAATAATTCGGTCGACAAATTGTTCGACCGAGCAAGAGTCTGGAAAATATGTTCTGTTGTTTCTTATTTGCTATCAATTCAGCATTAATTTAATCGAGAATCACAATTCTTGGGGATCATTTTTAAAGACATATATGTTCTGTTGTTTCTTATTTGCTATCAATTCAGCATTAATTTAATCGAGAATCACAATTCTTGGAGATCATTTTTAAAGACATATTGATCTTTTGCATCATGAATTGTTGAATGAAGGTATTTGAAAATTTATGAACCATGTTGACTTTACTATTATATAATTCACATGACTTATTCCAAGTATTCTCTGTTCTATTTATATAGGAACCATGTGTAGTGAAATTTGGTTTAAATGATCATGATCATTGTATTTCATTGTATTATATGCTTGTTTCTTGATCATTACATTGCAGATATGCTTCTACTTTTCTATCATAATTTTTGTTCCATGATCATTGTGTTTCATTGGTTTGTCTAAAATAATCTGTGATGCATATATACAAACCATGAATGGATATTATTCATGATCATTGTGATTCAGATCATTGAAAATGCCATTAGCATAAAAGCATCTTGACATAATAGATAGTGATTATTGTGGGCATAGCTTGTAATAAAACAATGATGTTACTATGACAAGACAAATAGTGTATCTTAGAACAAAAATATTAATGTTTTATCTAGTTGTTTGTTCTAAGAAATCTAAAGCACAATCATGACTTTAAGATAGCAATTTTGCTTTCAAAAATACATGCTTCTGAAGAATCCTATGATTAATCTAAAGGAATTGCACCCATAGCAAAACGTCTTCATAATGGGTATCACTTAATGTGCTTCAAATTGATATTTATTTAATCAAGCTACCTGCAGAAATTATACTTCACATATGAATGTTCAAATGTGAAATCTGTAGAATTTGTCTCTTGGTTGAAATAAAATTTGACCAAGGGGCGCTATGGTCGAAGTCAAGGTCGACCTAAAATAAGCTTGACAAAATGCTTATTTGTACATCATTTTACTGCACTTAATCTTAGTATCTTGATTTAAAATGTGTTTGAAAACATAATTTTAGTGCATAACTCTCATAAAAGGTCAACTTATCATGATCTAATATTGATTGTGACCTTAGAATCCTTAAATTATCTTGACTATAAGATTAAGGGGGAGCTCACACAAACTATCTTGATTATAAGATTAAAAAACTTACAAAACTTTGTAAACATCATTTGAAGCTTGTTATGACCTTAGTATCCTTAAAAGTATTTTTGGTTATGAAAACAAAGAAATCTACAATATGACATAAATCTTGTTCTTAATGGAATTCTCTAAAAAAATTAGGGCTTAACATCCCGTGTATTTGGTTAGAGATACATACATAAGCTTAGAGGATTCTCATGTCAATTTCAGGGCTTAACAACCCTTGTAAAATGGATGAGAAATCAAAATACATATGCCATGGATCTAAAAGGATCTCATATCATTTCAAGGCTTAACATCCTTTGCAAATGATTGAGACACAAATTGTGGCTAAATTCGATAACAAAAGGTTTACATTTATATTAATCCCTATTTTTAAAAACTGAATATCATAGTTAGGGGGAGCATAGCAATAAAATTAAGGGGGAGAAATAAAAGTCATACTAAATGTTTATCTTGGATTTTTTTTGAAATGACAAAGGGGGAGAAATAATATAAAATCAAAAACATAAAGTAAAATGAGTTTCATAAATCTCGGGCCAGCAAACACTTGCAAACAAGAGAATGGCTACAAAAGGTAAACTTCAGGTATGAAACTCATATGTTTTATATTTCCTGATTTTATATTTAGGAAATGTTTGTCATCTTCAAAAAGGGGGAGATTGTTGGCTAAATTGGACATTATTATAATCCATTTTTTTTATGATGACAAACATTTCATTCTTGTTGATCTAATGTGCTACTTGAGTGTTGCAGGAATAAGGTGGATGACAAAGCTTTGGGAAATCTATATGCTTGAATGCTTGTATTTTTCATGAATTGTAATCAATTGTAAAAACATGTACAAATATATAATGTACAAGTACTTAGACATCATGTAAATCAAGCGTTAGATCTTCCCTAGCCAATCACTACACTTAAATAGTTCATCCCCTTCAATAGTGTCACATATGCACACTCATACACACACTTAGTACTTAGTTTAAAATGTCGAAACAGGGTCATTCTCGGTCGAAAAACTTCTCGACCGAGACACTCTCGGTCGACAAACTCTTCGACCGAGAAAGACCCGGGTAGCAGTTAGACACAGTAGACAAAGTAGTTGGGAGTTGAATCAGAATGTTATATACACTTAACTCCACTCCAGACAGTCCCTCGGTCGACAAAACTTTGACCGACTGGGATCTCGGTCGACAATTTCTCGACCAAGAATGTCTCTGTCTACACTTTTCAGAATTAATTAACTAGTCGTTGCTAAAGCAACTAAAGTGTACCTAACGGCTAGTTAAGCACTAAGAACCCCCTAGAAAGTGTCTAGAACGTCCTTAAGCACTTGTAGGTCATTCCTATATATAGGACATGCCTTAGGACACATAAATACATGAATATACACTTGTGATACACTTGAGCTTACACTTGCAATTGTCAATCTATTTTGAGAAATTGAGCAACACTTGCATTGGCTATTCTTCTCCTTGCTCCAATTTCATGTCATATAGGCTAGCATCTCCTATCCACAGCACTTACACTTCTATATACATTGGTTAGGAGATCAAAACGCTTGATATAGGAAATCAAGCCTTGAGCTACAAGTGGTATTGTAATTTCTATTTTTCCTTCTTGCTCATTTTATCTTTTATATTCTCCTTGCTACTCCTAGGGTTGGAGGCTGCGGATTGGAGAAGGTTCTTCTCGGTGGAGAAGGTGGACTTCGGACTACTTCAAGAAGGTTGTTGCAACAGGAAGCTACTTCAAGAGGAAGGCTACTTCAAGGGGGAGCTTGAAGTTACTTCAAGAAGGCTGCTTCAAGGTTGGTGCAACTACTTCTAGGTGAATGTTGTTCGAAGGGTTTGGTGAAAGAATTGTAATTTTATGTAAAGTCCTTGCGAGGTAATAAAATTTGATTCTTTCAAAATCCCGGTTGGGTAAGCAACCGGGTAGTGGATTGACTGCCTTAGTATTTGCTAAGGTTGGAACCACTCTAAATCCTTGTCCCCTTGTCCAATATTTCTGTGGTTGGTTGTTTGAGTTAAATAAGTATTGAATTATCTTTAAAACCCTATTCGCCCTCCCTCTAGTGGTTTTTCAGTAATTATGTGTATGATGATGAAACATAACTATCTCTCTTTACATGTTTCATAATAATGATAGAAATATTTTTCCACATATTCTAAATATACTTCATAATGATGAAGTAAGTGATGGTTTAAAATTGGTTGTTGATCTAACCTTGTAAACCCAAAATTGAGTAAGAATAACTCTAACCCTAATGATGTAGTGAGGAATGGCATGAAACTTAAGAGATAGTAGTGTTGATGATGTATGATTTATCTTAGCTGCTTTTCCTAAACCTAATGCACCATAGGATGATGATACTATGAGTGGTTCACCCTTAATTCAAGAACCTAGACTTAACTCTTCAACTAAGTGAGGAATAATGGATGTAGGGTTTAATGGTTGCATATCCATATAATAACCTTAATTTTGGAATAATATGACTCATGTCCTCATCTTAAGGAAAGGTTATAATCCAGGGAAAGTGTCTTCTATATTCCCTTTTCATATAATCGTAATTTGTGGAGTAAGATTAATGATACTACAATGTGTATATACATGAGGGTGGTGATAAGTCTTATTAAAATACATGGTGGCAACCTTGGTGTAGAAATCATATAACATGTCTAATGCCTTGATAGGTTCTTTGTGTATAGCTTGAAGTGATACCCTCTAGTTATGTATCTTATGGTTTGACTCTCCTTGGTATGATATGTGATTAGTGATTTGTAAGAAGTGATAATATGTGGGACACCTAATGTTGAAGCATCTCACTAGTGAAATGGTCAAAATGTTACTATAATGCACTATTTTGAACCACACATAACTTTATGAAGATAATACACACATGCAATTATAATGTGAGATAACTGGTATTGAGGGGACGGTAAGAGTTTCATATCTAACTATTGTTGTTCAAACCTTTCTGGATCAGAAAAATGGGTTTTAGTGTATTTAGGGTTTGGTGGTGTAACCATGAAGTGTAACCCTAATCAGCTCAATGTGAGGAACATTTCCCCTAACTTGAAAGGTAGGTCATAATGTTAATTGACTATAATAGAAAGCATGGTACCTTTGCCTCTTAAATACATGGCTACAACCTAATGGGTTAATTAGGTGTTATGACTTGTGAATACTATGAAGATGGTTAAATAATAGTAAGCTTTAGTTATGAACTTTTAAAAAGGGAACACAATAACTATAAAAATGTGAATATGCATACTTGGTTACACTAATTAATTCTTAGTCTTATACACTCTAGTTATGAGAGGAAGTGCATGCATAGTAAAATGATGTTTGGAAGACTTTATGTGAAATCAGTATGAAGCCTAACCTTAGATTAGAAATCTTATGATGCTTGGCTTGTTGTAGCCAAAGGTTTTTAATATGTTTAACATATTCTCTCTCTAAATATAATTGATGATTGTTTCTATGGCAACTACCAGTAATGTGACATAAGCAATGTGGCATAAGTGGTGTGGTACGAGTAATACATATAGACCAATGAGGTACGGAGATAATCTTGAATCACTAGTGTGATGTGATGGGTTCATCAGTTATGATATGAGGGGTTGTTACCCTAAGATATGTAAATCTATGATGTTGATGATGCATTGCTTTCTTGTTATCAGTTTCTAACCATGCAGGTGATACTAATTGATGTACATTGCCAGGTATGAGCTGTGGTGGTCATGATATGATGGGCATTGGTCCTTGTGATGGACATTGGTACTTGTGATGGACATATGACGAATAACAAGCATAAAGAGACATGATGTGATGAGATCACACCTAATATGTTTCAGTGATGAGTTATGCCTTGTTTATGTAGATCTTGTTTAGAGATTATATGTTGTAACTTGATCGATGCTAAATATTTTTAAATTGGTCTAATTAATGAAGTGAAATCTAATAGTGTAGTTTGCCATGTGACATAGATCCATTCTAATGTTAGTTTTCTTGCTGGATGGTGAAACAAGTTTAACTCGGAGCGCATATTTTTTAATATGCGGGGTACAAGTCGAGTAATTCCTTGTATCCTTAAATATAGGATGTGTGAGACGATCATGCGTGAGTTGATCTCAATATTATAAGGATGGTCATGTGTAAGCCAGTCCTCCTTTAAAGAATGACCATGTGTGAGCCTGTTCTCCTAGCACTGTTACCTGTACCAAGGTGGGCTAGATATTATATGGGTGGCCATGCGTGAGCCAACCCCTTCAATGTGACTATATGTCACTTTAGCATTTGACTGATATGTCTTTGCAGTGTTCTTGTGTACTGACCATGAGGTGTGGGAAGGTCGTGGATTCCGGCTCTTCCATTGACCTTGTATGGCACCGATTTTGACTTAGCAGTGGTTGGTTGGATTTGGGTGGTACGACTCAAATCCTCAAGGCATAATAAATACATAATCAGCCATGTAATGTGCACGTATAGGATCAAACATGGAAACATTGGATGAAGCCTTGCCTTGCTCTTGTACTATTTAGTTTGTAATAGTTATACATTTTCTTCATATTCCTTTTAAATTGTTAATTGTTTTATTGCTCATTGGAAAGTGCATGTTATTGCTCTAGTTACTTCATCCATGAGATATATGTCATTTGGTTAATTCTATCCAATCTTCTCATTATGTTAATATATCTGCTTAGTTATTTGTGATAATAATAGAGTTGGCGGAGAGTTATATCTCTCATTGGGATTGTGTGTCTCACCCTATTGGTTAAATAAGTTTTTAGGTGGTCATGCATGCCGAGTCAAAATCATGTGGTTCAAGATGATACAAGAAGAAAACTACACCTGGAGAACATGGTATATGAATAGTGTCTATTAATAAAGTCATATGTGTTGTCCCTGTACACTCAGGTTCTTGGGGGTGTTCTCGATGTATTTGTAGACATGATGCTCTGTATGTGGTTTCTGACTGGTGTGCCTCTTGTAGTATGTATATATATGTGGAACTATTATCTTATGTATCAGGATGTTTGGAATGTGATGATGTAGCACCTTGATTATAAGTTATGAAATGCAAATTTTGGTTCTTGTGTAACAATTCTCAACTCTTGATGATAGTTGCAAAACGGTTTTATTTCCTGTGATTTTCAATAATCCACTGTTTATGGTTGATCGTGGTTTAAGTTTTGAGTAATCGAACTTTGTGTGACAAAGGGTATCACATATTTATTGTTAACTAATATGTTGTAATCAATATTTGTTGGAGAGAGTTATATCTCTCGTTGGGATTGGGTCTCACCCGTTGGTCACCACATCTTTTAGGTTGTCACGAGCAACGAGGTCAATGTTGTTCTATGGAAGAATATCATCATGGTGATCAATAATTTCAGAAGGTTGGTCAGTTGTATATGTTCATAGCAGAGTCCTAGTGTCTTCCCTATACTCTCAGGTCTGGGTATGGGATGTGTTTTCTAGATGATATACATGCATCGACACGAGATTTTGGTAGTATGCCAATGTTTGTAAATATATGGCATGTACCTGTGAAATATCTTTTGTATACATGATGTGGCTGAGACCGTTGGACCCAAATTCAAATACATGTTATAGTATATGAGAATGGAAGGATGGACCTTTATGTAAATTTTCTAGAGTTTATTTACATGTTGAAATTGTTTTTACTTATTCTGCATTTTTTACTCTGTGATTAATTTGTAGTTGATCATGTTTTGTGTTTTGAGTAATCTCATTTAGCGTGATGAGGTGTCACAACAAGACTCTATTTTGCATGGTTTGTTTCATTTATACCAATATACACATCAAACCCAAACTTCAAAATATTTCAATTCCACCCCTTGAATGTGGCTTGATTGTTCATTAGATTTAGTGACAGCTCATATGATTCTAGTTTTTTACTTTGACCTATGAGACATGTTATGTTCCCCAAACTTGGTTAATTTCTTTTTCCTGTGTCAAACTCTTATGATCACACTTTTGTGTATGTAATTATTCATACAATTTTCTACCTAATGTAATACCATGCTAGTTATATTTCATCCTTGTGTAAAAGTTATCCATGATTTACTTGGACATGTTTTTTCACACCATGTGTTATTTCAATTTTTTTCTCACCTAGTATACAAGGACCAATTTTCATCACTTATTATTCTTTTCTCTCCTAATATTAGTGGTACCTATTAAATTTTTGTCAACTCCATCACTTCTCTATTGAATATCTATAACTTTTCAAATCTCTATTCTTATTTCATTCTATTTCAATTTTCCTTCGCCATAGATCACAATATCCTAAATGGTATGTTCTAATTATATTGGGTCTCAAATAGTTTGACTAGTCTAATATCTAGACGCTCGCTCCCTCAGTCTACCAATACATGATTTCATTTGTCTTTGTTGGATTTGGGTACCATGTTGGTGTGAAATGTCAGTTTTTTTTTTAATTTACACATGCATTGACCCAAAGAATATAATGTTTGGGTCTAAATATATGAAGAGTGGCCAAAGAAGATCAATTATTGAATGTTTTATTGTTTCAGTTCAGCATAAATCTTTATAGCTTCTTTGGTAGTGTTTTTAATGTACTTTGTATCTTTGTAGTTTCCCCCCTTCTAACTGCATTGCATTTATCTATTTGGTTTGTATTGGTTAATCTTCGGCCATACACACTTGAGGTAACAAATATATACATTGTCAATCATGTCTAACCCTACCATACTATCATTTCAAATGTCTTAGATCATGGTCTTAATCTAGATGTGAATTGGATTAGAGGTGTTTTGGTTGGATTACATGAAGATTTCCCAATAATGATCACTTCATTTAACATTTTAATTCATATTTAAAGGTTTATCATCTACTTTAATTATTTTTATTGGTGATCAAAAAAATTGGTATTTATGTCATTATTCATAGAAATTATTTGAGTCTTCAGACTTTGGTGCAAGTCATTTTCCTAACTAGATATATTTCATCAATTTTAAGTTGAAATTTGTGTCAATTGACTAATCTAATTGATCAGTCCATTCAACCATGGCATGCTACAGCTTCATCTGAAATGGTATGTTTTGGGCCTTCAGTTGGACCCCGTTTTGTCTATGTCATTTGTTGTTCCTTCCTAACTCCAAAATTCTTAGTTTTGGGTTTTACTCCATGATGGGTGACCCATGATTGTCACTTACTTTATGTTTTTGTGTGCTTTTTTATCAGTGTATAATATACTCTTATTATTTTTTATTCAATGTGAGAGTTTTTTTATAAGTGTTTGTGTATAACTACTTTGCCTTCATATTCCATTAAATTATTCCAATTGTAAGGTCTATCCTGATAAATCTTAGGTCCAAATTACTTTTGACTATTTTGTAGAAAATGATTTGATGGGGGAATTCCCTTAACGTGTAGAGGTTTTTCTTATTTCTTGATGGATAGGAGATAACCAGTCTTTCCTATAAATAGGATAAGGGGAAAGCATAGAAACCCTAATGGGTCACAACACACTTGGGCCCATATAGCAACTAGACTAGAATAATTTCAGTTTATAGACAAAACTTAAGCAAATAGACTCTCTACACTCCCCCTCGAGCTGGAACTTGGGAGAATCCCAAGTCAGCTTGCAACCAAACAGATAGACTCAATAGAATAAAAAGATAACCAAGTCTATACAAGAATTTCTCCCCCTCAATATTATAATAAGTCACTCGAGCACTTAAATACTCCCCCTCAAGTAGAAAATTCAAAAGCAGGTATATAGGCAGGTAGTAGGAGCTTCTTGATCAGTGTGAAGTACCATCTAGAGCAAGATTAAACACAATAGGTAGGCATAATATTCTTCATAGTAGTCACTATCATCATCAAATAGGCCAAAAAGTGCTAGAACATAAGAAATAGTAGTTAACATGCAGACAAGGCATGGACAAGAAAAAAGTCAACATGCCAAGGCACAAACAAGCTAGAGAGTGTTGGAATACAGTAGAAGACTATAGACTATGTAGTTGGATAAAAGACTAGTATCTGAAATAGAAAGCAACAAAATGACTCCAAGATGAACATCGGTAGTGGAAAAGCATGAAGCTCCATCATAGCATGTAAGTCGGCAAAGGTACTATCATCATCTCATCATATAAATACCATCCTTGTAGAATATGTCAAAGTCCATAGAGTGTTGGGTCACAGTCGTAGCAGATGTTTGTAAGACACTTACAAAGTGTCAATGTGTAAATAGAGCTCAGACAAGAGTAGTGCAAACTCACAAAGTAGTAAGTAGATTGTGCTAACCATAGCACAAGTAGCATCTATGGTGTCACCGAATAGAAAAGCAATCAACAAATAGCAAAGGTGAATTATACAACTCCATACCAGCAGTAGTGATGATGATGATGAATAAGAAAAGTCCTCATAGCAACTTCAAAAGTAGCATGATAGATCCTCATAGTAGTAAGAGCAGCATCACAAATAGCATGAAGGATCCATAGAACAACAATAAAAGTGACATGAAGATCCATATAGCAGCATAACTAAAGTTTTCTTCTTATTTCTTCATCTCACCTCCATCTCACCTCTTTCCTCTACTCATCATTTTCTATTCTCCCCCTCACACCAACCATGAAAAGAATTAAGAGAGTGGTTGGGGTGAAAAGTCAAAAACAATGGTAGAGGTGGTGTTTATGTGGGAAAATGTGGAGGAGGTAACCAAGAACTCGAGTCAAGGTACAACATGACCCGATTACATAAATCAAAGTTTAAAAAATGGATATTTTTATGACCCAAAAGGAGACTTGTGCGGATACTAGACCAAAAAATTTGGTGTTCCATAAAATAACAAGGGTCTTTTTGTTTGTCAAATAATTTAATAAAAGTCAAGTCTTTGCCAGTCAAAGACTGGTCAAAGTCTTTTCTAATTTCTTTTCTTTGACATCCATAATATTTAGGAAGCTCTTTATTAGGGATTGCTTTTATTAGGATGGTCAAAGGCAGATCAAAGACTGGTGAAAGAATGGTCAAAGCCATAATCATAGAGAGAATGTTGCCAATAACCTTGGTAGTAGTTACCAACCTCGAGTCTTGTAGATCCAATAATTGTATGAACTTTCTTTTATAATGTTATAGGAGGATAAAATAGTGACAACCTCTTTTTATCATACGTCACTTTGTTTCTTTTTCTTTTTATATTTTGTTGTTGGACAATAAAAATAGCAACAAAATAACCATGTGTTGTTTCACTTTGACAATTATAGATAGGTATCCACAATGTTTCCGCTTCATAGCTGGCCTATTACCCTCCATTCAACCCTTCCTTCGTGGATGAGGAGCTACTCTATCAATTAAGGGTGATGGCCCATGTGATGTCAACGGATGGCGGGAGAGTAGGCCTTTTCTTGGTGATTGTTGGCTCCTGGTTCATGGTTCCATAATTGTTGACATCATATTGAAGAGAGGTATGGATTAAATAGGGGCATGAAGAAACAAGATCTCACAAAAAGAAAGGATAGATACGGGGAAGGCACATAGACAAAGTTGGAGATGGCTAAGAAGACAAGCACTGATATACAAAAATATCTGATTTTTAAGAAAGGACAAGAGATGAGATGACCATGGTGGTCGGGATGATACTTGGCGGGCGGTCAAGACAAGAGAAGAGTGGCTACCGCCCGTATGAAGATGCTCTATCTTTTCTTCCCTAGGTTAGGATTGATTCTATGATACCATGTAGAAAATGATATGATGGGGGAATTCCCCTAATGTGTAGAGGGTTTTCTTATTTCTTGATATATAGGAGGCAGCCACCCTTTCCTATAGCTATGATAAGGGGGAGAATATAGACACTTAGGAAAACCTTAATGGGACAAGACACACTTGGGCCCATATTACAAATAGACTAGAACAAATTAAGTAAATAGGCTCTCTAACATATTTAATATCTACTTAGCCATGATATTCAACCATACTATTCCATTATCTTATATATAATGATAGGGATGATGTTTTGAAAATTACTTTTTCTTCATTTAGTTTAATATATGGGTTGATCCCAAATATCTTTGGTGGTTTATCTTTTACACCATTTTCTTGAAGTAGGTTTCAACCTAGTATATATATATATATATATATATATATATATATATTGTCATGAAGCTTAGTAGTAAGTAATCTGTTCAATCTATATACAATTTAAACTTTTGTCCATTTAGCACGATTATAGTGCATGACTCAATTTTTCGTGGTTTCTTTCAATTATATCCATATCCATATTAAACCTTAGCTCCAAACAAACTGAATATTTTTCTATTTTAGGGTTTTATTCAACTCAATTAGAACATATATTGAGCATTTTGAAAGAATAGGCTCTAAAGGAGTTCTAAGTTTCGTGAGATGTCCCTCTCATAAACAAATTGAGCTATAAATATGATTCAAAATTTGGTATTTGACATCTTCATTTTGGGTTCCAACTAAACTAATTACCTTCTGGTAAGGTTAGAGATGTATTGAATTCATTTGTAACATACAATGAACATTTTTCAATAGTAGGCTCTGAAGGAGTTTCATATCCTTTGAGGTGAACGTCTGATTAACAATCATTCTCTTTGAAATCTCAAATGGTTAAGTTCTAGGATTCCAAAGAATTTGATTAGTGATGATAGAGCCCAAGGATCTTGAAATATTCTTTGAGGTTTTGATGTGTGATATATTAATTTAAATTTTCCAACTTAATTTATTACCTTCATATAATTTTTGGTTGTATTGAATTTAGTTATAACATGCATTAAACATCCTTCACACTAGACTCTGAAGGAGTGTCACGTATGTGAGCCAAACTTCTTATCAACAATCAATTTATCTTCAATAGATTTTGTGATTGAAAAAAAATGTATGATAGGTTCACCCCATGGGGCTTGAAATATGATTCAAATGTTGGTGTGTGATATGTTTAGTCTAGGGATCCAAGCAAATTTACTAGCTTTATAGCATATCATGGTTGTATTGAGTTGAATTGGAACATACTCAAAACATTGTCACACTAGGATGTGAAGGAGTTTCAACGTCTATGAGGTGACTTGATAATTGCATTCTATATCATCTTTTTTCAACCTTATTTATACACTTATTTCTTATTTTTGTCATTGTTTAGAATCCATTCTTGCTAGGTTATTAAAACTTTATGTTTCACTCATCTCTTCAATCATGTTGATTGCATGTTGTCTGAATTGATGATATCTACCAACTAGGAGGTCATGAGAATTGATTTGGTAGAAGACACATTTCCATGGTAGTTGTAACAAATGTGTGCTTTAGCATCATAGTACATGATGTGTACTTATCTTGAACAATGGGTAATTTAATTATGCAACAAGTACATGTGACACACTCGTCACACAAATGTGAGACTACTCAAAGCAAAGAAGGGAATTAAAACTTAACAACTAGGTTACCAAAAAACAAAGGAACTTAAAACCAAACACACATCCACCTCAAGTGGAGACATATGTGTATGAGTCATCATAATCCACCTATATTACATATCTTATGCCAGAAGATCATTACATCACATTATTCACTGGCTCACTGTCTACAACGTGTTACATATGATAACATGTCCATGTGTAAGCACACCATATCTATACAACAAAGGCAGATAGCCAAACTATTGTCTCAATATACAGCATCTATAGAACTCCCCCCCCCCAGACCTGAGAGTACATGGATGACATAGAGGACTCTACTACAAAACACAAGTAGCTTATCCAACCTTTACTCAGCTATTGCTCCTCTTGCTGCTCAGCCTCAACAACACAATCTCTACCTCTTCATGTTCGACCACCTAAAAGATGTGGAAACCCATGGGGTGAGACCAAACATCCTAGAGAGAGATATAACTCTCCACCAACATCTAATATAAGCACAGGTAGATTAAAAGAAAATAGATAACATTATTATTAGGTTGAGAAGATTCAGCTAAATGATATGTATTAAACTAATACACAAGTTAAATATTTAAAGAAATTACCACTTAGCAGTAGAACAATTAATATTCTAAGGAGTATGAAGAACATGTATAAAATTTTATTTCTCTTTCCGCATTATAATTCAAAAAATAATTACAAGGATAATCTAAAGGGGTCATCCAATGTGAGACGTATTTAACCCTAAGAAAATATACTACACAACTGTATTAAGTCTTTTATTATGCCCTGAGGAGATGAGGTATACCACTCATGCTCCAACTGACCACTACTAAGTCGAAATTAGTGCCATACAAGATCAATGGAAGAGTCAAAATCCATGATCTCTCCACACCCTCGGTCAGTCCAAATCCGCCGCAGTGACACATCAAGTCCAACTAAAAAATAGCCTAGCCCGCTTTGGTATATAGGTCACGACACTAGTGAATTAAGATATGATAGTAGTCGTTCTCCTGCCAAAGTATGACTATAGTCATCCCGATAAACATATCACATCACATGTGGTGAATTACATCATTTTAGATATGGTCTTGATCATTCTCATTCCAGGGTATGACTACATCCATTCCAATATATTAAGGATTACAAGGAGATACCTCAACTTGAGCCCACATATTCAACAATATGTGCATCGAGTTTCCCATAGGAATTACTCATTTCACCATCCAGATAGTACTGACATTGAAGATGGGTCTATGGCACATGGAAACTACATGATTAGGGTTTCACTTGATTAATTAAGCCAATTAGGTGTCTTTTAGCATCAATAAACTTACAAAGTACAAACCCTAAACAAACTCCACAAAGATATGGCATCAAACAACTTTAGAAGATATAAAATATTTGAGCATAAACTTGTCTCATCATCACATGATGCCATTGCCATCATAGAGCCACACAACGGTATCACCATAATCACATTGTTATGGGATATCAATCCCTCATCACATCACTGGAGGATAACACCTTACATTAGGCATTAAGCCTATGTAAGGCCATATGACCTAATCACATATCTCTGTGTCACGTCATTACCTCAACATACCTCAAAAGGCTCATAACCATCACCATAAAATCACAAGCTATGTCATTCATTTCACTTGTATGGTTATATTCATACAAAGAGGAAAGAGAAAGTACAATCACATGCTATTTATGCAAACCATCTCAACAAGCATAGCATGCCCTAGAATTAGGGTTAGGATTCATAGAGAAACCTGATTAGGAACCCATATCATTATTCAATCACCAAACCATAGATACATCATCTCCCACTTTCTTGGAACCGATTAGGGTTGAGCATCATTAACTAATCATGATTAGACTATTATATCAACGATACTAAGTATCATCATCATTGCATGTACATGTGTAACCATCTCACTATATTAGACATATGTGGTGACCATGTATCATATATGTGTGTCGACCATCCATCAAGACATGGTGTTGCGACTGCAACACCTACATGTGTCTCAACCAACCAAGAAGACAAGAGTCTCGACCAAAAAACAACATCGGAAAAAAAACATGTGTATCGACCCTTAGGTGTTATGACCATCAACCATTAGGGTTAGGGTTTTGACCGCAACAAAGGTGTCTCATGTACAGCGACCTGCTACACTCCACCATGTAGCTAAATCATCCAAAGCTTATGCCACAGACAAAACAAAAGGGAAGTCTCAACCATACAACCTAAAATAGGTGTACAATCATCAAAGCACAAGAGTGTAATGACCCAAGATACAAAGGACGTGTTTTAACCGAAACAAAACCAAGCATTGTGACCATTACTCAAGGTCAAGGTGTATCGACCAAAACCAAAACAAAGGTGTAGAGACCACCAAGGTCAAGCTACCACAAAGGAACATACCCATCCTCAAAATAGGGATAAACCATGATCAAAATAGATGTAAATGTCAAGATATTAAGCACCACTAAGGAGAGAAAACTCCACATAAGATGAACGTCCAAACCCTAAAAATTGATCTCCAACATGATCCATCAAGAAACCAAACTAGGATGAAGAAGACTGAGCTTCAACCTCTAGAAAAACTGATCAAAAACCTCAAGAAAACATGAGATCTGAACCATAACATGGTGATACAAACAAGGATCGTGATGCATGTATCACTATCACCTCAACCATCACATAACAAAATGGGTACAAGAAATTAGGGTTAAGAAAGAGAGCATCTACATGAGAGCACTACAAAGTCATAAACCCTAAAATCATAAGCACATCATATAACATCTTAACATCATGGTTTAGATATGAAAATAGTAGCATGAAAGCACAAAAAGAGTGCAATAATAGAAGAAAGTATAGAGTTATATAACTCGCCTAATGGAGAGATCAAGCTCCAAAGGTCATGAGCTTCAAGGAAGAAGATGAATCTCCAACCAAGATCAACACTTCGGCTACAAGATCACTTCCAAAGAGAAGAACATCGTGGTCAAAGGATAGCTCAAGAAAGAGGGTGAAAAACTCTAGGTTGAACCAAAGAAATAACGAAGGAGAAAGAGAAGAAAGCTTCCTTTCACTTGAGAACCACCATGTCAAAACACAGTCTCCGACCCTAGTGAGGAGAAGTTTCTCTCAAGATGACCACCATGGTAGAACCATAGTCTCATGGTCAATAAGGAAGGAAGAAGGAGATAGGTTTCAAAGGAAAATGAGATCAAGGGTTCAAAACCACTTACTAAGGAGGGAAACCACCAAGAATCACCACTAGGAAGATTATCAAGCTCAAAAGCACCACATGCAAGGTTGATCGGCCACCAAAGCACCTTGATATACACCCTCTAGATCCACCAAGCTCCAAGGTCAGCCAAGCAAGGAAGGAGAAGGAAAGACAACAAAAGGATTTCTTGCATGAAGTAGAGAGATGTTATATACCCAAGGGATGAGAGAGATAAGGTGGGTATGAGGTGTCAACACAAGAGAGCATCAAAAGGACACTTGTCCACCAAGAAAATGGCCATACAACCACTAAACACTTGCATGCAACACATGATGATACAACCTAGGTGGGGTATCGACCACATGGGTCACCACTACCCTAGGGGTCAAAACAAACATCAAGGAACCATGTATCGACCACTACAAAAGATCGCCAAACAAACATGGTCAAAACACATCACTAGAAGACAAACCATCCTGACCAAACCTCACCTAGACCATCATGGTTGAAACAACCATCATCTAGGGAAAGTGCTGTGGTTGCAAAACTCCCAACTCAATCTTAAGGTCAAAACATATCATCAAATCTAAAACCCTAGAATTCCTATCATCACCACAGGATGCCACATCATCAACCAAGGTCCAAGAAAGGCACCTATCAACACCATATTCTCTCTCATGATGCCAAGGCACAAGAAACACACTCTACATGTCACAAATTGCAATTCAAGTACTCAACATGGTAAATTTCAACTTGGTCCAAAACAAGGATACATAGCACAAACATCATCCAAACAGGACCAAACTGAAAACATAAGCTTTTCACATGTTATAATAGTATCTTAAAGGATTAGATTAAGGTTTAAGCATCTTATTAAGCAAAGCAAACAAGGTTATCATAAAATCTAGGTCAGGGGTCTTATAACCATAGACCCCTAACAATGATTTTTCCCCTGAAATCCTATGCAAAAAGAGACAGGTACTTCCTACGCATCTCTTCCTTGAGCTCCCACGTGGCTTCCTCTACGCCACGGTGATGCCACAGAACCTTCACCAACACTATGTCCTTCTTCTTCAACTTCTTGATCCTCCTATCCAGGATCAACACAAGACCTTCCACATAGGATATGTCCTCATCAAGATCAACCTCCACTGGCTACAAAACCAACTCGGTATCAGGGTGGCACTTCCTCAACATTGATACATGGAACATTGGATGTAACATGTGCAACTCAGGTGGCAACTCCAACTTGAGGCCACCTTCCCAACATGTGCCACCACATGGTAAGGTCCCATATACCTAGGATTCATCTTACCCTTCTTCCTAAACCTCAAAACACCTTTCCATGGAGAGACTTGAGATACACCTTGTCTCCCACTTAGAACTTCAATGGTCTACACCGGTTATCAGCATACGAATTTATCTTGTCCTATGTTGCCTTCAATTATTGTTGAATCACTTTGATCTTCTCTGTCATCTACAACACAGGATTAGGACCCAAAAGTTGATACTTACCAGCCTCATACCAACACAAAGAAGATTTGTAGCGTCTCCCATATAAAGCCTCATATGGTGCCATATCAATGTTCCTTTGATGGTTGTTATTATAGGAAAATTCCATCAAACTAAGGTTCACATCCCAACTACCCAAGAACTGCAGAACACAAGCTCTTAATAGATCTTCCAAGATCTGTATTGTCCTCTCTGACTATCTATCTGTTTGTGGGTGAAATGTTGTACTAAACTTCAATTGCGTACCCATAGTCATGTGCAAGTGCTCCCAAAAATGACTGGTGAACTGAGGACCTCTGTCAGATATGATGGTAGATGGGATACCATCCAACTGCACTATCTCATTAACATATATTTGTGTGCAAGATTCTCTATTGTGTATGATGTCTTCACTGGAAAAAGGTGTGTTGTCTTTGTCAACCTGTCAACTATCACCCATATGGAGTCATGACCTTTGGCTATCCTAGGTAGACCAACCAAAAAGTCCATCATGACATGATCCCACTTCCACTATGGTATGGGAAATGGTTGTAAAGTTCATGCAGGCTTTTGATTTTTTCTTTAACTTGCTGACACATAGGACATCTTGCCACAAACTTAGCCACGTCATGCTTCAGGTCAGACCACCAATACAAATCTTTCAAATTGTAATACATCTTGGTGCTTCCTAGATACATAGCGTACATCGAGGAGTGAGCCTCTTCCAAGACCATCTTCCTCATATTATCAACATTAGGAACCACAACTCTATCATGGTAACACATTGTCCCATCTGTCTCGTAGACGCCATCACGCTTCTCACTGCCAAACTCTGCTTGGATCTGTTGTATCATAGTATCAACCTGTTATGAATCTTTGATCTATTGCCTCAACGTAGGCTTTACATGTAATTGGGCCAACACTCCTACGAACACGGACACCTCCAACATTACGTTCACTTGATGCAAGGAGACCAACATGTCTCTTTTATGGCACACCAGGGAACATGATTGCTCCTTCTCAACATATGGTGATGAAGAAGACTTCCCACTCAGAGTGTCTGCCACCACATTCGCTTTCCTTGGATGGTAATCTATGATGCAATCATAGTCTTTAATTAGCTCCATTGATCGTCTTTGTCTCATATTCATCTCCTATTACAAGAAGATGTATTGCAGGTTCCTGTGGTATGTGAAGATCTTACACTTCTCACCATAAAGGTAGTGCCTCCATATCTTTGAGGCATGAACCACTTCATCTAGCTCTAGATCATGAGTGGGATAATTCTCCTCATGCTTCTACAACTGTCGTGATGCGAAATAGATCACATTCTTATCTTGCATCAACACATAACCAAGACCATTCTTCAAGGGATCACATAAAACAATATAGCCTTTTTCCCTACTCTGGCAGTACTAACATTGGTGCACTTGTTAGCTTATCCTTTAACAATTGGAAGGAACGCTGACCCTTGTCATCCCAAATGAAAGGTACATCCTTCCTTTTCAGCTTCATTAGGGGTAACACCATTGTGCTAAAGTTCTTGATGAACATCCTATAGTATCCTACTAATCCAAGGAAACTACAAACATCTGTCGGTGTCTTTGGTTGCTCCCACTCTATTATAGATCCAACTTTCTTAAGGTCCACACAAACACCTTCAGCAGATATCACGTGTCCAAGAAAAGGCACCTCCTTCAGCAAAAACTCGCATTTGTTGAACTTAGTGTACAACTGATGCTATCTCAACAGGGTCAACACCTGATGTAGATGTTTCTCATGTTGATGGCTATACCGGCTGCACTACTATAGAATAGGCCTTTAGCGTCGGTTAATTAAGGGCTTTAGTGTCGGTTTCCAAGCGACACCCAAGTGGGCGCCGCTAAAGGTGGACCCCTTCAGCGTGGGTTCCCAATCGACGCCAAAAAGCTTCCTGCCACCAAAAATGCATCAGCAAAGGGATTATAGGCGTCGGTTTTTTAAGAACACCGACACTATAGAATTGTTACAGATGTCGGTTATTAAAAGAATCGACGTCACAATGCTTCCCGCCACTGAAAATGTGCCAGCAAAGGGCATATAGGCGTCGGTTTTGTAAGATAACCGACGCCATCTCCCCTGCCACGATGTCCGTGCTTCCTAGCACAGTCGTGTTTCCTGGCCATATCAGCTGAACTGACGTCGGTTTTGTGCTAATAACTGACGACATATCCCCTGCCTGCCACCACAGTCGTACTTCCCAGCACGGTCATGGTTCTTGGATACATAGACGTTGGTTTTTTATTAAAAACTGCCACCGTATGTCTTTGGTGTTGGTTTTGACCAAATAACTGACGCCTATGTTAAGATTTTTTTTAATCAGTTTGTAGGCCTACTGTATGGTTGTTCAGTAGGATGAGAACTTGTAGTTCAGTTCTGAACTGTAGGTTTATGACATCCATTGATATCAACCAACAATAGGCCACAAACCTACAAAATTAACAAGATGGACAATATTATATATATGTGATTCACACACATGTATAAGCACATTTAATTCATATTATTTTTTCATCACACACATGTAGAAACCAATAGCAACTTGTAGTTCCATTCATTTCATCTCTTTTCACATTCAGACACATGTAGAAACATTTATGTATTGATCATCTTCACACACATATGACAATTCATAAAAATTCATTCACATTCACACAAAAATAATTATGAGAACAAAGTTATTCTTTATTCATAATTGTCATCATTGTCATCATTGTCAATAAAATTAAATCTAAAAATTCCCACTCGTTGTAGGGGTTTTGCCCATTCTTCTCTTACAGCATCTAATTCATCTCTCGTATAGGGAGCATGTACATCGAAACGCTTTCCACATGTGCTGAAGTCAGCAGTTTTAAAGGCCTACAAAGAGAATGATGTATATATAATTAATAATATATAATAAGATTGATATATTTCATATTATCTAATGAGACTATGTATAATACCTATTGTATCTTATCAATTTCCATTATGGCATGTTTGATGATTAGGTCCATAAATAGCATCACATAGTAGGCACATGCCCAGCCATTGTCTTGTGTAGCACACTATAAATTGAAACATACAAAATATTCAAAAATACAAATAAGCACAGTTCACATAAATAATATATACATTGGAGTCAGGAAATTACTTTCACATTCTCCCAAATTAGTGACAGATCCTTTTTCCTGGGGACCTTTCCTCCAGCTTTTTTGTACTCTTGTAAAGCCCTACATATGTTAATGTAACCCATTAAATTGCATAATTAAATAGTAATGTAGTAACATATGTTAACAGATATAAAAACATGAAATATTTCTCACGAGAATAATGGCCTTTTAATTGCATGTCCATATGATTCCAACTCATTCCCCACAGGATCTAGATAATAGACAGTGAACGTCTTGGGGACAATAAATAGTAACTCCCAATGCCTACCACTACAGGTAAGAAAGTTAAAAATTAATAACTCAAAATCCACAATAAAAATGTAATTTTCTTAAGTCCAAATTATAAGCAAAGTAAACTTCCTCGACATTGAATGGAGCTATTATCACCGTCTTCTTATTTTTACCAAAATATTCAAAAGCATCACAACAGTATGAAGTAACTGAATAAGGGTCTATATCTACAAGACTAATCAAAGATGGAACCAAAAATCCCACATGGGAAAACCCAAAATCTCTACATATCTTTTGTAAGTGGCTGCAAAACATGTATTACGTATGCATTAATATATAAGAAACCAGATCACCGTATATAAAACAAGGTATATGGATGTATAAACAAGATCTCACCATATCCGCAACTCTATCATAGATGTGTTCAGCCATTGATAACTAAACAACTCCACAATATCTTGTATAAATATCTTGTTTTCATATGATTGACCTGCATTAATACCTATGCATTAATACGTATGTATGTAGAACTTGTATTACGTATGCTAAACTTGTATAAATAGATTTTTATCGTATGATTTACCTGTAGCATCCTCCAAAATATTAACAATTATAGGGAAATTTGTATCATGTTCGTCGATCCATACTACCATACCCCTACAATTAGGACCTATCGAGGCGTGTAGGTCCCTTGGAAGCCAACTTGGTATTCAAGGAGGTGGAGGTCGAGATGTAGTGGGTGTCATCGTTTTGACCTGTATATATAATTTCAAATCAATTGACTCATATATACACACTAACAAATTAAAGTAATGGAAATTTATCATACAAAATCAGTATAGTGGTCATCCACTTCGGGCCACAGTATCACTTCGCCTACTGCCTCACCAAGTGTTTCAGCATCTGGGTGTGCATGAGGCAGTGCAAGATCTGTCCAGTCGGGGAATACATGTATCGGGCTCACACATACCACACCATCTGGTACTAGATACCCATGAAACATGCACCCTTTAAGGGGTGGGTAAGATGACACCTCTGCAATGATATATTCTTGACTTTTTAGTCGGCATGGCTTCAACCCCTACAAATTTACATAAAGAATGTTATATGCATATATACACAAACATATCATCTTGAACAGACTAGCTATTATGTCATAAAAATACTTACAGAGGACGTGCTAGGTAGTGGGTCTACAGGATTACTCCCAACTACTTCTACAGTAGGAGAAGAGCGGCCCGCCACAGGTATTGTCTGAGTGGCAGGCTGAGATGCCTGCCACTTCGCCATTGCTTTTTGGATTCTCTTCTCAATTAACAAATCTACCTATACATGGATAAACGAAATGCTAGCTTCTGATTATTGAATTCCCTTTTGCAATAACATTCTAAAATAAGAATAGGTTACCTCAGCTTGTGAAAGTCCCGCTTTTGGGACAGGTTTGTGTTGGGATGGCCCAAAGAACGCTTTGATTCCCACACCAGCGCCTGCACCTCGAACATGTCCAGGATGCTCTGGGTTACCTAGAGCAATTGTCAGTTCATCCATTATGCCCTGAGGGATGAACTTGCCTTCCTTCCTCTACTCGTGCATCTCTCGCTAATCACCATCAACAAAAATTAGTAACTAAACATAACAATAATCAATATTGATCGATTGCTCTAAGAGTTTATTTTTACCATTTTTGCAACCGCCTTAGCAGTTGCAGGCTTCGGTATGTCTCCCTTCTTGTTTTGCCTCCCAGCTATCCACATAGCATGGCGAGGCAGAGGTGCGGGAGCAGTAGTAGAGGACTCTACAGTCTCCTGAGTAGTAGTAGGCTGAGCAGACTCAGCCTGTAGTCTTTGGCGAACGCCTGCATATCCTCTTGGACCCATTGTGTGGTCGTGCACATTCAGTGCACGCCTTTCTCTTTGCACCTCACTGAGGGCCTAGTTAGTTAGCACATTGATTTGGTTAGTAACACTAATTAAGGTTAATCTTGAATAAGTGAATACATAAAAATGTATATTAATTAAATTGGGAGTGGCGCTTAATACCTTGAATTCATCTATTTTTCTTTGGGTAACAAACGCCTCCCAGTCTTTGGGGTCCAGGTAGTTCTATTGCTTTGTGGCTTCCTTATGCCTAAATTTATTTTTTAAAGAGAATACAAACAAAAATTATTAGTGTAGAGTTAGTGAAATAGTGATCAATGTCTACATTGGAAATCAATCAAGAACCTCTTATCAGCATCGCGTATGTAATCTCGGGTGAGATTGGTCCTATAGTTCCTTAGGACCCTCCCACAGCGTTGCATCACACATTTATGATGCAGCTTTTCATCCAGATCAAATATGCTCTGCAAATTAAATAGAATTTCTATTAACTAGTATCCTAAAAATTAGTAATCTACACAAATAGAATTACAAATAATAATAACTCACGCATAGTTCCTTCCATATGTGGTCTTTCTTCCCCTTAGGAACTTTATGCCAGGATTCTAGGATAGGACTGCAATGATTTCGAGTAAGGACCCCAAGATATGAAACAAATGAGTTGTGGTTCACTCCAGAGCTTCTTCAAATCATCAATCATAGGTTCAAGATAAATGTCGATATCATTTGTAGGTTGTTTAGGGCCCGATATCAAATACGACAGCATAACGTACTTATTTTTCATACACAACCATGGAGGAAGATTGTATATAACAAGCATAACTGGCCAAGTGCTATGTTGGCTGCTCAATGTCCCGTGCGGATTCATCCCATCTGTATAAAGCCCAAGTCTTAGATTCTTGTCTTCTTCACTGAATTCGGGGTACAATAAATCGATCTTCTTCCACTGTGGGGAATCAGACGCATGTTGTAGGATCCTATCATTATTTTTTTAACATCTGCATGCCACCTCAAATTCTTCACATCTATAGGATTGGGAAATAAGCGTTGAAACTATGGTATTATAGGTAGATACCACATCACCTTGGCAGGAGAACCAGTTTTAGACTCCCCCGAAGTCATCAATTTATACCTTGATGCACCACATTTCGGACAATCTTTCAAATCCACATAGTCCTTTTGAAATAATACACAATCATTCGGGCATGTGTGTATCTTCTTGGCCTCCATTCCCATTGGGCACAATAATTTCTTTAACTTGTATGTTGAGATTGGCAGCTCGTTTCCTTCAGGAAGAATTTCTTTCAACAAAGACAACAATGACGTGAAGTTTTTGTCGCTCCATCTATTGTTAGCTTTCAGTTTATACAATCTCAACACAGTGCTAAGCTTCGTAAACTTACAACCTGTGTATAACGGTATCTCAGCATCATGAACAATGTTTCTAAACATGGGAGGTGGATCAGTGTGCTCTACCCCACAACTATCCAGCATTGCATCAACAATGTCTACTGGAACTGGTTCGTTCACATCTACATCATCGAAGGCAATTTCTTCTTCCACACAAGCACTACTATTGACATCCATTGATTTCACCTTTGAAATCTCTCCAAGCCAGTGTCATTCTGTATAGCCTTATACAATCCCATTGCACATGACATGACTTTTGATTTCGTCACCAGTGTTAACGTTGAAGTTGTTACCGCAATGCCTACATGGACAGTAGAACCTATCTCCAGGTTGTTTTCTATGTTCCTCAGCGAATCTAATAAACTGGTCAAGACTAGAAATAAACTCGGGGGTGCAGCGATTTGGAATGGACATCCATGATCTATCCATTCTATGATCAAAGAGAAAACAAGTATATATTAGAACAATATTAGGGTCTTGGGTTAAAAGATTAGGGTTTATGGTTAAAAATTTAGGGTTTAAGGTCTTATATATAATTAATGGTTAAAACATCCTAAATGAGATTAGGTGTTCAAGAACAGTCCCAAATTGGGGACTATCCAAGATTTACTCCTAATGAGTAAATCTTAGACGGGTTTCTAGGCCAACAAATACATGTGTTGTCATTCTTATATATAATAAATGTGTACCACCTATCCCATTCTTGAACACCTAATCTCACTAGTAAGTGTATAATGTGTATTGGGTTTTCAAGAAAATTTTGACAGCATTTCCCCGTTGTTCTCTAAGTACATATGTACTTAGAGAACAACGGGGAAATGTTGCCGAAATTTTCTTGAAAACCCAATACACATTATACACTTACATCCTAAGTGAGATTAGGTGTTCAAGAACAGTCCCAAACCGGGGACTATCCAAGATTTACTCCTAATGAGTAAATCTTGGATGGGTTTCTAGGCCAACAAATACGTGTGTTGTCATTCTATAACATTGATTTCAACATTTCGAGTGTCCATGCATGTTCATCATCAAGATAAAGATTACACATAAAATTAGTATGACCTAGGGATGGAGAGATTCATAATTGATTTCAAAATTTCAAACGAGCTCATACATTATCATCAATCTACATCATACAACAGGGATTCATGTAGATGTTAGGGCGACACATCACTACAAAATCAGAGATTTATCATTAGGGTTTTAATATCTTAGATAGATTGATCACAAGATTTCAGCAATATAGTTAATTCAAGATTATGGTGAAATGTGTATTACGGTTTTAATTTCTTAATTCAACATGCATCAAAATTTACAGAATTAGGTCAAGCATTAGTATTCAATTGCAAATGTATCTTCTTCTTCCTGCTCGCTCCTTTCCAATTGAATAAAAGCAAGGCACGACCTGTGGGCTGGACACAACCATGGCTGTGCTGGCCAGCATGGTCGTGGTCGGCCAACACAGCCACTAGGTCCTAACCAACTACCTCAATCACATGTGCGAGCACAGGAGGAAGAAGAGGAGGAAGAGGGTACCTCGAGCGGCGGCGGTGACCATTAGGTGCAAGCAGCGAGTAGCAAGCAGGAGAGGAGCTCCAGAGAGCGGCGGCGGCGACCAGCAGGTGCAGAGCAGGCGAGGATCGAGCAGGTGCACGTGAGTAGGTGCGTGAGGAGCAGGTGCGGCGCCAGAGGAGAACGGCTTCAGTGGCGAAAGCGGCGTCGACCACAGGAGCTAGCTCTGGTGGTGTCGAGAAGGGGAATTCCATAGCTAGCGATCGATGTAACAAAGGGGGATCGAGCAAGAGTCTATTTCTTGTGGGGTTTATTAAGTTAACAAAGGCGTCGATTATCTACAAAACTGACACCTAACATCCATCAGCGTTGGTTGCCAGAAAAAATCGACGTCCGTTAGACAATCTTAACCCTAAAAATTTTTGCGGGGACGGCGCGAGAAACCTTATCAATGTCCATTTTTACACAAAAACTGACGACCTTTGGAGGTAATTTTTTTCGTCGTTAGGCATCGTTTATTCGGTCAAAAAACCGACGATGTATGTGAAACTTTGAGGATAATTTTTTTCACTCGAAAAATTGGATTTGGTGGGCTATTTTAGGCGTTGATTCATAATAGACAACCGACACTGAATAAAAAGTTATACCCGTGTCTGGTCGGTCTTCAAATATAGATGTCGGTCTCTGTAATTAGCCGACATTGTAGGTTTTAGGCATCAGTTTTTTTTAATAACTGAAGCCTCTAAATGTGACATTATAAGCTATTTATGTAGTAGTGTTGTATATCAAGATGTCGTCTATGAACACCACCACAAATTGATAAATATAGGGTCTAAACACCCTATTCCTCAAGTTTGTGAATGTTACAGTGCATTTGTTAGCCCAAATAGAATAACCACGAATTCGTAGTGACCATACCGAGTCCTAAAAGTTGAATTGGATATGTCATCTACCTTGATCTGCAACTGGTGATATCCAAACCTCAAGTCTATCTTTGAGAACACCGCAACACCCCTCAATTGATCAAACATGTCATCAATCCATAGTAAAGGATACTTATTCTTAATCGCCACTTTGTTCAACTACATGTAATCAATACACAGTCTCATATATCCATCCTTCTTCTTTACAAACAAATTGGGGTCACCCCAAGGTGAAGTGCTCAGTTTGATAAAGCCCTTCTCAAGAAGATCTTGCAACTATTTCTTCAGCTCTGACATCTCAGTTGGCACCATCTTGTACGGTGTCTGCACTATCAGTTGCATACCAGGAACTAGATTGATCTCAAAATCAATCTCTCTGATAGGAGGAACATCGGGAAACTCATCATGAAACACGTCTTCAAACTCACAAACAACTGAGACCTCTTGGATACTCAGACTCCTCGCTTTAGTATCCATCACATCTACTAAGAACGCTTCCCAGTCCTATCTCATCAACTTCTCTGCCACCATTGCTGACACCAGACATGTCAGAAGAATCTTCCTATTTCCCTAGAAGACCCACAAAACATCACCATAGACAAACATCACCACCTTAAAACTACAATCCAAGATCACCTGATACTTGTCTGAAGTATCCATTCCAAGGATAACATTGAATCCATGCATATCAAGTGGTATAAGGTCCACTTATATGCTACGTCCCGAGAAAGAAAGAAAACAGGAAGGACACACCTCCCGCAACTCGGTATAACCTACTAAGGGGTTTCTAAACAAAGACTATAATGTCTACGATTAACAAGCAAAGAACAACTGGCAATCAATTCTCTAGTGATAAAAGAGTGTGTAACACCCGAGTCAACTAAAACAGATATAAAGCAAGAAGAAGGCAAATCAGAATGAAATAACTCCATATGACCTATCACGACTCGTGGGTTGACCACTCCTTTCGGTTGACTCATAGCATACAATTGAGTCATTGCTTGTTGTCGCCATTGTCCTCTATTTGCTTGCCCAGAAGAACTAGGTTGTGACACATGTCCATGTCCTCTGCCACTGCCACTGTTGAACTATTGTCACTGCTGTGACCCTTGTTGACTCTGTCTCAGCTATTGGGTCACATCCTCATCTCTCATAGGGAAGTCCCATACAACGTGTCCCACTTTTCGACATTTATAGTGAGTTTTGGAGTCATATTGTGGCCTTGTCGGCCCTATCACTGATAATAATGCTGCACTTTGGGCTCCTGTTGGTGGAAAGCTACGGCCTCTACCTCTGCTAGGTGACCACTATGAGTGACTTGCTGATCTCTACTATGAAAGCGGTGCAGAAAACCTAGGCTTATTAAAGCCACCCGATGATTATCCTTAATACTGAGTGGGCCTCTTCTTGGCCTTCATCTCATGTTTCTCCATTATCGACCATTCCACCCTTCTAACTGATTCTACAAATATGGTGAACTTCTCCCTATTCTCTAAAGATGACACTGGAGTCATCAACTCAGTACTCAAACCTTTCTCAAACTATTTGATCCTCTCCTTGTCTGTCACTACCATATGTGGACAAAACCTTAGAAGCTCCATAAACTTAGCTTTGTACTCATTAACTGACATAGATCTCTATCGTATCTTCTCAAATTGGTTGATCTTCTCATCAAGATAGGTCTCTGAAAAGTACTGACTCACAAACTCCCATCAGAACTCTTCCCAACTGATCACATCACCTGGCCTTTTCTCCTCCTCAATGGCCCACCAGTAGCTAACACTCCCCTTTAATAGATACACAACATGCTTCACCTTACCCTTCTCGGGGATGTTGAGGGTCTTGAAGGCCTTCTCCAACTCAGTCAACCACATATTTGCATTTGTCAGGTCTGTCATACCTACATACTCCACTACCCCTACACATATCAACCTCTCAAAGGTCTTCCCCTATCCCAAAGACTCCACATTAGGGAATGCCACTCTCTCTTGAGGTGGAGGCATTCTGTCTGACATGTGTGTCATCATAGCCATAAACTGTCCAAACATGGACTGAAAAGCAGGATTCGCTACCACAGTGGGGTCAAACTGGGGCATCTCAGGCACAACATCAATCCCTCTCATGTCTCCTAGCACCACCACCTGGTGCAGCGACATTACTCTCGGCAGCTTGTTCTTCGTGTTCTCCAACCATCTTCTCTTCTCTTCTTCTATTTCTGCATAAGAAAAAGTTACCATAAGATAGATTGGAGGACACTAGAACAGACACAAACCTAGTCTTATGTCCTTGTAGAACCAGTGAACCTAAAACTCTGATACCAACCAAACTATGACACACTCGTCACTCAAAAGTGAGATTACTCAAAACAAAGTGTGGAATTAAAACTTAGCAACCAGGTTACCAAAAAAATGGGAAATTAAAACCAAACACACATTCTCCTAAGTGGAGGCATAAGTGTTTGAGTCATAAAAAGCCACCTGCATTACATATCTCATGCCAAAAGATCATTACATCACACTGTTCACTGGCTCACTGGCCACAACATGTTACATATGATAACATGTTCATGTATAAGCATACCATATCTGTACAACAAAGGCAAATATCCAAAACGTCATCTCAATATACAACATCTACAAAAATCCCCCCAAGGACCTTAGAGTATAGGGACAACACATAGGACTCTACTACAAAATACAAGCAGCTTATCTAAAATTTACTTAGCTATTGCTCCTCTTGCTACTCAGCCTCAACAACACGATCTCTACCTCTTCGTGCCTGAACACCTAAAAGATGTGGAAACCCACGGGGTGAGACCAAATGTTCCAGTGAGAGATATAACTCTCCTCCAACGTCTAATATAAGCACGGGTAGATTAAAAGTAGATAGATAACATTATTATTAGGTTAAGCGGATTTAGCTAAATGATATGTATTAAACTGATAACACAAGCTAAGCAATTAAAGTAATTGCCACTGAGCAGTAGAACAATTAATATTCTAAGAAGGAATATGAAGAACATGTATAACATCTGATTTCTCTTACTGCATTATGATTCAAGAAATCAATACAAAGATAAGGCAAAGGGGTCATCCAAGGTGATACATATTTAACCCTAAGCAGATATACCACATGGATGTATTACGTCTTTTATTATGCCTTGAGGAGATGAGGCATACCACTCATGCTCCAACTAACACGGTTAAGTCAAAATTAGTGCCATACAAGATCAATGGAAGATCCAGAATCCATGATCTCTCCACACACTCAGTCAGTCCAAGTCCTCTGTAGTGAAACATCAAGTCCAACTGAAAACAACCTAGCCCAACTTGGTATATAGGTCACGACGCCAGTGAATTGAGATACAATCGTAGCTGTTTTCCTATCAAGGTATGACCGCAGTCATCCGAATAAACATATCACATCACATGTAGTGAATCACATCATCTGAGATACGGTCTCAACCATTCTCCTGTCAGGGTATGACTTCAGCCATCCCAGTATATTATATATTACAAGGAGATACCTCAACTTGCACCCCGCATATTCAATAATATGTGCTCCTAGTAAACATGTCACATTACATGTAGTGAATCACATCATATGAGATACGGTCTCGACCATTCTCCTGCTAGGGTATGACCTCATCCGTCCCAGTATATTAAACATTACAAGGAAATACCTCGACTTGCAACCCACATATTCAATAATATGTGCTCCTAGTTTCCTATAGGAATTACTCATTTAACCATCCAGTTAGTACTGACATTGAAGATGGATCTATGGCATAGAGCAACTACATGATTAGGATTTCACTTGATTAATGTATCCAATTAGGTATCTTTTAGCATCAATCAAGTTACAACGTATAAACACTAAACAAACTCTACAAAAACAACTTCATAACATATAAAAGGTTGGAAGCATAAACTTATCTCATCATCACATAATACCACTGCCATCACACAACCACACAAGGCTATCACCTTAATCACACTATCATGGAACATCAATCCCTCATCACATCACTGGAGGATAACACCTCACATTAGGCATTAAGCCTCTGCCAGGTCATAAGACCCAATCACATATCCATGTGTCACATCATTACCTCAATATGCCTCAAAAAGCTCATAGCCATCACCATAGCAATCACAAGTTGTGTCATTCATTTCACTTGCATACTTAGATTCATAAAAGTATGAGAGAGAAAGTACAATCACGTGATATTTATGCAAACAAGCTCAACAAGCATAGCACGCCCTAGAATTAGGGTTAGGGTTTCATACACAAAGTCAAATAAGATTTCATATCATGATTCAATCACCAAACCTAGATACATCATCTCCCACTTTCTTGGAACCAATTAGGGTTGAAATCATTACTTAACCATGATTAGACTATTACATCAATGACACTAAGTATCAGCATCATCACATGTACATGTGTAACCATCTCACTACATTATACATATGCAGCAACCATGTGTCTGTATGTGTTTCGACCATCCATCAAGACATGGCGTTGTGACCGCAACATCTACATGTGTCTCGACCAACCAAGAAGACAAGTTTGTCGACTGATACACAACATTAAAAAAAACTTGTGTATTGACCCTTAGGTGATACAACCATCATCCATTAGGGTTGAGGTTTCGAGTGCAACAAAGGTGTTTTATGTGTAGAGACCCACTACAATCCACCATGTAGCCAAATCATCCAAAGCTTATGTCACGACCAAAATAAAATGGAAGTCTCGACTATCCAACCCAAAACATGTGTACAACCATAAACACACAAGAATGTAATGACCCAAGATACAAAGGATGTGTGTTTTGACCAAAACAAAACAAAGCATTACGACCATTACCCAAGGTCAAGGTATATCGATCAAAACCAAAACAAAGGTTTAGCGACCACCAAGGTCAAGCTACCATGAAGGCACATACCCATCCTCAAAATAGGGATAAACCCTGATCAAAATAGATGTAAATGTCAAGATATTAAGCACCACTAAGGATAGAAAACTCCATACAAGATGAACGTCAAAATCCTAAAAACCGATCTCCAACACGATCCATCAAGAAACCAAACAAAGATGAAGAAGACCGAGATTCAACCTCACGAAAAAGTGATCAAAAACCTCAAGAAAACATGAGAGACAAACCATAACATGGTGATACAAACAAGGATCATGATGCATGTATCACTATCACCTCAACCATCACATAACAAAATAGGTACAAGAAATTAGGGTTAAGAAAGATAGAATCTACATGAGAGTACAAAAAAGTCATGAACACTAAAATTGTAAGAACATCATCTACCATCTTAACATCATGGTTTAGATATGAAAACACTAGCATGAAAGCACAAAAAGAGTACAATAATAGAATAAGGTAGAGATTTATATAACCCACCTTATGGAGAGATCAAGCTCCAAAGATCATGAGTTTCAATGAAGAAGATGAAGCTCCAACCAAGATCAACACTTCATCTACAAGATCACCTCCAAAGAGAAGAACACCATGATCAAATGATAGCTCAAGAAAGAAAGTGAAAAACTCTAGGACGAACCAAAGAAAGAAGGAAGGAGAAAGAGAAGAAAGCTTCCTCTCACTTGAGTACCACCATGTCAAAACATAGTATCTGACCCTAGTGAGGAGAAGTTTCTATCAAGAGGATCACCATGGTAGAGCCATAGTTTCATTGCTGAGAAGGAGGAAGAAGGAGATAGGGTGCAAATGAAAACGAGACCAAGGGTTCAAAATCACTTACCAAGGAAGGAAACCACCAAGAATCACCACTAGGAAGGTGATAAAATTCAAAAGCACCACATAAAAGGCTGATCGACCACAAAGCACCTTGATCAACACCCACTATCCCCACCAAGATCCAAGGTCGGTCAAGCAAGGAAGGAGAAGGAAAGAGAGCAAAAGGAAGAAGAGAGAGTTATATACCCAAGGGATGAGAGAGATAAGGTGGGTATGAGGTGTCAACACAAGACGGCACCAAAAGGACACTTGTCCACCACGAAAATAGCCATGTAACCACTAAACACTTGCATTCAACGCATGGTGATACAACCTAGGTGGGGTATTGACCACATGGGTCACCACCACCCTAGGGGTCAAAACAAACATCAAGGAATAATGTATCGACCATTAAAAAAGTTCACCAAACAAACATGGTCAAAACACATCACTAGAAGACAAACCATATCAACAAAACCTCACCAAGACCATCATGGTCGAAACAACCATCATCTAGGACAATTGTTGCGGTCGCAACACTCCCAACTCAAGCTCAAGGTCAAAATATATCATCAAAGCCAAAACCCTAGAAATTCTAGCATCACCGCAGGATGCCACATCATCAACCAGGGTCCAAGAAAGGCTCCCAACAACACCATCTTCTCTCTCATGATGCTAGGGCACAAGAAACACACTATACATGTGACAAATTGCAATTCAAACCCTCAACATGGGCAAATTGCAACTTGGTCCAAAACAAGGATACATAGCTCAAACATCATCCAAACAAGACTAAACCAAAAACATAAGCTTTTCACACGTTATAAAAGCATCTCAAAGGATTAGATTAAGGTTTAAGCACCTTATTAAGAAAATCAAACAATGCTAGCCCAAAAGCTAGATCATGGGTCTTACAGTACCATCTAGAAGATAGAGGAAATGTCTCCAAAAGATTACACCATGTACCTCAACAACACGGCTCGAGGTGATTTTTATACCCCAAATTAAAATTATAATTGACCACACAATGTGTATCTCAACTGCATGAAATGTACCTCCCTCACTCCACTCAAGTTTATTGAATATTTAGATCACTACATGTGTACCTCCAGCACCTATCATGTGATGTGTTCATGGGCAGTTTTCATATGTTAATCACGACTGAAAGAATAAAAGATGAGATGAACCATATAAGAAACAATCCCATGATGTTTTAGGTAAAATTGATGGCAACAATTACGGAGTATAAGAGGAGAAAAGGCCAATGTCTGAATGTAGAAGAAGAGTTGGAGTGATTTGTCCTGTTGATGATTCTATGTGTCCCTTTTCCATGTGGACTTCTATGATCTATGATTAAATCCAAGGGAGAAATCTCAGTGTAACAACCCTGACCTGGATTATGAGGTAAACCTAATTGTTTTGGCTAATAAAGTTTCTTAGAACTTTAATATAATCATCTAAGGTGCTTTGTTATCATGTGACACACTTATGATTCAATTTTGGTCCCGATTGAATGTTGTTTGAGCAATTTTTCTTTATTTTGGACCAAAGTGCAATTTACCCAAATTGAGGGGCTATAATGCAAAATGTCACATGTTGAACATGCCTCATGTGTTTTAGCATCATTATAGTGAGAATGATGCAAGCTGGTGGCTTTTGGAAAGCCTAAATTCCAAGTTTGAACTTGGTTGAACAATGTTGGTACTTTGAGCACCGATTTTACTACAAATTGTAATTTACCCAAAATGTGGGGTTGATATGCAAATTACCATATCTAGAACGTCCCTACTTCCTTTATGTATCATTTATAGGAGAGATAATGAATGATACACCATGTTTGTATCAATTATGAATGATGATACTCTAGGTGATGAAATGACCAAGAAAAAGGGTTGAATTTGGAAGCTTAACTTGAGTTGTATCAAGTTGAAAAGCTTATATATGAGTGCCTATCGGCCATGGAGCCCAAGGAGGTGTCCCATATCGTTTTGTGAACTCTTGGAAAAGTCCATATCGTCCAAAGAACCTCAAGGAGGTGAGGTGTGACGGCCAAAAAGTTTCCTTAGAAAAAGTGTATCGGCTTGACTTTAAATAGTGATTAAACCTAGATGACTTATCCAAATGGATAAGTAATGGACGAATTTGCATCTCAAGATGATCCTCAACCATTTTTCAAGACAAGATAAATGTTGATGCATGCTTATACACGTGTCACCCATGCATGAAACGTGGCACCTACTAGCTCAAAATGTTGACACCTCATTTTTGCCTTCTTTCATGAATAACAAGTATATATACCCCTAGTTTCACCCCTTGGTGAAATTTTGCGACCCTTACCACCCTCCTACCCTAAGGTATCGTGCATAGATCTCCCTTATCGTGAAGGGATGTTGTGGTATCGTGCATGGGCCTTGGGGTATCGCCCATGGCAAGACCATATCGCCCAAGTAGGTGATATCGGCTATATAGGGTGATATCGGCCATAGAGTGAAGTGTTTTGACTACCAAGTGAGTGCCATATCGTGAAATTGAGTATCATATCGTGCAAGAGGGGTGGCATGTCGTGCAAGATCACAAGGGTATCATGCATAGGCCTTGGGTATCGGCCATAGCAAGTATATCGGCCATACCATGTTGATATTGCCCATAGCAAGTTGATATCGGCCAATTGAAGAGATTTTCACCACAAGTGAGGGGGTATCGGCCACAAGCAAAGTTGTGTCGGCCAAGAGGAAGTCTATATAGCCCAAGAGTGGTAGGGTGTCGGCCAATAAGCTAAGTAACTCAAAACTTAACCCTAAGGTAAGATATAGTTGTCTTCAAGCTGGAATTGAAGCATCGAATTAGGGTTATGATCTGCCTTTCTTTTCTTCTTCACCAATTGCTTATCCATGGTGATTCCTTGTATATGAAGGAGTTGTGAACGAGCCTTGGAACTTTGATAAAGTCATCTTCAACCTTAGGAACATGGATATTTGGATCTTGAAGCTTTGAAGTGGTTCTTAAGGCGGGTTATATAACTTGAACTCAGCCATGTTATTATTCTTCACCTAAATTGTTATAATTAGTGAAATACTTTTAATACTGAAATTTCCTGAAATAGTTGATGAAATTATGAGTTCTCGTAGTTTCTTAGACCTGTTACTATGAATTATATCAGTTAGAACAAAGGTCTAGAGCTTGAAGAAGATGGTTTCACTTTGTAAAAGTGATATCGGATTCAAGTATAAATACAAGTAGTTATAACCCGATATGGGTATGACTTGCCCGATATGTCTTGCACAAGATGTTGCATGAGATGCTTGCATAAGATGCTTGCATGATAGGGAGTCTAGAATAGACTCCATGCATGATACAAGGTTAATTGTATACTTGTAAGATGATAAGAAACCCTATTTTGGGTAACCCGATATAAGTGAAGAGTAACAAGTGTTATTGCACGATACACATGGTTGCATGATATACATGGTTGCATGACATGGTTTCACGACATGGTTGCATGACATGGTTGCACGATAGGGTTGCACGATACACAACCCTAGATGATATGGTAAACCTAACCCGTCATGGCTAACCCTAGATGGTGACTAGCCTGATAGGGTGATTGAATGTACTTCTAGCCCGACATGGTGATGGGTTGATACCTCACAAGTATCATGGGAGACACATACATATACCTTGTGTCTGATATCAGGTCAAGAAGGTACCTCATGCCTGATATGGAGACAAGTGCAAATCCTAACCCGATATGGTGAGTGTTCATACACCTCCAACCCGATACAGTGGTATCTAGACACCTACAACCTGATATGGTGAACACATGCATGTGATTTAACCCTATATACCTTGTAAAGGTGAGAGTAAGACACTCTTAGGAGTGATTTGTGTAGCACCAAGTAATGGTGTGGCTAATACCTTGATAGGTGAAGCACCCAGAGTGGTTGTTAATGGACAACCTTATACCAATAATGCCTTAACCCGAGATGAGTCCATATCATTAATGATGGTTGAATAATTCAATTGTGTGACTTATGACCAATGCATCACATGATAAATGTGATGAGCTAGTGCATAAAGTATTAGGATGGGACATACCCTAATACAAGATAAGTTGATGAAATTAAGTATGTTAAAATTGATGAGGGAAGTGATATATCAAGACATGATAGATATCACATCCAGCACTTCAAGGTTGATGCACCTTAAATCCAATATACTTAGATGAGTAACACATGAAGTGTGTCATGTCAATTGTTACATTGAGATGTAATGAGATTAATGTAGTTTGATAAGTGTAGGCTAACATACCTTGAGAAAGGGTTTAGCCTAGTTAATAAAGTATGATGTAATCATTCTCTGGTAAGGATGAGAGAGAAACTCATACCTTGTGTTGATGATCATTTAATGATAAATGATGAGAATAAATAAGTATGATTGAATACTTATGATATCAATGTTTGCTCCTAGATGTGTGGAGCAATGAATTAGGGTTTGAATTAATAATATGAATTTGAAACCCTATTTGGCAATAAAGGGAAACCCTAACCCTAATAGTTGTTGCCTAGTGAAAGGTGACAAGATGTTTAATGGCCTTGTGAGTCATGTGAATAAGTTGTTGCCTAGTGAGAGGTGACAAGATGTGCAATGGCCTTGTGAGCCATGTTAATAAGTTGTTGCATAGTGAGATGTGACAAGATGTGCAATGGCCTTGTGATCCATGTGAATAAGTTGTTGCCTAGTGAGAGGTGACAAGATGTGTGATGGCCTTGTGATCCATGTGAATACTTGCACTACAAGTGAAATGAATACCTTGGTCTGAGGACCTAGAGGTAATGGTTACCTGTTATAGAAGTAACAATGTTATGTGATGATCTAAGGGTTTGAATACCCATATCTAGCAATCATGATAATGATTATGTGAAGGGATGAGAATTCCCAGTAATGTGATAAGGGACTGAGATCCCAAGTATCATGTGTTTTAAAGATTTGAAAAGTACGTGATAGATGTATTATACCTTTCTTTGTAGCATTTGTCATAATAATTCATGTGTGAAAACTTGACTGATGCTAAAAGAATATGGTAATGCACTTAATTAATCAAGTAGAATTTTATCATGTAGTGCCCTGGCCATAGATCCATCATCGTCAGCAGGTGGTGATGGTGAAACGGGTTCTCCTACGGCTTAATCCGGAGCGCATATTGTTGAATATGTGGGATTGCTCCTAGCCACAAATAGTAAGGTTAGAGTACAACTTCAGTTGTAGACTCCAGAGCACGGTTTCAGGCCCGTGGCTCAATGTGGTAAGAGCATGGTGAATAGGCCCATGGCTTAGTGTGATAGAGCATGAATGCGTTCATGGCTCAGGGAGCACGGTGAACTGGCCCGTGGCTCGATTCACTAGTGCTGACACATGTACCAAGGTGGGCTAGGCAGAGGGTAGCCTGACCCTGTGTGACTAAGGTCACTTAAGCAAGAGACTGCAGTCTTGCTTGTGGTCTCGTACTGACTGAGACGTGGGAGGTCATGGAGTTCGGCTCTTCCATGGACCTTGTATGGTACCGATTTCGACTTCGCAATGGTTAGTTGGATTTGAGCGGTACGACTCACTTCCTCAGGGCATAAGTGTGATTGTAAAATGTAATCAGCCGTATAGCATGTTTGCTTAAGGATTGAATATGAAAATCATTGGTTGATGTTACATTTCTTTTATGCATCCTTAGTGGATACATTTTATTTATGTTTCTTTACATTCCCTTCAAGGCAGATAGATGATTGATAACTCTACCATGGGTAGATGCAATGTTCTCCTTGAGAAAGGAGATTACTATATTTTGTTCATATAATGAATTATCCTACTTATTAATATAAAAAGAACCTTTGCTCAGTTTATGAATGTTTAATCTGTGATAATAATATGGTTGGCGGAGAGTTATATCTCTCGCTGGGACAATTACAATTGTCTCACCCCTGTGGGACCCAAATTTTTAGGTGGACGTGCACGAGGAGGTGAAGACCTTTCTACAGAGGAAGAACAATAGTTGAGGCAGTAGTGACAGCTCAAGTTGAGTGTATTGTCTGTCATGTCTTGTAGATATGAGTCCTATGTGTCTTCTCTGTACTCTCAGGTCCTTAGAGTTGGTTCATACTGGTTTTATGATCAATAAGAGATTTTGGCTTACGTGCCTTGAGGTTTTATGTTGCTCATGTATAGTTTGGTAAAGCAACTGTTATATGTTATTCTTGAGATGAGATGTACCGGATATGTACAATGTGAATAATGATGTATATAAGGTTTTGGACCTTTCAGTAAGAGTTTTCTTTAGAATGGATCTCTTTGAAAAATGTTTTTTTATTTTTAGTGATTTTTTTTGTTAATCTGTTGTTTATGTTTAATTCCGCTTAATTATTAATGATTTGATTGTCGGTCATTACAGTTTTGGTATCAGAGCTTAAGGTTCGCTGAGTCTACAGAGACATAGGACTAATGTGTTGAGTCTATGTTAGTGTCCTCCAGTATACCCTATAGTGACTTCTGCTTGTGAATAAGAAAGGGTGAAGTTTATAAATGATTGGGAACACAAGGAATACCTTGGTGAGGGCAATGTTGTTACACTAGGAAAGGGTGTAAGGGATCAGGCAAGAGAAGAATGAATGCCTGAGAATTCCCATCATGACCCGATCAGGATAGAGAATCCTATGTTTATGCTCTTGTTGGGCAGGTTAGGACAACAATGATGCATATAGTAGAGTGGATACTAGCATTACAACCTAGGTTACCAGTCCTCAATACAGAAACTTTGGGCTTTGAAAGGGTTCCTGAATGACATAGTCATGTTGGAACAGTGGAAAATGTGGGAAAGATTAACATATGGCGAGAAAGTAGACTCTGCCATAAGTTTAGAGAGATAGTATATTTGTGATGGTAGTGCCCAAGAAGGGGCAATAAGCTGAGAATTAAGGAAATGTCATTACAATTCCAGAGACTTTTGCCTAGTGGTTCTAAAAAGCTAAAAGTAACAACATGAAACAGCTAGACTCTATGGGTTGAGTCAACCTAAAGCGGTGGATGACCGCGAGGGGTAACAATTAGATAGAGCTTTTTCATTTTGATATGCCTTCTTTTGATGTTACCTGATAATCCTAAAAAGGATTGCTATTATGGACTTCCCTATTGATTGTCCTATGGGGACATAGGGAAGAAATGATGAGAACTAGAATTTATATTCTGTTCAGTATTCTTTTAAATGATCTATAATTGCTCTTATCTATGTGAAAAAGGATGAGGTATAGAAGAGATGCCTGGAGAAAATCCAGGAATGTTAAATCATGTGTTGGTTATTATACGAAAAGTAAGGAATATGATAGTAAACAAAGTGAATACTACTTAATCTCAGTACTTGTATACCCTGGCCAGGTATATAATTATAGGAGATAAGGTGAGTATGGAACTCTTAGATTGTTATCTTTCTGATTACTCTGATCAAGTAGCATTCTGAGACAATCTAGTGAGTATAATGAAACTGGAAATATGGTATGGACATGTATATCACATCCTAAGTGCAATAAAGTGGAATATGAGATGATCTCAGATCAATGTGTATGTATGAGGAAATGAAAAGTATAATCCTCATGATAAGAGAATGAGAACAAGGGAGATGATCCCTGTTAGATAAAGCATGTGTGACTAGTAAATATCTTTTCCCATGATGTGGAAATGGGAAATGTGATAAAATCACTAAATGCTCATGAACATGTTAGACAATAACAAAGAAAGGAATATGTTCCTTTGTGTTCTTTCCTGGGTGGAAGACCTTTTTGTTGATCAAAGTTCTACAGAATCTCCATGACATTAATATTTTATGTGGAGACTTGATGATATAATGAATGAATAATATATGTCTCCCTGTACCTGGGATTTCGGGGACGAAATCCTTGTTAGGGGTTTATAACTTGTAACGACCCTGACCTAGATTATGAGGTAACCCTAATTGTTTTGTCTAATAAAGTTTCTTAGAACTTTAATATAATCCTCTAAGGTTCTTTTTTATCATGTGACATACTTATTTTTCAATTTTAGTCCCGATTGAATGATGTTTGAGCAATTTTTCTTTGTTTTGGACCAAAGTGCAATTTACCCAAATTGAGGGGATATAATGAAAAATGTCACATGTTGAACATGCCTCATGTGTTGTAGAATCATTATAGTGAGAATGATGCAAGGTGGTGGCTTTTGGAAAGCCTAAATTCCAAGTTTGAACTTGGTTGAACAATGATGGTACCTTGAGTACCGATTTTACTACAAATTGTAATTTACCCAAAATGTGGGGTTGATATTGAAATTACCACCTCTAGAACGTCCCTACTTCCTCTATGTATCATTTAGAGGAGATATAATGAATGAGACACCATGTTTGGATCAATTATGAATGATGATACTCTAGGTGATGAAATGACCAAGAAAAAGGGTTGAATTTGGAAGCTTAACTTGAGTTGTATCAAGTTGAAAAGCTTATATATGAGTTCCTATCGGCCATGGAGCCCAAGGAGGTGTCCCATATCGTTTTTTGAACTCTTGGAAAAGTCCATATCGTGCAAAGCACCTCAAGGAGGTGAGGTGTGATGGCCAATAAGTTTCCTTAGAAAAAGTGTATCGGCTTGACTTAAAATAGTGATTAAACCTAGATGACTTATCCAAATGGATAAGTAATGGACGAATTTGCATCTCAATATGATCCTCAACCATTTTTCAAGACAAGATAAATGTTTATTCATGCTTATACACGTGTCACCCATGCATGACACGTGGCACCTACTAGCTCAAAATGTTGACACCTCATTTTTGCCTTCTTTCATGAATAACAAGTATATATACCCCTAGTTTCACCCCTTGGTGCAATTTTGCGACCCTTACCACCCTCCTACCCTAAGGTATGGTGCTTATAGCTCCCATATCGTGAAAGGATGTTGTGGTATCGTGCATGGGCCTTGGGGTATCGCCCATGGCAAGACCATATCGCCCAAGTAGGTGATATCGGCTATATAGGGTGATATCGGCCATAGAGTGAAGTGTTTTGACTACCAAGTGAGTGCCATATTGTGCAAGTGAGTATCATATCGTGCAAGATGGGTGGCATGTCATGCAAGAGAACAAGGGTATCGTGCATAGGCCTTGGGTATCGACCATAGCAAGTATATCGGCCATACCATGTTGATATTGCCCATAGCAAGTTGATATCGGCCAATTGAAGAGATTTTGGCCACAAGTGAGGGGGTATCGGCCACAAGCAAAGTTGTGTCGGCCAAGAGGAAGTCCATATCGCCCAAGAGTGGTAGGGTGTCGGCCAATCATGGAATCTATCACATAGGACACATATTCCACTGTCTTTTTTTATTATTATTGACTGTAGAGTCAACTCTGTGTCAGGTAATACTTTTCTTAGTCAGAGAAACATCATTCATACCTTATTTAACTCAGGTGTCAAACCTCACTGATTTGTCACCTTTCTCAATTTACAACTTTATGTGACATGATTCTTGATTCTAGTAAGTCTCCCATACTCCTCATTAGCATTTCACTTTTAAAGGAAAGACCAGAGTTATGTTCTGTCACCCACTTGTGACTACAAGTCTTATCATATATCTATTGTGCCATCTAATCTGCTGACACAACATTAATCTTTCTTACTACTTTTACCAACTATCTCATTAGTTGTACATTCTCTTGTCATAAGGGGAGGTTACTTATCAATTAAGAACTTGTCTTAGAGGTATCTTTAGATGTTATATATAAGTTGCCTTAACAGATCTAGATAGGGGTATTCTAAGAAATTATTTTTAGCTTGATAAGCTTTTTCACATTGGTTTTACAATTGTTCCTTCAATTAGTACATCCTTATCAATGTTATGTTCATGCGGAGCATAAACCCCTAACATGTGATGTCCATACTATTTTATGTAACTAGACTGATTTCACAGTTGGCCATACCGGGTAGCCAACATAAATCATCTAATTAGGAGTTTATGTTTTCACTTTCTCATACTGCCTGACACTTCTTAGATACCAGGATTCCTTATTTTAATATCTATCACATGTGTCAAAAACTCATCACATCCTCATCTTTCTTTCATTTTGGGACATTACTTGTTACACATATCTTTATCTTGGAACTAAAGTCCAAGACAAACTGATACTTTTCTAAGTATCCATCAATTGAACATTTTTAACTTATGCACATCAAGTGTCATGTCCCTGATTGAATTGCAAATTGACTTGTCAATCCACATAAAAGAAGAAAGGTGAGATGTGTAGAGGGTGACAACAAGTGGAAAAGGCAATGGTAAGCTAAAAGGTAAATGTTTTATTGATTATAACCTATCCTAACTTGTTTTTGTCAAATTAGTGTGCACTATACATATGGTTTTTGAGTTAAAAGTGGTATTTTGTGTTTCTCTTCACACTCTTGCTCAGAAACTGTTTCTAATGCTTCTATAGTGCATTACTAACTTGCTTAGACATGTTTGGATATGGTTTGTATTTTTAGCATGCCTTTAAATGTGTTTTTATGATATATATATATATGCCTTTTGACAGCTGCTCTGTCGGTCAAGTTTACTCAAAACTTAACCCTAAGGTAAGATATAGTTGTCTTCAAGCTAGAATTGAAGCATCGAATTATGGTTATGATCTACCTTTCTTTTCTTCTTCACCAATTACTTATCCATGGTGATTCCTTGTATATGAAGGAGTTGTGAATGAGCCTTGGACCTTTGATAAATTCATCTTCAACCTTAGGAACATGGAGCTTTGGAGCTTGAAGCTTTGAAGTGGTTCTTAAGGCGGGTTATATAACTTGAACTCAACCATGTTATTATTCTTCACCTAAATTGTTATAATTAGTGAAATACTTTTAATACTGAAATTTCATAAAATAGTTGATGAAATTACGAGTTCTAGTAGCTTCTTAGACCTGTTACCATGAATTATATCAGTGAGAACAAAGGTCTAGAGCTTGAAGAAGATGGTTTCACTTTGTAAAAGTGATATCGGATTCAAGTATAAATACAAGTAGTTATAACCCGATATGGGTATGACTTGCCCGATATGTCTTGCACAAGATGTTGCATGAGATGCTTGCATAAGATGCTTGCATGATAGGGAGTCTAGAATAGACTCCATGCATGATACAAGGTTAATTGTATACTTGTAAGATGATAAGAAACCCTAATTTGGGTAACCCGATATAAGTGAAGAGTAACAAGTGTTATTGCACGATACACATGGTTGCATGATATACATGGTTGCATGACATGGTTTCATGACATGGTTGCATGACGATACACAACCCTAGATGATATGGTAACCCTAACCCATCATGGCTAATCCTAGATGGTGACTAGCCTGATAGGGTGATTGAATGTACTTCTAGCCCGACATGGTGATGGGTTGATACCTCACAAGTAGAGACACATACATATACCTTGTGTCTGATATCAGGTCAAGAAGGTACCTCATGCCTGATATGGAGACAAGTGCAAATCCTAACCCGATATGGTGAGTGTTCATACACCTCCAACCCGATACAGTGGTATCTAGACACCTATAACCCGATATGTTGAACACATGCATGTGATTTAACCCTATATACCTTGTAAAGGTGAAAGTAAGACACTCTTAGGAGTGATTTGTGTAGCACCAAGTAATGGTGTGGCTAGTACCTTGATAGGTGAAGCACCCAGAGTGGTTGTTAATGGACAACCTTATACCAATAATGCCTTAACCCGAGATGAGTCCATATCATTAATGATGGTTGAATAATTCAATTGTGTGACTTATGACCAATACATCACATGATAAATGTGATGAGCTAGTGCATAAAGTATTAGGATGGGACATACCCTAATACAAGATAAGTTGATGAAATTAAGTATGTTAAAAGTGATGAGGGAAGTGATATATCAAGACATGATAGATATCACATCCAGCACTTCAAGGTTGATGCACCTTAAATCCAATATACTTGGATGAGTAACACATGAAGTGTGTCATGTCAATTGTTACATTGAGATGTAATGAGATTAATGCAGTTTGATAAGTGTAGGCTAAAATACCTTGAGAAAGGGTTTAGCCTAGTTAATAAAGTATGATGCAATCATTCTCTGGTAAGGATGAGAGAGAAACTCATACCTTGTGTTGATGATCATTTAATGATAAATGATGAGAATAAATAAGTATGATTGAATACTTATGATATCAATGTTTGCTCCTAGATGTGTGGAGCAATGAATTAGGGTTTGAATTAATAATATGAACTTGAAACCCTATTTGGCAATAAAGGGAAACCCTAACCCTAATAGTTGTTGCCTAGTGAAAGGTGACAAGATGTTTAATGGCCTTGTGAGTCATGTGAATAAGCTGTTGCCTAGTGAGAGGTGACAAGATGTGCAATGGCCTTGTGAGCCATGTTAATAAGTTGTTGCCTAGTGAGAGGTGACAAGATGTGCAATGGCCTTGTGAGCCATGTGAATAATTTGTTGCCTAGTGAGAGGTGACAAGATGTGTGATGGCCTTGTGAACCATGTGAATACTTGCACAAAAAGTGAAATGAATACCTTGGTCTGAGGACCTAGAGGTAATGGTTACCTATTATAGAAGTAACAATGTTATGTGATGATCTAAGGGTTTGAATACCCATATCCAGCAATCATGATAATGATTATGTGAAGGGATGAGAATTCCCAGTAATGTGATAAGGGACTGAGATCCCAAGTATCATGTGTTTTAAAGATTTGAAAAGTACGTGATAGATGTATTATACCTTTGTTTGTAGCATTTGTCATAATAATTCATGTGTGAAAACTTAACTGATGCTAAAAGAATATGGTAATGCACTTAATTAATCAAGTGGAATTTTATCATGTAGTGCCTTGGCCATAGATCCATCATTGTCAGCAGTTGGTGATGGTGAAACAGGTTCTCCTATGGGTTAATTCGGAGCGCATATTGTTGAATATGCGGGGTTGCTCCTAGCCACAAATAGTAAGGTTAGAGTACAACTTTGGTTGTAGACTCCAGAGCACAGTTTTAGGCCTGTAGCTCAGTGTGATACGAGCATGGTGAATAGGCCCATGGCTCAGTGTGATAGAGCATGAATGTGTTCATGGCTCAGGGAGCACGGTGAACTGGCCCGTGGCTCGATTCACTAGCACTGACACCTGTACCAAGGTGGGCTAGGCAGAGGGTAGCCTGACCCTATGTGACTAAGGTCACTTAAGTAAGAGACTGTGGTCCTGCTTGTGGTCTCACACTAACCGAGACGTGGGAGGTCATGGAGTCCGACTCTTCCATGGACCTTGTATGGTACCGATTTCGACTTCGCAATGGTCAGTAGGATTTGAGCGGTACGGCTCACTTCGTCAGGGCATAAGTGTGATTGTAAAATGTAATTATCCGTATAGCATGTTTGCTTAAGGATTTAATACGAAAATCATTGGCTGATGTTACATTTCTTTTATGCATCCTTAGTGGATAGATGTTATTTATGTTTCTTTACATTCCCTGCAAGGCAGATAGATGATTGATAACTCTACCATGGGTAGATGCAATGTTCTCCTTGAGAAAGGAGATTACTACATTTTGTTCATATAATGAATTATCATGCTTATTAATATAAAAAGAACCTTTGCTCAGTTTATGAATGTTTAATCTGTGATAATAATATGGTCGGAGGAGAGTTATATTTCTCATTGGGACAATTACAATTGTCTCACCCCCGTGGGACCCAAATTTTTAGGTGGACATGCACGAGGAGGTGAAGACCTTTCTGTAGAGGAAGAACAACAGCTGAGGTAGCAGTGACAGCTCAGGTTGAGTGTATTGTTTGTCATGTCTTGTAGATATGAGTCTTATGTGTCGTCTATGTACTCTTAGGTCCTTGGAGTTGGTTCGTACTGGTTTTATGATCAATAATAGATTTTGGCTTACGTGCCTCGAGGTTTTATGTTGCTCATGTATAGTTTGGTAAAGCAATTGTTATATGTTATTCTCGAGATGAGATGTACCGGATATGTACAATGTGAATAATGATGTATATAAGGTTTTGGACCTTTTAGTAAGAGTTTTCTTTGGAATGGATCTCTTTGAAAAATGTTTTTAAATTTTTAGTGATTTTTTTTTGTTAATTTGTTGTTTATGTTTAATTCCGCTTAATTAGTAACGATTTGATTGTCAATCGTTACACTCAGGGTTACTTCTTTAAAGGAGGTTTTAGAATGGCAACTTGGGTCCATGGTTTCCTTTACCTTCTACTTCATTTTTGGATCATTACTCTCATTACATCATGAAATCACTTTCTATGTCCATCTCTTTCTAGTAAATACCTACCATGGGCAAGTAGTTTATTGTTTCCTAGATGGGAGAGTATTTGCCTTATTGTTTAATGTTGAACAAGTGTTCTTTTCATATTGATTGCATGTTCCTTTCATATTACATGGTGAGTGTATTATGTAATGTGTTGATGAATGCGTATTCATTTCATTTTAATCATGTAACTTAGAATAGATTCATTCATTTTCACATGCTTATCTCCCCAATTCACATATATTAGATTAGTTTGCTTTTGTTCCTAATTTGTGTGTTTCTAATATGAAATTCTTGTTCTCATTGCACGAACACATACCAAGTCTAATACAAAGTCCTCCCCACAATGCTCCAGATTCTTTTCCTCCATATTTTACCATTAGGAAGTGATTGGGTTACAAAATGAAGAACCATGATGTAGGGAAATATGGAATCAGATAAGGCAATAAAATATATAAGTTTAACTACCATATTCCTCTTTGAACAGTATATCATGTCAACAACTATGTAATGTGAATGAGGGTTGCAAGGTTTATACATGGTCTTGGAGAAAGTCCAATAACAATCCCTTAAAGTGGTGTGTGACTTTCTTCAAGTTGCACCTAGACAAAAAAATCAATGGCTTCATGGTTGATCACCACAGGCAATGATTGTTTGTGTCCTCCTAGCGGGTGGCAACGACCTCCTTACCTCTGTAGTAGTCCACATGAACCACCAGAAACTCATGTCATTCTAGATGAACAAATAAGAAGGAGTTGTCCCTTCTAGTCAGTGTGCTAGCATCTACTTGCTCTTCTAATTGTCTCTCCCTTGTTGTTCCTCCCTTTGACGGGTAGAGCTTGCTTGGGTTCTCACATTACCATAACTATGAGCAGATAAAAATTGTCAAAGCTTATTGTTGTGTATTTAAAAAGCCTCGACTGCCTCTCTATTTATAAGAGGGTCAGGATCAGGAGTTCTAGTCTGAGCGGGAGATGAAGAGACATAATTTCATGAGTTTTCTAATACATGTGAACATTGAATCAGTCAATTCACAGTTGAACCAATCGGTTCACATGTGAGACGATCAGTTTAACCCTTGAACTACTCGTTTCACCATGTTTCCCAATTGCAATTATAGTTACAATTAATATTTGATTAATTCACAACGTGACGTCGACATCAATCCTTGATCCAATCGAATTGATCAACCGAAAGGTCGATTCACAACTTGAACCGGCCAATTCAGATATCTGAGCCAATCAGTTCATGTGTTGAACTGGTTGTTTCAGATTCGTGATTGCTAATGTTGGTTCAAATTGACTTGACACTTGAATCGATCGGTTCAACACTTCAATTGATTAGTTCATTATCCAGTCAGTCAACTTTCATCCATTGTGGTTTAAATTTAAATGCCTAACACTTTAGCAATCATATTTAAACTACATTCATGTATTAACTCCTACTCCAAGTGTCACTATGTGTGTGACCCTATAGGTTCCAACTTAAGTTGGTGGTGAATGTCCATAACACAAGCAATGAGTGGTATCTAGTAAGACGTCATTGCTACCCAAGTAATCGGAAAGTTGGAGAACAACTTCGACTTACAATTTATGAATGGTGTTATAGTGATAGTATTATTCCTTTGTCACTGATATCTAGAATTGAACTTGGGTCATGGAATCATCATCCTCTTCAATATTCAATCCATGTTCCTTAAACTAGAGCAAGCTGTCTGAGATATATGTAAGCTCAATATCACATATTGACTCACATGATCATGGCCATGCATTCTTAGACTCGCTTATCAAGTGGTTGGGATATCATACTCTCGTAGGAGGGACAAATCCCATCTACACTCACAATCATCTACATGTGTCACAATGCACCCGAGAACCACCTTTATGGTAACTGTTATTCAAGGTCATTGTGGATGATGTCAAAGTACATCGAATAATATGTGATGAGTGTAATGATTTCAGGTGTAAAAACCACAATCACCACCACCACTACAAGAGATGATTCTGACTACCAATCATGGTTGTCATGTATCACTCTCAAGGTGGGTATGTCTGATACACTGTTCTCTAACAAGTATCTATGTGTTTGGTTTGATATCACATATTATGACTTAATATGATTATGTCATCAACCAACACACACTCTAGTCTTATGTGTTATTGTTGTCTATTATCTTCCACAATAACAACCGACTAGGGACATAGAAACAATGCATCTACTCTTGACATTTTTATGATCTCATTGTTCAGGTCCTCGACTGAAAGACATATGTCATTGATTAATATAATTCTTTAGGCATTTATTATATTACATCATCATCACATAACTGAATAAAATAGAATAAATTAGAAGATTGTGTTTATCATTAATCAAATCATTTACATGATATGCCATTACAATCATCATATGATTGGTTCTCTGTGTATATATACCAACATACTCCCACTTGCACTTAGATCCAATCACCCATGAATCTAGTTCCAAGTGATCTTAACATGCCCATCATGTTTCTACTACAGAAGTGCTTTTATAGAGGGTTAGTGACATTTGCTTCTAGTCAGTATTTTGCAAGTTTCCACATCTCCTTGTTGTATGACTTCTCTTAAGAGATGGAACTGTCATAGTATTCTATATAGGTTCCTTTGCCTAACTAGTAGCTCCATTGTTGTCACAATATTTCTATTGTGTTTTGAGTGGTTGGAACCTCCCACAAGTTCATATATATGAACTTCTTGATCCATATAGTATCATTGGTTGTGGTCATAACACCAAGATACTTGGCTTCTATTTTAGGATCAAATAATTGTCTCTTGCTCGGAATTTTTTCCAGTTTGCAGTTTCTCATTTTAAGGTCAAACAAAAATTTAGATTGTTATGATTAATATTATTTGTCATTTTGGAAGCTTGCATCAGTGTAACCCTTAACAACCAACTCTTCCTTATTACCATAACCAAGGAACTGATCCTTAGTGCTTCTCAAGTACTCAAGGATGTTCTTTATGGAATTCCAATTAACTTCATTAGAATGGGATAGATATCCTCTCATTATGTCCAATACATATGAGACAATAGGATGAGTACATAATGTTTCATATATGATAGATCCAATTGCAAATGCATATGGAATCTTACTCATAGTTTCCCATTTTTCACAAGAAATGGGACATTGGACTCAAACCCTATCATGATATATCTCAATTCCTATCACATAGGATGCTTCACCCAAGCCCTTCATGGAGAACGTACTTTCCTTGTCAGGTTTTAACATTTGTAGTATAAGAATGTTATTGCTTGTCATTATGTGGAATATAAATATCCTCCCACTAAATCTTCTATAATTGCATATTTCATCTTCATTCTGACTAAAGTCATACTCTTTGACTATCCTGTCAAATTTAAGATTCTAACTCTGAGACGCTTGCTTCAATCTATAGATTGACCTTTGTAGATTATAGACTTTATTTACAATATATGAATTTATAAAACCTTTAGGTTGTGTCACGTACAGTACCTCTACAAAATTCCTATTACGGAATGTGACTTTAACATCCATTTTTCCAATTCTCATAGTCATATTAAGCTGTAATAGCAAGCATGATCCTGATTGATTTAACTAGAAGAGTTGGTAAAACAAGACCTGACCCGATGGACCCGACCCGAACCTGAAATTTTAAGCGGGTTTAGGGTCTAAGTTTTTTCGACCCGACCTGAAATTGACCTAAACCCAAAGAACCCAAAATGAATTTAGTGTCGGGTTTGGGTTTGGGTTTGGACTTTAGACCTGAATTGACCCGATTGACCCGAAATTTAGAAATATACTTTCAAATACAATTACAAATACTATGTTTTAAGACACCCGTGTTATATTAAATTACTAATCCATTAATCATGAAGTTTATTTTGGCAATTCTACGTTGTTTTGTATTGATTTGTATGAATTATTATACTAATTATATTATGAATTTGTGTTTAAAACTCTTGAACAAACTACAGTAGACTTTATATGTGTTTCTCAATCATATTGTAAGTCTATCACAATGAAATTTGTTAATTACACTTGGAAATTATCGATGATCAGACAAATCAAAGATTTTTTTTTAAATTATTTTCTTTGTATTGGATTTATGGGTCAGACCTGATAGACCTGAAATTATATTTGGGTCAGGTTAGGGTCAAGGGCTCGACCCAAAAATCCATCTTTACAAGTTTACGGTCTAGCCAAAAAGTGTTGACCCGAAATAACCCAAAATAAAACCCGCTCAACCCGAACACAATTGCCACCCCTAGATTCAACCATGGCAATCAGTGAAAATATTTCATCGTGTTCAACATTGTTGACTTGTTTAAAACTCTTTGCAAGAAAATTGCTCTTATAGGTGTGTACACTACCATCCATGTCAATCTTCTTCTTGAAGATGCAATTGCACCTTGTGGGTTTTACCCCTTCATGTGGATCCACTAAGGTCATACCTTGTTGGTGTACATGGAGTCCATCTTTGATCCAATGGCTTCAAGCCATTTCTCATTCTTTGATCCCTCAATATCTTCCAATCAACTTGTTGGTTCATCATCTTGTAACCAACTTACTACCTTTATGACTTATAATATATCATAATCTTTCAAGCTCAAGTCACGTTCTACTAAACTACGAGGTTTTGTGTTACATAAGGAGCTTGAGATTCCACGACAATTTTGATTCTACTTGTTCATGTTGTACCTCTTTAGGTTCAATGTTTTCTTGTTTGTCTTGAACTTTTTGAGTTTTACTTTTCTCCCACTGATTCCTTTACAACTAAATTCCTATTAAGGAATTCATCCATCCTTGCAATAAACACATTTGTTCATATTGGATTATAAAAGTAGTATTCAACAAAACAACATTTACATGATTTGTGGATAGATTCCTTTAAGAAACTATTTTTCATACAAAAGTTTTCCATCCTAATCCTTATAAAAGACATATCAATACATCTCCCATTCCATATCTCATATGGTGTCTTTTGAACCATTTTAGACGATGCATTATTTTAGTGTAAAGCATGTACCCAAAAAGGAAAGTGGAAGATTAGATAGATTTATTGACAATTGCACCATGACCTAACATGGTGTGATTCCTTCTGTATGATACATCATTATGTTTTAGGTGGAGTCCATTGTGATACAATACCACGGTCTCTCAGAAGATCCTCAAACTCTTAGATAAAGTATTCTCCACCTTGATCAGAACGAAGTGCCTTAATACTTTTGGCTGGTTCTATACTTCACTCATGAAATCCTTGAACTTTTCAAGAGTTTATGACTTATGTTTCATCAAGTAAACATAACCACACCTACTGAGATCATCAGTGAAGGTAATGAAGTATTGATAACCACTTATAGCATTTGTTTTAAAAGGGCCACATACATTAGTATGTATGAGTCCTAATAGATCACTCACCCTCTCACTATTTCCAATGAAGGGAGTCTTTTTCAGCTTGCCCAACAAATAAGACTCGCACGTCTCTATTGATTTGAAATCAAAAGATTCTATATAACCATCTTTATGGACTCTAGATATGCGATTCTCATTGATGTGCCCTAGACGACAATGCTAAAGATATATTTTATTTGAGTTAGTGAGTTTTAATCTTTTGGTATTTATGTTATAAACATCTATCTTTAGATTTTCCAAATAAAAAACCATAAGACATTGGGGCACTGCCATAAAATATCTCATCTTTTGAAATCGAACATTGACCATTCTTTATATGAAATTCATATCCATCTTTGTCCATACAAGATACAGAAAAAATATTTCTATTAATGCCAGGTACGAAATAGTAGTTCATTAACTGTATTACAAGCCATGTGGGTAGAGATAAATTATATCCAACTACAGTGGCAAAAACTCTTGTTCCATTTGTGACTCACAGTTCAACCTCGCCCTTTCTTAAAGGCTTACTTCTTTTCAGATCCTGCATATTTGAATTTTAGAATAAATGCTAGAGATAGTTACTAATACCTCATTATATTTACTAATTATCTTAGTAGATATGGTAATTATTATTACTGAAATACAAGTATGAATATCTTGAAGTGTTTGAGAATATCATGCATGAAGTAAGTAACCAACTTGGTAAAAGTGTTAAGAACTTTGATATGATCGATGTTGAAATATTTTAAACCAAGAGTTTGAGGACCTTCTGGATAGATAGTGATAGTCTATCACAATGAACTCGACCTAAAACATAATGATGTATCAGAATGAAGGAACCACACCATGTTGAGTCATGGTGAGATTATCAACAAATATATATTATCTTTATAATTCCTTTTCGGCACATGATTTACACTAAAATAATGTACCATACTAAATTGGTTCAAAAGACACCTATGAGATATGGGATTGGAAATGTCCCGATATGTCTATTATAAAGATTAGGATTGAAAGGTTATGTTAGAAAATAATTTCTTGAAAATTTTTGTCCACAAATCATATAAATGTTATTTTCTTGAATACTACTTATATATTCCAACCTGGCAACAAAAGTGTTTTGTTGCCATGATGGTTGTATTCCTACATGGAATTTTATTTTAAAGGAATCAATGGGATAAAAGTAGAACTCGAAATGATAGATACAAACAAGAAAACATTAAACCTAAAGGAGTACAATGGGAACAATGAGAGTCATAAAATTGTTATGTAATCTCGAGTTCCTATTATAACACAAAACCTCGTAGTTCTAGTAGAATGCACCTTGAGCTTGAAAGCTTATAACTCAAGAAGGTGGTATGCTTCTCATGGATGATGAGTCAACAACCTACCTAGAAAGCTATTGAGGGACCAAAGTTTGACAAATGACTTGAGGTCATGGGATCAAAGACAGAATCCATGTATGCCAACAAGGTGTGACCTTGACGGATCCACCTGAAAGGGTAAAACCAACAGGGTTCAATTGGGTCTTCAATATGAAGACCAACATGGATGGTAATGTACAAACATATAAGGGTATATTGGTTACAAAGGGTTACAAACAAGTTCAAGGTGTTGAACATAATGAAATCTTTTCACCAATTTCCACGGTTAAATCCATCAAGATCATGCTTGTTATTGCATCTTATTATGACTATGAGTTTTGGAAAAATGGATGTTAAAACTACATTCCTTAATAGAATTATTGTTGAGGGTGTGTACATGTCACAACCTAAAGGTTTTATAAATCCAGCTAATGCAAACAAATTATATAAGCTACAAAGGTTAATATATGAATTGAAGCAATCATCTCAGATTTGGAATCTTCAATTTGAAAAGACAATGAAAGAGTTTGACTAGAGTCAGATTGAAGATGAAATCTACGATTATGAAAGTTGAGTTGGAACATAATTATATTCTACATAATGATGAGGAATAAGATCCTTATACTACAAATGTTAAAACTGGAAAGGAAAGTACCTTCTCTATGAAGGGTTTAGGCGAAGCATCCTATGCGATAGGAATTGAGATCTATAGAGATAGATCTGAAAGGCTTCTTGACCTAAGTAAGAAAATATACATCAGCAAGATGTTGAAGGGGTTCAACATTTAGGACTCAATGAGATAAAATATGTCCATGTTTCATGGGAACAATCTTTCAAGATCCTAGTGTCCCAATTTTTGTGAAGAATGGGAAAACATGAGCAAGATGCCATATGATTCACAATTGGATCTATCATGTATGCAATATTATGTACTCATCCCGTTATCTCATATGTATTGGATCTGACGAGGATATATGTCAGTTCCTAGTAAATGTCACTAGAGTGCCATAAAGAACGTCTTTAAGTACTTGAGAAGAATTGAAAGGATATGTTCCTTGATTCTGGTAATAAAGAAGAGTTGGGTGTAAAGATTACACCGATGCAAGCTTCCAAAATGACAAATAAAATTAATGGTCTCAGTTTAAAATTGTGTTTGACCTCAAAATGAGAACTATAAGCTGGAAAAGTTCCAAGCAAAAGACAGATGTTTAATTCTATAATAGAAGTTGAGTATCTTGGTGTTATGAACTTGAAGAGGATACTATATGGATTGAGAAGTTCATTTGGATGAATTTATGGTAGGTTCCTACCGTTTATGACACAATAAAATAGATAGAATACTACATCATTTACATCTCATATGAGAAGTGGTACAAGAAGGAGATGTGAAACTTGCAATATACCAACTAGAGGCAAATGTTGCTAACCCGCTAGATAAGCATTTGCATATCAGAAACATGATGGACATGTTTAAGATCACTTGGAACAAGATTCATGGGTGATTGGCTCTAAGTGGAAGTGGGAGTCTGTTGGTATGTATGCTTAGATAGCCAATCATATGATGATTGTAATGGCATATTCTATAAATGATTTGATTAATAATAAAGGCAATATTCCAAATTTTCTATTTTATTCAGTTATGAGATAATGATGTAACATAATAATTTCCTAAAGAATGATATCACACAAATACGCATGTCTTTGGACCGAGGACATGAAAAATGAGATCATACGGATGTCAAAAGTAGATGCATTCTTGTTATGTACCTATTTAGTTGTTATTGTGGAAAACTATTAGGTAGCAATAACACATAAGATTAGAGTATGTGTTGGTTGATGATAGAATCTCATTAAGTCATGATATGTGATATCAAATCAAAGAAATAGATACTTGTTAGAAAACACTATATTGGGTAGACCCACCTTGAGAGTGATGCATGGAAGCCATAATTAGTAGTCAGAATCATCTCTCATAGTGATGGTGGTGATTGTGGTTCTTAGACCTAAAAGCACTACAATCATCACATGTTGTTCGATGTGCTTTGACATTTTCCACCGTAACCTTGAATAAGGGTTGCCATAATGGTGATTATCAAATACATCATAACACATGGAAGTGGTTGTGAGTGGTGTAGATGGGATTCTTCCCTCCTACGGGAGATTGATATCCATGCCACTTGATAAGTGAGACTGAGAAATGTATGGCCATACTCATGTGAATTGATATATGATATGTGGGCTCACATGCATCTCAAACAGTATGCTCTAGTTCAAGGAACATGGATTGAATGTTGAATAGGATGATGATTCCATGCCTCGAGTTCAATCTGGATAATAGTGACAAAGGAACTATACAATCACTATAACACCAATCACAAATTGTAGGTTGAAGTTGTTCCCCAACTTTCTGATTACTTGGGTAGCATTGATGTCTTCCTAGATACCACGCATTGCTTGTGGTGTCATATATTAGTTATGGACATTCACTGCCAATGCAAATCGAAACATATAGGGTCGCACACATTGGATACACTTGGAATAGGAGTTTATTCATGAATATAGTTTACACTTGGTTACTAAGATGTTAGGTATTCAATTTAAATGACAATGGTTGAAAGTTGATTGACTGGACTATGAACTGACCGATTCAAGTGTTGAACTGATCGATTCAAGTATCAGGTCAATTGAACCAAAATTGATAATCAAAACCTTGAGATGACCAGTTCAACAAATGAACCGATTGGCTCAGGTCTTTTAATCGACCGATTAGGTTGCAAAGTGATGGGTTGGTGGATCAATTCAATTGGATCAAGGATTAGTGTCAACCTCATGTTGTGCACTAATTGAATATTAATTTCCAATTCAATTGCAATTGGGAAACATAGTGAAATGATTGGTTCAAGGGTTGAACTGGTTGACTCACATGCTAACTGATTAGGTCATTGTTGAACTGACAGTTTCTTCATTTGTAGTCAACAAAAATTCATGAATATTTTGTCTCTTCAGCTCCCGTTTAGACTGGAATCCTGACCCAGACCCTCATATAAATAGAGGGGTAGTCGAGGCTTTCTAGAGATACAACAATTCTTTCATTATGGTAAGTGAGAGAGCCCGAGCAAGTCCTATCCATCAAAGGGAGGAAAAACAAGGGAGAGACAATTGGGAGAGGAATTCATTGCTAGCACATTGACTAGAAGAGACAACTCATTCTTGTTTGTTCATCTAGAGTAATAGGAGCTCCCAGTGGTCTGCGTGGACTACTATAAAGGCATGGAGGTTGTTTCCTACTGCTTGGAGGATGAAGTCAAAATGTCATTTGTGGTGATCAAATGGGAGGTCGTTGTTGACCCTGTCTAGATGCAACTTAAAGAAAGATGCACACTAATGCAAGGGAATTGTCTCTAGACTTTCTTCAGGACCAGGTATAACCTTGCGACCATCCTTCTCATTACATAGATGTTGACACATTTTATTGTTAAAGGGGAATATGGCTGTAAAATTTTGTTTTTGCTATTGTATCTGATGTCATATTTCCCTACACTAATGTACTACCCATATTAATGGACTAATGCCACCTAAACAATTGCACAATTTTTGTAGATTTTTTTTACAGTTTGGTTTTAGTTATGTTTGATTGTGTCTTTATTGATCATTGGTAATAGAACAACATTAAGATGGTTTTTGTGGCCATAACATTTATGGGTTTGTTATTGTTTATTAATGAAATGCATTATTTGAGTATAGATGGAAACTATGACATGAACATACAAAATGACCAAAGAACTCATTCAAGCAATTTTAGAAAAATATTATAGGGACATATATATCACGACCTTTGATCACAATTGGGTAGATATCATATGACGTCTTAGGAGATCTTTTTATATTATAACAATCATTCACTATGTATAGTTGCACTGAGGTTAAGCTCAAGTCCAACTAGAAAAAAAAAATCTTGATTGGTTGATGGTGTGATGGTTTTTGTACACAAGTACCTAATTCTTTACAAGAGTTTCATGACTTAGTTGAAATCTACCTTGAATTAGAATTGACAAGATATGATAGGTGGCCTTTTTTTAGAGATGCAGTCAATGATGTATGATGTATGATGCATGATACATGATGTATGATGTATGATGTAACATCTCAAGATTCGAGGCCTCAAATAATATGATCTTAAAAGGAATTATTGGACTACCCATGTCACCAAATTGCACCTCCTTTCCAGGGAGCCCATCACTAAGAACTCCAAAGATAAGCGTGCTCAGCTTGGAGTGGTACTAGGATGGGGACAAGTCAGATAGTTGATCCCATGTTGTGTGTGAGTGAGGACAAAGTGTACTGTTGAGGCTAGTGGTGGTATGTGGGGCCATTCCTCATTCCTAAAACTTTACTAGAGCCTCAAGAGGTTGTCCCAGGCGTTACAAGTGGTGTTAGATCCATAACCCCTCTAGTGGGTGGGACTCTCGTGGGCATGTGATATGGTAGTCTTGAGCCATGCGGTCCAGTCATGTTGGTAAGAGTTTTCCATGGTGATGTAGCTATCCTTACACTGGTAGTTGTGATCATGAGCTGGATGTCCATGGACCATATTGAGTTTGCACTGAAATGGGAAAAAATGACGCCAAATGGTTGAGCCTTGATGAGGATGCCAAGAGTCTAAGTGGGAGAGGTAGTAATGTCCTTGGATTTGAGGACTAGCATAATATGATCCAAGGTACATGTAACATCACTGACCTGGGTTATGAGTCAACCCTAGGTGTTTTGCCTAAATATGTAATTAAATCTTTGTGATTAACTCTGAGCATGTAATTAAGTTTCTCAGAAACGTATATTTCAGTATTTGCTCCTTTTTATTTAAAGTTGTAGCATTGTTTTGATATACAGGGACCTATGTGCAATTTACCCAGTTAAAAGGGTTAGCTTGCAATTTGCACATGTTGAGATGTTCCTCTGATGTTGAGACATCATGAGAATCTTTTTGGTAAAGTTTGAGGGATTTCCCAAGCTAGGGCACCAAGGTGCAGCTGTGGAAGCAATCCCAGTGCTTGAAACCCTAATTTAGGGTAAAATGTAATTTACCCAAATTAAGGGATGTAAATTGTAAAATATGTCATCTAATGTATCTTTTTAGACTCTTGCCATCATTAAGAGAAGAAATGATGAGGAAGTCACCTCAATTGAGTTATCAAGTTATGAAATATGCCTTGTGATTGAATAATCAGGGTATATGTGCAATATCTCTTTATGTATGTACTTTAGTATTAGATTGCTCTCCTTTACCTTTTTTTCTAAGACCTTAAGAGAAGGTTTGTCCTTAGAATAAAGAGGAAGGGACGATCAAGTAAAGAAGGAGGGACCTAGTTGGAATTATGGACAACTTATGAACTAATGTTAAGAATCCTACACCTAGTTTATATACCCCCAATTTCTCTAAGCAAGGGAACTTGCCCTTCGTTCCCTTCACTGTTCCATTTCACCAAAGACGACCAAAGACTGCCTTGGAGCTAAGGAGGACGACCAAGGGAAACAAGGTAGGTTTGGGACCCCTCCTCTTGCCTAATTCCATGATTAGAACTCGAATTCAAGGTCAGCTTCATGGCTAACTCTCAAAACCCTATCTTTTTAGCCATCTCCTTTCGTCTTTCCTTGGAGTTTTCACCTTGTCCAACCTGTGGGGACTCAAGGACGCCATTAGAGCTTGGATCTAGAAAGCTTGGAGCTCAAGGAGCAAGCTTTAGGCGGGTTTTATAACTCTAAACCCATGCTTCATTATGTACATCTTTATATGCGGTTTGATGATAGCTCTTAGTGTTTCCCTACTTTTCCCTGTTATTTTGCAAGCAAATCCATGGGATATTCGTACTGTTATTGAGCTAGGATATGAAGGCGTGATTTCCAATAAAAACCCACCGCTTTTCACTTCCTTAAACGGTCTCACCAGTTTGCTCTCTCGGTCTCAAGACCGCGAGGTGAGCAAACGGTCTCGAGACCGCGACAGGGAAAACGGTCTCCAAGACCGTTTGGCCCCGTTTACCGAGCGTGGACCGTATAAGAAAATTGTTCCTAATTATATAGGATAATTACCCTCAAAATTTAGGAGGCTAACTCCAAGGGAATCGGGCGATATGACCTTTTTAAGTAACAACTTTATTTGAATTTATTCCTTATTTTCAAACGGTCTGAAATTGCCTTTTTGGGCAAACGGTCTCAAGACCGTGTAAGGTCGTTGACCAGGCGTTGACCGTATGAGATTACTGTTCAAAATAATGTTAATTAACAACTCACCAAGTTTGATGGTCCAATTCCAAACGGGCTAAGAGTTGAAGGGTGAATACTAGGGCTAACCCTAGATGAAATCAGTACTGAAATTATGGTGACCTAATTAGGGTTTTTAGGGTTGATTGACCTAAATGGTCTCAAGACCGTTTAGGGGTCACCCAAACGGTCTCAAGACCACGAGGGCAATCAACCATGACCATTTAGAGGTCTGGGGTCAAGAATAATTGACCAATTGAAGGTATAATTACACCAAATTACTTTGCAATTAAATATTGATATGATCATCAACTCAATAGGTCAGACCTTGATGAATTTGTACTAGAATCCAAAATTGGATGGGCAAACGGTCTCAAGACCGTTTGGAACTCATACAAACGGTCTCAAGACCGAGAGGACAATCACCCAAGACCGTTTGAAGGTCTAGGGTTAAGTAATTTGACCAATTGAGGACCTAATTGCAAATAAGTTGTCAATTTAATCAAAATTCTGTTTATGGATCAATCATGGTTCAACCCCTATCAAATCACCTTGGACTTTGATGCAATCTTGGGAAAACGATCTCAAGACCATTTGGGGTCCCCCCACATGACCTCAAGACCGTTTGGGCCAAGTTTGGGCCCATTTGGAGCTCAATTGAAGGGTTCAACCTCGTGTCAGTGCACATTGTTGAGTGTTGATGGGTGAACATTGATAGACCCTAATTGAATCGACTTCAACCCTAATTGGTCAACAATTGAGGGTCAATTGAATGACCAATTGGTTAATCATAACCTTAGTTGACCCAATCCATAGGTGGTCAATAGAGATTTGACCTTTTGAGGGCTTCAACATTGGTTGACATTATCGATTGTATCATCGAATCTTGTTGATGGTCCAAGTAGTTAAGACCATGTGAGCTCACAGACTCAAGGTCGTGAGGAGGCTCGCGGACTCAAGTTCGTGAAAGGGCTCACGGTCTCAAGACCGTGAGGGGGCTCACGGTCTCAAGACCACGAGGGGCCTCGCGGTCCTGAGGTCAAAGTGGGCAAACGGTCAACATCTCTTCGCGGTCTTGATATCAACTTGGTCCTCGCGGTCTTAACATTAGGTTGAGCTTCACGGTCTTGAACCAATTAAGGAGGCTCGTGGTCTTGGAGTTTGAGGAGGCTCGCGGTCTTGAAGTTAGAGGAGGGCTCACGGTCTTGGAAAGTCAAACTAGCTAAACGGTCAATACTTTCAAACGACCTCAAATCAATTGGAGATTGATGGTTGAAGATCGATCAATGTGATTCAAGGTTGACTTCATTCAATCAAATTGATGATATAAATGGTTCAATGTTGCCCTAATCAAACCCTAATGATAACCTAGGATATTAAGTGGTTAATTGACTAGGATTTTGACCATGATGATGATCAATGGGGTGAATTACCAAAATACCCCTGAAGAGTAAATTAAGTAATACCTTGATCAAATCAAACCCTAATCACATGATAGTGATGTGTTGGGCTATGTTAGCCTATGATGACTTAATCCGACCTGATCTAGAGTGATGTTGACATCACCTAACCTTATGATGAGAGAGAAAGTACTTCTAGAGAGAGAAAGTACCTATAGAGAGAGAAAGTACCCTTTTCAGGTGAAAATTCAATTAAAGCATCTCCAATGCACAGGAATGAATATAATTAGGGTAGGATCCACCTGTGTGAGATCATAGAAACCCTAATTATGATAAATGATGAACCTTTAACTAATCTGAGAGTATCAGTGGTGATGTTACTCATACCTAATGATGTTATGGGTGCAATTCACCCTAATGTGAATAGTAAACCCTAATTCAAGGGTGATGACATGTAATGTGAATAGTAAACCCTAATTCAAGGGTAATGGCATGCATTTGAGTATTAAACTCTAATTGATGAGAATTAGAGATGTAACTCTCATGACAAGGATGGGAAGTACATTCCTTATTTTTGTATTACCTTTATCAGTTGTATTAACCATGCAGGTTCTGATATGAAGGTAATTATACCCAGGTATGGATGTTGATGTTATATTCATTAAAAACATGTTGTTAGCCTTATGAATAAATAAGGTAATCTGATGCCTTGTCAGTGGCATCCTATACTGGGAATGGGCTGTGAGAGCCATGAATACCATCAAGGTCATGCCTTAGAGATGACTTGTGATGAGGATAATGAGAAATGATGATTGATATGAGTTAGGCCTGTTACATTTAGTATTCTTCTTTTATAGCTGCTATGCTACTGTGATTGTTTGGAGAATAATGTATGCTGTTAAAGAATACTGAATGTACCTAACTAATCAAGTATAATGTAGAGCCCTGATCATAGATCCATCATTGTCAGAGATTAAGTGATGGTGAAACAGGTTTTCCTCAGGGAACTCCTGGAGCACATACTTTTGAGTATGTGGGGTACATGGATGTGTAGAACCTTACATCCTAGTGTAGGAAAGTGATGTAGATGTGCAATCCATCCATCCTTCACTATAATTCCATACCGTATCAGTGGTAGGTAAACATGAAACCTCCTGATGACGAAGAAAGCACGGATATCCGTATCAGTGGTAGGTAAATATGAAACCTCCTGATGACGAAGAGAGTACAGAACGCCACTGTGACTCTAGAATAGCGAAGGACCAGTTTACCCTGGTGAGCTATAGTAGTAGAGACACGAGATGTCCTACAAGTGATCCTCTTACTGACTGAGGAAGGTGAAGGTCATGAGAATCCGGCTCTCTTAATGACCTATGTATGATACTGATGTGACTTCTCAGCGATCAGTTGGAGTATGAGTGGTAAGCCTCATCTCCACAGGGCATAATGTTGTTTGTAAAACATAATCAACCATGTAGTATAACTTGTTAGAGATGACTCCAAGTTAGTTGATTGATGTTACATTGTAATAATGTTTATATTCTCCATATCTCCTAAATTATAGATCTTGTTATACCTGCAACTGTTATAGAATACTTTGAAGGCTTTACTGCTTAAAATATTCTTTGATGTTATAATAAAGCTTCTGGCGAAGAGTTATAACTCTCGCTGGGACAATTATGTATAATTGTCTCACCCCGTAGGCTTCAACTTTTTAGGTGGACGTCGGAGACGAAGGAACCAGCCTACAGGTGATCAGTCTCAGCAGCAGCATCAGGGGCAGCAGTAATCTCAGGTGGAGATTGTCCTGCCATATGGTGTAGTTAGAGTCAGTCCCATGTGTCCTCTGTACTCTCAGGTCTTGGAGTCTTTTGTATAGTGATCTTGAGATTTTGTATCTTGATGTATATAATTACTCAAGAAGTAATTATCCCGAGATGTAAACAGTTTATCTCACTTTACGAAAGAAGCTTTTATGGATTCAAGCTCTTGTCACGAAAAGTTTTAATTTCCCGTGATTTTTGTCTTCCGCTGATTACCGATTCGCTTCCGCTAAGTTTTAATCGTGTTTATGTCATGGTTTGGAGATCAGAGCCCACAACTAGTGGTATCAGAGCTCCAGGTTCAGTTGAGTCTACAGAGGCATAGGACTTAGGATGTCGAGTCTACCTTTAGTACTCCTTCCTCATCTAATAAGAATCTTCTGCTCCTCAGAAGAAGAAGATACATAAGAATGTCAGAACATCGTGATGAGCACGTGGTAGAGAGTAGTGCTAGTGCACCTCGAGGCGGTGCAAGAGTTCCGAGAATAGAACAACCTGCACCTGAGTCGCCAAGAGAGCCACCCCAGTTCAACCCAGCTGACATGAGTGATCCAGCTGTACAGACGATGTTCGGGCAGTTCATGACTGCCATGACACATATAACCGATAGGATGCCCATTCCTACACCTAGGGCACCTGTCCAGCCTGAAGCACAAGGTATTGGTAAGACATTCGAACGACTTCGTCGTGTCGGAGCTACCGAGTACTTTGGAACTGCCGACCCTATAGATGCTGACTTATGGTTGACAGAGTTGGAGAAGGCTTTCAGGATTCTTATGATTCCGGAAGCTGAGAAGGTTATACATGCTGTCTATCTTCTCAAAGGCAGTGCTAGTCACTGGTGGAACATGGAAGAGCAGAAGAGACCTGGAGTAGAGTTCTCATGGGAAGAGTTTCATCGGGAATTTATCAATAGATATTTTCCAAAGACCTTCCTAGATGAGAAGATCTCTCAGTTTGAGAAACTAAGGCAGGGTATGATGAACATTAGTGAGTATGAAGCTAAGTTCATGGAGTTGTTGCGGTTCTGTCCGCACATGGCTGCTACGGATGAGGAAAGAATCAGAAGATTCGAAAAGGGTTTGAATTCTGATATATCAACCCCTGTGTCTGCCTTAGAAAACAGAGAGAGATTCTCTACCTTCGTTGAGTCAGTCCGAAGGATAGAGAGATCTGTGGTTGAGAAAAGACAAACCCATAAAAGATATCCACAGTTCCAGGGTTCTTCATCTAGGGATTCTAAGAAACCTAGATTCTCTGCACCTAACCCTCCACCACCCAGATCGAGTTTTCAAACTCAATGGACACCAAGTAGAGGTAGAGGACAGAGTCAACCGCTTCAAGGGACGCACAGTTCTGCATCTGAGTCAGTCACTGGACCACCCAGACCACAACAACAGGAGAGGAGTTGCTACAACTGTGGTAAGGTGGGACACTTGATGAAGGATTGTCGTTCTAGGCCTGTCGGTGTGACACAACAAACCCCGAGACAGAATCAACAGGGATCTCAGAATAGACAACATCAAGGAGCATCTCGAGGACGTGGACAAGCATCCCAAGCTAGATCATCAGCACCTAGTCATCGAGCACCAAATCAACCACAGGCAACAGTGAGATTTTATGCGATGAATCCACCTGATGCAGTGATCAACCCTCGGGTTGTGACAGGTCAGATGAAACTATTTTATTCTGATATGTCTACATCCTGCATCGTATCTGTTTTAATCGATCCAGGAGCTACTCATTCCTTTATCACTCAGAGAGTGATTCTTGACTGCAACATGACTACAAGTCATAGAGCAAATAGTCTGTTGTTAGAAACTCCTTTAATGGGATCTGCTATGTTGTGGGAAGTATGTTCTCCCTGTATTCTTTCCTTTTCTGAACATTACATCCAAGTGGATCTTATACCACTTGAGATGCATGGGTTCAATATAATTCTTGGGATGGACACCTTAGAAAGGTACAAGGTTGTCTTGGATTGTGAGTCCAAGCAAGCTGTGTTTACAGATAACAGTGACACATGGATCTTTCAAGGAGACAGAAAGATCCTTCCAACCTGTCTTGTGTCAGCCATGGTAGCTGAGAAGATGATGAGGCAAGGATGTTATGCATTCTTGGCCCATGTGGTAGATACCACCATGGAGAGTCCTAATCCTGCTGAAGTTCCTGTAGTCAGGGAATTTCAAGATGTATTTCCTGAAGAACTTCCAAGTGTACCTCCACCCCGAGAGATTGATTTTGAGATTAATCTAATCCCGGGCACACAGCCAATAGCACAAACACCATATAGAATGGCGCCTGCTGAGATGGCAGAACTCAAGAAACAACTACAAGAGTTGCTTGAGAAGGGTTTTATCCGACCAAGTACTTCACCCTGGGGTGCTCCGGTCCTCTTTGTTAAGAAGAAGGATGGGTCAATGCGGTTATGCATTGATTATAGACAACTTAATAAAGTGACTATAAAGAATAAGTATCCTCTGCCAAGGATTGATGATTTGTTTGACCAGTTGCGTGGTGCAACCATCTTCTCAAAGATAGATTTGAGGTCGGGATACCATCAATTACGTATTAAGGAGGGTGACATACCTAAGTCTGCCTTCAGGACAAGGTATGGTCACTATGAGTTCACAGTTATGTCATTTGGACTAACTAATGCACCAGCTGCATTTATGGAACTCATGAATACAATCTTCCAACCTTTTCTTGATCAATGTGTAGTCGTCTTTATAGATGACATCCTGATCTACAGTAGAGATGCTCAGCAGCATGAGCACCATCTTCACCAAGCTTTGACCTTGCTAAGAGAACATAAGTTGTACGCTAAGTTTAGCAAATGTGAGTTCTGGCTGCCGGAGGTATCTTTTCTTGGACATGTAATATCCGCCTCGGGAATTCGTGTTGACCCTACAAAGGTAGAATCTGTTCTACAATGGGAACAACCAAAGACACCGACGGAGATTCGAAGTTATTGGGGTTAGCTGGCTATTATCGAAGGTTCATTAAGAACTTTAGTTCTATAGCTTTACCTTTGACCAAGTTAACCCGAAAAGATGTTCCTTTTTCTTGGAGTGATGTCAACAATCTTTCCAGTTGCTGAAGGAGAGGTTGACAAGTGCACCTGTGCTAGTGCTACCTGAACAAGGAAAAGGATATATAGTTTTCTGTGATGCTTCCAAGAACGGACTAGGATGTGTGTTGATGCAGGATAAACAAGTGATTTCTTTTGCTTCCCGACAGCTTAAGAAACACGAGGAGAATTATCCAACACACGATCTGGAGTTAGCTACTGTGGTTCATGCTTTGAAGATCTGGAGGCACTATCTCTATGGAGAAACATTCCAGATTTTCACAGACCACAAAAACCTTAAGTATATCTTCTCTCAGCATGAGCTCAACATGAGGCAACGTCACTGGAAGGAATTAATCAAGGACTACGACTATACAATTGATTACCATCCAGGCAAGGCCAATGTTGTTGCAGATGCCTTGAGTAGGAAATCAGCAACATCAACCATGAATAGAGCACAACTAAACTCTTTCGTATGCTCTAGAAGAGATATGCTTATCTCTTTAAGGCAAGACAATGTACAGTTGAAGGTGTCATTGTTAGCCGGTTTGTTAGCTGAGATGCATATTAAACCTACCCTAAGGGAGCAGATTAAAGAGGCACAGCTAGGTGATGCTGCAGTTCAACATATAAGATCTGAGTATGGAAATGAGAAGCAAGATGGTTTTCATGACTCAGAAGATCAAGTAGCTTGTTATAATGGAAGAATGATAGTGCCAGATGTGGACAACTTGAGAAAGTTAGTCCTGGAAGAAGCCCATTCTTCCATGTATGCTATGCATCCAGGGAGCACCAAGATGTATCGGAATTTGAAAGATATGTATTGGTGGCCTGGGATGAAGAAGGACGTTGCAGAGTTTGTTCTGAGGTGCCCTGTGTGTCAGCAAGTTAAAGCTGAACACCAGAAGCCTGCAGGAACAATGCAACCTTTACCCATATCACAGTGGAAGTGGGACCATGTGACCATGGACTTTGTTGTTGGCCTACCCAGGACAAGCAAAGGACATGATTCTATTTGGGTAATTGTTGATAGGTTGACTAAGACAGCACATTTCTTACCTGTCAAAACAACCTATTCTGCTGAAAGGTTATCAGAGTTGTATGTTCAAGAGATAGTGTGTTTGCACGGAGTTCCTGTCACAATAGTTTCTGACAGAGGTCCTCAGTTTACAAGTCGTTTTTGGGAACAGTTGCACAGAGCCTCAGGCACCAAGCTAAGGTTTAGTATGGCCTTTCATCCACAGACTGATGGACAGTCAGAAAGGACCATACAAACCTTAGAAGACCTGTTGCGAGTATGTGTTCTCCAGTTCACCGGAAGTTGGGATCTACACCTAAGCTTGATAGAGTTTGCCTATAACAATAGCTATCAGCATATTATTGATATGGCACCTTATGAAGCCTTATATGGTAGACGTTGTAGATCACCCTTGTGTTGGTTTGAGACTGGTGAGCACCAGTTGTTAGGTCCTGACCTGGTGCAGCAAACCACAGAAAAGATTAAAGTAATACAACATAAGATTAAGAGTGCTCAGGATAGGCAGAAATCTTATGCTGACAAACGTCGTAGACCCTTAGAGTTCCAGGTTGGAGACAGAGTGTATCTCAAGGTCTCACCTTGGAAAGGGGTCCTTCATTTTGGAAGGAAAGGAAAGTTAGCTCCTAGATATATGGGGCCTTATCCAATCATTGAACGGATTGGAAAGGTAGCATATAAACTAGATCTTCCCCCATAATTACAGAGGTTACATCCTGTGTTTCACATTTCTATGTTGAAGAAATTTCACCCAGACACCGAGTCAGTTCTACAACCTATGGAGGTAGAATTGAATGATGACATATCCTATGAGGAGGGACCAGTGTCAATCCTTGATAAACGAATTAAAAAGTTAAAGAAGAAAGATATAAGTCTTGTGAAAGTCCTCTGGAACCATTGTGGTATTGAAGAAGCCACTTGGGAATTAGAGGATGAGATGAGAAGGAAGTATCATGCCCTTTTCTCGTAGTATGTTTTATCGATTTCGGGGACAAAATCCTTGTAAGGGGTGGATAATTTGTAACATCCCTGACCTGGGTTATGAGTCAACCCTAGGTGTTTTGCCTAAATATGTAATTAAATCTTTGTGATTAACTCTGAGCATGTAATTAAGTTTCTCAGAAACGTATATTTCAGTATTTGCTCCTTTTTATTTAAAGTTGTAGCATTGTTTTGATATACAGGGACCTATGTGCAATTTACCCAGTTAAAAGGGTTAGCTTGCAATTTGCACATGTTGAGATGTTCCTCTGATGTTGAGACATCATGAGAATCTTTTTGGTAAAGTTTGAGGGATTTCCCAAGCTAGGGCACCAAGGTGCAGCTGTGGAAGCAATCCCAGTGCTTGAAACCCTAATTTGGGGTAAAATGCAATTTACCCAAATTAAGGGATGTAAATTGTAAAATATGTCATCTAATGTATCTTTTTAGACTCTTGCCATCATTAAGAGAAGAAATGATGAGGAAGTCACCTCAATTGAGTTATCAAGTTATGAAATATGCCTTGTGATTGAATAATCAGGGTATATGTGCAATATCTCTTTATGTATGTACTTTAGTATTAGATTGCTCTCCTTTACCTTTTTTTCTAAGACCTTAAGAGAAGGTTTGTCCTTATAATAAATAGTAAGGGACTATCAAGTAAAGAAGGAGGGACCTAGTTGGAATTATGGACAACTTATGAACTAATGTTAAGAATCCTACACCTAGTTTATATACCCCCAATTTCTCTAAGCAAGGGAACTTGCCCTTCGTTCCCTTCACTGTTCCATTTCACCAAAGACGACCAAAGACTGACTTGGAGCTAAGTAGGACGACCAAGGGAAACAAGGTAGGTTTGGGACCCCTCTTCTTGCCTAATTCCATGGTTAGAACTCGAATTCAAGGTCAGCTCCATGGCTAACTCTCGAAACCCTATCTTTTTAGCCATCTCCTTTCGTCTTTCCTTGGGTTTTCACCTTGGCCAACCTGTGGGGACTCAAGGACGCCATTAGAGCTTGGAGCTACAAAGCTTGGAGCTCAAGGAGCAAGCTTAGGCGGGTTTTATAACTCTAAACCCATGATTCATTATGTACATCTTTATATGCGGTTTGATGATAGCTCTTAGTGTTTCCCTACTTTTCCCTATTATTTTGCAAGCAAATCCATGGGATATTCGTACTGTTCTTGAGCTAGGAGATGAAGGCGTGATTTCCAAGAAAAACCCACCGCTTTTCACTTCCTTAAACGGTCTCACCAGTTTTCTCTCTCGGTCTCAAGACCGCGAGGTGAGCAAACGGTCTCGAGACCGCGACAGGGCAAACGGTCTCCAAGACCGTTTGGCCCCGTTGACCGAGCGTGTACCGTATAAGAAAATTGTTCCTAATTATATAGGATAATTACCCTCAAAATTTGGGAGGCTAACTCCAAGGAAATCGGGAGATATGACCTTTTTAAGTAACAACTTTATTTGAATTTATTCCTGATTTTCAAACGGTCTGAAATTTCCTTTTTGGGAAAACGGTCTCAAGACCGTGTAAGGTCGTTGACCAGGAGTTGACCGTATGATATTACTGTTCAAATAATGTTAATTAACAACTCACCAAGTTTGATGGTCCAATTCCAAACGGGCTAAGAGTTGAAGGGTGAATACTAGGGCTAACCCTAGATGAAATCAGTACTGAAATTATGGTGACCTAATTAGGGTTTTTAGGGTTGATTGACCTAAACGGTCTCAAGACCGTTTAGGGGTCACCCAAAGGTCTCACGACCGTTAGGGCAATCAACAATGACTGTTTATAGGTCTGGGTCAAGAATAATTGACCAATTGAAGGTATAATTACACCAAATTACTTTGCAATTAAATATTGATATGATCATCAACTCAATAGGTCAGACCTTGATGAATTTGCACTAGAATCCAAATTTGGATGGGCAAACGGTCTCAAGACCGTTTGGAACTCATCCAAACGGTCTCAAGACCGAGAGGAAAATCACCCAAGACCGTTTGAAGGTCTAGGGTTAAGTAATTTGACCAATTGAGGACCTAATTGCAAATAAGTTGTCAATTTAATCAAAATTTTGTTTATGGATCAATCATGGTTCAACCCCTATCAAATCACCTTGGACTTTGATGCAATCTTGGGCAAACGATCTCAAGACCATGTGGGGTCCACCCACATGACCTCAAGACCGTTTTTGCCAAGTTTGGGCCCATTTGGAGCTCAATTGAAGGGTTCAACCTCGTGTCAGTGCACATTGTTGAGTGTTGATGGGTGAACATTGATAGACCCTAATTGAATCGACTTCAACCCTAATTGGTCAACAATTGAGGGTCAATTGAATGACCAATTGGTTAAGCATAACCTTAGTTGACCCAATCCATAGGTGGTCAACAGAGCTTTGACCTTTTGAGGGCTTCAACATTGGTTGACATTATCGATTGTATCATCGAATCTTGTTGATGGTCCAAGTAGTTAAGACCATGTGAGCTCACGGACTCAAGGTCGTGAGGAGGCTCGCGGACTCAAGGTCGTGAGAGGGCTCACGGTCTCAAGACCATGAGGGGGCTCACGGTCTCAAGACCACGAGGGGCCTCTCGGTCCTGAGGTCAAAGTGGGCAAACGGTCAACATCTCTTCGCGGTCTTGATATCAACTTGGTCCTCGCGGTCTTAACATTAGGTTGAGCTTCGCGGTCTTGAACCAATTAAGGAGGCTCACGGTCTTGGAGTTTGAGGAGGCTCGCGGTCTTGGAAAGTCAAACTAGCTAAATGGTCAATACTTTCAAACGACCTCAAATCAATTGGAGATTGATGGTTGAAGATCGATCAATGTGATTCAAGGTTGACTTCATTCAATCAAATTGATGATATAAATGGTTCAATGTTGCCCTAATCAAACCCTAATGATAACCTAGGATATTAAGTGGTTAATTGACTAGGATTTTGACCATGATGATGATCAATGGGGTGAATTACCAAAATACCCCTGAAGAGTAAATTAAGTAATACCTTGATCAAATCAAACCCTAATCACATGATAGTGATGTGTTGGGCTATGTTAGCCTATGATGACTTAATCCGACCTGATCTAGAGTGATGTTGACATCACCTAACCTTATGATGAGAGAGAAAGTACTTCTAGAGAGAGAAAGTACCTATAGAGAGAGAAAGTACCCTTTTCAGGTGAAAATTCAATTAAAGCATCTCCAATGCACAGGAATGAATATAATTAGGGTAGGATCCACCTGTGTGAGATCATAGAAACCCTAATTATGATAAATGATGAACGTTTAACTAATATGAGAGTATCAGTGGTGATTTTACTCATACCTAATGATGTTATGGGTGCAATTCACCCTAATGTGAATAGTAAACCCTAATTCAAGGGTGATGACATGTAATGTGAATAGTAAACCCTAATTCAAGGGTAATGGCATGCATTTGAGTATTAAACTCTAATTGATGAGAATTAGAGATGTAACTCTCATGACAAGGATGGGAAGTACATTCCTTATTTTTGTATTACCTTTATCAGTTGTATTAACCATGCAGGTTCTGATATGAAGGTAATTATACCCAGGTATGGATGTTGATGTTATATTCATTAAAAACATGTTGTTAGCCTTATGAATAAATAAGGTAATCTGATGCCTTTTCAGTGGCATCCTATACTGGGAATGGGCTGTGAGAGCCATGAATACCATCAAGGTCATGCCTTAGAGATGACTTGTGATGAGGATAATGAGAAATGATGATTGATATGAGTTAGGCCTGTTACATTTAGTATTCTTCTTTTATAGCTGCTATGCTACTGTGATTGTTTGGAGAATAATGTATGCTGTTATAGAATACTGAATGTACCTAACTAATCAAGTATAATGTAGAGCCCTGATCATAGATCCATCATTGTCAGAGATTAAGTGATGGTGAAACAGGTTTTCCTCAGGGAACTCCTGGAGCACATACTTTTGAGTATGTGGGGTACATGGATGTGTAGAACCTTACATACTAGTGTTGGAAAGTGATGTAGATGTGCAATCCATCCATCCTTCACTATAATTCCATACCGTATCAGTGGTAGGTAAACATGAAACCTCCTGATGATGAAGAAAGCACGGATATTCGTATCAGTGGTAGGTAAATATGAAACCTCCTGATGACGAAGAGAGTACAGAACGCCACTGTGACTCTAGAATAGCGAAGGACCAGTTTACCCTGGTGAGCTATAGTAGTAGAGACACGAGATGTCCTACAAGTGATCCTCTTACTGACTGAGGAAGGTGAAGGTCATGAGAATCCGGCTCTCTTAATGACCTATGTATGATACTGATGTGACTTCTCAGCGATCAGTTGGAGTATGAGTGGTAAGCCTCATCTCCACAGGGCATAATGTTGTTTGTAAAACATAATCAACCATGTAGTATAACTTGTTAGAGATGACTCCAAGTTAGTTGATTGATGTTACATTGTAATAATGTTTATATTCTCCATATCTCCTAAATTATAGATCTTGTTATACCTGCAACTGTTATAGAATACTTTGAAGGCTTTACTTCTTAAAATATTCTTTGATGTTATAATAAAGCTCCTGGCGAAGAGTTATAACTCTCGCTGGGACAATTATGTATAATTGTCTCACCCCGTAGGCTTCAACTTTTTAGGTGGACGTCGGAGACGAAGGAACCAGCCTACAGGTGATCAGTCTCAGCAGCAGCATCAGGGGCAGCAGTAATCTCAGGTGGAGATTGTCCTGCCATATGGTGTAGTTAGAGTCAGTCCTATGTGTCCTCTGTACTCTCAGGTCTTGGAGTCTTTTGTATAGTGATCTTGAGATTTTGTATCTTGATGTATATAATTACTCAAGAAGTAATTATCCTGAGATGTAAACAGTTTATCTCACTTTACGAAAGAAGCTTTTATGGATTCAAGCTCTTGTCACGAAAAGTTTTAATTTCCCGTGATTTTTGTCTTCATCTGATTACCGATTCGCTTCCGCTAAGTTTTAATTGTGTTTATGTCATGGTTTGGAGATCAGAGCCCACAGTACACCTCCTTTTCAGGGAACCCATCACTAAGAACTCCAAAGTTAAGTGTGCTTGACTTGGAGCAGTACTAGGACATGTGACTAATCAAAAAGTTGATCTAGTGTTGTGTGTGAGTGAGGACAAATCACACTTTTGAGATTAGTGTGGTCGGTGGGGTCAATATTGATTTTTAAAACTCTACTAGAGCCTTGGGCGACAATCATACATTACATATGATGCATGATTAGTTGCTATTAGGGACCATAATTTGTAATATAATAAAAACGAGCATTAATCATTCCAAAAATGTTTGTTTTAGTTTTAAAGAAGATGTTTTCCTTTGAATTGGTCACATGTATATGATGCCTCCAAAAATAATCTTCACATAACAAGAGTTGAGCCAAAATAAAACTTGCCTAATTCATTGCAACCAATCAAAATATTTCTAGCTTTACAACATCCACACCAAAGTCTATAGTTTTGAAACCCATTATTTTCACTATTTCCCCATGATTATGACTATAAATAAATTTAGACCAGAATCATAGTGCATTCGGATGGAACCCCATATTTATGACTACTTTCACACCATAATAATACTACAAATAGATTGAACCTAGACTACACCCAAGATTTCAAAAATTGATTGGGGTTCCAAATAAAAAAAATCCATGTCCACACTAACTATTCTGGATCCCTGACCAAATCAATCAAGCTCCCAAGATCCCAATCATGTGCCAAATATGGACTGAATGATGATGCCAGTTGCAAATCCAAAGCAGTCTGTGAAATGGACACACTATTATCATAACTCGAGCAAGATATATCATCAAATATAGAGTTGCGTGTCACAAATGATGGATCATTAAAAAGCATGCTCAAAGCCATCAACACCTTGATAATGAGACCTTCTAACCAACAAGACAAACGCCCAACAATGGTACTAATTTTTTATTAAATATTAAATAATTTAAATTAATAAAGTATGAGATAATGAGTCTATTGCTTAAGTGAAGGATCATTCTCATCAATGATGAATTAAAAGGTAGGAAGCTATCTGATCAACACCTTTTTCATCCCAAAGGTTTCTAAGTGTATCCTAGTCCCATCGAGCACTAGAAATTCATAGGTTTTTAGCCATGATGTCCATCTTCACATCACCTATATGAAGAGCAAACCAATACAATGACTCATTACACCAAAGGGTAAACTAGAATGATACATCACCCTTACCAAGGATCCACCTGTAATGTGGGATGATAAGAGAAAACAGAATCCATATACTCTTCCAGTACGGGGAGGCAAAGGACCTCACTTTTAAAGCATGGATAACACTCATATTGACATTGATAAACACAAACATAATTTTGAGTGTATAAAGAAGTCCAAATGGATGATCCCTAAAAATTCTCCCAACATGCCTTGTATCTATAGGCCTTCACAGTGAGATGCAACAATGTAAGGCCTTAGCCCTACTTGAGTTAAAATCTCTTGACTGCCATAAAAAAGATGAGAACATGTCATTATCCTCTTAAAAAAACCCATTGGTTATCTACAACCATCGTTGTTATAAAGAGAGGTTGAAGACAAGGTGTGATCAATTAAAATAGAAAAGATAACAAGTTTAATAATCAAGTGAATAATAAAACAAGTTTAAACTTTGTCAAGAATGACAAGGTTCAATCCACATATGGATCATGTCCTCGAATAAAACATGGTTTACTACCACGTGGGTAATATACAAAAAAAAATTATAGTAGTAGTTTCCTTCAAGATTTAAGGATGTAGCACCTCATACACTTCTTGCACTAGGGTAGATAAGCATAGCCAACTTCAAGCATTATAAAATTGAAAGGATCAGATTCCTCTTTAAAACATATATGAGATAAGGTGAAATAATTTTGAAAATAGAAAATATATAATCATAGGTGTAAAATACATGTATCCAACATGGACAAATAGAAGCATATTAGCCAATTAAAAGGATCCACGACTTCTTTTGGTCGAGCATTTAACATGTGGGTAAATGAGAATCTATAAGGCATTTCTCAAACATTTGCACTGCATGCCTTGTATATAGGGTCTCAAAAATAAGATGGACGAACCACACATCTTCTCTAGTAGATGGCATAGACACATATCATTAGTAACATCAACGACGTGACAAAGTCGTATATCTCTCAAAGGATTTGGTTATATCCATTGGAGGCTACACACATGCATCTATGGGGCCTCTTCCCTACCTTACCTTATGAAATATGCATTGACATACATTAGGAGGCCACATATCTAAGCTGTAATTTTTGTTTGTGCCCTCTTTGAATTGAAATTGCCTTATTGGTTGTTGTGTTATAACATGCCCACCCAAGTGACTTCTTTGTCTCCGCCACTAGTTATACCAGTACATAACATGCTTGGAATGGTTTCATAAAAAAATTATGTAATAATATCAGTGGATCATTTCTAGGAAATATTCAAAACAACAAAATTTGGGTAAAGGAATCAATATTGTATATAAAATAACACATACATTATTATTGTGTGCATTGAAGAATTATGTTGATTTGATTGTAGATCTAGTCCCAAATGAATTGGTTCTTTGCCGGCTCGATTAATCCCCCACCCCGTGGTATGGTGTTGTCCAAATTCCAGATCCGAATAGGAATCCAATTATGACTCTACATGTGTAAGTATATGCACCCTAGTTAGGGTTTAGCATCATCATGTATTCTACTTATGAGACAAAAACCACCGTACTCTAGGGTGTAATCTGTCTCCTTTGATAGCTCTCCTCCTTGTAACCTCTTCTCTGAAATAGTAGAAATCTCACCCTCTCTAGTGGAGTAGGTTATCCTGACCGAGCCACGCAAATCTTGCATTACGTGGTTGCATGATCATGTTCATTATTTTTGCTTGTTATTCCATTCAAACTCATCGTATTCTATCATTCAAATCCTAACATACTGGTATTAAAGCCTCATGTTTAATATCCGAACAATGATGAGTCTATACAAGATTGAAAGTTTGATAGCAAAATCAACTTTGGACTGTGGCAGATCACGATGGGTGGTGCGCTTGTTCAACAAGGAGTCACTACGACTCTAGAAGGGACCTAGAATATGACAACCACTATGAAGGATTAAGAAAAGAAGACATGGACCAGAAGGCTCTTACCGCCATCCAGTTGAAGTTTCCAAAGAAACTATTGCTACAGGGATTTGGAAGAAACTTGAAGATCTCTACATGACTAAGTCTCTCCAAACCAAACTCTATCATATGCAACATCTCTACTTATTTTGGATGGTGGGAGGTACTTCTATTCGTGGTCACATTGACGGGTTTACTTCTATTATTATGGATCTAGAGTACATAAATATTAAACTTGTAAGGACTCTGACATGGGTTTTGGGCTAACCCTATTTGTTTTGCTTAAGTAAGTTGCTTATAACTTTAATATAATCCTTTAATGTGTTTTTTAATCATGTGACATGCTTATGTTTCAAGTTTGGTCTTGTTTGAATGTTGTTTGAATAATGTTTGTTTATTATGGACCAATTTGCAATTTACCCAAGATGAAGGGTTATCTTGAAATATGTCACATGATGAGTGTGCCCTTAGTGCTTTAGAATCATAAGAGAGATAATGATGCTATGGGGCGCCTTGTGAAAAGTTCAGGTATCAAGTTGAGCATGTGCAGATGATGCTTGTGCTTTATGTGCAAGTTTTGGTGTAAATTGCAAATTACTCAAAGTGAAGGGTTACTATGCAATTTACCATGTCTAGAGTGTTCCTTCCCTATCTTAGAATCATATAGCGGAGAGAGGAAGAGGTGGGCACCTTGTTTGGATCTTGTTTGTGTGGTGACATCTTTGGTGATATATGGAGCACATGAGTGAGGTGTGTTTTGCTCTTTGATGGGCTATCTTGGGTTAAAGACCTTGGAAAGGGTGCCTATCGGTTTGTGAAGTATTTAGGGTTGTTCTCTATTGGTTTGTAGGAGTATGGGGTTGTTCCTATCAGTTTGTGTATGTATGGAGTATGCTCTATCAGTTTGAGAGTATGTTGAGCTTTGCCATATTAGTTTGTGAAGGTGTCGAGCTTTGGCATATCGGCCATGACCTTGGTAGGAGACCAAGTGGGAGAGACCTTGCCTAGACCTTATCACCATGTCTTGCATGATGGCATTGTATGTGTCCCTTATTCGTGGACAAGTGTCACCTTAGGTGATGACACCTCTTCCATGATCTCTCTCTCATCCCTCTTGTATATATACTCCTTTCTCTTCGAGAAAGAGGATCCTTTTGGCCATCTTTGCTTTCCCTCTTCCTTAGTGTACGACCTTAAGAAGCTAAGGAGCTAGAGGAGTCTTTCTTGGAGCTTGGTGGACGAGTCCCAAGCTTGTGGTGTTCCCTTCATCTTCTACCTTGGTAAGCCATGGTTCCTAGCTCTCCTTCTCTCCTTATTTCTTCTTCTCAGTCATGGATCTTGGTTATCTTTCTTTTCTCCTAGAACCCTCTTAACCTTGGTACCATATTCTTCCTTGGAGGTGTGGTGGTGACCAAGTTTGGAAGATCATCTTCTACCTTGAGCTCGTGCGCTTGGAGCTTGATCTTAGAGCCTGGATCTTGGTGGTGATCTTTGAGGTGGGTTATATAACTCTTAACCTCCTTTGTTATTATCACTCTTTATATGCTTAAGTTGTTCTTCATCTCTTAATCATGTACTTCTTATATGTTAGTAGCTAGTGATGGTTTGAGGACTATTTTGATGAAGGACTCCATTTAAGTTGTTGCCCATGTTTTACACCTTCTTGCCATGATAGTAGGTGGTTTAGTGACTGAGTGTCCTATGGTTGAAGATGATTGGGTCGGAACATTATGGTGTGTGGCCGTCATGACTTGCAGAGCTACAAATCAATACACCATATGACTAGTCTTCACAACTTGGAGATACTTAAGTCCACACATTTTGTGGGTGTTAATCCTATATGTGATTGCTAAACCGATATGCATTACATGGTGTTAGCCATCACGCTCTTGATGTACATAAACCATTATACCTTGATGAGGGTAATCTGCCATGACTTAGAAGTGCCCTAAACTGATACACGTCGCAAACTGAGATGTGTTGCCAACTGATGCTTTCGTTATGTGTTGTTGCCCGACATACATTGTTGTTGTGTTAGCCCATCATGACAATGGGGATCCCTTGTGTGATCTGGTTTGCTAGAATGCTAGTCATGGTGCCCATGATTAAACTAATGACCATCATGACCTAACCCTAACCCTAGTGCTACCTGACACAATATGTGATGCCTGACACCCCTCCAAGAATGGATGCCCTACACACCATGTGTTGCCCGTCACACCTTAGGGTGGTGATGCCCGATATACCTTCAAGAGGTGATGCTCGATATCCCTTCAAGAGGTGATGCTCGATATCCCTTCAAGAGGTGATGCTTAATATCCCTTCAAGAGTTGATGCCTGATACACCTTCAAGAAGGGTTTCCCGTTACACTTTCAAGGAGCTAAACTGACATAACCCTTGTATGGATAAATCAACACCTCTAGTGTATTTAAATTGTCACACAATATGTGAATGAATCCGACATGATTGGACAAGATGCCCTAAACCGATACACCACAAGAGGGTCTAATCTGATACCTTTGGTTGATGGGGTGAAATTGAGATTGCTTGATGAAGGTTGAAGGATATGTCTGGATACTCAATGATGTCTACATATGAGCGATATATGATAGAGAAGAGCATTTTTTGGGTAATGTATGAGTAATATTAATTGCTTATCCTAAATCTTGTACACCATAGAATGATGTTACTGTGAGTGTTCCATCCTCAATTAAAGAGCCTAGCCCTAAACCCTCCAACTATGTGGGAAGTAATGGATGTAGGGTTTAATAGTTGAGTATCCATATGTTAACCTTAATCATTGAATAATATGACCATTGTAATTATCTTAATGAAAGATTATAATCCATGGCAAGTGTCAACTATATTTCCCTTTCATAATCTTAACCTGTGCAGTAAGGTTAATGACACAACTATGTGAAGATATATGTGATGATGATGATAGGCCTTGTTGGAATACATGGTGATAACATTTGGCACTACTACAGAAACAACATTCAGTGTCGCTTTTATGGGCGTCGGTTATTTAGGAAAACCGACGCCTATAACATTCAACGTCGGTCATCTAGGTCATCCGACGTCTGTATCCAAGACACGGGTACCGCTTGTATTAAGCGTCGGTTTTTTTGGTAAAAAACCGACGCCTAAAACTGCCCGCCAAAACCAATTTTCGAGCAAAAAAATATGTCACATACGGCATCGGTTATTTACCTCAAACCCGACGCCTATTTAAGATGAAAATTTGCGCGAAAATTTATAGCTTAGGTGTCGGTTATCCTTAGATAACCGACGCCGATAGTGGTTCCCGCCAATTTATTTAGGGCAAATTTTTTCTAATTGGACGTCGGTTTGTTATTAGGAACCGACGCTGAAGACCTTAGGCGTCGGCGTTTTAGATAACCGACCCCCTTTGTGCACTTATTAGCCGCACGATCGATCGACTTTAGGTCCCCTTTCCTGTTTCATTGTCTTCTCCGCCGACTTCCTGCCCCTGCTCACCGACGACGCCGACGACGCCGCTGCTCACCGACGACGCCGCTGCTCACCGACGACGACGCTGCCCGACCCTCCGCTGTGCGCCGCCGCCGCTTCCTCTCCTGGTCCTTCTCCGCCTGCCTGCTTCCTGCTCCTTCTCCGCCTGCTTCCTGCTCCTTCTCCTTCTGCCGCCGCCGCTTCCTGTTCCTTCTCCGCCGCCTTCCTGCCCGCCGCCTCCTGCCGCTCCCTGCTGCTCACCGGCCATTGCTGCTCACCGGCCACTGCTGGGAGCTCGCCTGGAGCTTGCCGGTCACTGCCACCACTGCTGCCCTGCCGCCTGGAGCTTGCCGGTCACTGCCACCACTGCTGGGAGCTCGCCTACTGGTTAGTATTACTTTAGTGATTACTTTAATTCAACAATTCGTAGTTTGTTATTTACAATTACTCATCTGCTTGCCGATTTTAATGATTAGAGATACTGATTAATAGTAGGTATTGATGAATACTTAGTTAATTACTGATTTGTTGATTAGTGTTGAAATGAATGTATTGATTAGTGTTGAAATGAATGTGTTGATTAGTGTTGATTAATAGTAGGTATTGATGAATACTTAGTTAATTACTGATTAATAGTAGGTATTGATGGACCCTAATGATACAAATTTTTTATGTTGTAAATGAATGTATGTTTCAAGTGTTGAACCTAATGTTGGACAATGAACAATGAATTTATGTCCCATATAATCCACATTGTTCTTTATATTACTTGTACATTGGTATAAATTAGAATGAACAATCACTAAATTATATATTGTTTGTATGGAGTATGGCTTCATTGTAGATATCTATTATTGTATTTGTTGGCCTAGAAACCCGTCCAAGATTGACTCATTAGGAGTAAATCTTGGATAGTCCCCGGTTTGGGACTGTTCTTGAACACCTAATCTCACTTAGGATGTAAGTGTATAATGTGTATTGGGTTTTCGAGAAAATTTTGGTAGCATTTCCCCGTTTGTTCTCTAAGTACATATGTACTTAGAGAACAGCGGGGAAATGCTGCCGAAATTTTCTTGAAAACCCAATGCACATTATACACTTACTAGTGAGATTAGGTGTTCAAGGATGGGATAGGTGATACACATTTATTATATATAAGAATGACATCAAATGTGTTTGTTGGCCTAGAAACCCGTCCAAGATTGACTCATTAGGAGTAAATCTTGGATAGTCCCCGGTTTGGGACTGTTCTTGAACACCTAATCTCACTTAGGATGTAAGTGTATAATGTGTTTTGGGTTTTCGAGAAAATTTTGGTAGCATTTCCCCGTTTGTTCTCTAAGTACATATGTACTTAGAGAACAGCGGGGAAATGCTGCCGAAATTTTCTTGAAAACCCAATACCCATTATACACTTACTAGTGAGATTAGGTGTTCAAGGATGGGATAGGTGGTACACATTTATTATATATAAGAATGACATCAAATGTGTTTGTTGGCCTAGAAACCCGTCCAAGATTGACTCATTAGGAGTAAATCTTGGATAGTCCCCGGTTTGGGACTGTTCTTGAACACCTAATCTCACTTAGGATGTAAGTGTATAATGTGTTTTGGGTTTTCGAGAAAATTTTGGTAGCATTTCCCCGTTTGTTCTCTAAGTACATATGTACTTAGAGAACAGCGGGGAAATGCTGCCGAAATTTTCTTGAAAACCCAATACCCATTATACACTTACTAGTGAGATTAGGTGTTCAAGGATGGGATAGGTGGTACACATTTATTATATATAAGAATGACATCAAATGTGTTTGTTGGCCTAGAAACCCGTCCAAGATTGACTCATTAGGAGTAAATCTTGGATAGTCCCCGGTTTGGGACTGTTCTTGAACACCTAATCTCACTTAGGATGTAAGTGTATAATGTGTTTTGGGTTTTCGAGAAAATTTTGGTAGCATTTCCCCGTTTGTTCTCTAAGTACATATGTACTTAGAGAACAGCGGGGAAATGCTGCCGAAATTTTCTTGAAAACCCAATACCCATTATACACTTACTAGTGAGATTAGGTGTTCAAGGATGGGATAGGTGGTACACATTTATTATATATAAGAATGACATCACATGTGTTTGTTGGCATTTCCCCGTTTCTTCTCTAAGTATATATGTACTTAGAGAACAGCGGGGAAATGTTGCCTAATCTTTTCCTAATATATACTTGTTTCCTAATATATACTTGTTTTCTCTGATCATAGAATGGATAGATCATGGATGTCGATTCGTAATCGTTGTACCCCAGAGTTTATATCTGGTCTTGATCAGTTTATTAGATTTGCCGAGGAACATAGGAAAAAACCTACAGATAGGTTCTACTGTCCATGTAGGCATTGCGGTAACAACTTGAAAGTCAACACTGGTGAGGAAATCAAAAGTCATGTCATGTGCAACGGGATTGTACAAGGCTATACAGAATGGCACTGGCATGGAGAAATTTCAAAATCGAAACCAGTAGATGTCGATAGCAGTGCTTGGGTGGAAGAAGAAATTGCCTCTGATGACGTAAATGTGAACGAACCAGTTCCAGCAGACATCGTTGATGCGATGCTGGATAGTTGTAGGGTAGAGCACACCGATCCACCTCCTATCTTTACAAACATTGTGCATGATGCTGAGATACCGTTATACACAGGTTGTGCTAAGTTTACGAAGCTTAGCGCTGTCTTGAGATTGTATAAGTTGAAAGCTAACAATAGATGGAGCGACAAAAGCTTCACTTCATTGTTGACTTTGTTGAAAGAAATGCTTCCTGAAGGAAACGAGCTTCCAATCTCAACATACCAGGTAAAGAAAATGTTGTGCCCAATGGGAATGGAGGCCAAGAAGATACACGCATGCCCGAATGATTGTGTATTATTTCAAAAGGACTATGTAGATTTGAAAGATTGTCCAAAATGTGGTGCGTCACGGTATAAATTGACGACTTCGGGGGAGTTCAAAACTGGTTCTCCTGCCAAGGTGTTGTGGTATCTACCTATAATATCACGGTTTCAACGCTTGTTTGCAAATCCGAAAGATGCGAAGAATCTGAGGTGGCATGCAGATGTTAAGAAAAATAATGATGGGATCCTACGACATGCGTCTGATTCCCCACAGTGGAAGAAGATTGATCTATTGTACCCTAAATTTGGTGAAGAAGATAGGAATCTAAGACTTGGGCTTTGTACAGATGGGATGAATCCGTACGGGACATTGAGCAGCCAACATAGCACTTGGCCAGTCATGCTTGTTATATACAATCTTCCTCCCTGGATGTGTATGAAAAATAAGTATGTTATGTTGTCATTGTTGATATCGGGCCCTAAACAACCCGGAAATGATATCGATGTTTATCTTGAACCTTTGATTGATGACTTAAAGAAACTTTGGGCTGAAGGTGTGATGACCTATGATGCTTCAGCAAAAGAGACATTTCGTTTGCACGCTATGTTGTTTTGCACTATTAATGACTTTCCAGCATATGGGAATTTGTCTGGATATAGTGTCAAAGGAGCTAAAGCGTGTCCTATATGTGAAGAAAACACTGATTCAATAAGACTAAAACATGGCGGCAAGACTGTATATCTTGGTCATCGAAGGTTTCTTTCAAAATTCCATCCGTATCGTAGGAAGCGCAAAGCATTCAATGGATGGAATGATGAACGAAGTGCACCTAAACCTATACCAGGGGATGTTGTTTATGAAAGAGTAAAAGACATTGTCAATGAATTTGGTAAGAAATCACAATGTAGTATGGCCACACGGAGTGACAATTCTTTATTCAAGAAGAAGTCAATATTTTGGGATCTTCCTTATTGGAGTTCTTTGACAGTCAGGCATTGTATCGATGTAATGCACGTTGAGAAAAATGTCTGTGATAGCATCATTGGTACTCTATTAAATATACCAGGTAAGACTAAAGATGGGATAAAATCCAGACTGGACCTACGTGAAATGGGAATAAGGTCAGAATTAACAGAATTACGTGAAATGGGTAATAAAAGAACATACTTACCTCCCGCTTGTTACACGTTGTCTAGAAAGGAGAAGAAAACTTTTTGTGAATGCTTGGTAAATGTTAAGGTGCCACATGGTTACTCATCCAACATCCGTAGATTGGTATCAATGAAAGATCTGAAGTTGATAGGTCTTAAATCTCATGATTGTCACACTCTAATGCAACAAATATTGCCTGTGGCAATTCGATCTATATTGCCGAAGCATGTAAGGTTTGCGATTACCAGACTTTGTTTCTTTTTCAACAGTCTATGCAGCAAAGTTATTGACCCTGATACTCTCGATAATTTGCAAAGAGAAGTGGTTGTTACCCTATGTCAGCTTGAGATGTATTTCCCTCCTTCGTTCTTTGATATCATGGTACATCTTGTTGTCCACTTGACTAGGGAAGTGAAAATGTTGGGACCAGTTTTCTTGCATTGGATGTATCCCTTTGAACGATACATGAGCGTTTTTAAAGGTGATGTTCGAAACCGTTATCGGCCTGAAGGGAGTATTATTGAAGGTTATGTGGCGAGAGAGGTTATGGATTTTTGCAATGACTTTCTCAGTGGTAATGACACTCCTAATAATGACAAGAATATTGACGAGGGCAAAGGAATTTTGGGATCACGGGTGAAAGTAATCAGCCGTGAGCAGTTGGAACAAGCTCACTTGTATATTTTACACAATATGGAAGAAGTGAGTGTTTATATCGAGGAACATACCAATTTCATAAAGAGACAACATCCTCGAGCAAGTTCAATGTGGCTTGCTAGAGAGCATAATAAGACTTTTACTAAGTGGTTTGAAGATAAAGACTTACTTACAGCAGACTACAGGCGGAGTCTGCGGCTACTCAGGAGTCTGCTCCTACTCAGGAGTCTACCACACCCATTCCTCGCCATGATATCTGGATAGCTGGCAGGCAAAACAAGAAGGGTGAAATAAAGAAGCCTGTAACTGCTGAGGCGGCTGAAAAAATGGTAAAATACAACTCTTACAGAAATCGTTTGAATATTGATTATTTGTGGTGTTAACTTACCAATTTCTGTTTATGGTGATTAGCGGGAGCTGCACGAGCAGAGGAAACAAGGCACGTTCATCCCTCAGGGCACAAGGGATGAATTGACAGTTGCTCTGGGTAACCCAGAGCATCCTGGACGTGTTAGAGGTGCCGGCGCTGGTGTTGGCATCAAAGCATTCTTTGGGCCATCCCAGCGCAAACCCAGAGCGGGACTTTCTCAAGAAGAGGTAACCTATTCTTTTTTTAGAATGTTACTGCAAAAGGAAATTCATTAATAAGAATCTAATGTTTCTTTTATCCATGTATAGGAGAATAAGAGAGTTGAGGATTTAGTTGCTAAGAAGGTCAACGATGTAGTTGCTGAGAAGGTCAAGGAAGAATTGATGCGGTGGCAGGCATCTCAGGCTTCCAATACGCCTATGGCGACCCACTCTTCTCCTGATGCACACACTGCGAGTAATCCTGGAGACCCATCGCCTAGCACGTCTGCTGTAAGTATTGTTTATGACATTGTAGTTAGTCTTTTCAAGTTGTTATGTTTTCAAGATGATATGTATATATGTATAATATTCTTTACGTAAATTTGTAGGCATTGAAGCCATGCCGCTTAAGAATGCAAAACTACGTTGTCGCAGAGGCGCAGGCTTACCCGTCCCTTCCTGGGGCAATGTTTCACGGGACTCCAATGCCACAGGGCTACGTTCGTGTGAGCCCGATACGTGTGTTACCCGATTGGAGAGAAGCTACATTGCCATATGCCCACCCGGATATTGATACACTTGGTGAGGCAGAAGGCGGGGTCATATTGTGGCCCAAAGCAGATGTCATCTACACGACTGAAATTGTAAGATAAATTTACATTGATTTAGACTGTTAATGTGTATATATGATGTCAACTGATCTGAAATTATATGTACAGGTTAAAAAGAAGACACCAGGAGCACCTAGGCCTCCACTTCCAGTTCCCACATTACCCGATTGGGTTCCAACTGACCTAACATACCCGTTAGGTCCTGCTTGTAGGGGAATGGCATGTTGGCTACGGGCACATAATGTACATTGCCCTATAATTATTTCTTTAGATGCAGATTATGCAGGTCAATCATACGATAGCTCTTTATTGATAGAAGATATTATTGAGCTGTTTAAGTATGATTGGCTGAATACATCAATGATAGAGACATGGATAAGGTGAGATCTTGTTTATACATCCATATACCTTGTGTAAGCTCCGGTGATCTGGTTTCTTATATATTAATGCATACGCCTATATGTTTTGCAGCTACCTAGTCGAAGATCATTGCAAACAATTTGCATTTGATCATGTGGGATTTTTGATTCCATCATTGATTAGTTTGGTAGCTAAAGACCCTGATAATGTTCAACAATACTGTATAGATGCTTTTACAATTTTTGGTCAGCAAAAGAAGAAGATAATAATAGCTCCATTCAATGTCAAGTATGTTTACTTTATTTATAATTTGGACTTTAGAAAATTCCATTTTTATTTTGCATTTTGAGTTATTAATTGTTAACTTCTACTTGTAGCGGTAGACATTGGGAGTTACTAGTTATTGCCCCCGAGACATTCACTGTTTATTATCTAGATCCTGCGGGGAGTACATTGAACACTAAAATTGGACACGTAATGAGAATGCCACTATTCTGGTGAGAAATATTTCATTTTTATATCCGTTAACATCTTTTATTACATTACTATTTACTTATGCAATTTATTGTGTTATATTAACATGTAGGGGTTTAGATGCATTCAAAAAGGCTGGAGGAACGGTCCCAACGAAAAAGAACCAGCCAATAAATTGGCAGAACGTAAAAGTAAGTTCCCGACTCGAATATATATATTATTGATGTGAATTGTTCTTAGTTGTATTATTTTGTATGTTTCAATTTATAGTGTGCTACACAAGACAATGGCTGGGCATGCGCATACTATGTGATGCGATTTATGCATATGATTATCAAATATGCCGCATTGGACATCGATACCATACATGAGGTATTATATATAGTCTCATTAGTTAGTATGCAATATATCAATCTTATATTATTTTTATATTATTACTTATATATATACATCATTCTCTTTGCAGGTGTTTAAAACTGACCACACTACAGGTAAACGTTTAAAAAAAATAAATGCTCCATATACGATGGAAGCATTAAATGAAGTAAGAGAAGAATGGGCAATAGCTGTACAAACAGTGGCAACTGTAAGATATAATTGGGATGCTGATAGTGATAATGAATGATACTTTGTAAATGAATGTTTGTAAATGAATGTTTGTGAATGTTAATGCATGTATTTGAATGTTTCTATATGTGTGAATGTGAGAATTGAATTGATGTCTGAATGAATGTACTTGTGTAGAATTTTGCTTGTGACTTTTGCAGGTTTGCGGCCTGTTTGTAGGCTGATATCAATGGATGTCGTAAACCTGCAGTTCAGAAAACTGAACTGCAGGTTCTCATCCTGCTGACCAGCCACAGCAGGCCTGCAAACTGATATGAAAAAAAAAAAAATATAAATAGGCGTCGGTTATTTATCGAAAACCGTCAGCAAAGACCTACAGCGTCGGTTTTTTTAATATAACCGACGCCTTATGTGGCCAAAGCAGTCCTGGAATTGGCGTCGGATATTCATATCAAACCGACGCCTATTTAAACTGTAGGCGTCGGTCGTTTAGTAGATAGCCGACGCCAAACAGGGTCCGCGCCACAGAAAATGGCGTCAGCTAGGGCACTTTCTGCGTCGGTTTTGAGATGAATAACCGACGCAGAAAGTGCCCTAGCTGACGCCATTTTCTGTGGCGCGGACCCTGTTTGGCGTCGGATATCTACTAAACGACCGACGCCTATAGGCTAAATAGGCGTCGGTTAAAAAACCGACGCCGAAGTGTTCGACCTTTAGCGGCGCCCACATAGGCGTCGGTTGGAAACCGACGCCAAATGGGGTTAAACGACCGACGCCAAAGGCCGTTTCTGTAGTAGTGTGGATAGGAAACACATAAACAAGTCTAATGCCTCTATAGTTGCCTTATAGATAGTTTAAAGTGAAACCCTAATATTCTCTATGTGAAGAGCATTGACCCTAATTCTACAGGCAGGACATAATATTGAATGAGTATAATGGAAAGCATGGTATCTTTTTCTCTTAAATACATGGTTATAACCTACTGGGCTAATTGGGTGTTATTACTTGTGAATACTATGAAGATATGGTTAAATAATAGCAAGCTTTGGTTATGAACCTTGATAAGGGAACACATGAAGTATGAATATGTGAATGTGCATACTTGGTTACACTAATTAATTCTTAGTCTTATACACTCCAGTTATGGGAGGAAGTGCATGTCAGAGATGCGAGGTAGAATGATGATCGGGGACTTTATGTGAAATCAGCATGAAGCCTAATCTTAGATTAGAGATATTATAATGCTTTGCCTACTTTAACAAAGGTGTTTATATGTTTAACATATTCTCTCTCTGAACATAATGGCTAATTGTTGCTATGGCAAGTACATGTGTTGTGGCATAAGTGATGTGGCATAAGTGATGTGGCATGAGTAATGCATATATACCCAATGAGGCATGATGAGATAATTGTGAATCAAAATTGTGATGTGATGGGTCTTAGGACTTGGTAAAGGCTTAGTTTCTGGTTGAGGTGATAACCTATAATATTGGAATGAGGGATTGATATCCCATGATGATATGATGATGATGATGATGATGATGATGATATCCTTGTGGCTGGCAGTGATACAGTAGCCTTGTAGTTGACAGTGATACAATGTTATGAGATGATGAGAATCAGTTAAAATGGGGACATCTGTTGTAATACTATGCCCCTTTCTTTTGAAGGATTTGTTTGTGGTTTGTACGTTGTAACTTGATTGGCGTTGAAAGACATTTTAATTGATCTAATTAATCAAATGGAATATAATCATGTAGCTTGCCAGGTGCCATAGATCCATTCAAGTGTCAGTGTTATTGCTAGATGGTGAAACGAGTTTAAATCAGAGTGCATAGTTTTGAATATGTGGGTGCAAGTCGAGTATTCCCTTGCATCCTTAATATTAGGTTGTTTGAAACTTCCATGCGTGAGCCGATCTCGGTGTGATAAGGATGGCCATGCATGAGCCAATCCTCCTTTTAAGAATGGCCATGCGTGAGCCTATTCTCCTAGTGCCGTTACCTGTACCAAGGTGGGATAGATATTTTATGGGTGGCGATGCATGAGCCAACCTATAAAGAGTGGGATAAACCACCCTCTACTAAAATATGATAATCAAAACTCATTATTTAGCAGCGGAATAAAAATTTTCTGGCTATATTCAATTTCATAAAAGATTGTATAAGATACATCAAAAATATCCCTTTTAGGGTTACATCATCATACACAACGAGGATCTAGATAGAGGGAACTCTAGACTACTCCACTTTTGTCTCCAAGCAACATATCCATCAGCTAGTCCATGTCAACGCTAAGATCTTCAAGTCCTATTCATCACCTTGCTCCACATCTGGGTGGTTGGGAAAGCACCCAACAAGAGGGAAAGAAAATGAAAGTATGTGTCACTAAACTATACTAAAGGTGAAAAGATAATAAAAGCATGTAAAAGCAGGCTAGGGTTCATCATAAGATGAGACATCAAGAGTATGAGGCCATATATATAAAAGAATATTTCAATAGATGCTTGCCATAAACAATATATAACCAAGGATTGCATGTATGATTAATATTGACTATCTTAACTATGTAAGGTTGAGGCACCTATCGGACCTTCAACCAAAAGGGTGAGGGGAGAGTAACACATTCCCAGTCACCTGCACATATTTCATGTTCGGGGGAGAATAACACGTTCCCCAGGGGATAAATAACACATTCCCCAACTATGGGTGGTTGTACATACAAGAATATCATCATTTAAATAGAACATGGAAAGTGGGGTACTAAGACCCAAGAACAATATTCCAAACTAATTATGAGGCAAGTATAGCAATAGATTCAAGAGAGTAGAATATAAGGTGCAAATAAGCCTCATTATGGAAAACATAGGTTAAGGAACAAATAATTCCCAACTGAAGTGTATTAAGCACATACCTTATCATTAGAGCCATAAAACCTGTAAGGACCCTGACCTCTGTTTAGGGCTTACCCTGTTTGTTTTGCTTAACCCTGATGCTTTGTTGCTTGCTAATCACCTTTGGTGGTGATTAGGGTTTGTTGGTGCTTTGTTGAGAGCTGGAGGTGCTACTTGCAATTAACCCAAGTCTAGGGTTTGCGGGCAAGTTTGTCACCTTGTGTGGTGTTCCTCCCTCTCCTTGTTTCCTCTAGTGTTGAGAGGAAGGTTTGGGCTCGTTGCTTGAGTTCTTTTGGGCTTGGTTGAGCTTGTTGGGCCTTGTGGTGCCTTGCTTTTGCTTGGTTGCACCTTGTGTCGGGAAAGAGGGTGCTTGTGTCGCCCAGGCTGTGTCGCCCAGGGTTGTGTCGCCCATGGTGGTGGTGTGTCATCCAAGTGTGTCACCCATGGACACCTTTGACCATCTTTGACCTCGTTTGTGTCACCACTAGTGGACACTTGGTGCTTGATGCTTGCATGTAGCAATGGCCTTGGACATGTGTTTAGGGCATGCTAGAGTGGTGGTTTTTGCGCATGGATAAGTGTCCCTAGGTGGGCGACACCTTGCTTTGCTTTTCTTTGGTTTCTCCTCCATTCCCTTCTATATATGTGTTTCCTTCCCCTTGCTAAGGATCCCTTTAGTTCCTTAGTCTTCCTCTCCTTGGTGCACGACACACACTCTTCTCTTGCAAGCTTGGTGGCCGATCCTTCTTGGAGTCTCCTTCTTCCTCTAGTGGTGGCCGAACCCTAGAGTGCCTTGCTCTCCTTCTTCCTTGGTGGTGCTTGGAGCTTAGAGGTAGGAGATTGGAGCTTGCTTAAGGCGGGTTACATAACTCCTAACCCTAACTATACTACCGATCTTTATGTTCTTATATGTGTCTATGATCATGTCGACTATATGAGTTGCTAGTTAGTTCCTTGCTTAAGTTGTTCTTGTTGGCCGAACCATGTGTTCTAGGGTTTCTTGGTGAGCAATACTCCCTTCTCTCCTAGGTCTTGAGGAGTGAGCTTGAGTTCTAGTATCATGAGCAACACTCCTCTCTTGTTTAAGTTGAGAGGTGAGCTTGTGTTCTAGTAGCTTGAGCAACACCCTCCTCTCACCATGGACTTGAAGGGTGAGCTTGGTGATAGTTGTGGACCTCGTCTAGGGTTGCCCTTGTGTTGCCCGATTGGTGGCAAGAGATGTGCAAGATCCCTCTCTCTTGATAGTTGAGAGGTGAGCCATCTTCTTGACCCATTAGGGTTTGGTGCCCTTATGCTTAAGGATGGTGATGACCTTGTGGAGTTGCTTATTGACTGTTATGAGCTTGGGGAAGGTGTTTCCTGATATCCCTCTTGACCTAGAGCCCTGGACGACACCCCCTATGGCTGTGACGGGTGTCACCTTTGGTTCCTATTTTGTGTGTATGACGGGCATCACACTTGGATGAGCAACCTGCCCGATACACTTAACCTAGGTGATAGTTTGGTATCATCGTGCCTTGTTGTGGTGGAGCGTTGCTATGTGGTGGACATCACCCTTTAGCCTTAGCCTATGTGTGTCGGCCAACAGCACAACACCTGACGTGTGTTGCACGATATCTCAAGTACCCGATACATGGGCTTTCCCGATATGCTTGGGCGCACAATACAAGACGCACCGTTGCACGACGTGCCATCGCCAGATTTGCTCCTTTGGCTGAGCTACGCACCTGGATGTCTGTTACCAGCAGTGCACACACCGTGTCACACCTGATACCTTGTGTTGCACAACGTTGTGTTGCCCGACATGCTCTTGAAGCCTAGCTGCACGATATGATGTTACCTTGGATGCCCGACACTCTAGGTTTTGGCCGACATGCGCTGGTCTGTTTGCTGTTATGCGTTTAGAGTTGGGCGATAGGGTGGGTACCTTGCCCGATACTACCTTTGGTGAGTGTAGTGAGCGTTATAGTGAGGGTCTTGTTCTTCGTTTGAACTCGATATGTTGGATATTATCATGTTTGGTTTATGATGGTAACCCTAGGTGTGCACGATATAGTAGACCACATCTATGCTTCTTAATACAACATCTCATATGTATGTGATCATCTTGATATTATGTATAATACTAAGGAAATGGTAAGCATATAAGATGCTTTGCATAATGATATGACCTATGTCCATGATCATAGGTTGAGGCATGTGTGATAAAGTTTATAATCATCAGTACTGCCCTATGTTTGATATTATGATCTCTCTATACTAACCATGCAGGTGATGAATAGCCAGGAAAAGGGCTATCATGTATATATATATATATATATATATATATGTTGAGTAACATTGCTTTGATGGTTACTCTTGATAATGAGATAACATGTGTGATGTGTTTAGCTAAAATACCTTGGATTGTTATCCCATGATGATGATGTAAGCCTTGAGAGGCAGTGGCACTATGTGATGAGGGATTGAGATCCCATGGTAATGTGATGATCCTTGAAATGGATCTAGATGATTTGCAAGAGGCCAAGTGATAACATGTAATGATGGATCCTTGTGATGAATCAGGATGATGGTGATTACAATAAAAGTATAATACTGAGTTTCATGTTGTTTGTTCCCATTATAGTTTGCATGTTATACAACTTGGTTGAATCTTGCAATCCACTTAAAATATATTAATTAATCACAGTGGAATATATCATGTAGTTTGCCCTGGCCATAGATTCGTCATCGTCAGGAGCTGGTGATGGTGAAATGGGTTCTCCTGCGGGTTAACCTAGAGTGTATATTGTTGAATATGCGAGGTTTCTCCTAGCCTAAAATAGAGAGGGAATCGAGTGCAGTTACGGTTACAGACTCGGGATATGTATAGAGCATGGTGAACAGGCCCATGACTCAGTGTGATAGAGCACGAATGCGTTCATGGCTCAGAGCACGGTGAATAGGCTCGTGGCTCAGATTTACTAGCATCGTGACCTGTACCAAGGCAGGCTAGAGGAAGGGTAGCCTATGGAGTTGACCCTGTGGCTGAGGCCACTTAAGCATGAAACTGCGGTCCTGCTTTGGTTCTCGTACACTGACCATGAGGTGGGAGGTCATGGAGTCCAGCTCTTCCATTGACCTTGTATGCCACTGGCTCCAGGTTTCACAGCCGTCAGTTGGATTTGAACGATATGGTTCACTTCCTTAGGTCATAATAATAATACGTAATCCAGTCGTATAGTAATTATTGCTTAAGGCAAAACACTAAACATTGGTTGAGGCCTTGCTTATGAAGTTAATCTTGTTATACCTTGCAGTTACTTATATGTTCCTCATGTTATGCAGTAAGACCTTATAAATCTTATCTTGTTAATCATGTTCCATAAAGTAATACTTTGGTGATATGCCTTCTGTGCATCTTGATAAGCTTGACGGTATGAATAACTTCACTTTATATACTGCTCTTGTTGTATCGTTACTAGTTATCTACTGCTGTTGCTTTATCTTCCTTTGGTTTTATAGATTTGGCGGGGAGTTATGTTTCTCGTTGGGACAATGTTCAATTGTCTCACCTTACTGGTTTTCAGGTGTCCGAGCTAGGCATGGTGGTGGTCGCAGAGTTGCGGCCGAGCAGCAAGACGAGCAGTAGAAGGCAAGAGATGGACATGTTGATGTTTTGGTTGTTTAGTAGTAGAGTCTAGAGTCATCCCTGTACTCTCAGGTCCTTGGGAGCATTTTGACGATGTTTCACGATGTATAGTTGTTGATGTTATATCCTGTTGCTGGCCGGATGTGGGCCTTTATGTATGTATAAATAGGTGATGAACTCATGTGATGATGGAACAGCTGATCCTCTAGGTTGTGGACACGTATCAAGACTTGTATATGTTTATATAACCTGGCTTCCTTGCAGGATGAGGACTTAAATGTAATAGTTTCTTAGTTTATCCGCTTTCTAAAATCGGTTTTAATTAACCCATGTTTTTTTTGATAATCTGTGGTTAATGGTGATTTTCGCACGTTTTCGCGTAACACCTCGTTGTCTTTGTGATAGTGGGATGTGTTGCCACAAGTTTTGGTATCATAACTCTAGGTTCGCTGAGTCTATAGGGATTTAGGACTAGGTTGTGTCTATTCTTGTGTGTTTTCTAGATTTTCTTACAATCATCTTCTGCCCTCAGTGGAAGAAAAGCCAAGATGTCTGGAAACCATGAAGAACATGCTGCTGAGAACATCGATGCTGCATCAGTTGATGGAGCTTTTGGGCAGGCACATGAAGATCGGGTGTCTGAGGTCCCCCAACCTGACCCAGCCATTCTTGAACACCCTGCCTATCAACAACTTATGGGGCAGATAATGGCTATGATGAATCTCATGGTAGAGAGATTGCCAGTGCCTCCGCCGAGAGCACAAGCTCCCCATGGTGAAACATCGAGTATTGGGAAGACCTTTGAGCGGCTTCGCCGAGTCGGAGCTTCGGATTATGCTGGAACGGCTGATCCAGCGGATGTAGATCTGTGGCTGACAAGTCTTGAGAAGGCTTTCCAGATCCTCGACATCCCCGAAGCAGACAAAGTAAAGCACGTTGTCTACCTTCTGAAGGGTAGTGCTGGTCATTGGTGGACCATCGAGGAAGAGAAGTGCCCTGGTGAGGTGATCGATTGGGAGGTTTTCCGGCGCGAGTTCGTCAGTAGATACTTCCTGAATACGTACCTGGATGAGAAGATCAGTCAGTTTGAGAGCCTGCGACAAGGAACGATGAACATCACCGAGTACGAGGCCAAGTTCATGGACCTGTTGAGGTTTTGTCCTCACATGGCAGCGACGGATGAAGAACGGATCAGACGCTTTGAGAAAGGTCTGAGCGCTGAGATGACAACACATGTTTCTACATTAGAGAACAGAGAGAGGTTTGCTACATTTGTAGAATCTGTCCGGAGGATCGAATGGTCAGTTAAGGAGAAAAGAGAATCCATGTCTCACAAGAGGCCTGCTCAGTTTTAGGGACAGAGGTTCAGTGGCTTCAAGAAGTCAAGATTTTCAACACCTTCCGTGATGAGAGGTTCCAGTATACCGTCGCAGTGGTCTCTGAGTAAGGGAAGAGGATATGTTTCTTCACCATCAAAGGCACATAGTACAGCTTCTGTGGCAGTGACAGGGCCATCTAAGCCACGGTTTGAGGTTAGGACATGCTATACATGCGGTCAGACAGGGCATTTCAAGTCAAACTGCCCAAATAGAGATGTTGAAGTGACGCAGCAGCCGAGGCAGAATCATCAAGGTTTAGATAGACAGAAGCCCAGTGGTAGCAGAGGGCGAGGACGTGGTAAAACGTCGCAAGTGAGATCGTCTGTTCAAGGAAGCAAAGGACGTGGATAGCAAGCAACAGCTCGATTCTATGCTATGAATCAGCCGGAGGCAATAGTCAACCCGCGAGTGGTGACAGGTTAGATGGAGTTATTTCATTCTGATATGTCTTCTTCTTGCTTTATATCTGTTCTGGTTGACCCGCGTGCTACCCACTCTTTTATCGCCTATAGTATGCTTGAGAACTGTCGCTTACCTATTAGTTGTAAGAAGGATAGCTTGTTGTTAGAAACCCCTCTTGATGGTTCCTCGATGCTTCAAGAAGAGTGTTCGTCTTGTGTCTTATCTTTTTCGGGACATAGTGTACAAGTGGATCTTATACCACTTGATATGCATGGTTTTGATGTTATCCTTGGGATGGATAACTTAGAGAAGTATAAGGTTGTTCTGGACTGTGGTTCCAAATAGGTTGTGTTTGATGTTGATGGAGAGAAGTGGATCTTCCAAGGAGATAGGAAGATTCTTCTGATGTCTTTGATATCAGCTATGGTGGCAGAGAAGTTGCTGTGACAAGGATGTGAGGCTTTCTTAGCTCACGTTGTGGATACCGTTGTGGATAGCAAGGCGAAAGGTCCTAGTCTCGAGGAGGTGTCAGTTGTCCGAGAGTTTGCGGATGTGTTTGCGGATGAGTTCCCTGGTGTTCCTCCGCCCCGAGAGATTGATTTCGAGATTAATCTGGTTCCAGGAACACAGCCAGTTGCACAGACACCGTATAGGATGGCTCCAGTAGAGATGGCAGAGCTTAAGAAGCAGTTGCAAGAGTTGTTGGAAAAAGGTTTCATCCGACCAAGTACGTCACCTTAGGGTGCTCCAATGTTGTTTGTCAAGAAGAAGGATGGATCGATGCGGTTATGTATAGATTATCGACAGTTGAACAAGGTCACAATCAAGAACAAGTACCCGTTACCGAGGATAGATGATCAGTTCGATAAGTTGTGTGGTGCTACAGTGTTTTCAAAGATCGATCTATGGTCCGGATATCATCAGTTGAGGATTAAGGCGGATGACATACCCAAGTCAGCTTTTAGGACGAGGTATGGTCACTTCGAGTTCGTGGTTATGCCGTTTGGGCTAACCAATGCACCTGCTGCTTTCATGGATTTGATTAACATAGTGTTCCGTCCATTCCTAGATTAGTTTGTTGTAGTCTTTATAGATGAAATCTTGATTTATAGTCGAGACAAGCAAGAGCATGAGCGACACCTTCGTCTAGCGTTGACTCTTCTTCGCCAACATCAGTTATATGCCAAGTTCAGTAAGTGTGAGTTCTGGTTGGAAGAAGTGACTTTCTTGGGTCATGTGATATCTGCAGAAGGAGTCAAAGCAGATCCAAAGAAGGTGGAATCTGTTGCAGATTGGGAGCAGCTGAAGACGCCGATGGAAGTTCGTAGTTTCCTGGGTTTAGCAGGATACTACCGGAGGTTTATCAAGGACTTCAGTGCGATTGCATTGCCAATGACGAAGTTGACTAGAAAGGATGTACCTTTTGTCTGGGATGATCATTGTCAACAAGTTTTCCAAAGTTTGAAGGAGAAGCTGACTAGTTCTCCAGTGTTAATTCTGCCAGAGCCTGGGAAAGGCTATGTTGTTTTCTGTGATGCTTCCAAGAAAGGCTTAGGTTGTGTGCTGATGCAGGAGGATCATGTGGTTTCTTTTGCTTCGCGACATCTTAAGAAATACGAGGAGAACTATCCGACTCATGATTTGGAGTTGGCAGCTATGGTTCATGCATTAAAGATTTGGAGACACTATCTTTATGAGGAAGTGTGTCAGATCTTTACGGATCATAAGAATCTGAAGTATATCTTTTCGCAACATGAGTTGAACATGCGACAACGTCGATGGATGGAGTTGATCAATGATTATGACTGCACCATCGAGTACCATCCTGGTAAGTCAAATGTGGTAGCTGATGCACTTAGCTGAAAGTCTTCTTCTCTTTCTTCAAAGAAAGCACAGTTAAGTTCTTTGGATTTCCACAGACGTGATATGTTTGTTTCTTTGCGGCAGATGAATGTGTAGATGGAAGTTTCCTTGTTAGCTGGACTTTTAGCACAGATGCAAGTCAAGCCTACTCTGAGACAGCAGATCAAAGATGCACATCAAATAGATGATACAATACAGTTGATCAGAGAAGAGTTCGGCAGCGAAAAGCATGATGGGTTCCATGAGTCCAAGGATGGACTAGTTTGCTATCGTGATAGGATGGTGGTCCCCAATGCTGATGATCTGAGGAAGTTTGCTCGAGGAAGCACACACGTCGATGTATGCTATGCATCCAGGTGTCACCAAGATGTATCATAGTATGAAGGACCTGTACTGGTGGCCTGGTTTGAAGAGAGATGTAGCTGAGTTTGTGGCTAAGTGTGCGGTTTGTCAGCAAGTCAAGGCTAAACATCAGAAGCCGACAGGTACGTTACAACCCCTGCCGATACTGTAGTGGAAATGGGATCATATAACTATGGATTTTGTAGTTGGTCTACCCAGGACAACTAGGAATCATGATTCCATTTGGGTTATAGTGGACAGATTGACGAAGTCTGCCCATTTCATACCGGTGAAGACAACGTATTCGACTGAGAAGCTCACTCGAGTATATGTAGATGAGATAGTGCGTTTGCACGGGGTGTCAGCAACGATAGTTTCTGACAGAGGTCCTCAGTTCACGAGTCATTTCTGGGAATAGTTGCACAAAGAGTTGGGAACGCAGTTAAGGTTCAGTACCGCCTTTCACCCGCAGACAGATGGACAGTCTGAGAGGACTATTCATACCTTAGAGGATTTCCTTCGAGCTTGTGTTTTGCAGTTCCTAGGCAATTGGGACATACATCTCAGTTTGATAGAGTTTTCCTACAACAACAGTTATCAGCGGAGCATTGATATGGCTCCTTATGAGGCCTTGTATGGGAGGAAGTGCAGATCTCCTTTGTGTTGGTATGAGTCTGGTGAATATCAGCTTTTGGGTCCTGAGTTAGTACAGCAGATGACAGAAAAGATCACAGTGATACAACAACAGTTGAAAGCAGCACAAGACAGGCAGAAGTCTTATGCAGACAATCGTCGACGACCTTTAGAGTTCCAAGTAGGAGACAAAGTGTATCTTAAAGTCTCGCCATGGAAAGGTGTGCAGAGGTTTGGCCTGAAGGGTAAGCTAACACCCAAGTATATGGGGTCATACCCGGTCTTAGCACGTGTAGGGAAGGTAGCTTACGAGTTAGAGTTGCCGCCAGAGTTGCACAGGTTGCATCCAGTGTTCCATGTCAGTATGTTGAAGAAAAGTCATCCGAATTCAAGGACAGTGATACAGCCAGATGAGGTTGAGCTTGATGAAGATGTGACCTACGAGGAAGGTCCTATGATGATCCTTGACAGGAGAGTTAAGAAGCTAAAAAGGAAGGACCTGGTTCTTGTGAAGGTTCTTTGGCATCATCGTGGCGTTGAGGAAGCCACATGGGAGCTTGAGGAAGAGATGAGGAGGAAGTATCCCTAGCTTTTCTCTTCAGATTTTGGGGACGAAATCCTTTTGTAGGGGGTTAGTTTGTAAGGACCCTGACTTCCATTTAGGGCTTACCCTGTTTGTTTTGCTTAACCCTGATACTTTGTTGCTTACTAATCACCTTTGGTGGTGATTAGGGTTTGTTGGTGCTTTGTTGAGAGTATGAGGTGCTACTTGCAATTAACCCAAGTCTAGGGTTTGTGGGCAAGTTTGTCACCTTGTGTGGTGTTCCTCCCTCTCCTTGTTTCCTCTAGTGTTGAGAGGAAGGTTTGGGCCCATTGCTTGAGTTCTTTTGGGCTTGGTTGAGCTTTTTGGGCCTTGTGGTGCCTTGCTTTTGCTTGGTTGCACCTTGTGTCGGGCAAGAGGGTGCTTGTGTCACCCAGGGTTGTGTCGCCCATGGTGGTGGTGTGTCGTCTAAGTGTGTCACCCATGGACACCTTTGACCATCTTTGACCTCGTTTGTGTCACCACTAGGGGACACTTGGTTCTTGATGCTTGCATGTAGCAATGGCCTTGGACATGTGTTTAGGGCATGCTAGAGTGGTGGTTTTTGCGCATGGACAAGTGTCCCTAGGTGGGTGACACCTTGCTTTGCTTTGCTTTGGTTTCTCCTCCATTCCCTTCTATATATGTGTTTCCTTCCCCTTGCTAAGGATCCCTTTAGTTCCTTAGTCTTCCTCTCCTTGGTGCACGACACACTCTCTTCTCTTGCAAGCTTGGTGGCCGATCCTTCTTGGAGTCTCCTTCTTCCTCTAGTGGTGGTCGAACCCTAGAGTGCCTTGCTCTCCTTCTTCCTTGGTGGTGCTTGGAGCTTGGAGCTAGGACCTTGGAGCTTGCTTAAGGTGGGTTACATAACTCCTAACCATAACTATACTACCTATCTTTATGTTCTTATATGTGGCTATGATCATGTCGACTATATGAGTTGCTAGTTAGTTCCTTGCTTAAGTTGTTCTTGTTGGCCGAACCATGTGTTCTAGGGTTTCTTAGTGAGCAATACTCCCTTCTCTCCTAGGTCTTGAGGAGTGAGCTTGAGTTCTAGTATCATGAGAAACACTCCTCTCTCGTTTAATTTGAGAGGTGAGCTTGTGTTCTAGTAGCTTGAGCAACACCCTCCTCTCACCATGGACTTGAAGGGTGAGCTTGGTGATAGTTGTGGACCTCATCTAGGGTTGCCCTTGTGTTGCCCGATTGGTGGCAAGAGATGTGCAAGACCCCTCTCTCTTGATAGTTGAGAGGTGAGCCATCTTCTTGACCCATTAGGGTTTGGTGCCCTTGTGCTTAAGGATGGTGATGACCTTGTGGAGTTGGTTCTTGACCATTATGAGCTTGGGGAAGGTGTTGCCTGATATCCCTCTTGACCTAGAGCCTTGGACGACACCCCCTTGTGGCTGTAACGGGCATCACCTTTGGTTCCTATTTTGTGTGTATGACGGCCATCACACTTGGATGAGCAACCTGTCTGATACACTTAACCTAGGTGATAGTTTGGTATCATTGTGCCTTGTTGTGGTGGAGCGTTGCTATGTGGTGGGCATCACCCTTTAGCCTTAGCCTATGTGTGTCGGCCAACAGCACAACACCTGACAAGCGTTGCACAATATCTCAAGTACCCGATACATGGGGTTGCCTTATATGCTTGGGCGCACGATACAAGATGCACTGTTGCACGATGCGCCGTCGCCAGACTTGCTCCTTTGGCTGAGCTACGCGCCTTGATGTCCATTACCAGCAATGCACACACCGTGTCACACCTGATACCTTGTGTTGCACAACGTTGCGTTGCCCGACATGCTCTTGCAGCCTAGCTGCACAATATGATGTTACCTTGGATGCCCGACACTCTAGGTTTCGGCCGACATGTGTTGGTCTGTTTGCTGTTATGCATTTAGAGTTGGGTGATAGGGTGGGTACCCTGCCCGATACTACCTTTGGTGAGGGTAGTGAGTGCTATAGTGAGGGTCTTGTTCTTCGTTTGAACTTGATATGTTGTATATTATCATGTTTGGTTTATGATGGTAACCCTAGGTGTGCACGATATAGTAGACCACATCTATGCTTCTTAATACAACATCTCATATGTATGTGATCATCTTGATATTATGTATAATACTAAGGAAATGGTAAGCATATAAGATGTTTTGCATAATGATATGACCTATGTCCATGATCATAGGTTGAGGCATGTGTGATAAAGTTTATAATCATCAGTACTGCCCTATGTTTGATATTATGATCTCTCTGTACTAACCATGCAGGTGATGAATGGCCAGGCAAAGGGCTATCATGTATGTATGTATATATATATATATATATATATATATATATATATATATATATGTTGAGTAACATTGCTTTGATGGTTACTCTTGATAATGAGATAATAGGTGTGATGTGTTTAGCTAAAATACCTGGGATTGTTATCCCATGATGATGATGTAAGCCTTGAGAGGCAGTGGCACTATGTGATGAGGGATTGAGATCCCATGGTAATGTGATGATCCTTGAAATGGATCTAGATTATTTGCAAGCATCCAAGTGATAACATGTAATGATGGATCCTTGTGATGAATCAGGATGATGGTGATTACAATAAAAGTATAATACTGAGTTTCATGTTGTTTGTTCCCGTTATAGTTTGCATGTTATACAACTTGGTTGAATCTTACAATCCACTTAAAATACATTAATTAATCACAGTGGAATATATCATGTAGTTTGCCCTGGCCATAGATCCATCATCGTCAGGAGCTGGTGATGGTGAAACAGGTTCTCCTGCGAGTTAACCTGGAGCGTATATTGTTGAATATGCGAGGTTTCTCCTAGCCTAAAATAGAGAGGGAATCGAGTGCAGCTACAGTTGCAGACTCAGGATATGTATAGAGCATGGTGAATAGGCCCATGGCTCAGTGTGATAGAGCACGAATGTGTTCATGGCTCAGAGCACGGTGAACAGGCCTGTGGCTCAGATTTACTAGCGTCGTGACCTGTACCAAGGCGGGCTAGAGGAAGGGTAGCCTATGGAGCTGACCCTATGGCTGAGGCCACTTAAGCATGAGACTGTGGTCCTGCTTTGGTTCTCGTGCACTGACCATGAGGTGGGAGGTCGTGGAGTCCGGCTCTTCCATTGACCTTGTATGGCACCGGCTCCTGGTTTTACAGTCGTCGGTTGGATTTGAACGGTACGGTTCACTTCTTCAGGGCATAATAATAATACGTAATCCAGCCGTATAGTAATTACTGCTTAAGGCAAAACACAGAACATTAGTTGAGGCCTTGCTTATGAAGTTAATCTTGTTATACCTTGCAGTTACTTATATGTTCCTCATGTTATGCAGTAAGACCTTATAAATCTTATCTTGTTAATCATGTTCCATAAAGTAATACTTTGGTGATATGCCTTCCGTGCATCTTGATAAGCTTGACGGTATGAATAACTTCACTTTATATACTGCTCTTGTTGTACCGTTACCAGTTATCTAATGTTGTTGCTTTATGTTCCTTTGGTTTTATAGATTTGGCGGGGAGTTATGTTTCTCGCTGGGACAATGTTCAATTGTCTCACCCCACTGGTTTTCAGGTGTCCGAGCTAGGCGTGGTGGTGGTCGCAGAGTTGCGGCCGAGCAGCAAGATGAGCAGTAGAAGGCAAGAGATGGACATGCTGCTGTTTTGGTTGTTTGGTGGTAGAGTCTAGAGTCATCCCTGTACTCTCAGGTCCTTGGGAGCGTTTTGACGATGTTTCACGATGTATAGATGTTGACGTTTTGTATATCATGTTGCTGGCTGGATGTGGGCCTTTATGTATGTATAAACAGGTGATGAACTCATGTGATGATGGAACAGCTGATCCTCTAGGCTATGGACACGTATCAAGACTTATATATGTCCATATAACATGGTTTCCTTGCAGGATGAGGACTTAAATGTAATAGTTTCTCAGTTTATCCGCTTTCTGAAATCAGTTTTAATTAACCCATGTTTTTTTATAATCTGTGGTTAATGGTGATTTCTGCACGTTTTCGTGTAACACCTCATTGTCTATGTGATAGTGGGATGTGTTGCCACAAAACCACTTTTCATAACCTTTATATGAGATCAGATCCACTTGCCCTAATTTCATCATTATATTAATGTATTAGGTCTATGTATATTCATTAAAGGATTAAAACCTCAACACCATTGACTTTTTCCACAAACGATCAAATTAGACTCTGAAAACCTCACTACTGTCTTAGTTACGTTCTTGTGATCAAAATAACATATAGGTTTGTATATTATTGAGATATTGGCTTTTTAGGCTATTTTCCATATTTTTAAGTAATTTAAATCATCCTTAAAAACACATATTCGAAAACATCAAAATCAAACCACAAAAGTATTTTTATTAGATAGATCTCTTTCTTCCGATTCCAAAATATATTTTAGATTTAAATTTGGACAACCGAGTAAAAAGGTACGATTTTTCAAAGATCAGCCAATGGGGAAGTGCCACGTAGGCAAAGCCACTTCGGGTGAGAGGGAAAAATGGTAAAATATCGGGGATCATCCCCTTCCTCTAGCCTGTGTCATGGCTGCGTGAGTAGCAGGCTGAGGCCATGGTAGATTTTGGGCAAAAATGTGATTATCAACGGAACTCGACGCAAAGATATGCAACAGAAAGCCAAGGAAAAACTGGATTCAACCATACCTCGAATCGAGTAGAAGGTGCACCGTGGAGGAAGATGAAGGTGCCGCAAGATAGGGGGTCTACGGAGACCAGTTGTAGGTCCAAATTTCCACGAAACCCAAAATCGGAGGCATGGGTGAGTTGCTAAGGTGATGACGGTCCTAGGGGCATATATATATATAAGCAAGGGAGCCCATGCTAGGGTTTAGCTAGGTGGAGGTAGAGAGGGGCGGTGCCCAAGCATTGGGTGTTTCTCGAGTATTCGTCCAAATGTAAAAATTTTGGAATATATCTGTGCAGAATCTCATGAGGAACTCACAGAACCAAAAATTATCAAAATCCATCGAGTATAACTCTGGATATTTGGATTTGAAAATAGGGAAGCAATGAACATATTTCCTTTTTCGTTTAGAGGAAGAAGACGACCGCGGGTCATCAAATCAGTGAACCGGGGTCCACGAAGGACCCTGAGACATCCGATCTCGCGGATGGGATAAGGAGATAATTCCTCGTTGCATGAAAGATCGACCAAAGTGTCATTTAATTTCTAAATGTTTTTCTCTCTCCTCGGTTGGAGGCCCAAACAACATCCAAAAATTACCAAATTTTATATTCTTACTTATTTTTATGCGTAGAATCCAAATATGGAGTTATTTTTGCCTTTTGGAAAAGTTTGATTGGTTAAATAATTAAAATGGCATTTTCTCTTTCCTCCTTCAAAAGAGGTGATAACATTATCTAATATTTGTGTAACTTCACCCATAAGTCTACCTAAGTGTTTAGAACACGATTTTGTTATTGTTTTCATAAGTTGAGATTATTCATTTATTTATTAAATAAATATAAGATTCTACACACTTTCTCTCTCCTATTTTATTCATTATTCACACATTATCCAAATTAGTTGCAAATTTGTCCAAAGGCTTGATTTTATGTCTAGATTACGAATTTGGAGTTATTTTTCTATTTTGAGAGCATTAAGTATTTTATTTCACGTTATTGGTCTATTTCCTATTTTCTTTTGATAAAGTCATTAATATATACTTTCATCTTCCAAATTAAATGATACTTGGCCCTTAAGTTACTTTTTAGTCAAGAAAACGAATTTGAGTGTCAAATTAACCTTGTGGGTTTCCAATTATAATTTTTCGTGCAATATATTTCTCATTATCCTCTTTTATCCATTAAATCCCATATTACTTCTAATTATTGCATTTATCTTCTCCTTTATATAAAATTCGGATTTTCTCTTATTTCCCTTATTCTAGGAAGTGCTAGAAAGTTCTAGGACGAAATATTTTATTATATTTATTACTTATGTGGACATTTTACATATTAAACCCATTACTAAGCTTTCACTAAGGTATTTGTGCATAAACCCAAATATTGGAATAAAAGGTGAACAAATGTTCATTAGACCATCATATTCTTCAAAAATTAAGCAGAAAAGCCAAAGAGGATAGAAATGAAATAAATAGATGGGAAAGAGGGTCAAAAGACAAAAAGTTCAAAATTCAGTATGTTACAACACTCCACCCCTTAAAGAGGATTTCGTCCCCGAAATCACTAGCAATTAGGGAAGGGTGAGTGTGCAACCTCACATCACAAAACTTCAAGTTGTTCCTTCAACCATAAAACTTCCACCACAACTTATACTTCAACTACACCTAAGGGTTCAGAAACTTCACAAGCAACTTCTCCTAGGTCAGGTTCTCAAAGACCACCTAGGATTTCATTATTAAGATATTCTTTTTAGGAGATTTAACATTATTTATATTTTTGGCTCATTAACATTATACTCTTTATGATATCACATTATCATCATTATATTAATTACGTCTATAAAGAAGTGAAATCAATCCACCTCTCTACTAATAACAATGGTAAACAAAATCCAATTTAGATAGCAGCGGAAGATAAAATTTTGACTATATTCAATTTAAATAAAGTGTACATAAAAATTTCCCCAATATGGGTGTACATGCTTTATACAAAAAGAGGATCTAAGTAGAGGGAAACTAGACTACTCCACTTTTGTCTCCAAGCAACATATCCATCAGCTAGTCCATGTCCACGCTAAGATCTTCATGCCTTATCCATCACCTTGCTCAATTCCTGGGTGGTTGGGAAAGCACCCAGCAAAAAGGGAAAGGAAAGTAAAAGTATGTGTCACTAAACTATACTAAAGGTGAAAAGATAATAAAAGCATGTAAAAGTAGGCTAGGGTTCATCATAAGATGAGACATAAAGAGTATGAGGCTTTAATGAAGGAAACTTGTCAATAACAAAAGTAAATAAAGGATTTGCATGTAAATTAATATGCCTACCTAACTAAGTAGAGTTGAGGCACCTACCGGATCTCTAACCTTAGGTGAGGGGAGAATAAGACATCCCCAGTCACCTATAATATTATGGGGAGAATTATAAACATTCCCCTAGGGCGATTATATACATGCCCTCTGTGGGTGGTTGTACATAAGTACCACTACTTTATGATTAAATAGAACATGTAACTACATGCTAGAAAAAGAGTTATGGCAAGATTAATCAAAGGATTTATACAACATGGTAGTGGGGTATAAAAACCCAAACAAAATAATACTACAACAGATTTTGAGGCATGAATAAATTAGGTTTCAAGAATCATGAATTAGGTCAAATTAAGCCTCATTATGGAATATGGGTATTGGTATAAAATTTTCCCAACTAAATAGGGTAGATGCAAATACCTTATTATTTAGAATCCTAGAATCACTTTTCATAACTTTTACACGAGATCAGATCCACTTTCCCTAATATGATCATCATATTTATGTATTAGATATATGTATATTCATTAAAGGCTTAAAACCTCAAAACCATCGACTTTTTCCACAAACAATCGAATTAGACTCTAAAAACCTCACTACTATCTTATTTACGTTCTTCTGATCAAAATAACATATATATTTGTATATTTTCGAGATACAGACTTTTCAAGGTATTTTTCAAGTTTTTAAGTTAATTAAATCATCCTCAAAAATACGTTTTCAAAAAGATCAGAATCAGGCTTCGAAAATATTTTTATTAGAAAGCTCATATTTTTTTGATTCTGAAACATATATTATTTTTATTTTTTTGACCAACAAATCAAAAGATACGAATTTTCTAAAACTAGTCAATGAGAAAAAAATAGAAATTTTGATTTTTGTTTTGAAAAGCAGAGAAGGTGGGACAGGGCCCACTGCTTGGCCCAATTATAGCGAGCCAAGTCAGTTGCCCACCCCACTGGCTGGCAAAAGTCCAAGCCGGGTCAAAGGTCGGTCAACCACTGAAAAGACGATCATGTCCCTACGCAGGACAAGGGCGAACAGAACTGATCATGGGCAAAATAGTAAAGTTGCAGAGTTGTCATCCTCTCCTCACCCGAGCGTGCCATTGCATCGAACAGAAGCAGCTGTTCGTGAGGGATTTGGGGGATTCCAAGATACATGACTAAATCGAACTTTCAAATAGCCAAATGAAAGAGCAAGGTAAAACAGACTGATTGGTACCTTGAATTTGCCGGTGATGAAGAGACGAAGAAGAAAGGGGCGCCGCAAGCTCCACATCTTCGGCGGCTCCTTGGCAGTGGAAACAATGACAAATCGAGCAATCAGAAGTAGGGTTGAGTCACAATTGTGCCGGCGCAAGTAGGAGTAGGGATATATATAGGTGAGGGGAAGGGATGTGGCGAGGAGGTTGGTGGCTGAAAAGCTTGGGAAGCAAGCAACGAGGTGTTTCCTCAATTCTTTACGAAACTAAACGAGTAGGGTCTCTTTAGATGTGGAATCATAAATGCAACTCATAGTCAAATGAATCATTCAATTTTGTTGAGAAACGAATGAGAAATCACGAATAAAAAATGTAGCTTTTGCAGTGCTACAGTACACGCCGACTCAAGGAGGAAGATGAAATTTATTTGGTTGCCAAATTCAATTTGGAGTATAGTCTTATTCAATTATTTAACTTTCTCTCTTTTCTTATTTGAGGATCCAAACGAACTCTAAATAAATCCAAATTTGGTAGGTTTACTGGTTTTAGGGTGAGGAATTCGAATATAAAATTAGATTTGCCTTTTGACAACTTTTAATATGTCAAATAAATAAATAAATATTTTCTCTTTCCTCCTTTACTAATGATGTTAGGATTATCCAAAAATGATAAAACTTGACCCACAAGTCACATTTAATATGTTGGATACTAATTTGGTATTATTTCCATGGCCTCTAATACCATGTTGTAAAGAGTAGGATTAAACCACCCTCTACTAATTATGATTATCAAAACTCTGATACCATGTTGTAAAGAAGTGAAACCACTCCTCTGCTAGAAAGAAAAGACTTCATCCCTTGAACCAAACACCACATAAAAAAAAATTTCCAAAGGGATGGAGATCAATTCATTCAACATGAAAGTATCATTACACAAAGAGTAGCAGCGGAAACGAAATATTATCTAACAATTTACAAATCTTGATAACATGATACAACACTTCACTACATATAGGTATCTAAAGTAAAACTAAACATAAAAGCCAAAGACCAAGCCGAGGGTCATCTAACCACCTCTTCAAGTCTCCCAAAGATCAGCTACAAGGTTGATGTTGAAGTTCGCCCTTCCTTAGTCAAACCTGGGGTTGGAAGCATACCCCACAAAAGAGAAGAAGAAAAGAAATACATCAGCAAAAAGCGGGTATGTGTATGTTAAAGGAAACTTTGAGCAATATAAGGATATAAAGGACATCCAATGTAAAGGCTTCCCATGCAAGAGATAAGGACTACCCACACGGGCATAAAAGAGAACAAACATCATAACATGATAAAAGAGGATACTTGCCATGAACAAAACAATAAAAATTTGTACAACAAAAGCACATAGATAGGTAGTAGGGCACACACCCCACGAACATCATCAAACTTGCATGCATGTGAGATAAACATAGCCCTAGAAAAATATAAACACAAAGGCGGCCAAGGCTTCACATCCTTGAAAACCTGATAGAGAATGACTCACCGTCAAACTCCCAATATATATAAAAGTTGAGCCAAGGCTTCACATCCTTGAAACTCGGGTATGGGGTACCACCACCACCACCCCATAAACAAAAAGGGCACACACCCAAAAAAACCAAAGTAATTTACATTATTCTAGTAATACTGATTCACATTGCATGTAAATATAGAGGCAAGTAAATAGTTTAGTCAGAAGATGAAACAAAGGTTTTCATCACACAATGGACAACACAAACATATAACATCCACTTCAAAGTGGCACATATTTTTATAAGAGACCAACATGTAGCAAGGCATAAGATAGATATCAAGAGAATATCCAAGTACATAACAAGTAAGATACTTCACACGAACCATGATAACAAAAGATAAGATATGTGTGTAGGCAAAAGTCAAAAGAAAGATAAGATAGGTGAATTTCTCAACAAAGATGAATAGGGGATACAACATACCTCAAATCAGAGTCCAAACTGCAAAGCACTCCTAATTCCAAGTCTAGGTCACCAAAGGCCTATTAAACACATATACATATTTCATGTCAATTTCATAAGCCTTAACCAATTGCATAATGCTCTAACAGTAGAAACCTTTGCACGTAAGCATAAACGGATAAGGGACCTTGTTTCAAACTATAGAACTCTACTTCATTCTTCTTTAGGGAAGTCGTGCAGATATACTTACCACGGAAGAGAGTCAAAAACTCTGCCCAAGACATGGTTGAGACATCTCTAGTCCTTGCAATCAGAAAATCCTAACTAAGACAATGGTGATGTTTTTGAGACTAAAATCAGTGGTTTGTAGAAAAAGTTGACAACTTTAGGGTTTTGAGTTCTTAATGAATGCATATAATGCTAATACATGTATATGGTTATTATAATAGGACAAGTGGACTCTAATCTTGCTTAGGATTTTGGAAAGTGTTTTAGACTATGTGAGAGGTATGTTAGCATCTCCTATTTTTCTTTATTGAGCAATAACCTAAATTTTCTTTCTCTTGGTCCTGTGGACAACAACCTAAAAACCATATCTTTTCCTTTTGAAAATGATGTTTCATGTGAAGTACCCTACTTGTTGTTGATCTTGTGATCATAATATCTTCTTAACTTTCTTTTGTAATCTTTATTATACCTTGTTCATTATGGAACTCAATTTGTTGTTATATGCCCACTTTGATGTGGTTGATAATGATGATCACTTATGTGGTGATTAATTTGTAAATCTGACTATACTTTTTACTTGCCTCCCTATTAAGCATGTTGTGTGACTCAGTGGCCCTAGAGTAATATAATTTGCATTGGTTTTGGGTTTTGTGCCCTTATTGTTTATTTTGGGATGGTGGTTATGTGCCCCATACTCGGGTTTCAGCTTTATGGGGGTTGGCCCAAATTTTTAAATATATTGGGAGTTTGGTTATGTGCCATTCTCTACCATGTTTCAACTTTATGAGGGTTGGCCGCCAATTGTTATTTATGTTGTTCTAGTGCTATGCTTATCTCACATACATGCAGGTTGTTATGGGTTTTGTGCCCTAATAATATTTTGTGTGCTTTTGTGGCACCAATTTTATTATTGTTTTAATGGCAAGTATCCCTTCTATCATATGTTTGAGATTCTTTCCTTTTATGCACGATTGGGTAGTTCTTATCTTTTTGCATGGGAAGCCTTCTCTACTTGTTGTACCTTTTTCTTAAAATATAATGCTCAATTTCTTTTTAGCATGCTCATACCAGCGTTTTGCTGATATCCTCTTTTCTTTTCCTTTTATGGGGTACGCTTCCAACCCCAGGTGTTGGTCAAAGAGGAGGAGATCTAGGAGGACCTGGACCTCATCAAGGATAGCTGACTTTGTGGGAGACTTGGCTTGAAGTTGTTAGGTGATCCTCAGCTAGTTCTACATATGTTATTAGTTTTCCTTTATGTCACCCTGCGTGGTGAAAGTTAGTATGTTAAGTTGCCTTGTAATGGTTAGATATGTCTTTCAATTCCGCTACTACTTTGTTTTATGATACAATCATGTTTAAATAAATTTGGTTTCATCCCCTTTAGAGAAAAAAATTTTGGTGGATGTGGCCCTCTTTATTTTTAGTAGGGAGTGGATCCCTATGGGATCCCACTCCTTACAACATGGTATTAGAGCCAATGAGTGGAACCCTTAGGTGTAGTTGAAGTCTAAGTTTTGGTGGAAGTTTTATGGTTGGAGGAACAACCTGTAGTTTTGTGATGTGAGGTTGCACACTCACCCTTCCCTAATTGCTAGTAATTTCGGGGACAAAATCATCTTTAAGGGGTGGAATGTTGTAACATACTGAATTCTGGACTTTTTGCCTTTTTGGTCATCTTTTCCTTTCATCTATATCCTTTTTGGCTTTTCCGTTTAATTTGTGGAGAATATAATGGCCTAATGAGCATTTGTTCACCTTTTTTCTCAATATTTGGGTTTTATGCACAAATACCTCAGTGAAGGCTTAGTAACGGGATTAATATATAAAATGTCCACTTAAGTGATAAATAGAATAAATAAATTCATCCTAGAACTTTCTAATGCTTTTTAGAATATGAAAAAGAAAGGAAATCTCGAAATATACAGAAAGGAGATGATAAATGTAATAATTGGAAATAATATGAGATATAATGGATAAAAGGAGATAACGTGGAATATATTGTTCCAAAAATCCCAAATAGGAAACCATGAGACAATTTGATATGTAAATTCATTTTCTTGACTTAAAAGATACTTAATGGCCAAGTATCATCTAATTTGGATAATAAATATATATATAAGCCTTTATTACAAGATAATGGGAAATACGCCAATAAAGTAAAATAAAATATCTAATATCCTCAAATTGGAAAACTAAATCCAAATTCGTAATCTATATATCAAAATTAGTCTATGTGTGAATTTTTTATTTAATTTGGTCAATGTTAAATATTTTATTCAGGAGAGAGAAAATGATTTAAAGACAAAAAATATTAAATATATGTTGATAAAAATTAATTAATTTCAAAAAAGTATTCCTAACATTTATTATTACTTGTAGACCAAGTTTTATATTTTAGGAAGTTTCTAGATGCCTCTAATAAATTAAAAGGATAAATAAGTGATAAAATTTAAATGAATTAAATAAAATAATAAAAGTTTTCAAAAAAATAAAATAATACCAAATTCGTGTTTTATATGTTAAAATATACATTTTAATGAATTTTGAATCAATTTGGAAAATATTTTATAAGGATATGAATTTAGGAGAGAGAAAGTGTGTAAAATATTAAAATTATTAACTAAAATAATAAACTAATCAAAAAATGGAAATAATACTAAATTAGTATCCAACATATTAAATGTGACTTGTGGGTCAAGTTTTATAATTTTTGGATAATCCTAACATCATTAGTAAAGGAGGAAAGAGAAAATAGTAATTAATTTATTTGATACATTAAAAGTTGTCAAAAGACAAATTTAATTTTATATTCAGATTCCTCACCCTAAAATCAGTAAACTTACCAAATTTGGATTTATTTAGAGTTCGTTTGGATCCTCAAATAAGAAAAGAGAGAAAGTTAAATAATTGAATAAGACTATACTCCAAATTGAATTGGCAACCAACTAAATTTCATCTTCTCGGCGTGTACTGTAGCACCGCAAAAGCTACATTTTCGATTCACGATATTCGTTTCTCAACGAAATGGAACGATTCTTTCGTCTATGAGTTGCATTTATGATTCCGCATCTAAAGAGACCCTACTCGTTTAGTTTCATAAAGAATCGAGGAAACACATCGTTGCTTGATTACCAAGCTTTTCGGCCACCAACCTCCTCGCCACACCCCTTCCCCTCACCTATATATATCCCTACTCCTACGTGCGCCGGCACGATTGCCACTCAACCCTACTTCCTATTGCTAGATTTGTCGCCGTTTCCACCGCCAAGGAGCCACCGAAGATGTGGAGCTTGCGGCGCCCCTTTCTTCTTCGTCTCTTCATCACCGGCAAATTCAAGGTACCAATCGGTCCGTTTTACCTTGCTCTTTCATTTGGCTATTTGAAAGTTCGATTTAGTCAAGTATCTTGGAATCCCCCAAATCCCTCACGAACAGCTACTTCTGTTCGGTGCAATGGCGTGCCCGGGTGAGGAGAGAATGACAACTCTGCATGTTTACTATTTTGCCCATGACCAGTTCTGTTCGCCCTTGTCCTGTGTAGGGACACGATCGTCTTTTCAGTGGTTGACCGGCCTTTGACCCGGCTTGGACTTTTGCCAGCCGGTGGGGCGGGCCACTGACTTGGCTCGCTATAATTGGTCCAAGCAGTGGGCCCGGTCCCACCTTCTCTGCTTTTCAAAACAAAAATCAAATTTTCTATTTTTTCTCATTGACTAGTTTTAGAAATTCGTATCTTTTGATTTGTTGGTCAAAAAAATAAAAGTAATATATGTTCCGGAATCAGAAAAAAATGAGCTTTCTAATAAAATTATTTTTAATGCCTGATTCTGATCTTTTTGAAAACGTATTTTTGAGGATGATTTAATTAACTTAAAAACCTGAAAAATACCTTGAAAAGTCTGTATCTTGAAAATATACAAATATATATGTTATTTTGATCAGAAGAACGTAAATAAGACAGTAGTGATGTTTTCAGAGTCTAATTCGATCGTTTGTGAAAAAAGTCGATGTTTTTAAAGTTTTAAGCATTTAATGAATATACATATATCTAATACATAAATATGATGATCATATTAGGGAAAAAGGGTCTTATCTCGTGTAAAAGTTATGAAAAGTGATTCTAGGATTCTAAAGAATAAGCTATGTGCTTAATACACCTAAGTTGGGAATATTTGTGCCTTAACCTAATTTCCTTTGATGAGGCTTTATTTGAACCATGCATCCTATGCTCTTGATTCTTTTGATATACTTGCCTCATAATCAATTTTGGAATATTGTTCTTGGGTCTTGGTACCCCACTGCCATGTTCTACATATGAGATTCTATTACTTACCATAGTTTCTAGCATGTTGATTTTATTAGACTAATTAACTAGTGTAGTGGTACTTGTATGTACAACCACCCATAGTTGGGGAATGTGTTATTTCTCCCATGGGGAACGTGTTATTCTCCCCCGCATATGAAATATGTTTAGATGACTGGGAATGTGTTACTCTCCCCTCACCCTTTTGGTTGAAGGTCTGGTAGGTGCCTCAACCCTACATAGTTAAGATAGTCAATATTAATCATACATGCAATCTTTGGTTATATATTGTTTATGGCAAGAATCTGTTGAAATATTCTTTTATATATATGGCCTCATTCTCTTGATATCTTCATCATATGATGAACCCTATCATGTTTATATTTCTTTGCTTATCTTGTTGCATTAGAATAGTTTTGTAACACATACTTTTATTTTTTCTTCCCTCTTGATGGGTGCTTTCCCAACTACCCAGATGTGGAGCAAGGTGATGGATAAGGCATGAAGATCTTAGCGTTGACACGGACTAGCTGATGGATATGTTGCTTGGAGACAAAAGTGGAGTAGTCTAGACTTCCCTCTATCTAGATCCTAGTTGTGTTTGATGATGTAACCCTAAAAGGGATAATTTGATGTATTTTTGTACAATCTTTTATCAAATTGAATATAGTCAGAAAATTTTATCTTCCGCTGCTATCTAAATTGGATTTTGGTTACCATTGTTATTAGTAGAGAGGTTGATTGATTTCACTTCTTTACAACATGGTATCAGAGCCCATGGTACCACGAAAATATTTTTATTAGATAGGTTACATTCTCCCCATTCCAAAACATATTTCATTTTCAAATTTGGACAACCGAGTAAAAAGATATGATTTTTCAAAGATAAGCCAACGGGGAAGTGCCACGTAGGCAAAGTCACTTTGGGTGAGAGGGCAAAATGGTAAAATATCGGGGATCATCCCCTTCCTCCAACCCGTGCCATGGCTGCGTGAGTAGCAGGCTGAGGCCATGGTAGATTTTGGGCAAAAATGTGATTATCAACGGAACTCGACGCAAAGATATGCAACGGAAAGCCAAGAAAAAACTGGATTCAATCATACCTCGAATCGAGTAGAAGGTGCACCGTGGTGGAAGAGGAAGGCACCACAAGCTAGGGGTCTACGACAGCCAGTTGTAGGTCCAAACGTCCACGAAACCCAAAATCGAAGGCACGGGTGAGTTGCTAAGGTGATGGCTGTCCTAGGGGCATAGATATATATAGGCAAGGGAGCCCATGCTAGGGTTTAGCTAGGTGGAGGTAGAGAGAGGCGACGCAAGCATTGGGCGTTTCTCGAATCTCTGCCAAAATTCGAAAACTTTGGGATAAATCAGTGCGGATTTGCGCAAGGAATTCGTAGGATAAAAAATCATTGAATTTCATCGAGTAAAACTTGAGATATAAGGATTTGAAAACTTGGCAGTTAAGCAACCTGTTGCCAAATCGGGCCAACGAAGAAGACAATCCACATACCCTCTGATCCAGATCCAAAGGTCGATGATCATCGTGATATAACAGTTGTAAATTTGATTCCCATTCAAATTCGACTAAAGTGTTTTAATGTTTTTCTCTCTCCTTATTTGGAGGCCCAAATGACATCCAAAATTAACCAAAATATACACTCTGAATGATTTTGATGTGTAGAATCCAAATATAGAATTAATGTTGCCTTTTGAGGAATTTTAATAGGTTAAATAATTCAAGTCATATTTTCTCTTTCCTCATGCATTAATGACTCTATGATTATCCAAAAATTACAAAATTTCATCTATAAGTCTTATTAAGTATATTGGATACGAATTTGCTATTATTTCCATTTGTTGAAATTGTTTGTTATTTTAAATAATGAGTTGAAAGTTTTGCACACTTTCTCTCTCCTAAATTTATCTTCTCATCAAATATTTTCCAAATTGATTCAAAATTCATCCAAAGGTCTATTTTAACATGTAGAACATGAATTTGGCATAATTTTATTTTTTGAAGACTTTTATTATTTTATTTAATTCATTTACATTTTACCACTTATTTATCCTTTTAATTTATTAGAGGCATCTAAAATCTTTCTAAAAATATAAAACTTGGCTTATAAGAAATACTAAATGTGTGTAACATGATTTTGGCATTAATTAATTTTTTCAACATATATTTAATATTTTTGGTCTTTAAGTCATTTTCTCTCTCCTGAATAAAATAAAATATTAAACATTGACCAAATTAAATGTAAATTTGCCCAAAGGCTTATTTTTATGTTTAAATTACGAATCTTGAGTTAGTTTTCTAATTTGAGGGAATTAAATATTTTATCTCTCTTTCTTGGCTTATTTCCCATTATCTTGTATTAAAGGCATTATATATTTATTTATTATCCAAATTAGATAATACTTGGCCATTAAGCAACTTTTAAGTCAAGAAAACGAAATTAATATCCAAATTATCTTCATGGGTTTCCACTTATGATTTTTGGGACAATATATTACTCATTATCTGCTTTTATCCAAAATATTCCATATTATCCCCAATTATTGCATTTATCATCTCCTTTACTTATATTTCACGATTTTCTTTCTCTTTCATATTCTAAAAAGCACTAGAAAGTTATAGGATGAATTTATCTTATTCTTTTTATCACTTAAGTGGACATTTTACATATTACACCCACTACTAAGCTTTCACTGAGGTATTTGTGCATAAACCCAAATATTGAAATAAAAGATGAACAAATGTTCATTAAACCATCATATTCTTCAAAAATTAAGCAGAAGAGACAAATAGGATAGAAATGAAAGAAATAGATGGGAAAGAGGGTCAAAAGACAAAAAGTCCAAAATTCAGTATGTTACAGCACTCCACCCCTTAAAGAGGATTTCGTCCCCGAAATCACTAGCAATTAGGGAAGGGTGAGTGTGCAACATCACATCACAAAACTTTAAGTTGTTCCTTTAACCATAAAACTTCCACCAAAACTTATACTTCAACTACACCTAAGGGTTCAGAAACTTCACAAGCAACTTCTCCTAGGTTAGGTTCTCAAGGACCACCTAGGATTTCATTATTAAGATATTCTTTTTAGAAGATTTAACATCATTTACATTTTTGGCTCATTATACTCTTTATGATATCACATTATCAACATTATATTAATTATGTCATGTTATATTCACTTTATTGCCAAAAGGGTTATATTTCATTATTATGCACAATTAGAGGTTACTCAATTATCTTAATACATTTGATCATTAATAACTTCGATTTACACTTCATTATCCTCATATTACCACTTTATTAATTATAACAAATTATTTTATATGAAATAAGACATTCTATTCAATTTGTGGTTAAGCATACAATTATTCCAATTAATGTCACATTAGTTACTTATACTCATATTAAACATGTTCAAATTGTCATATTATATTTATTGCTCACATTAATGTTGTCATTAATCATTATTCATTTTGCATGTTTATGTGAATCCAATCACTTCATATTCACATTGAAGCTTTTACATGCATTTTAATGATCAAGGTAAGACATATGTCATATTAATGATTTGATTCACATTAAGTGACTAATCACATGTGTATTAGATAACATGGTAACTTGCATTTTATATTGATGACTGCATTAATATGCGATTAGATGATTATATATATATATATATATCATTTATGTGTATCAAAGTATGTTAACTGATTATGGCACTTAACATCATTAATGTATCATGAAAGGCATTAAGGGTGTATATGTTAAGGTTAGATTATTACAACTTTAGGGTTTAGGTCAGCATGACAATTTCATTTCACTTATTCATCCTTAGCATGCATTAATTACGAATTATAACCTTACTCATCATATCATTAGGGTTTATTGGTTCATGACATTATTAACATCTTACTTATTGACAATTAGCATTGATATTCATATTATGTGCATTGGATATACATTAGGGTTCAAGCACATGCATTATTCCTTAGATGAACATTATATGTTCATATTAACAAGCATGTTAGGGTTACGATTATTACTTGTTTGGTCAAAACTAAAGATTCAAGCATACTAACCTTCTATCCATGGAGTTAGGGTTTCTAAAGATAAATTAGATAGACCTCAAGATGTTATAGGGTTCCATCCCCCTAAAGAGGATTTCGTCCACAAAATCTAACCACTCGAACATCATCAACTAACCATACTCCACCCCTTAAAGAGTTCGACCCATCAAGCCAAACTACACTAGGGTTAAAGGATAAGTCTAACTAAACCATTCTCAAGATCCATCATGCTTCCATTGCACACTCTAATATCTTCCCAAACACCCAAACTCCAAGATCTAGGTTCTACGGATAAACTTATCCCAGCATGTGGTCCTAAGGGACATAAGGAAACTATCTTGGTATCCATCCTCAAACAAATCAACTTAGGGTTCCCAAAGATATACTTCATAAAATCTAAGGTCACTATTGCCTAAAAGCAAACTATTTTGGGCAATTCGTATTAGCTCAGGCCAGGCCAGTATCATATGGGCACGGGAGTCCTCATAGACCAAGCTAGTGGTGTGGAGGAAAATATTGCCAGCCCCTGAAACCCTGATCCTTTCTAGACACCTTTGCTTCAACTTCATGCCCTAATAGTTGCCTAAAGGCAAACCTAAACAACATTAAGTTATGCATATTTTAGTTATATAAGTATTTTAGGGTTTTATTCATCATGACTCTAAGGTGAAACTATAGGGTCCTAAATCAACCTATCATCAACATAGATCAAATCTACGGTAACCATTACACTTAAAGGAAACTATGCCAGTCTAGGGTTCTAATTAGGGAGACAAAATGAAATAGCCAGATTCCGACTACCATGGGCTCTGATACCATGTTGTAAAGAAGTGAAATCAATCCACCTCTCTATTAATAACAATGGTAAACAAAATCCAATTGGGATATCAGCGGAAGATAAAATTTTGACTATATTCAATTTCATAAAATATTGTATAAGATACATCAAAAATCTCCCTTTTAGGGTTACATCATCATACACAATGAGGATCTAGATAGAGGGAACTCTAGACTACTCCACTTTTGTCTCCAAGCAACATATCCATCAGCCAGTCCATGTCAACACTAAGATCTTCAAGTCCTATTCATCACCTTGCTCCACATCTGGGTGGTTGGGAAAGCACCCAACAAGAGGGAAGGAAAAACAAGTATGTGTCACTAAACTATACTAAAGGTGACAAGATAATTGTAACAAGTAAAACAGGCTAGGGAATCATCAAAAAACGAGACATCAAAAGAATGAGGCCATATATATATAAAAGAATATTTCAATAGATGCTTGCCATAAACAAAGTAAAATAACAACATTTGCATGTATGATTAATATTAACTGTCTTAACTATGTAGGGTTGAGGCACCTACCGGACCTTCAACCAAAGGGTGAGGGGAGAATAACACATTCCCAGTCACCTGCACATATTTCATGTGCGGGGGAGAGTAACACGTTCCCCAGGGGAGAAATAACACATTCCCCAACTATGGGTGGTTGTACATACAAGTACCACTACACTAGTTAATTAGTCTAATAAAATCAACATGCTAGAAACAATGGCAAGTAATAGCATCATACAAATAGAACATGGCAAAGGGGTACCAAGACCTAAGAACAATATTCCAAAATGATCATGAGGCAAGTATAGCAATAGATTCAAAAGAAAAGAATACAAGGTGCAAATAAGTCTCATTATGGAAAGCTTAGGTTAAGGAACAAATAATTTCCAACTGAAGTGTATTAAGCACATACCTTATTCTTTAGAATCCTATAATCACTTTTCACAACTTTTATATGAGATCAGATCCACTTGCCCTAATTTCATCATTATACCCATGTATTAGATCTATGTATATTCATTAAAGGCTTAAAACCTCAAAACCATTGACTTTTTCCACAAATGATCGAATTAGACTCTTAAAACCTCACTACTATCTTAGTTAGGATTTTCTGATCAAAATAACATATAGTTTTGTATTTTTGAAATACTGACTTTTTAGGCTATTTTCCATATTTTTAAGTGATTTAATTCATCCTTAAAAGCACATATTCGAAAATATCAGAATCAAACCACGAAAGTATTTTTATTAGATAGGTTACGTTCTCCCGATTCCAAAACATATTTCATTTTCAAATTTGGACAACCGAGTAAAAATATACGATTTTTCAAAGATCAGCCAATGGGGAAGTGCCACGTAGGTAAAGCCACTTTAGGTGAGAGGGCAAAATGGTAAAATACTGGGGATCATCCCCTTCCTACAGCCTGTGCCATGGCTGCATGAGTAGCAGGCTAAGGCCATGGTAGATTTTGGGTAAAAATGTGATTATCAACAGAACTCATCATTTAGCAACGAAAAAAAAATTCTGACTATATTCAATTTCATACAAGATTGTACAAGATACATCAAAAATCTCCCTTTTAGGGTTACATCATCATACACAATGAGGATCTAGATAGAGGGAACTCTAGACTACTGCACTTTTGTCTCCAAGCAACATATCCATTAGCTAGTCCATGTCAACGCTAAGATCTTCAAGTCATATTCATCACCTTGCTCCACATCTGGGTGGTTGGGAAAGCACCCGGCAAGAGGGAAGGAAAATGAAAGTATGTGTCACTAAACTATACTAAAGGTGAAAAGATAATAAAAGCATGTAAAAGTAGGCTAGGGTTCATCATAAGATGATACATTAAGAGTATGAGGCCATATATATAAAAGAATATTTCAATAGATGATTGCCATAAACAATATATAACAAAGGATTGCATGTATGATTAATATTGACTATCTTAACTATGTATGGTTGAGGCACCTACTGGACCTTCAACCAAAAGGGTGAGGGGAGAGTAACACATTCCCAGTCACCTGCACATATTTCATGTACGGGGGAGAATAACACGTTCCCCAGGGGAGAAATAACACATTCCCCAACTATGGGTGGTTGTACATACAAGTACCACTACAGTAGTTAATTGGTCTAATAAAATCAACATGCTAAAAACAATGGCAAGTAATATCATCATTTAAATAGAACATGGAAATAGGGGTACTAAGACCCAAGAACAATATTCCAAACTGATTATGAGGCAAGTATAGCAATAGATTCAAGAGAGTAGAATATAAGGTGCAAATAAGCCTCATTATGGAAAGCATAGGTTAAGGAACAAATAATTCCCAACTGAAGTGTATTAAGCACATACCTTATCATTAGAGCCATAAAACCACTTTTCATAACCTTTATACGAGATCAGATCCACATGCCCTAATTTCATCATTATATCCATGTATTAGGTCTGTATATTCATTAAAGGATTAAAACCTCAAAACCATCGACTTTTTCCACAAATGATCGAATTAGACTCTAAAAACCTCACTACTATCTTAGTTACATTCTTTGGATCAAAATAACATATAGGTTTGTATATTTTCGAGATACTGGCTTTTTAGGCTATTTTCCATATTTTTAAGTAATTTAAATCATCCTTAAAAACATATATTCGAAAACATCATAATCAAACCACGAAAGTATTTTTATTAGATAAATCTCGTTCTCTCGATTCCAAAACATATTTTAGATTTAAATTTGGACAACCGAGTAAAAAGGTACGATTTTTCAAAGATCAGCCAATGGGGAAGTGCCATGTAGGCAAAGCCACTTTGGGTGAGAGGGAAAAATGGTAAAATACCAGGGATCATCCCCTTCCTCCAGCCCGTGCCATGGCTGCATGAGTAGCAGGCTGAGGCCATGGTATATTTTGGGCAAAAATGTGATTATCAACGGAACTCAACACAAAGATATGCAACAGAAAGCCAAGGAAAAATCGGATTCAGCCATACCTCGAATCGAGTAGAAGGTGCACTGTGGAGGAAGAGGAAGGCGCCACAAGCTAGGGGTCTACGATGGCTAATTGAGGGTCCAAACGTCCACAAAACCCAAAATCGAAGGCACGGGTGAGTTGCTAAGGTGATGACGGTCCTAGGGGCATAGATATATATAGGCAAGGGAGCCCATGCTAGGCTTTAGCTAGGTGGAGGTAGAGAGGGGTGATGCCCAAGCATTGAGTATTTCTTGAATATTCGTCTAAATGTAAAAATCTTGGAATATATCTGTGTGGAATCTCACGAGAGACTCATAGAACCAAAAATTATCAAAATCCATCGAGTATATCTCCGGATATTTGGATTTGAAAATACGGAAGCAATGAACCTGTTTCCTTTTTTGTTTAGAGGAAGAAGACGATCGTGGGTCATCAGATCAGTGAACATGGGTCCATGAAGGACCTTGAGCCGTGCGATCTCGTGGATGGGATAAGGAGATAATTCCTCATTGCATGAAAATTCGACCAAAGTGTCATTTAAATTCTAAATGTTTTTCTCTCTCCTCGGTTGGAGGCCCAAACAACATCCAAAAATTACCAAATTTTATATTCTAACTTATTTTGATGCGTAGAATCCAAATATGGAGTTATTTTTGCCTTTTGGAAAAGTTTGATAGGTTAAATAATTAAAATGGCATTTTCTCTTTCCTCCTTCAAAGAGGTGATAACATTATCTAATATTTGTGTAACTTCACCCATAAGTCTTCCTAAGAGTTTAGAACACAATTTTGTTATTATTTTCATAAGTTGAGATTATTCATTTATTTATTAAATAAATAGAAGATTCTACACACTTTCTCTCTCCTATTTTATTCATTATTCACACATTATCCAAATTAATTGCAAATTTGCCTAAAGGCTTATTTTTATGTCTAGATTACAAATTCGGAGTTATTTTTCTATTTTTGGAGCATTAAGTATTTTATTTCATGTTATTGGCCTATTTCCTATTTTCTTTTGATAAAGTCATTAATATTTACTTTCATCTTCCAAATTAAATGATACTTGGCCCTTAAGTTACTTTTTAGTCAAAAAAATGAATTTGAGTGTCAAATTAACCTTGTAGGTTTCCAATTATAATTTTTCATGCAATATATTTCTCATTATCCTCCTTTATCTATTAAATCTCATATTACTTCTAATTATTGCATTTATCTTCTCCTTTATATAAAATTCAGATTTTCTCTTTTCCTTATTCTAGGAAGTGCTCGAAAGTTCTAGGACAAAATATTTTATTATATTTATTACTTAAGTGGACATTTTACATATTAAACCCATTACTAAGCTTTCACTGAGGTATTTGTGCATAAACCCAAATATTGGAATAAAAGGTGAACAAATGTTCATTAGACCATCATATTCTTCAAAAATTAAGCAAAAAAGCCAAAGTGGATAGAAATGAAAGAAATAGATGGGAAAGAGGGTCAAAAGACAAAAAGTCCAAAATTTGGTATGTTACACAACCCCTTTGATGTGACTATGTCATTTGTGCAATTGACTGATATGTCTCTATGGTGTTACTCTCGTGCTGACCAGGAGGTGTGGGAAGGTCATGGATTTCGACTCTTCCATTAACCTTGTATGACACCAATTTCGACTTAGCAGTGGTCGGTTGTATTTGAGTGGTATGACTCAAATCCTCAAGGCATAATAAATATGTAATTAGCCGTGTAGAGTATATGTATAGGATCAAACACGGAAACATTGGATGAAACCTTGCCCTACTTTTATACAATTTAGTTTATAACAATTATACATGTTCTTCATATTCCTTTTTTATTATTAATTATCCTATTGCTCATTATCAAGTGCATATTATTGTTTAATCAACTTTATCTATGAGATATATGTCCTTCAGTTAATTCTGTTCAATCTACTCAGTATGTTAATCTATCTGCTTAGCTACATGTGATAATAATAGAGTTGGTGCAGAGTTATATCTCTCACTGGGACTGTGTGTCTCACCCTATTGGTTAAATAACTTTTTAGGTGGACGTGCATGCCGAGTTAAAGATCATGCGGTTGAAGATAATACGAGAAGAAAACTACACCCGGTGAAACATGTTCTATGTAAAGTGTCTAGTAATAGAGTCCTACATGTCATCCATGTACGCTTAGGTCCTTGGGGGTGTTCTCGATGTGTTTATATACATGATGCTCGATATGTGATTTTTGGCTTGTGTGCCTCTATTAGTATGTATATACATGTAGAACATTTATCTTATGTAACAGGTTGTCTGGAATATGATGATGTAGCACCTTGAATATATGTTATGAAATGCAAGTGTTGGCACTTGTGCAAAAATTCTCAGGTTATGGTGCTTGTTGCAAATCGATTTTAATTTCTAGTGATTTTCAGTAATCCACTATTAATGGTTGATCATGGTTTAAGTTTCGAGTAATCTTGCTTTGTGTGGCAAAGGGTGTCACAAAACTCGAAGATGTAGATAAAGCCCTTGTTTTGTTCTGTTGTTTGCCCCCGCATACAAGCAATTTCTTGAAACTATTCTGTATGGAAAATCTTCAATCAGGGTGGAGGACTGGATGTTATATCCTCGTTGTTGTCAAAGACCATGGTTGATAAAGATCTCATTGCTTCTTCTAGCGGGAGCTAGTAAGAGGATCTTATAGTGAGGGGTCGAACAAAGGAAAGGGGAAGCAACAAGAAGGAGACACATATATCTAAGTCAAAATCAAAGAAGGTACGTAAATATTGTAAGAAGACTGGACACATTGTTGATGATTGCTACAAGTTATAGAACAAGAAGAAGAGGGAGAACGGTGGTGAAAAACAAGAACAACCTATAGATGCTAATGTAGCATGAGAAGACTCATATAACGTTCTCGTGGTATCATTGTCTTCTTCCTCATCCACAAATTTTCAAACTTCATAGACTCTAGACTTAGGATGCTCACATCACATGTGCCTGCATAAAGATTGATTGTTTTCTTATGAATATTTTAATGGAGGTATTGTAAACATGGCAAATGATACTATATGTAAGACTATTGACATTGGGTCAAGCCGTATCAAGATGTTTGATGGAGCCATTTGAATTGTTTCAAATGTCCATCACGTTCAAGGTCTTCATAAAAATCTCACATCCATTGGCTTGCTTGAAGCCAACGGTTTTTCATACACGACTGAAAATGGAATCTTATCCATTAACAAAGGAGACGATGTCCAGATTAAGGGAGTATGTATTCCATGAAACCTTTACAAGATTCTTAGTGAAACAATGACCGGTGTAGCTGTAGCTGCTTCTTCCTCAACCACTCCAAATCTGGATACCACAAAATTATGTCATATGAGCCTGGGACACATGAGTAAGAACGATATCAAATTATTATCTAGGAGAGAACTTCTAGGTGATATCAGTACTGAAAAGTTGGATTTCTTTGAACATTGTGTAATTGGAAAGCAAAAAGGGTCATTTTTTCAACTGCAAACCATACTACAAAGGTACTGTTGAGTATATTCATTATGACAACTCGAGTCCTTCTCAAGTGCCTTCCAATGCTGGTGCCCGATATATGATTACTTACATTGATGATTTCTCAATGAAAGTGTGGGTATATGTTCTGAAGCATAAATATGAAGTTTTTTATCAATTTAAGAAATGGAAGACACTAGTTGAAAAGAAAATAGGAAAATGCATCAATAGGCTAAGGAAAAATAATGGCATGGAATTTGTTCTTCCAAATTTAATAAGTTCTATCAGTCAGAAGGTATTGCAAGACACCACGCATTTAGACATACACCTAAGCAAAATGGCATTACAGAACACATCAATAGAACTCTTCTAGAGCGGGCATGATGCATGTTGATTAGTACAGGTCTTACTAAAGATTTTAGGACTGAAGCCATCTCTACTGCAGTCTACCTTATAAGTCATTCTCCATCTACTCCACTGGGTTTTAAACATCCAAAAGAGATATGATCCGGTCATCCCATAAATTACTCAAATCTCTGTATTTTTGGTTGCCCTACATATGTCTATTAAAATGAAGGAAAGCTCGAGCCTAGAGCACATAAGTGCATTTTTCTAGGTTATGTTGATGGTGTGAAGGGATACATATTATGGTGCATTGAACCAAACTCATCAAAGTTCTTGATTGAAAGAAATGTCACATTTGATGAGTCTGCCATGTTTTCTACAAAACAAGATGGGGTTGTTTCTCTGGTTGAAGTTTCTCAGAGTTCCACAAAGTAGGTAGAGCTTGAAGCTAGTGCATACAACCTGACATCTCATGCTGTTACACATGAAAACCCAGATGATGAAGAAGATGACACTCCTGAAGAACAAACATATACCATTGATTCTATAAGAGAAAAAAGACATATCAGACCACCTGTAAGGCATTCAAATTACATTGTTGCTTATGTCTTAGCTACAACAAAAGAGACAAATGATTCTGGTGAATCATCTAGCTATACTGAATTCATGTCTAATCCAGTTTTTACCGTGTGGATTGTAGTTATGAAGATAGAAACAAAGTCTCTTCAAAGGAACAACACCTGGATGCTTGTAAATCCTCCTATTGGAAGGATGCAAATGGGTATTCAAAAGGAAGATAGCTAGTCCTAGAGATACTATTATAGGGTTTAAAGTACGATTAGTTGTAAAATCCTATAGTATGGTGGAATGCATAGATTACAATGATGTTTTTTCTCATGTTGTTAAACACATCTTCATCAAATTTCTTTTGGAATTAGTTGCTAGATATGATTTAGAGCTCAAAAAACTTGATGTAAAGACCACATTCCTCCACGGTGACTTAGAAGAACAGATCTACATGAAGCAACATGAAGGTTATGTTTCTTCTACAAAGAAGGATCATGTGTGCTTACTGAAGAAGTCTCTTTATGGATTGAAGCAATCCCAATGTTAGTGGTATCGTAGATTTGATTCTTTCATGGCCAAATATGGATATTTTAGGAGCAGATATGACACTTGTGTCTACTTGAAGAAACTTCCTGACGAGTCTCTTATTTACCTCTTGCTCTATATTGATGATATGTTGATTGCAACAAGAGATATTTCTAGAATCCACAGTCTCAACCAGTTACTAAGTGGCGAATTTGAAATGAAAGACTTGGGAGCAATAAAGAAAATTTTGGGTATAGAAATTATTAGAAGCTGTAAATCTGGAAGGTTATTTCTCACTCAGGAAAAGTATTTGAAGAAAGTTCTACAAAGGTTTTCTATATCTAATACATCTCTTGTACCTATTCCTTTAGATGACCAGTTCAAGAAGCTCTCATCTGTTGAGTCACCATAATTTGAAGAGGACGAAAGCTACATGTCTTGTGTTCCTTATTCTAGTACAGTTGGTAGCATCATGTATGCCATGATTTGCACCCGTCCAAATATTGCTCAGGCTGTTAGTGTGGTGAGTAGATACATATAAAATCCAGAAAGGTTTCACTGGCAAGCAGTAAAATGCATTCTTAGGTACCTAAACAATACATCTTCTATATGTCTTGGATTTGACAAGAGCACAAAGACACATGTTGGTTATGTTGATTCTGACTTTACAAATGACCGTGATAAAAGAGATTCTCTTACAGGTTATCTGTTCACTGTTGGTGATTGTGTTGTAAGTTGAAAAACTACATTACAACCCACTTTTGCATTGTCTACTACTGAAGTTGAGTACACAACATTGACAGAGGCCATTAAAGAAGCTACATGGCTTAGAAGACTGTGTGCAAAATCCTGTATTCTTGAAAAGACAACGACCATGTATTGTGACAGTCAAAGTGCAATTCACCTCACAAAAGATCAGATGTTTCATGAAAGAAGAAAGTACATCAACATTAAGTATCACTTCATCAGAGAGGTGATAACACAGGAGAATATTATGGTGAAGAAGATTGCCAGTAAAGATCCTGCTAATATGATGACCAAGCCATTGCCAGTTTCCAAGTTCAGACACTGTATGGACTTGGTTAGTCTACACAACCTGCAATAATGCCCTTAGGGGCTGGAGGAGGAGAGAAGATATACTATTCTTCTTGTTTAGAGAGCTACATACTTCTTGTCAAGGTGGAGATTGTTGTGTCTCTTGAAGAATTATGCTGATATGATTGTAGACCTGACCCAAAATTAATTAGACGTCTGCCGACCCGATTGGTATAGTCTAAATTCCGGATATGAATAGAAATCCGATTATAGTTCTACGTGTATAAGTATATGCGCTATGGTTAGGATTTAGCATCATCCTGTATTATGTTTACAAGATGGCAACCGCCGTACTCCAAAGTGTAATTTGCCTCTTTTGAGAGCGCTCTGCCTTGTAATTTCTTCTCTGACATAGTGGGAATCTCACCCCCTCTCGTGGAGTAGGACATCCCGACCGAACCACGTAAATCTTGCATTTTGTAGTTGCATAAGCGTCTTCATTATTCTCGTCTTGTTATTCCGTTTGAACTCGTCGAATTCTACCGTTCAAATCTTAACACTTGTTATTCTAAAACGGAAGGAGACAATTAGTCATCTCTTAGAGTTATTAAAAAATTTTATCCTAATTCATAAAATAAAGTCCTAACATTTCTTTGGTACAATAATATTGGTTTGAAGAGCAAGGAGGGAGGCCTGGTTTGATGCTAGGAGTTATTTGGGGCGAGTTTCCCTGTCGTTGTGATTTTTAAAACAGTTGTTGCAATGATCTTGTCCATTTTAGGTCAGAATTGGACTCATTTCATCCAGGCCCACTGTTCAACTGGACCAACTCCAACGGATTTTTTTTTTTACCGCTGGCGCGCAAGGTGTTAGCTCCCGCGGACCAACCTGGTGTCCTGGTAAGACGGGCTCTAGCCTCTCTCCCGCGTCGTTCCACCCCGCCGCCCGCGGCCACATTTGAATCCCTCGCGGCTTCATACTGCAAAACAACTGCACTACTGCAGTGCCGCCTGTACATCCCCCGTCAATGGCTGCCGCCGTCCTTTCGCAGACGCAACGTCCCTCGCCGATAACCCCAGATGAGGTCGTTCTTCTGGCCAAGATCCCTTCCTCCACTCTCCCATCGAACGTTTCCCATTCTTCACTCCTTTCCGCTCTCCAATCTCCTTCGCCAGCTACCCCAATTTCTACCTACCTCTCCTCCCTCCTCGGGCTCATCTCCCGGACTCCGCCATCTCATTCCCTCTCTGACCTCATCTCCTCCCTTCTCCTCTCATTCATTCGCCTCCTTCGCTCTCACCAGATCCCACGAGACAAGCCCGCGGCCGACGTCCTCCACCTCTTCTCCCTACACCTTCCCGCCCTCGACCGCACCCGCCTCCCGGCTCTCCTCGACCTCCTCGTTTCTGATCTCGCAGCCGTAGCCGACGCCGAAGACGCCCTCTTCCTCGACCTCCTCCCCCGCTGTCTCGACCTCACAGCGGTCCAGGACAATGGGGAGGCCGCCGTGTTGTCCGCACTGGACCGAATCCTCACTGCTGACTGGTCCAAGGCGCTGTTGGTCAAAATGGTCTCACTTCTACGAGAGTTCCCCTCACTCGCCAGGCCAAGGGCGTTGGAGTTTCTTCAGAAGGCTTTCTCCGGGATGGATGGGGTGGACCTACAAGATTTACCCTCCATGGTTTATCAGCTCCTGTTGCTGGCCTCCAAAGGGTTTAACCGAAAGGCGGTTGTGAGAGGGGTATTAGGGTTCTTCGGCGGGAAACCTCTCAAGGGTGCGGCAGCGGTTGTTCGTCAGGTGGAGGGAACAATGCTTATGCATGTGAATTTCGTGGTGAAGCAGGACCCCTCACTAGGGCAGGGAATTTTACGCACTGTGAAGTCAGACATTCGGGTTTTCAATCACTTCACCGTTCTGGTCCTAATGTCGGTTGCCAGGGTTCGGCGGCTCAACGAGGCAGCTATGGGGGCTTTGCGGTTCGTCGTAGTCACAGCCTATAAGGATTGCAGATTCGCTAGGTAATATATGCCGAGGTGATTTTCTGTCTTAGCGTCCAATGTGGTTTACTCAAAAGGAGTGTAATCTCGTTCAATGCTTTTTGCAGAGATTGTAAATGGTTGCCCAATAGCTTGAAGGAGGAGTTCTTACAGAATTTGAGCCGTGTAGAGAAATCCTTGTTGAAAGCGGTCAGTATCTTCTTCCCCCAACTAATTTGCCTTCAGTATACTGAAGCTATACCAAAGCGGAAATCCTGATTCTATGCAAATCACTAGAAAGACTGAGGTCTCTTTGCTGGTGCAGGTAGACGAGAGCAATTGTGGGAGAGAACACATTTTGCCCAGCGTTGTTCAAGCTGGTTTTATGTTGCTCGAGTGTGCTGACAATGAGAATGCAAGAAAGCTTGCTGCATCCGGTGAATTGCTGGGAATTGAAGATCTCAGCATTAAAATATTGAAGACTCTATTTGAAGTTCACGACATGGCAAGGAATGAGGTTCAGTGGATTCTTCCAACTCTTGGACGCTGAGTATATTCGCTTAGTTATTAGATTTCATCTTATCAGTGGTAATAAAATGAACCTGTTTGTTTCTTTGTTTTGATACTTGTATTCGATCAAGTTTCCCAATGTCTTAATGTTGCAGATAATTGAGCAATGTAAGTTCCGGATTCTGTCTCTAAAGCCTCTGCAAAGCACAGCAGTAATCAAGTAAATCGCAAATGATTTTAGGCATTTTCCTAGTTGTGAAATATGTCACCGCTTTTGTTTCCTTAATTTGTTTGTCTTAGGATTCTTTTTAGCAATCTGTTACTGAGCCATTTTTTGTTGTTGCAATCTATTACTCAGGCTTCTCGGCTACTTGGTTCAGCACTATTCCATTCCCATGCTGGATCATATTGCCAGGCTCAAGGAACTGCTAGATTATTTTGTATTCATGAATGAAAAAGTTGCTCTTGCTTTGATTTCTGCACTACTGCCTCTGGGAAGATTCAGTCGTGATCTCCAGGTACTTATTATAATTTGTGGATTATTGCCAATATTCCAGTTTAGCTTTAGGCATCCGGAATTGAATTACTTTTACAAAAAGTCATATTTATATGAAACTGATAAGCAGGGAAGTAAAAAACCTGCTAATACCAGCATGCACTAACTGCTCCGCAGGCCATGCTAGTTGTTTCTGCAAATTGCAACCTTTCTTCTTTGCAAAAAATCAGAAGTAGATGGACAATACTGTGGAACAAGATCATTCAGTAAGGCCCAAGGTTTAAAGTGCGTGGGGCACATCGAGGCATTTTCGTCTCAGTGAGGCAGGTGTAAGCCTCGAGGCAGGCGTAAGCCTTGAGGCAGGTGTAAGCCTCGAGGCAGGTGTAAGCCTCGAGGCGGTCGAGGCGTAAGCCTCAGATTGTACCGAGGCTTACATATAAATATATATACATATTAAATATAAATATATAAATAATTTACGTATATGTGTAAACATATATATACATATATATAATCTCATATATTTATTTTACGAATACATATATGTACATATATAGTTATATATACAGATTTACATATACATACATGTATATACTCTATAGAAACGCATATAGTCATATTATATATATATATATATATATTATATATAATATTATATATAATATATAATATATATATTATATTATATAATATATATATATATATTATATAATAATATATATATATTATATAATATATATATGTATATATATATATATATATATATATATATATATATATATATATATATATATATATATATATATATATATATATATATATATATATATATATATATATATATATATATATATGGCTAAAAGAATTGTGTACTCGAGTACATGTACCCACCTTCATTTATGGGGATTGTAAAATTGTATTGAATAATCCAACCTTATGGATGTATAGTATACCCCTTAGATAAGATGTGTACCAAAAATCATCGCAATCTGATATTCATAGAGTATACAATAAAAGAAAATGTCTATTTTCTAATCAATGGTAAGTTGCAGAAATTGCATAAACCATTGAATGATGTATTGCTATATCTCATGATCTACATAAGATATGGTTATGATTTTTTAAAGACATTTAATCTATATAGAGTTGAATCAATCCATATGGTTGGATTTCATCAACATACTCTACATATGCTATTTTAATGGCCGGTACACCTAAGTTACATGTACCGGCCGGTACACACTTCCTAACCTCTCTCTCTCTCTATATATATATATATAGTCAGGTTAGAATACACTCGAGTGTATCCAGAGCGGAATACACTCAAGTAGTTTTTCATGATGCAATATTTTTTTTGAAAATCTAATCCGTTGATCTTCTTAAACATCTCGTGAATAGCTCATACGCAAAATTTGAGCACATTTGGACATCTATAGGTCATGTTATAAAGACCACAAAAATTATGCATTTCAAATTAGTTTCGCACGTCGATTTTGTTGCCCTTGGATGAGTGACTTACACTCATCCAAATGGGCTCAAAATTTGTATGTAGCCTAGTTATAGTATGACGGTGAAGATCAACGGTTTACATTTTGCAAAAAATAGTCTTGATATGCAAACACACTTGAGTGTATCCGTGCGATCCGTACACTCGAGTGTATTCTAGCCTGACTCTATATATATATATAGAGAGAGAGAGAGAGAGTCAGGCTAGAATACACTCGAGTGTATCCGAAGCGGAATACACTCAAGTAGTTTTTCATGATGCAATATTTTTTTTTGAAAATCTAATCCGTTGATCTTCTTAAACATCTTGTGAACAACTCATACACAAAATTTGAGCACATTTGGATATGTATAGCTCATGTTATGAAGACCGCAAAAATTATGCATTTTAAATTAGTTTCACGCGTTGATTTTGTTGCCCTTGGATGAGTGACTTACACTCATCAAAATGGGCTCAAAATTTGTATGTAGCCTAGTTATAGTATGACGATGAAGATCAACGGTTTACATTTTGCAAAAAATAGTCTTGATATGCAAACACACTTGAGTGTATTCGTGCGATCCGTACACTCGAGTGTATTCTAGCTTGACTCTCTCTCTCTCTCTCTCTATATATATATATATATATATATATATATATATATATATATATAAAAGAGAAATATATATATAGGCATACTATTACAAATACACACATATATATAGATGCATATCTATACATACAAGCATAGTTATAACTATATACACATGCACACACACACACAAGAATATTTGTATATACATGCAACACATAACAATATAAGTAGTAACATATCCATAGTTGTCAACAAACAAACATACACAAAGATATATCTATATACATTCAATTTTGGGTTAATTTTGTCCCTATTAGGCCCAAAATAGGATAATAGTCTTTTTAGACACAGACTCTGAGGCTTACGCCTCACAAATGCCTTAGCGCCTCGAGCGCCTTGATACGCCTCACACAAACTGAGGCATACGCCTCTCACTGGCAGACTGAGGCTTAAGTGTCGAGGCGTACCGGAGACCCCTCGCCTCGAGGCATACACCTCTTAAGCCTCGAGGCACATTATTCAAAATCATGATAAGGCCAACATCGTGGGGTTGACTAGATGGATCCTTATTTTCCAATTAGCTCTGTTATGGGCCATATTCATATCAAGATGTAAAGATTCAAAATCTCCCCTCATAAGCTCTTCCGAAGTCAGATCTTCTGGTCACATACTACTCCCATTGCATTCCTCCATTTCAACCATCTATTAGGATCCTGTGGCAAACATCATCTTGGACATTGCCATCCGTTTGAATAATAGAACCCTTGTAATGAAATTTATCACATTTTGGTGTATCCTCTCCATCCTACTTGAAACCACCGTTTGCAATTCAATACTGGCTGAAATTGCAATGCATTTACTCCGTTTGCTTCTACTGGTCTTAAAGTCGTTAGATTCCAACACAATTTTCAGAAGTTCAACTCTATCACTATATTTCTTTAGTTTTATCAATCAACACAATATCATCAACAAATAACATACACCAAAGGGTATATGGAAATGTGCCGTCTTTCTATATCTTGAAAAGAGAAAACTCGCTCCTATAAATAAGAGGCTGTACAAGGAAGCAAAACATAAAACCCTAATGGGCATGGTTATACCAAAGCCCATGTCATAGGATAAGTAACAATACGAAATAGAAAGTATAAAAGTACAACAATATATCTCAATACTTGCCCTCAAGTTTGAATATAGATGTCAATCATGCCCAACTTGCAACACAACTCTGCAACTCTCTTGCCAGAGAGAGGCTTAGTAAAGATATCTTCAGTTTGCTCATGTGATGGCAAAAAAGGAGTAGAAATGTTCTTATTCATTACTGCATCTCGGAGAAAATGACAGTCAACTTCAATATGCTTGGTCCTCTCATGGAAAGCATGGTTACTAGCGATGAAGGTTTCAACACCATTATCACAATACATCGGGATATCATAAGTGATAGGGAATCTAAAGTCTGCAAGAATAGATTTATCCATAACAGTTCACAAGTAGCATGTGCCATTGCACAATACTCAAACTCTGCACTAGATCTGGCAACAACATTTTGTTTCTTGCTTCTCCAAGTAACTAGATTACCTCCTACGAAGGTGTAGTAACCAGAAGTGGATCGTCTGTCAGACTTACACCCTGCATAATCAACGTCAAAATATCTACTGACATCAAGGTGTCCATTTCGTTTATAAAATAGTCCCTTTCTAGGGGCATTCTTCAAATATTTCAGGTAATGACATGCAACCTCCCAATGACATTGCCTAGGACAATCCATAAACTGACTAAGAACTCCCACATCATAGCATATATCTGGTCTAAAGTAATAGTGAGATACAAAAGTTTGCCAACCAGCCGCTTGTAATACTTATCTTATGAGGGTGGAGTGGACTCGACTCATAAATCATGTGCTTGATCCATAGGTGAGACTGCAGGTTGACACCCCAACATTCCAGTTTCAGTTAGTAAGTCAAGAGTATACTTCCTCTGTGATAGAGATACTCCAGTTTTGTTGTGTGCTACCTCAATGCCAAGAAAATACCTAAGTCGGCCAAGGTCTTTGGTTACAAAGTGTTTTATAAGATAATTCTTTGTATCAACAATCCCTGTGTCATCACTACTACATAATCAATAAGAATAATAATTCCAGAAGTAGAGGTCTTGATAAAAAAACATAATGATCACATTGAGACCTTGTGAAATCAAATTTGTGCAGTATAAGGGAGAATTTGTCAAACCATGCTCGAAGACTCTGCTTGAGACCATAAATAGCCTTCTTAAGGAGACACTTTCCTAGAATGCTCCCCCTCAGCAACATAATCTAGAGGTTGGGACATATAAATAGTCTCCTATAAATCACTATAGAGAAAGACATTCTTGACATCTAGCTGATGCAAATGCCATTCTTGATTGACAACAACAGAAATAAGAATGCGGACATAATTAAGACGAGCTATTGGAGAAAAGGTCTCAAAGTAATCAACTCCTGATTCTTGTGTGTATCCTTTAGCAACCAGTCTAGCCTTCAGACGTTCAACTGTCCCATATGGTAGATATTTAACAGTATACACCCAACGACAACCAACAAGATTGCTACCCGTAGGAAGGTTAACAAGTTCCCATGTCCCACGGGATCGAAGTGCATCTATCTCCTCATCCATGGCCTGTGTCCATCCAGGATGTAGAAGTGCCTCCTGAACATTCTTTGGGATAGAAATAGTAGATAAAGTAGCTGTAAATTGTACCATTGAAGCATTGGGATGGTCTGTAAAAATATGTTGAGAAATATAATATTTGACACCTGATCGCTGTCCTTTTCATAAAGCAATATGAATGTCCAAATTAGAAACCTGAACAGAGGCAGTAGAACTACCATCATCTTGTGGTGGATCATCAATCGTAGAAGAGGTCGTAGCAGGGGATACTGCAGGAGGAGGCCTTTTGTTTCGTCGCTCATATACTTTTCAGAACTGGGGTAGAAGACTCGTTCAAGGAAGGTACACTTGGAAGTGGCACATCAGGATGAGACACATGTTTACTAGGCTCAGAGAAGAACGATGTATCTTCAAAGAAGGTGACATCTGCACTGACATACAATCGACGTGCAACATGATCAAAACATTTATACCCTTTTTGTGTACGAGAATAGGCAAAGAAACAACAACGAAAAGCTCGTGGAAACAATTTATCATGCCCAGGTTGGTGATTGTGAACAAAACATAGGCAGCAAAAAACCTTTGGTGGTAGGACAAATATTGATTCACGAGGATAGAGAAGTTGGTAGGGTATTTTATTTTGTAAGATAGAAGAAGGCATTTGATTGATGAGGTAGGCATCAACCCAATAAAACTTAGGAACATTCATTTCAATCAGAAGAGTACGAGCTACATCAAATAGATGATTGTTTTTCCTTTCAGCTGCACCATTTTGTTGTGGACTGTGTGGGCAAGAGGTTTGATGAATAATTCCTTTGGAGATAAGAAGTTTTTGAAAATCATGTTGCACATATTCAGAAGCATTATCAGTGTGAGCAAACTTAGGGATACTAGAAAATCGAGTCTCTATTTTCATTCAAGAATTTAGAGAAAACATCTAAAATTTCAGAATGATATTTTAAAAGATAAAGCCAAGTGGCACGAGACCATTCATCAATAAAGGTTACAAAATATTGCACACCAGTACGATTACCAAACGACATGGTCCCCATGCATCAGAGTGAATTAAATAAAATAAACTTGAACTCCTGTTATCACGATGAGGAGAAAACATAGATCGATGATGTTTTCCAAGTTGACAAGACTGACATTTAAAGTTTTCAGACAACAAACTTGGAAATAAAGACTTTAACTTAATGGCAGAAGGTTGATTAAGCCTCAGATACCATTGATAAAGAGAGGTAGATTGGGCCACAAGAGTAGTAGCATGCAAAGTTGACGAGGTCTATAGATAGTACAAACCATCTCGACCTTCATATCCCCCACCAATCGTCTTCTTCGTCCTTGTAGCAAACGATATATGAGTGTGGAGAACCCCAAGCGTGTAGAGTGTTTTCTTATTGCTTGAAAGATAGGAGGCAACCACTGTTTCCTATAAATAGGATAAGGGGGAAGCATACAGACACTTGGACAAACCCTAATGGGTCAATGGACAATTGGACCCATCTTACAATTAGACTAAAGACAACTTAAGTAAAAGACTCAAACACTTTAAGTAAAAGACTAAAACATTTAAGTAAATGGACACTCTAACATTCCCCCTCAAGTTGGAACTTGGGAGAATCCCAAGTCAGCTTGCAAATAGACAGACAAACAGACTAAACCGACCAAAAAGATAATCAAACCCATACAAGAATTTCTCCCCCTCAATGTTACAATAAGTCACTCAAGCACTCAAATATGCAAAGACTCCCCCTCAAGTAGATACTCCAAAGCATCAGATATCTGGGCAGACAAAGGCTTCTTGATCATCATAATGGCATCTGGAGCATAAGAAAGAACAACGGATAGACACCAAGATCTTTATCACACTTGTCGTCGTAGTAGCCAGAGAGTGCTGGATCACAAGTCAGAGTGCTAGGTCACAAAAAGCAAAAATAGTCAACATGCAAACAAAGCGCGGAGTTGCGGACGAACATAGAGTCAACATGCACAAAGCATAGACAAACCAGAGAGTGCTGGCACACAGAAGCAAAAGTCAACGACGTAGGCGGATAGCAGACCAGTGTGCAAAGTAGCAACCAAATAGATAACTCGAACATGCAATGTAGACGAAGCTCTATGTAAAATCAACAACAAAAATCTTCATCACTTCCCTCTTCATAAAGTATCCATCACAGTAGTAGGCGTCAAAGTCCAGAGAGTGCTGGTCCACAGTAGAAGGTCAACATGCAAACAGAGCACAGACAACAGATGGTGCAAAAGCACAAAGCAGTAAATAAAATGTGCTAATCATAGCACAGTAGCAACAATGACGTCACAATATATAACTTCATAGCAACAGTCGAGGGGATGATGAATAAGTAATAATAACAACAAAAAACTCCATATAGCATCAACAAGTATGAATAGTCCACATAACAATAGACGGATCCTCATAGAAGAAAAATGAACACCATATAGTAGCAGAAGGATCCATATAGAACCGTAAAGTCCATTTAGTAAATGTAGCATGAAGATCCATAAGACAATAGAATGAAAGTCTTCTTCTCTCTCTTCATCTCTCCATCTCATCTCTACCTCTACTCTCCATCCTCTATTCTCCCCCTCACGCCTACCACGAAAAGAATGAAGAGTGGTTGGAGTGGAGAGTAAACAACAATGGTAGAGGTAGGATTGTGTATGCAAGTATGTGGAGAAGGTAACCGACAACACGAGTCAAGATGTAATATGACCCGATTACATAGATCCGAGAAAAATAAATGGATCTTTTCACGACTCGAAACAATTTTGTTTGGCCCTTAGGTCGACAAATCTGGGGGTGCGGGGGCGGAGCCCCCAATTTTTAAAATTAGGTCAAAAAATAATAATTTGGGGGTAGGATAAAAGGAAGACTACCCGAATGGAAATTTGGTAGAAAGAGGAGGTATACTACCGGAATGTTACTCGGTAGGATCAATAGGTATTGAGGAGGTAAGCAAAAAGTGAGGTAGGCAAAAAGCTTAGGATTGGAAGATTGGGGGTGTAAACAAAATTATAAAAATGTTGAAAACATGAAGATAATTGTTGCTGGTAAGAGAAAGAAGGGACACACCATGTATAGATACCTCCGCTATATGATAGAGTCATTGTAGCACGCCAAGATGTAGCAACAAGTAGCAGTGGACACGCCGTGTCATTGAGGGACACGCCATGTCAGTTGATACAGGAAGCAACAGTAGCAGGTGGCACGCCGTGTCTATGAAGAGACACACTGTGTCTGGTAGCACAGTAGTAGCAGTCAACGCCAACAGAAGTCAGCTACACGCCGTGTCGTCGAAAGGACACGACGTGTCGATTGACAGAATCTCAGAGCGGAAGCAGGCGACACACCGTGTCAAAGGATAACACGCTGTGTCAAGGTACATGTGACATGTCGTGTCCAGAAGTGACACGCTGTATCAAAAAACGGCGAATGAAGTCACGACGAAGCAGAACACCGCCTACACTGTGTCAAAAAATGACACGCCGTGTCGGCAACGATCAGCAACAGAAAACCCTAGAGACAACAACAAAATAGGGGAAATCCTTCCGGATCTCCACCAAAGCAGTAGAGGATGATGCGGAAATAGGAGATCATTACCTTGATTTACTATTAGATCTCAATAGGGGTGGATGCACATAGTAGATCGGTGGCAGAGTTGATAATGGCAGTGTAGATCTGTGATGATGGCGGCAAATAGGATAGCGGCGGCTTCATTAGCAAGCAGGGTTGACAGAGGCATGGCGGCCCTTGCAGATCTGGATACCAACAACTTCATAGGATGAATTTGTTGATGAAGATGGAGATGACTCCAAAAAGAGGCGAGGATGGGAAAATCCCTGCGGGTAGCCATCAATAACGCCTAGTGGCGGCGACGACCGCCTGCAAGGGGAGACATCTCTCCGTTATGCTCTCTCTCCCCCAGGGTTAAGGGCAGCACAGGAGCGACTGCTCTGATACCATGTGGAAAATGATATATGAGTGGGGAGAACCTTGAGATCCTGCATGGTGACAGTGTAAGGAAACAAAGTTACACTACAGTTTAAAGACTTTGTAGTTTTACTGACAAACATCAAGTTCAAAGGAAATCTGGGCACATGCAATACAGATTTAAGGAGAATGTTATCAACATCCCCTATTCCTGTGATCGGAGAAGTAGATCCATCATCCAGACACATGGGAATGATAGGTGGATTTCTTTATTTTTGTTACCGGTCATATGAGCCATAGCACCTGAATCAACAATCCAATCTTCCTTTGTCAAAGAAGAAGAAGCTTGAAGACGAGAAGGATCACCTGAGTGTTGAGCAATGTTCGCCTGAGGCGTGGTAGTTACTGCAGAAGCGACTTTGATTAGCTTGTCAAGGTCAGACGAACTTAGTGTTACCATCTGAGAAGTAGCAACACTAGAGGTATATGTAGATTCTTCATCAACATCAATAGTGGAGACTTGGTTTGCCCATTCTGGCTTTCAATGCTTCATCTGACATTTTTCCTCGTTATGATTAGTCCGTTTACAGAAGTTGTAGTACTGAGACTGAAGAGGAGAAGACAATCTTCCAAAAGATTGAGGAGGCCTTCTTCCACCATTGTTGAGACCTCTTCCCCGTCCACGAGTAGAGTTACCCCGTACTCGTCCAACAATAACAAGAGCAGGCTCTTCTTTGGTAGTAGAAGACATCGAGCGAGATAGCCGAAAATAAACATTGTCCAACATGGGCAATGGTTCAGATGCAAGGATTTGTTGACGGACAACTTCATAGCTGGGGGGCAAGGATGCCAAAAGCTGGCATAGCTGGACTTCATCTTGTTGTTTTTGTAGTTTAGTGAGATTAATAGATACCGAATGGTCGAGTTTGAGCTCCCCCCCAAATACCCTTGAAGGTATCAAAGTGTGAAGCAAACAATGTAGCTTCGTCAAGTCTTACAGAATGCATGCGTTTATAGAGTTCAAAAACTCGGGAGGCATTTCCCTTACTAGAGTAAATCTGAGCAATATGATCCCAGGCTTCCTTGGCAGTGTCAGTAAAAAGAAGATTGGTGGATACATGGGACTCACAACTATTTAGAATCCAAGAGAGGACTTGAGAGTCACACTCCGCCCATTTCTAATACTCAGCTTTCTTCCTGTCAGATGTATCATCTTTAGGAGGAGGAAGTTCGGTGAGATGCTCAAGCTTGTCTCAGGAGTGAGTATAAATTTGAAAGGATCGTGCCCATAAAATAGAGTTGGATCCGTTGAACTTGACAGAAGTGACATCTCTAGCATGTGTCTTAATGGTCTCAGAAGAAGATGAAGCCATGATTCCAAAGTATAGAACAATAGTAGTCGATAGAAGTCGACAGATGCAGGGACACGACATGCCAGGAAATTGACACGCCGTGTGCACAATTGACAGTAGTCTTCAGCGGCAGGAGACATGACGTGTCAAAGAAACAGACACGGTGTGTGCAAAATTAACAAAGATGTCCAGAAGAAGTGACACGTGTTGATAAGGCGACACAGTGTGTGAAATAAATAGCAACGACAACAGGTAGTATGGAAACAACATGTGTAGCAAGAGACACAATGTGTCTGGCGGCAGTAGTGGGTAGTTCGCCGAAACCACACAACGTGTGCTAAAGGAGATACGACGTGTCCACGTCGTGTAGGGCGGTATCTAGCAGCAACAATAGGTAGTTCGCCAAAGATACACAGTGTGTCAGACAGATACACGGCGTGTCCACGTCGCGCAGAACCAACAGAAAGGTCACAAGAGGACCCAAAATAGATGCCAAACGCTATGGTTCACCAAGAAGAAGAACGATATGTTGAATAGATCCAATCATGTATCAGTAAGAAATGGATAGAGCCCTATAATAGGTGGTCATGGATGACCACACAGATTTGCCGAATGATTTTCCATCAAAATCAAAACCCGTTCTTTTCTTCGTCATCCCATTACTGAACCGGCTAAAAGCCTCAAAAAATGCATTGGAAAGACCGTCAGCCATGTCCCTAGATCCTCTTGTTGGAGAAGAGGATAGGGTTAGAAAGAGGAGTAGATCCCCTTAGGCGTGATCAACAGTGGCAGTGAAGATGGAGGATGCTTGTGGCGACGACGACTGATGGAGGGAAAGAGAGAGAGAGAAGGTGGCGGCGGCTGGTGGAGATTAGGGCTAGAAATCCTACTCTGATACCATATGAAAATGTGTCGTCTTTCTATATCTTGAAAAGAGAAAACTCGCTCCTATAAACAGGAGGTTGTACAAGAAGCAAAACAGAAAACCCTAATGGGCCTTGTTATACCAAGGCCCATGTTACAGGATAAATAACAATAAGAAACAAGAAGTATGAAAGTACGGCAATATATCTCAATAGGATATCGTCAAGAACATGCTTTGTCAACTCATTCATAACAAGAATGAATATATAGTGGGTCAATGCCGATCCTTGATGTACCTGATTGTAATGGAAAATCATGGTGTTACTCCTCCACAAGTACTAACATTTGCAGTCGAGATATCATACATGTCTTTAATTATTTCAAGTATTGGATCAATAATCCCATGCGATTTCTATGTGAAAACCTACGTACCAAAATTTGTACCATGTGGCTCGAATTTCTCTACATTGTTCCCCTTTCCATTTAGTTTCCTACAAAGCTATATTGACTTTTCTTCTAACTATGATATCAACTATCTCTGAAGATTTTCCTGTCAAGGAGTCAAATACTCCATGATCCTACTCAATGTATTATAAAACGGGTCAGGCGTCCGCTTAAGTAAATTAGCACACTGGTTGCTAAAAATTGGCCTAGGCGCCCTCATGAGAAGGTATTGAAAAGTGCCCGCCTTGATCGCTTAATCGGCCGTCTATGACCACCTGTTTGACGCTCGTCTAAGGCTGCTTAACTTAAAATGCACACCTTATTAAGCTTTGATCAATGTTATTATACAGATTTAGTCGCTTTATGCATAATCTAGTAAATAGTATGATGCATTAGCTTTAAGCTATATATGTTCCAAAATGTTAATAATACAATGTTGTATTATTAACTATATAATATACTATTTCTATAATAACTTAATCTACCAAGTATTATTTATGGATTACAAATGATTGTAGATAGTTACAAATCATTATTACTAATTACATGTATTGATGCAAACTTACTACACAATATGTACTGAGTTATATTGCTTAAAATACAAATTAACTTTCAAGTATTATAAATTATTAACTATTTACAGCTTTAAAAAAAATATTAACAATTTATAGTATACTTAGTTACCACGATTGTACTAGTATTAAATGTTAGTATTCTACCAGTCATTACCTTTTTATATGGAGGTTTAGAGTATCTACCATTATATTTGACTAATGAAGCGGTCCAAAATACACACTTGTAATGTTGAGACTAAGGTTTTGAAGTTTTAATGTGAAATGACAAAATAGGTCCAACCATAGATGGGTTAAAGTGTAATGTTAACCCCATATGAACCATCATAGTTCATAATACATACTAAGGGATGTTTGGACTATGCATAAATGTTCAAGAGACAAAAAACATATAAAAATTTCACCTACCCGCTTTTCGAGAAAGAATCCACTGAACCGCCAACCTGGCACTGAAGCAGTTACATGGTCCCATTCGCTTATCTCCTGCTTTATGTTTTTAGTACGTTGATTCCACTCTATTCATTTTGTCTTGAACCTGCTTCTTTATTTCCTCATTGTTATGGAAACTTTTATTTGTCCTTTGACACAATCAGGCGCCGCTGTGTCAAAACCCCTTGCTTATTGATCACTACACCCACATGCCGATGAAGCACGTTGCTAGGTAGGGATGCTCCAACAAAGTTCTTATAAGGACTCGTGTCATAAAAAGTTTCAGTTTTATGGCTGGCTGCCAACCTACCAGCAACTCTCCCTTACTCGGGCGTGGGACCGACTATATTTCCACAAGAAACATAGCGGAGTTCGTAAGACCAAACTTGTATTGGTATACAACCCCACGAAATAGAATATTATCATGCACTGCCTTCAAAATCATTACCAATAAGTTGCAAAATCTCTATGCTGAAAGCTAGAAAACTAAGTTAACATTGTTGTCAAATGGAAAACATCCTTTTCAATAAGAATGAAGATGAAAAGGCTGGGCACTAGATACTCGTTCTTGTGATACATTTGATGAAGAACTTTTTTTCTTCTTCTATATCGATCAATATTCTAAAAAGCGTCTCAGGCGGCCGCTTAAGCAGCCAAGGCCCCTACATGCATATTTTGCGCATTATGTGCTTAGTTAAACGGTTGCCATTAGGCACCCACTTTTTTCTGCCTAGGCCGTTTAATGGGCTCATTTTTTTGTCGCTTAGACCGCTTAATGGGCCACTTTTTAGGATGTTTCCCCTTTCACCCCTGTTGGTTTTGAAAAACACCATCTAAACATGTTGAGTTAGTAATTTCTACTTCATTAACATAGTACTTTCCAAAATTTTATAGATAAGAAATACAGATCTGAATATATGAATATCGTTTATATGAACTTCCACACATTTTCATGAAGTATAGATCATGGATCATTTTGTTACTACTGTATGCAATTACAATTACCATCCCTGATCTGTTGCAGATGATATAAATTACTATTCCAGGTCTGATTAATAAGTAGATAATTGTATCGTCTATAGTCTACTGTTTAGTAACTATATAATATTTTGTGTACTAATTTAATTGTTGTACTTTACTTTATTACTATTGGCTAGTGGTTACTAAGTATATACTTAACCGATGACATGAATATTGTATTATAATTATATAGAATTACTAAGAATAGGATACTCTAGTTGATTAGTACTTACATATCAGAATATTGATGCTAATATAGTCACATATTATAGTATACTACCAGTTAAAGTAATTTATATTACGTGTAATCAGTTCTGAGTTGAATATATACCTGGTTTTGAAATTCTAAAAGTTTACAATATACGGTTATATGTACATATGTATGTATATAGAATATACATATATGATATGTGTAATTATGTTAAAAATATACAAATACTAAAGCATCCACTTTTCAAAAAAGCGTCTTTTTAAGCGCCTGCTTAGTGCTTAAGCAACTACACAGTCCTGTCCGCTCGCTTCCCTTTTCATACTATGTAAAACATTGATATAAATAGATCCAACATTTGTCTTTTATCGTCAAACAAGCTCAAACATTATCTTTATGTCTCTTGTGAGTGGGATTTTGGATGCCACATACTGTTATAAGCGAAACCATTTTGTACCGAGGTGTATAGACATTGCCTTAAGACCAGGACTCCCAATCTCGATAAACTTAATAAAAGGGTTTATACAAAGAAACCTAAGATTGACTACATTAGGCATAAATCTTATTAAGATCATCATATTTAGTCTAGCTATAGAGACTGTTGGAGTGGGTGGCAAGCACAATCCAATTAGAGTGTGCGACGAGCATAGATGCCCCTTGGGTTACCTTGGTGGGCTGCTGCAAGACGTGCCAAAGGCAAGGCATTTGACGGATCACCGATCTTCTGGTCTGGTTGAGAGGCACAAGCAGAAGATTGTTGTGGCTACGAATGTAGGGGCGAGTTGATGAAATGTCATGCAACATGAAGTAGGCGTTCATATTCTTTAGTAGTCATTGAGACGTGAGAAAAGCTCCTAGTTGAAGCTCCGGTGCCAGCGGTCACTATGGTTGGACTATGGTTGATATGGGATGGCGGGGTCTGGGCCATATGTGAAGTGCCTCTGTCATATCCGTGCACTTAGTTAGGGTATAGCCATGCATGTAGTGAAAGACGTCCTCGGTCTTACCAATCTTATTTTAGTAGGTGCATTTGGGATGCTGTCCACGACCGCATGTTGTTGCGACTAATACTGCTTGTGCTTCAGAGGAGTTGATATGGAGGATGTGGGATGGCACCACATTGGTAGGCATGTAAATGATATTCAGAATATGCACATCTGATTTGGATTTATTCGTATATATATTTTATTACTTATTTTGTTATCGCTTTAGACTTCTGTTGTCTATTAGCCTCTTTTCTTTTATCCCATATTGCCTGTCTCTACTTTATGTTTTACTCTCGTCTTATAAAAGAGAGAGCCTTGTACTTGTTTTATTCATTCAATAAGAAGTCTTTTAGTATTTTAGATGGTATCTGAGCAAACTAATCCTCCGTAAACCTCTCCCTCCCTAACCCTACCGCCGCCATGCCCACCTAACCCTAGCCGCCACCTTCCCCCTCCCCTTTCTTCCTTTGCTGCCCCCCTCCCGCCGCTGCCGTTGGTGCTGTCCTCTCCCTGCCGCCGCCCAACCCTACCCCTCTTCTCCCTTCCTCCATTGCCGCCAACCCCCTCCAAGTCCTCCATCCTCGTTGGCAGATCCACCCCCACCTTCACCTCAGATATTTTCTGACTTGGATATTCCTATAAGTTTACGCAAAGGCACTCAGACCTGCACTCAACATCCCATTGGGAATTTCTGCACTACTGCTTACTTGGGAACTAATTTTGCAAACTTCACTCCTGCTGTTTCCATTCCTAAGAATGCTTTCGAGGCTCTTCAACATCTCGCATGGCGTTAAGCCATGGAATATGAAATGTAGGCTCTCACTAAACGAAATACTTGGGAGTTAGTTGATGCACCTGCTGATTGTTCCCTTGTTGGCTGTCGATGGATTTTTACGATCAAATATCATCCTGATGGAACTATTGAACGCCTCAAAGCTCATCTTGTCGCCAAAGGCTACACTCAGACATATGGCGTGGATTACTTTGAGACTTTCTCTCCTGTCGCTCGCCTAAACTCGGTTCGTGTACTTATTTCTGTGGCAACCAATTCTGACTGGCCTTTATTTCAGCTTGATGTCAAAAATGCTTTTCTATATGGCGATCTGCATGAGGAGGTATACACGGAGCAGCCTCCAGGATTTGTGCTCCAGGGGGAGTCATCTAAAGTCTGTCGTTTGCGCAAAGCCATTTATGGCCTGAAGCAAAGTCCCCGTGCCTGGTTTGACAAGCTGAGCTCCATTCTTGAGAAGTTCCAGTTTCATCGCTCTCAGTCTGATCATTTTGTATTTATTAAGAAAACTAATTCTGGTCTTGTTATCTTGATTGTTTATGTTGATGATATCATATTATCTGGTAGTGATCCTGCAGGAATCCAGGCCACTAAAAGCTACTTGGAAAAACACTTTGTCACCAAAGATTTAGGCACATTAAGATATTTTCTTGGCATTGAAGTTTCTCGGTCATCTTCTGGTCTATGCTTGTCTCAGTGTAAATATGTTCTGGATCTTCTATCTGAAACAGGGCTGCTCGGGGCCAAGCCTGCTAGTACTCCCTTAGATCCAAACACTAATTGGGATGAGGAGAATTCTCCTTACCCTGTCATCATCAATATCGACGCATGGTGGGGAAACTTATATATCTCACTGTCACTAAAGCTGATATCACATCTGCTGTTGGACTGCTTAGCAAGTATCTAGATAAGCTCAGACAATGCCACTGGGACGCTGTCTTCCATATTCTAAAATATTTGAAAAGCTCTCCTGGAAAAGGCCTTCTTTACAAGAAACGGGCACTGTAATCTTGTTGGTTATTTTGATTCTGACTATGCGGGAAGCAAGATAGATCATAGATCTACTTCTGGATGCTGCACGTTTGTCGGCGGTAACCTAGTTACCTGGCGCAACAAGAAGCAAACCGTCGTTGCTCGTTCTAGTTCTTAAGCGGAGTATCGAGCGATGGCTCATACTACGTGTGAACTCTTCTGGGTACGCAACCTTCTGAAAGATTTTGGTATCTCTGATTCTACACCTATCCCCATGCACTGTGACGACAAAGCAACCATCTTTATTGCCAGCAATCCTACTTTCCATGAACGCACGAAGCACATTGAGGTTGACTGTCACTTTGTACGGGAAGCTGCCTTATCTGGTCAGATTTCTAATTATAGAACCACGACATGAAATATAGATACAAGAGGCACTATTAGAATAGAAGGCAAAATAGGAGTAAATCACAAGATTGAAGTAATGTACTCAACCATACGGATTAGGGGATGCACATGGAGAAGGACCAAAAAGTGAATGTTTTGCCCCTTTGTTGTCTTTGTTTTAAAATAACAAGCAACTATCTAATACCAAAACCCAAACACACTGACCATTTTACTCTTTAATGTATTATGTACTAGTACTACTTAGACTGTAATGTTTTTAACAGTTTTGTGTCATGAAGTCTATATATTGTGTTTGCTAACTATCATGAGTTACTTCATTAATTACACCATTGAATTTGACATTGAAATTCCCATATAATATTAGTACTTCAACTTCCTTCACTCAAAATGAGTAGACAACACCCACATCATCAATCATCATTATCATCTAAGCCTGAATCCCATGTTGTGATTGGATACTTGGATCCTTTTTTCCAATCAAATCTATTATGGGTCATATTTTGATCAAGCTGTAAATATTTAAAATCTCTTTTTCTAAGCCCCATATGTCCATACCATCTCAGTCGGCCCTCGGGCAACTTGTCGTCAATACTCGCCACCCTCACTTTGCTCCTGATATAGTCATTTCTCAAGCAATTTTTTCTTAGTCTTCCCACACATCCATCTCAGCACACGCATGTCGGCCACATTCATCTTGTGGAGACATTCACTCCCATGTTGCATGGCTGGCCACATAGTTGTTCTATAAAACTTACTTTTTAATCTGAGAGGGATCTTTCAGGTCACATAAAACTCTAGTTGCACTCCTCCATTTCAACCATCCTACAATGATCTCGTGACATAAATCGTCTTGAGCATCCCCATTTTTTTGAATAATAGAACCCAAGTAACAAAAATTATCACATTTTGGTACATCCACTTCGTCCAACTTAGCCTCATCGTTCCCAGTTCTAGATTGGCTGAAATGGCAGTGCATATACTCAGTTTTGCTCCTTGTAATCATCAATCTGTTTGATTCAAACACATTTCTCAAAAGTTCAACTTCATTCAATCCATCCTTGGTTTCATCAATCAACACAATATCATCAACAAATAACATGCACGAAGGAATATCATCATCAACATGCGTTGTCAACTCATCCCAGAGTTATTAAAATCTGGTTGCACCTTCCGGTCGAACCTTGAACCGGCACCCCTACCGGTTCGGTTATTGCAAAAATCCGGTAATGCTGGTCCAACTAGTCAGACGCCGGTTGAACCTATCAGACTTGACTGGTTCACTAGTTAAATCTACCGCACCAGTTTGATTAACCAGAGCTTCTGTCTCAACCAATGAGTAGGTGACTATAATTTCCTCTTCACCTCTCAATAGGTGAACTATTTTTGGGCCCTAACTTTCCCAACCCCGACTCTTACGAGAACTTAGGGGTCTAATTATTCTTAGAATCGCATTGTTCTATTGAACTTTGGATTTTGAAGTATCATTTCGTATGAAACATTAGCATGTTGTGAGGTATGAGATTATGACTTTATTGTGAGTTCTAAAAATTGTACTTACACCTTTGTCATAGTTGGACTATTTCATATTTTACCTATATTTTCTATATTTTTAGTATATTGATATTATTGTTTATACATTGTTGATGTTATCGATTGAACCGGTTCAACCACAGGTCGAACCGGTTAACCGCAAACCAGTAGCCTCACCGGTTTGATGACCGGTCCGGTCCTGGTAACATTGCTCATCCATAACAAGAACAAATAGACATGGATTCAGTGTAAATACTTGATGTACCCCAATTATGATAGAAAATATTAGTATACCTCCTCCAGGAGTCTTTACACTTGCAGTTGAGCTATCATACATGTCTTCAATCAAGTTAATGTGCTAGATTGACACACTCTTTTTCGCTTCTTTCTTTTCTTACTTGATCTTTAAAGAATAGCATCATCTTGAGATTTAGGCAATCTCCTATTATTAAAAGTGTAAGTGACTCATATCATATCATATGATATATGAGCTGGAGTCTGCATGCCCATATATAGTCTGTTCATGTCTGGAAGTCTCTAGAAGCATGTCTACCTTCTCCTATATAAGGGAGAGGGGTCTCTTGTATCCAACGTTGTCAACACACTATCAATATATCATGCATATCATTTTCCTTCCACATGGTATTAGAGCATCGATCCTAACCATAGAGAGAAAACAAGAAGTTTCCTCCTACGTACGGTCGTCGTCGTCATGGCGTACTACCCGTAGAGCCATCTCCATCACCCTCTCTGCATGGCCATCCCTGTCGCCCTCCCTCTCTGAAGGGTCGTCCCCATCTCCGTCGCCCTCTCTTTGAAGGATTGTCATCATCTCCATCGTCGACTCTAGACCGTGTTCATTGTCTCATAGTCTTCATTGTCGTCTAGCATTCTCCATGTATTTGTCTTTCCGTCTTCCCCGAGTTGTCTTTCCCAAGCACGAAGTTCAGATTCAACCGTCGTCCTCCATGACAACAAGTCTAGCCGCACCAATCAAGGTCCAGCCACACCGACAAGTAAAATTTTCTCCAACATGAACAACCCCGTGTTGATCTTTTCCATAGTGGAAGCCATCTCCACCATCAAAGAGTCTTCTGTGCCTACTCTGCAACACATAAGTCCAAAGATCATTCATCCAAGGTCGCCCCTACCTCTGAAATTCGTTCATGAAGATAAGGTAGAAATCCTCGAGCATTTGTACGCCAGTCTTGGCCGGTCTACAAGTCAAAACTGCTGTGTCGGCATGTTATATGACGTGTAAGTCACCTACATGGGGTGCAACTTCTTCACAACAGAGTTCTCCCTCAACACGTCATGTCAACGTCCAAAACGACGTGTCACTAGAAATCTGCTCCAGCCAACAATGCCATTCAGTATCCAACACGGTGTGTTAGGGCTTCATTTTGTTACCGACGTAGGCAACAATGTATCATACGTCCAACACGCACGTCCCAGATCAGTTCTCCATGCATCTTGAATCACGTCATGTCTATTAGTCCACACGATGTGTCAAAGGTTAGAAGTTCCCTAGTAAGAAAGATCGATCTTGATAGTTTCTTCAAATGGATCTATTGTTTGACCTAGTCCATACATGAAGTCCTCTCCTCACATGAAGGCCAGATAAATCTCTTTTTCGGGTCGTACAAACATCCATTGTTTTCTTCTCCAGATCTTGTACCTGGATCACACGCGACATCAAATCTGGTTATCAGTTTTTCAACTCTAGCTTCCTCGCCAAGTTAACCTCTCTGAAGTGCCAACATGAATTCTTCCCCTCACATATGTGATGCAGTTTGCTCTGGCACAAGACCAACTCTCTCATTTGCAAGGATTCATCACTTTTAGCACAAAGTCGAGCTTTCTGAAGCGTGAGATCGAGTTCTCTCAAGACTGTCAAGCATCTAAAACACAACTTCCTCAACCATATCAAGTAAATCCTTCTCCAGTCTTTCTTCCCTCTCCACCCAATGACCCCTACTTCTATTGAAGTCTTGTCACATGGGAGTTTCTCTGTCTTTGTCTACCCCAACTACTTGTGGCCTCTTCTTGGTTAGTGCGCATGGGAGATAGAGGAGTTGAGAAGAGGATGATGAGAAGAGATGAGGTGCAAAGTTCAGAGAGGGGCTCTCTTGTATCCAACATTGTCAACACACTATCAATATATCATCCATATCATTTCCCTTACACACCTTTTTGATTTTAATAGCCTTTTGTACATCATCATTCCACCACCAAGTTTCTTTCTATGGAGGGCCACACCATTTGGACTCCCCTAAAACCTCTTTGGCAACTTTTTTTATGCAGGAGTTCATATTATGCCACATAGTGTTAACATCAGATTAAGTTCCTAGTGCCATCTTTGATGAGTTTATCATAAAAGCCAATTTCTTTTCTCCTTTAAGATTCCACCACTTGATCCTGCTATCTTGACATCTGTTACGATCGTCTTTATTGGTCTTCACTTAATATACGAAACCACAAACCTATGTTGGTTTGGAAGTTATTTGCCATGGATCACTTTGCAATCCTTGCATACTTTACGATCCACCCACCTTGTAAGGAAGCAATCATTTTGGCTACAATTGCCTACTCTTGAAAGTAATCTTATGAGAATATCTTTTCTTGAAATGAGTGTTTGCCAACATCATATCGTATGCAACTACAAAATCTAATATCCTCTCTCTAAATATTGTTTCCATGTCCAAAACCATCATGAACTCTCTCATATTCATCATTGCTGCTTCCTACATGGCTATTTAAATCATTCCAAATAGTGATCTTCTCCTCTATCTGTATTCCTTGCATAAATTCATCCATTGTATCCCAAAAACCTTCTTGGCCTCATTGCTAAGGCCAACTTCGGTGTATAAGGGCGCTAACAATGTTAAAAATCTTTCTCCCAAGAATAACTTTGATAGCAATGATTCTATCGCTCATCCTTGTGACTTGAAAACAACATCCTTCAACGTCTTATCAACAATAATGACTACATCATTTCTATGTCTGTTAATACATGTATATCCGATTTTGTACCATGTGTCTCCAATCTCTCTACATCGTTACCCTGTCCACTTGGTTTCCTGCCAACAAGCTATATTAACTTCTTCTAATCAAGGTATCCACTATCTTCAAAGACTTTCCTGTTAAAGAACCAATATTCCAAGATCCCACTGTAATCTTTTTTGTTCACTTGTTTATTTACCTGCTTCTGTCGAAAATTTTGTCCTTGCACATTTTTCACTACATCTGAGCAATGATCATAGAAATAAAAACCCCGCCTTGAGGCTCTCAAGGCTTACACCTTGAGGCGAGGCTATCCCAATTGTGCCTCGAGGCTTACGCCTTGGTGCCCTAGATTGATGCTTACACCTCACAATGTGTAAGGCCCGCCTCAAAGCACTTACTCTAAGGCTTAGCTGAGGCGCACACCTCGATTCTAGATGATAACGTCGTATGTTAGCCACCAAATTGTCTACTTTTAAGATTATTAAAAACACTTTCTTCTAAAAAATCAGAGTTCTTGTAGTTAATTATCATTGTTTAATAATGAACATTTAATCATCATTCTTTGAGTGACATCTTTCAATCTTCATTGCTAAATTTATCTTTATTTGTTACCTTCTTATTCACTATGTCAGTGAATTTCATCTCATTGTTAACTAAATTTGGTTCCTTGTTCTTACGAATTCAAAATTCTATCTCCTTCAGTTATTCTGTCGATGATATCTTTTATTCTAATAGTATAAAGAATTATTATATTGTTACTTTTTTACATATTTATTTTTGTGTTGTGGTGGGTCTTTGCTCTCTATTTATCATTATTAAGTTTCACAATTAATTTCTCTTTCATTTGGTCGTGCTTGTCTATACCTAGTTATGCTATACACACATGCATAGACATAACATATATGTATATGTATGTATAAATTTATTTTTTATGACTGCCTCATATGTATTTTGAGGCGTACGCCTCAGACACTTTGAGGCTTACGTCTCGCCTCATTAAGACAAAAACGTCTTGTTACGCCCCACATACTTTACAACCTTGGCAATGATGTAGTTGGACTAGCTTTTTTACCCACACCCGCCCAAGTGTGAAAATCCTTGCATGTCCTTCAACACAACCGGATGCCGTTTTGTCGAAACTTCTTGCATATTTATCACTAAACTCGGGTGCTGATGCAACACGTCGTTAGGTAGGGACGCTCCAATGAAATTCTTATAAGGATCCATGTCATAAAAAGAGTAAAAGTTTTATGGTTGGCTGTCAACCTACCGCCAACCCTCCTTTACCCGGGCTTGGAACTGGCTATATTTGCACAAAGATTTACAGAACATAGGCAGAGTTCCCCCAGATATTCAATATGACATATTATTACATAAACAGGTGTGTTTACACTTTACACTAGTAGATTGATCTGGTAAAATTTCATAAACCAATTCATTTATTTTGGCGTCAAAACACCAGGAATATATCTGTCAAAATTTCTATAAATTTCTGTTTCGGTGCCCATTGAAACAGCATCGAAATTGGATTTCTTCTTCCTTGGTTGTGATTAGTGGTGGCCCTAGAAAGGCTGCTGATGCAGCGGCTGGTGGCTTAGATCAATTGCTGCTATGACGGTTCCTTCAGGTTGAGAGAGATAGGGTTAAGAAAGAGGTAGGGTTTAGGAGAGCTTATTACTCTTAACAATTCTCATTAGATTAAAATAAAAGTTACAGCCTCTTCTATATATAGGAGTACAGAGGAATAAACAGATACACAACTGTGTCGTAAAAAAACGGATACACAATTGTTAAATGGATTCTCGCTTAAGTGTATCAAGGGTAAAAGAAATATATAACAAAGGATAAACACAATAGGGTCTAGGCCCAATAACCACTATTGCTAACATGTTCATTTTTTAAATATATACTTTGATATGCAAATGCAGTTTTAACTTCTTATAGTTGTTTTCGAACTGCCATATGCTGTATTCCTGTGTCAGGAAAAATAAGTGAATATCAATAAAAATGTCAGCATATTACCTTTAGCATATTCTGTTAATATATATTGCCATTCAATTAAATTTTATAATTCGTGATAGGTTGTGTGTATCACATGCACATTTTAGTAGTATGCTCTAATTGTGAGTGGTTTTCGTATTGGAAGGATTACATAATATTAGTTGCAAGGAAGGCTTTGTTCAGGAGAGAAGAGACTATTCGTCAGGCAGCTATAAATTCCATTCTGTATCTGATCTTGGAAGAAAATAAATGGGCGAAAACTGGAGCAAACCCGACACAAGATTCTTCCAGCCAAGCTAGCAGCAGTCAACAAGCTGATATCTACTTGCACAAGGGATTTAATCTTTTTCATGAACTAAGTGGCCTGCTTAGAAGGTGTTTATCTCAGCAGGTCGTGCCTTCTGTATTTTTTCAACATTATGTGCTAATATATGATGTTAACTGTTTTTTTCATTCCTTTTTTCGCGTGCATGTTTTTTTTTTTTACTCAGGCCAAAATTAAGGAGGTCATGTACCAGGGCCTCGTAAAGCTTGTTATCTTGGATCCGTTGGTTGGTGGATCTGTCTTTGATTTTCTTTGGCCTCACTTTCTCCAGTTTTACAAAGAGGTAATATTTTTATTGTCCATTTGTCATGAATATGATAGTATGAATATTTGATGTTATATTTAATATCACAATGAACAAACCCCTTGTTTCATCTGCATGGTGAATTCTTTTAATATATTTATGTAATCATTTGAGTTGTTGCTTCTTGTACGCCATATGCAATTTGCAGGACATGGAGTTTCCATTGGATACTTCTTCTTGCTTCACATTGGTGAATGACAGATTATCCCTTGAAGAGCCTTTAGATGCTTTACTTTCATGTATTTCTTGGATTCTCCTACTCCAGCCACAGGGTAAAGGCAAGCGCCATGCAGAATCGTCATGGGCTTGCTTTGGCTTCTCTCTTTCTCAAGAAAATGAGGTCAGAATTTTTGTTCCACTTCCATTTAAACATATGCCAAAACCTTGAAAAGTCTTCTCCTTGCTGATCTTTGCTGACAATGCAGGGTGCCATGTTTTCATCTGGAGAGTCATTCTCCATTGCTTTACATAAAATTAGAAAAACTCTGAGGAGTGACAGCTTGAAAGGTTTATTTCCTTTGTTTTATTTACTCTTCCTTATGCTGCAAAGTATGGATAGCTTCTAATTTTTCTCATTTTTCAGACAAGCTTGGTTTGGGTGAAGGATCTGATTCTCTGCAAGGAGAGGAACAACACTGCAAATTTATGCTACTATCTGGAGTTTTAGAGGTTTTCATCAATGTGCTTGCTACAGAACTGGAAAATGCAGCAGACACAGAAAAGCAAAACCTTGAGACGGAAATCATAGAACTCATCATTTTGCATGAGTCCTTACAGGACTCTCGTTTGAATAAACATATAAATGGTGGCAGGAAAAGAACCTCAGATATCACTGATTGCATTGACCAGAATGTTCCAGCAATCAAAGCTCTTCCTTCTAGAAGCTTTTTGGCAACATCAAGCATCTATCACTTGTTGCTGCTTGCAATCAAGGTCTACAATTCTAACAAGTCCGAAGTCGCCACAGTTTCCTCGGAACAATGCCAGTTGCCAAGAGATAACGAATGCGCATTAAGACTACTATCATTTTCTTTAAAATCTTTTCAAAATCAGTTGAAATTTCTTTCTTTGTTTGCAAATGACGATCCGTTTAAAAAGTTGATAATTGGGGACAATACGTTGATTGCTCAGGCAATTATGGGCCTGATATGGTCACTTGTAGCAGAACTGAAATTGGAGAGGGAACAAAAGAAGAAAGAGAATAAAGTAAAAAAAAGTGTCACAAAATGTGAGGAGCAACTCCTCTTATCATTTTTATGCTTGAACGAGTTATTCAAATCATGCAAGCAGAAAGCACAATTGCTTGATTTAGCTGAGAAGCTACTGTCCTCAAACATTCCACAAACAAGTACTGAAAATGAAGATGATGTGTGCCGAGGTAGTAAACATGAACAAGTTCATGTCATATACTCGCTTGGAGAACAAAAAGCAAATATTTTCTTGATGAGAATCATAAGACCACTCTATCTCGAGGTTCTTGGTCTCTCTATATTACATGAAACTGAGGTATTATTTTATACATATTTAAAGTGTTACACGTCTTTTTAAATATCTTCTCTTCTTAGTGATGCTTCCTCATTTTCTTAGTAATCTCAAATTACGTAGATGTTTTCTTATATATTGCGTTAATTATTTTTCTCGGTTATGTGGCCTCTAGCTAGATGTTGCTTGCCTTAACTACTTCAAATATTACTAGGAAACTACCAGATAGGATACCACCTAATTATGTTTATTTCCTATACATGTTAATTCTGTTTATGATTTCAAAAACTATCAATATTGACTCCAACAAGCTTCTATTTGGAGAAAGCCAATACAAAAGAGGCTTCTATAGTCCTGATACATGTTTCTCTGCTAGTGAAACATTGGGAATGCCACTCATACCTTCCTCAAATTTGACTTTGCATACCACACGTGGAATCCGCTATTTAATGGTGCTTCCGACCACAATGTTGACCTATAGACCTTTATCACTAAGAAGATAATCTCTGGCTCCTTGTTTATAAGGTCCTTATGACACCTCATGTGTGGCCGATATCTACTTGTGGCATATCTAGGTTGACATGAATAGACGTTCTTCCATAATCTCAACGATTCTCCCTTTAAGATTGTTGTCATATTGTTGTTCTCATAGAATGATAACAAGGAGATATTGAAGTGATTACCAGATTAATACAAGGTGCTTATGAATTTGAGTGTAGACATGGCAACACTCTTGTACTCCCATACACGGGATGAATTACATAGATACTCCAACTCTCCCCCTCAAGCTGGACATAGATACATGCCGAAACTGTCAACTAAGTAGAGAATAATAATTTACTCAAAGGTTTGGTAAAGAAATCTATAATTCGATCCTCTAATCTTGTAAATGGGATATCGATCGTCTTGGCATGTATTGCTTTTGGCACAAAATGACATTCACTTTCACTGTGCTTGATCCACTCGCAAAATATTGGATTATTGGCAATAAAGATAGTTGCAACATTCTTTTAATGCATAGCATAGGAATCGAAGGTTTTCATCCAAGTTTAGAGAGAGCTTTTAACCTCATCATTTCTCTCGCAGAATGGGCCATTGCCTATATTCATCCTCTGCATCAGACCGATCAATAATTGTTTTTTTGCCTCTTCATGTGATTAGGTTGCTACCAATCATCATCATCATCATCATCTAAGCCTCAGCCCCAACCATGTTGGGGTCAACTACATGGATCCTTTGTTTTCATTTAGCTCTATCATGGATCATATTCTGATTAAGATGTAAAGATTCAAAATCACTCTTCATAAGCTCTTCCCATGTTAATTTAGGCGTTCCTCTTCTTCTATTAATTGTACTTGACTCAATAGCATCAAAATCTTGATTTCTTGTCAATCCACATTCCAACATAGTCAAAGTCAAAGAAGGTATGATATCAGAGTGGCCATTCCTTTGATAGTACGCTCATTTTCATGACAATCATCCATGTATCAAGGGATGTGGCATATTGCATTCCAATGACTCGCCTAGGGTCTATCAAGGTATCAAATGATCAGTAGTACAACACCTACAGAAACGTCTAGATGAGCCCTAGTAAGATATATAGGTTTGCCCACTTTCTTCCTTCCTTTATCTCTAATTATCTAAGAAGGTAGGTGGGTAATCATCATCCAAAGAATTTTTACGTCAATACTGTTTTAACTAGTTTGACTCCAAAACGGTGAGAAGATGAGGAACAAATCTACTTTGAGATAGGCTAATAGAAGATGCAATATGAGCAAAAATACCCATGAAATATCATGATTTTCCAAGATATTTAGTAATAAAATGCTTGCACAAGTTCACTCTCGGATAAGATAATTTCATCAACATATTGAGTGGAACAATAATACTTCATTTGCTCTTTTTCTAACATAAAGCAAACGATTAGAGTGGGACTGACAGAATCCTATTCTCAGAAGGAGATGACCCATATTTTCAAAACAAGCACGTGAACTTTGTTTGAGACCATATATATATCTTTGCGCAGTCTACAGACTCCGTGAGACTCTCCCTGAGCAGCAAACCCAGGTGGTTGCTCCCATACGACGTTAATGCGCCAGGGCTTGGCTCACCTAGGTGGCTTCCAAAAGTTATATTTTCAGCACATTTTCCGTTTACATATACATTTTTTTATTATTTTATAAATATCTCCCCGTCACATATATAAAGGCAAGACGTGCCTAGGCGGCTTCCAAATGTTATATTTTCAACACATTTTTCATTTGCATACATAATTTTATGATTTTTATAAGCATCTTCCCCCTCACATACACAAAGGCACGCCTAGGCGGTTCTAAAAGTTATATTTTCAGCATGTTTTCCTCTACATATACATATCTTTTATGCTTTTTATAAACATCCACTCCCCATATACACATTTTTCATAGTTATGATGTCGGTATTTACATATAGCTATGATTATTCCCCTTATGTACAATTGTACATATATTTTTTATGATATGAAAACATAACCGATTACAAGTGTTGTAAATCCAAAATTAAAATTGTTGCCAGAAAAGGAAAGAATTATTCAAAATAGTATAAGGACATGTCAAGAAATAAACGGAGATATAATTCCATAGCTCCTTGCTCTTCATCAAAGTAATTACTTTTCTTTATAACACAACCACTAGATAAAAACCAAGTTAAAGGCACAAAATAAGAAAAATCAGGAAATACATACTACGAGTTATATTTCTATATTACAATGATATTTGACACACAACATAGGCAACGATCTTTGTTTTGAACATTTGGACAATCACATGGAACACGAAAACCCATAAACATGCCTTGAAATCCATAAAAACAACTTAAGGCAAAAATAGAGGCCACACACACCCCTCTAGGGTGCCTTGCTGCCTAGGCGTCCACCTTAACAAGTATGGTTGCTCCATGAAATTGCCTCTAAATCTCTTTATTAGTATTAGTATATCTGCTTTATTGCGTTATGCTATGTTATTTGTTTTGTTATGGGCTTTAGACTTGTCCTATCTTTAGCCTTTCTTTTATCCCATATTGCCTAGTTCTGTTTTCTGTCTTACTCTCTTATCCTATAAAAGAGTATTGTATTTTGTTTTACACATCAAATAAAGATTTCTCATTCTGTATGGTATCATAGCACTATGATCCCCCTTACTTCCCTCCCACAACCCTAATGCTTCCCACCCATCCAAAAACCTAGCCGCCACCTTCTCCTTCCCCCACCATAGCTGCCACCCCCTTCTCCCATCTTCCCCGCCGCCCCTCCTCCCCTCTTTCTCCTTTCATGCCGCCGCCTCCCTCCTCCCCTCCCTCCTTTCCCGCCGCCCCACCCCACCACAATCTCGCCGCTATAGCCCTCCCCCCCTCTCCCGCTGCCACAAACCCCTCCCCACTCCTTTCCGCCGCCAGTCCCCTGTTGCCCCCCCCCCTACACACACAGTCGCTACTGCCCCTTCCATCCCGCTACCTCCCGTTCCCTTCACCCTACCACAAGCCACCATCAACTCACCTATCTAGCCTCCTAATCCATCTCCTTTCCTTCTCTCTTCCTCTTCCACGCTATTCGGACACTTTTTAAATATAGCACATTGAAGTTCTAAAAAGACTCCAGTTGTTTCTTGCCTGCGCCTCATGGTGGAGTAACTCTCTCCCTATGGTGGCGTAGGTCTTTCTTTGATCTCTTCTGCCCCTCTGCGGGTTTCTCAGATCTGATGCTTCAGATCTGCTGCTATTGCCTACTGCCCTGTAGTGGGTTTCTTTGGATCTATTGATCCAACCCTTCTACTGCCCATGAGTTGGGTAACTCCTACTGCCTGCTGACTAATGCTGCTGCCTGTTGACTATTGTTGCTGCCTGCTGCCCCTAGACATGTCAAACGGGTGGGTGGGTTGGGTCGTTGCGGGTTTGAGTCTCACAGGTGCGGGTCAAAAAGATGTAGTTCTAAACGGGTGGAACAAAGACAAATCCAAACCCGACCCAGCGGGTTGCCCGCGGGTGCCCACTTAAATTAAAAAAAATATTGCTAGTGTTTGTTTATATAAGATATGGCACAAAACAATCACGTTACATACATTGTCACGTAATATTTATTTTTATATCCAAAAACGTGTTACAAGAAGAGTATCAAAATGCAATGCACCCATGAATAGAGCTGCAACATGTCTATTAAAGAAGAGCCCGACTGGCTGAATTAAGTTTCTGAATCACATAAATGCTGGAACAGTAGTGTACCACAAACTTTAGACGTTCATACATTAGTCTTAAACAATGACCACCTACAACAATAAAAAAAATCTAGTATGAATTGTGGCATCCAAATGAGGCGAAGGATAGATCTTGGAAACTAAAACAAAGACTGAAATTTAAGTCAGTTCTAGTCAGACTGAAACTTAAGTCTAGTAATCGTTTCTAGACTTAGGTTCCCGCTTGGTTTGCTTTTGTTTCACGATCCGATTTTGGATTCTCCGTTATTGTGCTTTGTTAACTTGAATTGTAATATGCAATTGTGATATAAGTATATGACTGATTTAATATTTGCAAATTACTACTAAGCCGCATGGATAAAAAAACCCAGTGTAATTAAGCAGGTCACTCGCGAGTGCCCGTGGATTACCCATGAAACCTGCTAAAGTAAACAGGTGGGTACGGGTTTGGGTTTTTTCCGGCGGGTGGTAAATTTTGTGACCCAAACCCACAACTTAAACAGGTCGACCCATGGGCGCCCGCGGATTTTGACCCAGTTTGACAGGTCTAGCTGCCCCTGAGTTGGGTCTCTTTTTTGTCTGCTACTGCTTCTTGCTGACGTATCTGTCATCTGGCGTATCCTATGACGGCGTCTCCTGAGTCGCTTCGAATGCTCTGCGTCACTACTGTGAAGTTGGATGGCTCCAACTATCATACTTGGTCTGCGGCCTTCGGACTCTACGTCAAAGTTCATGGCCGTTACTCACATCTTACTTCTGATGCCCTTGCCGTACCTGCTGTTAACGCCGATGAGAAAACTAAAAAGCCTACGATTAGTGGACTAAGGAGGACTCCATCATCATGACCTGGATGGTCAACAATGCTGAACTCAAAATCAGCCAATCTCTCCTTCGCTTGCGGACTACCAAAGCCATGTGGGACCAACTCTCATATGTTTACTCTCATCAGCAAAATCCGAAGAAAGTGTTTGAAATTTTCAAACACTTAGCTAAAAAGGAGTATACTACTACTGAATCTGTGAAGGATTACCATAATCAATGTTGCGCTCTCTGGGACGAGTTTGAGGTATATCACCCCCTCTCTACTGATATCACTGAAATAAAACCACAACACAATCGAGGTTTTAAAGAGCGTGAGACGTAACAAGATATTTTTGTTTTGGTGAGGCGAGGTAAGCCTCGAGGCATAAGCCTCAATTATGTACTAGGCGTTTACAAATTAATAAATGTATACACATATATACATATTATATACATTTATATATGTCTAAATATATTAAATATATTTGTCTACAACACAAATATGTATATACAAGCAAAATAAATCTAAACATTAATTTTTACGTAACTTTATAAAGATAAATAGGGATTTAAAACCACCTCAATATTGAAATAAACATGTAGCAAACAATGAGATATCAATGATTTTTATTGTTACATCAAAATATGTAATTGGGCAAAAACAAAAAGGGAAAATAGAACTTGGAATTAGTAAGAACAAGGAACCAATATTAGTTAACAATGATATGAAATTCGGAAACATAATAAATAAAAAAGGTAGGAAACCAAAAGACAAATTTAACACTAAAGATCGAGAGATCTCAGTCAGAGAATGATTACTAATATTTTATTAATAAGATAATGATTGTTAACTACTACAACTCTGAATTGAATTTTTTTAAAGAAAGTGTTTGTAATAATCTTATAAGTAGAACATTTGGTCTTTGACATAAGACATTATCAGCTTGAACCGAGGTGTGCCCCTCAGCTAAGCCTTAACGCTTTAAGGCGAGCCTCATACATTTTGAGGTGTAAGCCTCAGTCTAGAACACTGAGGCATAAGCCTCGAGGCGCAAATAGGATACCCTCGCATTGAGGTGTAAGCCTCGAAAGCCTCAAGGTGGGTTTTTTAAAAACCATGAGCACAATGAACTTCAACTCGTGCAATTTCTTGCGGGCTTGCCCCACTCTTTTTCTGGACTGGTAGATCAGATCCCGTCCAACGACTCGTTGCCTACTTTTCGTGATGTCCTGAAAAGGGTCCAACGACTCCCGTTTGTCTCTCCTGTGTCACTCGACCACTCCAATGTTGCTGCTCTTGTTTTCCGCTCCGGAGATTCCTTTTGTGGCCAAGGCCGCGGCTGAGGTCGTGATTGTGGTCGCTCTACTACTGGACATGGTCGCAATTCCTCTTCAGCTGATCCCAACCCATCTTCTGAACAACGCTACTGTCACTTTTGTAAACGAACAAACCATACTGAAGATTGTTGTTGGATTAAGCATGGTAAGCCTACATGGGCAAATCCGGTCAAAACTGATCGACCTGATTCTGCACCATCCTCTTCATCCCATCCATCTGCGGAATGGATTCGCTCTGAGTTCGAATGGTTGCTTCAGGCTCGTCTCACTCCCTCCACTACTGATGCCTCTACTAATGGAGGTTCTGCTCTCGTTGCCTCCTCTGCAGCTTATGGTAAAAACAAATGGGTGATTGACTCTGGCGCCACCTCCCATATTTCTATAAATTCTGCATTATTTTTCTGAACTTCATAAAACTTATGCTGTTCCACCTGTTACACTTGCTGATGGTTCTCAGACACCTGGTCTGAATAGGGAATATCTACACTCTTGGCAAACTCTTATTGCGCTCAACCCTTTATGTTCCCAAATTTCCATTGAATCTGTTATCTGTTAGTAGAACTGTGAAGAGCCTAAGGCGCTCTATTACTTTTGACTCGGGTGGTGTTGCTTTTCAGGATCTGCGCACGAGGATGAGGATTTGTTCGGGGCATGAGGGACCAGACGATCTATACTACTTGGATACACCGAAGACTACTTCTCTGCTGACTGCGTTTGTGACAGGCCTACAATGACATTATCGACTGGGACATCCATCTCCTGCCCTACTAATTCAGATTCTTTTTTTTCATTGTGAAACTTGCCAACCGGCAAACAAATTCGTGCTAGTTAAAAAAAAAACTTGTATTGGTTCCAAACAACCGTTTGATATTGTGCATATTGATGTTTGGGGTCCATGTTATGTTTCAAGTACTTCTGGATTTCGATACTTTATGAGCTTTATTGATGACTTTTCTAGAACTACATGGCTATTTTCATTAAAAGATTGATCTCACATGTTCAATCTATCACCTTTTTTGTTGAGATGTACCCAGTTTGACAAACCTATTAAAGTTTTTCACACTGATAATGCCCTAATATTTTTGCAATCGTTTGTCATCCAATTTTGTCACAAGATGGGTACTATTCATCAAACTTCATGTTCGTACACACCCCGACAAAATGGGGTTGCAGAGCGCAAGAATCGACACCTCCTAGAAGTTGCCCGTAACCTTCTTTTTCACTGTAGTGTACCCAAAACCTTTTGGCCTGAAGCTATCTCTACTGCCTGTTACCTTACTAATCACATGCCCTCTTCTGTCATTGGCAATCAGGTGCCTTATCAAATCTTATACCCTGATGACCCCCTCTTTGCCGTGCCTCCTTAGATTTTTGGAAGCACTTGCTTTGTCAAAAACCTATGTGAAAAGTTGTGTTATAAGTGCTTAGGGTACCGTGTGTGTCCTAGCATATATTTATAGAAGAAACAAATACATGTATAATAACAAAAAATAAGAGAAACAAGACTACAGAACCGCCGGTCTGCCGACATGTCAGTACTACCGACAGTAGGTCGGTAGTACCGAGAATAACATTTCGAGTTCTGTATCTTTTACTGTTGATGAGTCGGTACTACCGACAGATAGGTCGGTAGTACCGGGATATGCAGTCGTCAGTATATCAACACTCCCCCTCAAGCTGGAGCGTACATATCGTGTATGCCCAGCTTGTTGTAGAAATTTTGGAAGACGGCTGGATGCAATGGCTTTGTGAGAACATCAACAAGCTGATCTCCATATCTGACGTGAGGACTCATAATCTTTCCATTCTTGATCTGATCTCTGGTAAAGTGACAATCAACTTCTATATGCTTGGTGCGTTCATGAAAGACTGGATTCTTGGCAATATAAATCACTACTTGATTATCACACCTGAGCTCTATGGGAGACAACATAAGAATCTTTAATCCAGAAAGTACAGATTGAACCCACTGCAACTCACAACAAGCATGAGCCATTGCCCTGTATTCCGCCTCTGTGCTAGATCTCGCCACAACATTCTGTTTTTTGCTTTTCCAGGTAATACGATGATTTCCTAGAAAAGTACAATATCCAGAAGTAGACCTCCTGTCATCCAGATTATCAACCCAATCTATATTTGCATAGCCAGTAAGAGTCAGAGTAGAAACAACAGTCCTAGACTCCTAGGTCCGTAGTAGGTTATTCCCTTCCCAGGTGCACCTTTCAGATATCTAAGAATACGACAAACCGCTGTCCAATGTGACTGTCGTGGTGAGCTCATATGCTGACTCACCACTCCTACAACAAAAGAAATGTCAGGGCGAGTAACTGTTAGATATATCGGTTTACCAACAATTTTCCTGTGATATCCTGGATCTGGGTAATTAGTATCATCAATCATCTCCTTTACTTGATAATCCATAGGAGTAGACACGGGCTTGGACTCACTCATACATGTGTCATGAAGTAAATCCAACACATATTTCCTCTGAGATAAATTAGTACCTGTATGAGATCTAAGTACTTCAATACCTAGAAAATACCTTAGTTTACCCAGATCCTTTGTGTGAAATTGCCTCTGTAAGCCTTCTTTCACACGAGATATGCCTGCAACATCACTCCAAGTGATAACTATATCATCAACATATATTGAAATAATAACAGATCCAGCAGAAGTGAAAACTACTAGAGGGGGGGTGAATAGAGTTTTATAGATAATTTAACAATTATTGAACTCAAGCAACCACAATGTAAATATTGGACAAGGAGACGCAAGGTTTAGAGTGGTTCCAACTATAGCAAATACTATAGCCGTCAATCCACTACCCGGTTGCTTACCCAACCGGGATTTGAAAAGAAATTTATTTTATTACCTCTTCAAGGAATTTACATAAAATACAATCTCTTTTCCTAAACCCTTCAAACAGCCTTCACCTAGAAGTAATCGCCAACCTTGAAGCAGCCTTCTCTTGAAGTAGATGCACCAACTCCCGTTGCACCAGCCTTCTGAAGTAGCTTCCCTTGCGATAGCCTTCTTGAAGTAGCTTGAAGTCCCCTTTCCACCTGAGAAGTCAACTCTCTCCAATCCGCAGCCTCCAACCCTAGGAGTAGCAAGGAGAGTACAAAAGATAAACAGGAACAAGAAAGGAAATGGAAATTACAACTTATCCTTTAAGCCCAAGGCTTGATATGCCTAGATCAAGCGTTTGGATTTTCCTAGCCAAGAGGATGGACTTGTGATTGTTAGGGTTAGGAAAATCTAGCCTATAGGACGAGCTTGAGCGAAGAGGAAAGTAGCCAATTGATCACAATGCTCAATTTACAACAGATTGCACAAGGGAGCTTAAGTGTTTTCTCAAGTATAGCAAGTGTAGCAAGCAAGTTTTAGTGTCCTAAGGCTTGTCCTATTTATAGGAATGGTCAAAGGAAGCTTAAGGACGTTCTAGACAACTTCTAGGGGGTTCTAAGTGCTTAACTAGCCGTTAAGGGTAAACTAGTTGCTTTTGCAACGGCTAGTTACTTTTTCTGCAAAGTCTGTCAGAGATCGTCTCGGTCGAGGAATGGTCGACCGAGACACCTCTTGGTCGAAAGCTTGTCGACCGACATGTTCTCTGATTTGCCACTTCTTTATAACTACTTGTCAATTGTTTAACGGCTAATTCCAGAGATAGTCTCGGTCGAATAGAGGTCGACCGAGATACATCTCGGTCGAGAGTATGTCGACCGACAGGCTTCTCTTGGACTAAGTAGTTTGCAGATGTGTCTAACGGCTACTTGGATCTTTCTCGGTCGAGAGTGTGGTCGACCGAGAGTGTCTCGGTCGAGGAGTTGGTCGACCGAGATAGTTCCTGTTTTAAGGTTTCAAGTTAGGCATTATTATATGTGTGAGTGTGCATAGGTGATCCTATTGAATGGATGACTAAGGTGTTTAGCTAGGGATAATCCAATGCTTGATTTACATGCGATTCTAAGTACTTGTACATTATATTTCTGTACAAGTTTTTACAATGATTACATTTGCATGAAAATATAAATATTTCTTTTTTGGATTTCCCTTGTAGTGTTGTCATCCTGCACACTCAAGTAGCTCGTTAGATAAATAAGAATGAAATGTTTGTCATCATCGAAACAAAGGGATTTATCATAATATCCAATTTATCCAACAAGAAGAACTAGAATAGAATAAGGAGTGATCAGTCACAGAATGAGAAAGGCCTAGCTGTAATACAACCTCACTGAATTTTTCAAACCACGCTCTAGGAGATTGTTTAAATCCATAGATGGCTTTCTTCAATCTACACACCTTCTGACACTCCCTTGAGCAACAAAACCAGGAGGTGCTCCATATATATCTCTTCCTATTGATCACTGTGAAGAAAGGCATTCTTGACATCAAGTTGGAACAAAGGCCAATCAAAGGTAGTAGCCAGCGAGATGATGATCCGTACTGAATTCAGATGAGCCACAGGAGAAAAGGTCTCAAAGAAATCAACCCCATATGTCGGAGTGTAGCCTTTTGCTATCGGTCGAGCCTTTAATCTCTCAATTGATCCATCTGGATTATGTTTTACTGTAAACACCCATCTGCATCCTACAACACTTTTATCGGAAGGTAAGTCAGTAAGTTCCCAGGTGTTGTTTTGTAAAAGAGCAGACATTTCGATTTGCATGGCCTACTTCCAACCATTATCCTTCATAGCATTAAGATGATTTCTAGGAATGACCACAAAGTCAATCCCAAGAGCAAAGGAACGTGCCTGCTTAGATAGTCTGGACAAACAACACACTCCTGCAATAGGATGTCGAACAATACAAGAACGATTACCTTTGCGGACAACAATGGGAACATCAAGATCAAATGGTTCTTCATGATTCTCTTGAGTAGAGGAAGCTGGGGAAGGCTCAGAGACTGGATACGCTACCTCCTCTGGATCCTGTCTGCCTCATCTGCTGTAAACATGTAGAAATTGCTGAATCGTAGTATCATCTGCTGACTGCTCTTCCTGAACTATAGTATAGTCAGGGATGATGAGTGGCACTCTCTCACTCTGATGTGGGGGTGCCACTCTCTCACTGATAACTGATGGTGGCACTCTCTCACTCTCACACAATTGCTCCCCCTTACTGGGAACACTAGAGAACATAGACTCATGAAAGGTTACATTCCTAGACACAAACACACGACGGAGATTGGGACAATAACATTTATACCCTTTGCTGGTATTGGAGTATCTAAGCAAAAGAGTCCTAATTGACCTAGGGGATAATTTATCGGTTTTAGGATCGAAATTGTGGACAAAGGAGGTACAACCAAACGCCCTAAGGGAAATAGGAAAGAGCCGATCATTAGGACGCAGGACAAAAAAAGGAGTACTTCCCTGAAGCGCCGATGAGGGCTGCCTGTTGATAAGAAAGTAGGCAGTATGTAAAGCATCAGGCCATAATCTTTTAGGGACGTTGGGTTGAAACATAATTGTCTTGGCAATATCAAGAAGATGACGATTTTTCCTCTCAGCTACCCCATTTTGTTGAGGAGTGTGAGGACCACGTACGATGTATCATCCCAACAGAAGTATAAAAATCAGCCATAGCCATTTGGACATATTCCAAGCATTATCAAATTGAAGAATTTTAATATTGCAATCAAATTGGACTTTAATTTCTTGATGAAAGAGCTTGAGAATGGATAACACAGACTCTCGACTTTCAACAAATAAATCCATGTCATGCGAGAAAAATCATCCACAAAGGAAATAAAATAGCAAAGCCATTATAGTTGTCTTTTACAGGACCCCAAACATCACTGTGGACTAACTCAAAGGGACAAGAATCCCGCTTATTAACTCGACTGGGATAAGACATTCTATGATGTTTTCCCAATTGACAGGACTGTCACTCTAAAGAAGACACCTGTGATAACTTAGGTTCTAACTTCCTCAAGCTCTCCAGAGAAGGATGCCCATATCTGTAGTGCCACAGTAAGGGAGAACTGCTCAAAAGGATAGCCGGAGCACGAGTAGATACTTGGCGAGGTAGACTTTCACCATGGAAGAGGTAGAGATCACCTTTCCTAGCCCCCTACCAATCGTCCTCATACTCTTGAGATCCTGTAAGATAAAACAAGAAGATCTAAATGTTACCGTGCATTTCAGAGTATCAATCAATTTTGCAACAGAAAGAAGATTGAATGGAAATGCATGCACATAATGTACAAATTTAAAATCAATCCTAGGAGTCAGAGAAACCGATCCACTGGCTAACACTCTCCTCACTGAACCATCTGCTATAGTCACAGATTGGTGAGGAATATGTGAGTCAATGGAATGAAGCAATCTCTTCATACCAGTCATATGCTGTGAAGCTCCAGAGTCAACCACCCACAAAGAATTGGAACCAGAAGTCAATAAAGAGGTAGCCTGATTACCAGTAGTAGCGGGTGAGTATCCTAAAGAAGAAGAAGATGATGATGATCCCATACTTAAATGCTGAGTAGCCAGAAGAAATCTATCATACTCTTCCTTCGTGAGTGTGATGCCAGAAGATCCAGAACTCGACGCAGGAGGCTCAGAAGATGCAGTAGTACTAACATAGTTTGCTACCCCACATGAGGCATAGAATTAAATGTCCGATTTCGATGTCGTGTCAGCCAGAAACAGTTTTTTTTCTCGAAATTTCGATAGAAATTTTGTTATTTACGACCCTAACGATTTCGACGACCAAATAAGCGAATTAAATCATGAAAATTTACCAGGACGATCTAATCGACAAGATCTACTCAAATATGCAATAATCTTTCATATTGGATATGTGTGTGGGGGGGGGGTCTCCCACATTTGTAAGCAGTGAAATGAAAAACATTCTGAGCGGCCACTTAATCGGTTCATCAGCCCAGCCGTTTAAAATACCCCTTGTGCGCCCGATTAATTTTTTTTCAAAAAAACGGGCATTTTTTTCCCGCTTAACCCGCTTAATCAGCCGCTTAATCGGCCGCTCAGACCCGTTTTTTTAAGAAAACTGCTGCAAGCCTGTAACATTAAGTAATTTGTGAAAGTAAAATAATTATTGACTGTAATATATTAAACTTATATATAATACATGTTCTATGATAAGCCTTAGTTAATTTAATATGCATACTTTGTATGTAAGCCATAGTAATCGGGTACTGCTGTATATCCAAGTAAATTACATGTAACTAATCATGACATAGATTTTAGAATGCATACTTTGGTTAAATGTACTGCTGTAATTTTTGATCAAGTGATGATATGTAAATGTAGCAATAAGTTAGTAAGGTATCAATGATAAGTCTGCTGTAATGTGATGCAAAATAGTTATTGTATCATGTATATATACTTAATACTTTTTTTGTTTTATAGTTGTATAGGGTGTTTTATGTGTGACAACTGACAAGTCTATTATTTAATAGTTTAGCTATAATCATTGTTTTATAGTTGTGTTATAAAGTATTTGGGTGTTTAGTATGGTTATTTAGAGTGTTCAGATATGTATAAAGGTTCCAAAAAATATAGTATATATATGCATACATGTACATTTTTTTATAAAATCGTATAGAAAATCAAAACCCGTTTTTTCAAAAATCGGCCGCTTACCGCTTAACCAGTTACAAGGTGCTGTTCGCACGCTTACCGCTTAACGTTTTTTAAAACATTGTTTGTAAGTGAAGGAAGCTGAACAATTTTGACAAAATTTCGATGGCAATTTCAATGACGAAATGAAGGAATTAAGTTATGGAATTTTGCAAACACAATGTTTGAACATAGACACACTAGACTTTATAATAAATTTATATGTTTAGAGGTTAGGGTGAGATCCATGTCTTGATGAGTGAGTGCACAAATAAATAGAAATGTCAATTATGTTAGACAGTTAGGCTATTACAAACTTGCAAACTTCAATTTAAAACAACTAGAGTAATAGACTTCATAACTTAGAGTTATAACTTACAAGTTACAATATTGTAGGTCAGTATATTTATTGTATAAGTCTATTATTATAATATATTTAGGGTTACATAAGTGAATAATAAAAAAATATATTTAGGGTTACAAGTTACAACTTACACATCATTTTGTATAAGGCTACTATTATAATAATATATATAGGGTTACATAAGTGAAAAATACAAAAATATAAGAACTTCCATTAAAAAAACTTTTGTAGCCATTTTGTGTATAAATATGAAATATATTGATTAGATTCTCAAAATAAGTATAGATATACGTATTTCACACTATTGTTTCTTAGATTTACAAGTTCACTTCAAGATCTTGAGAATTTTAAGAGAAATGTCACTTAGAAATTTAGGATTTTTGGGGTATTTATTAAGATATGTGTAATAGGGGTTAAAAGGGAGTAGTAGATGGGCTAGGGATGGGGTTTACATACCTTAGAATCAAGTAAAGCAGTCTTTGAGAGCAAGATATAAAAAAAAATTTGCTAAAAGATCAAAGTCCCAAGAAATAGGTGCTGCATTTCGCACTGATTTCGCAATATCAAGGCCCAAACTGGGCTGTTTTGCACTAAAATACCTCCTGTTTTGCGAAATTTCGACTGCAGCTGCGAAATTTTCGCGAAATTGCTGACCGGTTCATGCAAACTGACGTTTAGATGTCCGATTGAAAAAAAAAAATGAAATTTCGTGCGAAATTTCGCAATTTCGATCGAAATTTTGTTCCATGATAGGAGGTGCAGAAGGTCTGCCATGCTTCTTCCAACATTTTTCAACAATGTGTCCAGGCTTATCACAGAAAGTGTACATAGGACGTGTGTCACGCCCTCGACCTGTACCTGGATGTCCTCCTCTTACTGCAACAACAATAGCAACATGAGAATCTCCAAGAGATGGGACGACTGTAGAATCAACCGGTTCAAAGTTGGACTGCATAATCCGTGAGAAGGCTTCTTCCAAGCTAGGAAGTTTGTCAGAGGCTAGGATGACATTGCGGGCTGAACTGCATGAAGAACTCAAAATTGATAAGAACTTTGTTGTGATCAAGTCGTGTCGGTTCTTGATTTGTTCTTTGACAGTCACCGGATGATAAAAGCTCAACTCTTGAGCAATAACTTGGATCACTCCGAAATATTCTTCCAAAGGCTTGTCTCCCCGTCGTTTTGCAAACAGACGGTCAAAGATCATAAACTGACGAAGAGCATTCTTTTCTTGAGAATAGTGTTCCTTTACAACATTCCATATTTCTTTGGCGGTAGTGTAGAACATGAACCTAGTAGCGATCCCAAGTTCCATGCTCCCCCACAGCCATGTCTTCACTAGACTATCATGACGCTTCCATTGAGCATAGCCTTCGACAGTAGAAGCAGGAGGATCAGAATCAACATGTTTTGCTTTATCTTTGGACTCCAATACTATATGGACAACATTCATCCATAAGAGATATTTTTCCCGTTTAGCTTGATGGAGGAGATAGGTGACATCTCATTGTAAACTACAGATGCCTTGGTGTCCTCCATGTTTCAAGCGAAAAATAGAGTGGCGGGATGATACACGTCGCAATAGAAAAGGGGTGACAGAGGGATACACGTCACGATAAACGAAGAAGTGACAGAGAGATACACGTCACGTCAAAGGATTAGATGCGTAACTGACGCATCCACAACCCCCAATTGAGATTTCCTAATCACACATGGAGGAGATGTGATTAGGAATTAGGCCGACGACGGCGGTAACTACTGCAGCTAGAGAGAAAGGGTAGAAGAGGAGAGGGGCGTAGAAGAAGGGGAAGAGAGGGGGGGGCAGCGGTGGCAGTTGGCCTAGGGTTCCCTTGGAGCGAACCCGCTCTGATACCATGTGAAAAGTTGTGTTACAAGTGCTTAGGGTACAATGTGTGCCCTAGCATATTTTTATAGAAGAATATAATAACAAAAAACATGAGAAACGAGACTACAAAACCGTTGGTTTGCCGACATGTCGGTACTACCGACAGTAGGTAGGCAGTATCGAGAATAACATTTTGAGTTTTGTATCTTTTACTGTTGATGAGTCGGTACTACCGACAGACAGGTTGGTAGTATCGGGATATGCTGTCTTCAGTACATCAACAACTTGCATCCTTGTTTAACTAAGCTTGACTTGCTGTCTACAAAATGTGTTTTCTTGGGGTACTCTCGAACTAAGAAAGGATACAACTGCTATGATCCCTCTATGAAGAAATGGTTTGTTGGTGCCAATGTGGTCTTCTTTGAGCATATGTCATTCTACTTTGCAGCATGTTCTAATTTGACATTTGATCTGTTGATTGATACACCACTGCTTGTGTCTGTTGACACTGACTTGCCTCATACTGTTGTTACACCTACCCCGCCTCTGAAAGTGTATCAACAAAGATCGAAAAACTACAACTCTCTCCATGGCCCCTCCCTTACCGATTCCTACATCCTCGTTGGCAGATCCACCTCCACCTCGGGTATTTTCTGACTTGATGTTCCTATTAGTCTATGAAAAGGGACCAGGTCTTGCACTCAATATCCTATTGGCAGTTCTACTGCTAACCTGGGCACGAACTTTGCCAATTTTACCTCTGCTTTATCTGTTGTATCTATTCCTAAGAATGCTGCTCAGACTTTACGACATCCTGCATGGCGCTAGGCTATGGAGACTGAAATGCAGGCTCTTTCTGACCGACATACGTGGGACTTGGTTGATGCACCTGCCCATTGCTCTCCTGTCAGTTGTCGCTCGATCTTTACTATAAAATATCAACCGGATGGCACAATTGAACGATTGAAAGCTCGCTTTGTCACCAAAGGCTATACTCAAACGTATGGAGTTGATTCTTTTGAGACTTTATATGTTGTTACCCGTCTGAATTATGTTTGTGTTCTTATCTCTGTGACTGTAAATTGTGATTGGGCTTTGTTTCAATTAGATGTTAAAAATGCCTTTTTGTATGGTGATCTGCACGAGGAGGTATACATGGAGCAACCACCTAGGTTTGTTGCTTAGGGGAGTGTTCTAAAGTGTGCAGATTGCGCAAAGCTATCTATGGATTGAAATAAAGTCCACGTGCCTGGTTTGACAAACTGAGTAATATTCTTCAGAAGTTCAACTTCCGTCGCTCTCATTCTAATCATTCATTAAGAAAACTTCATCTGGCCTTGTTATTCAGATTGTTTATGTTGATAATATAATCTTATGTGGGAGTGATCAAGCAGACATCCAGGCTACTAAAGAGTACCTGGAAAAACATTTTGTTAATAAAGATCCAGGAAAATTGAGATATTTCTTGAGGAAAAGGAAATCCTACGGGTTCTCTTGCTCGTCTGTCTACGGGACAAATCCCATTTGAAATGGGGTGTGGTTGTCCCCCCCAGAGGTTTTGACTGATTATGTTTCACCGAAGTTTCTCGCCCTTCTTCAGGTATTTTTTTATCACAGAGGAAATATGCATTGGATCTTTTGTCAGAAACAGGAATGCTTGGAGCAAAACCTACCACTAATCCCTTAGATCCTAATACCAACTGGGATGATGATACTTCTCCATATCCAAACAACCAACAATATCACAGATTTGTTGGTAAACTTATACTTGAATGTTACAAGGGTTGATATATCTTCTGCAATTGGCTTAGTCAGTAAATACCTGGATAAACCCAGACAATGCCACTAGATGATGTGTGTCATATTCTGAAAAATCTAAAAAATTCCCCAGGAAAAGACGTATTCTACAGAAAACATGGGCATTGTAAAATCACAGGATATAATGACTCTGATTATGTAGGCAACACGATAGACTGCAAATCTACTTCTAGTTACTTTACATTTGTGGGAGGTAATCTTGTAACCTGGTGCAACAAGAAACAAACTGTAGTCGCCCGCTCTAGTGCTGAAACTGAATATAGAGCTATGACTCATACTACTTGTGAACTATTGTGGGTTTGCGATCTTCTGAAGGAGTTTGACATTTCTGACCCCTATCCTATTCCTACGTATTGTGACAATATGGCTGCTATATTCATTGCCAACAATCCAACATTTCATGAATGCACCAAGCATATTGAGGTGGATTGCCATTTCATCCGAGAGGCCGTCTTATCTGGCAATATCTCTATTTTATATACTCACACTTCTGATGAAGTAGCAGGCATCTTCACAAAACTTCTTCCCAGGGCCAAATTCACTACTATGGTGGACAAGCTGGGCATGATTGATATCTATGCTCCAGCTTGAGGGGGAGTGTTAGTATATATGCTTTATTGCGTTATGCTATGTTATTTGTTTTGTTATGGGCTTTGGACCTGTCCTGTCTTTAGGCTTTCTTTTATCCCATATTGCCTAGTTTTGTTTTCTGTCTTACTCTCTTATCCTTTAAAAGAGAGAGCATTGTATTTTGTTTTACACATCAAATAAAGATTTCTCATTCTATAATTAGGTGTTCTTAACATTGTTTGAGAAGAGACCTAGGAAGCACAAAAATGGGATGCGACAATTTTTAGAAATATAGGACACAGACGTGGCGTTGTCAATAAACACACACACACACACACAGAGTTAAGCTGGAATACACTCGAGTGTATCAGAGACGCTATACACCTCAACCGTTTTCCATCATCTAACAAATTATTTTGAAAATCTAAACCATTCATCTTCTTAAAGATATTATAAACATACTATACAAAAATTGAGCTCATTTGGACACTTATAGGTCATGCATCTAAAGGAGGTAAAAAGTATACATTTTAAATTAGTTTTGTGTGTCGATTTTGCTATCCTTGGATGAGTGACTTACGTTCATCCAAACGGGCTCAAATTTTGTATGTGACCTATATTATTGTAGAAATGAAGATGAATGGATTATATTTTGCAAAAATATGGTGTAGACAGGTAAACAACATTGGGATGTACGGTGTGATCTGTACACTCGAGTGTATTCTAGCCTGACTCTCTCTCTCTCTCTATATATATATATATACATATATACATATATATATACATACATACATATATACATATATATACATACATACATACATACATATATATATATATATATATATATATATATATATATATATATATATATATATATATATAGTCAGGCTGGAATGCACTCGAGTGTATCCGGAGCAGAATACACTCAAGTAGTTTTTCATGATGCAATATTTTTTTAGAAATCTAATCCGTTGATCTTCTTAAACATCTTGTGAATAGCTCATATATAAAATTTGAGCCCATTTGGACATTTATAGGTCACGTTATAAAGACCACAAAAATAATGCATTTCAAATTAGTTTGGTGCGTCGATTCTGTTGCCTTCGGATGAGTGACTTACACTCATCCAAATGGGCTCAAAATTTGTATGTAGCCTAGTTATAGTATGACTATGAAGATCAATGGTTTACATTTTGCAAAAAAATAGCCTTAATATGCAAACACAACTTGAGTGTAGCACGCGATCTGTACACTCGAGTGTATTCTAGCCTGACTCTCTCTCTCTCTCTCTATATATATATATATATATATATATATATATATTCAAATATCTAGTCCTTCCAGTCTCCATTTCTTATGCAGAGCAACCCTAATTTGATCACCATTCAACCAACCAACATGTAGTACCCATAAGAAATTAGAAAACATTGGTGCAAGAATGTGTTGAAGGAAATCTTATGTAATTGAAATAAATTTAGGTAGGAAATGGAACATATTACAGCGAAGTTGAGTTGGATTTTTTTTCTTGAAAAGTTGATATCTCTTTGTTTGAGGCTAAAGAGCTTGCATATGAATTAGACAACTATGCATATAGCATTCACCGCCAAGCCCTATATCACAGGCTTATCACCCATAGCAGGAACATCACGTTATAGCTGTATATCATCCATCGTTGTGCTTCATGGGATGAATAAATATTAAAATCTCGTGAAAGGGTCTGGAGAAGGTTATTACTACTATGCAATTCAAGATATAATCTCAACTTGTAGACTTATTCTTGAAACCGTTGAATGGATGCTGGGTAAACTCTTCTGTAGCACAATTAACATTCATGGTATATTTCTCTATAGTATTGCAGATGTTCATGGGTCTCTCTATAAAAGTAACTATCAACATAATTAGAATAAAAAGATGGCCCGTATAGGTTGTCCGGGCTTTGGATTTGTTTTAATGAGCTTATTATAGTGTGGCCTGCTTCCCTTTTGAGCGTGTTCTAAATTTCTGTTAGGTACTAGACTACGGTCGAAGTAAAACTTGAATACTGCTAGAGACATGTCCATGTTCTCTTGTCTTGCTAATTAGATAAGCCTTCATTTGCTCTCTTTTAAACATCCTTTATGTCTATTCTTGGGACACGTTATATGTTTACTAACATTAATTGTTTTCTGGATTGTTTTTTAATTGTAATAGCATTCATTTCTCCTTTTATATATTATACGTGAAAAATGAACATGAAAGGTTACCATGTCTATAAACATCAGTTAACTGTCTTCTGCAGATTCTTGTGGATATAATAACGACCATCAGTAATATATTGCCAACTCATATAATCGATACTCATGGAGTTTGGGCAATTGGCATATGTGAGACCATTCGAGTAGAAAATCCCAAGGTTGCAAGGGGGCTCATAAAAGTTGCTGTCCAATTAAGATCATCTTTGGATGGCCTAGATTTTGCACAAGCTCTGGCCACTGAACTAGCAAAAGTTCTTCAAATGGACGTGACAAGTTCGTTACAGAAATCAGATGCTTATCCCATCATCAATCGATACACTGCCACAGGAATTGCCTCTGAATTACTGTCGTTGGTAGAATCTGTTATTACTGATCTAGACTGGAGTTTATCAAAATTGAAAGTTATGGCCACAGCCGATCTTGAAATGGGGGACAATAGATCGGAACACAAATATGGGGAGAAGACACATGGTTTGATTTTAGAAGAAACATTGTATTCAAGATCAGAAGCATTAGTTAAGCTGATGTCCTATTTTACTTCTATGAATCTCAAAGGTGCTTGTGGATCCTGCAATGTTACAACGTTGTCTTATAACTTTTTAATTGACAGTGATTAATACAGTTGTTTTCTGTAGATCCTCTGAGTGAACAGTTACTGAAGCTGACTGCAAAATTTTACAAGATGCTATCTTGCTTGACCAAGCTCCAAATTGCTCCTAGAGGATGCAAACAACTTTACCCTGCTCAAAAGTTCCAGAAGTTAGTGGAAGTAACCTGCAGGAAGCTCACTGCGCCGCTCTATGAGTTTGTCGCTGTTATGCAAACGGTGTGATATTTTGCAATCATTTGTAGACATTTTCACATCATCTTATTCCAATTTAATTATGTTTCCTTTTTTATTTTGTTATGCTTTATCATGCAGATCCAGAAAGACAGTCGACAAACTAAAGGAATAATTAACAAGATAAAGAGGGAAAACAAATGCATTCCTGATCTAATTTATTACATTGAAGATTATGAGAAATATCTTATCAAATTGAGTAAACTGACTAAGGTAAATCTACTGAGGCATGCCAAGCGCAGCACTGCAAGGGACTTCAAAATAGTAGAACCCAGGCAAACTGGTGAGCGGGAAGAGAGGCCTGCTGAGGAACAAGCACATAGCCCTGCTAATGCTGCAGTACAGGAGAATGAGTCTGGTGAGGACTGTGAAGGTCTGGATGATAATCATGAAGTGTCTCCAGAGGAGGAAATTGAAGAGGGCAATGATGATGGATTGGAAGTTGAGGATTCTGATTCTGATAAGGAAGCGGGACGTGTAATTTCAAACAGGAAAAAACACAAATGACAAATGTTGTACATGATTCTGACGACGAAGTGTAAAGTTAATACAGCCATGCATGGTAGCAGTTACTTGTTATCTTGCTGTCTAAGCTTTATCCTTATGTGGAGTTAACTAAACCTTGAAACAGTCTAAAAGTAGTCATCCTCTCATACAGGCTGCAACTGCCTATCTTCTTTTTCAGCTTGCAAATATAACCTTAATGAGCGTTGGTCTTCCTTTTGTTTATGACTATTATAAATATTGGCATGAAGTTGAAAAAGGGAAAATTGATAGTTCAACTGTATGACAAATTTTCTTGATATAACAGCCATATGGCATATTGTTAGTCATCCTGAAAGTAAAAGCTCTGCTTCCCATTTTTTGGGACAAAAAGAACTATAAAACGAGGGAATGTAAACATTAAAGAAAACACAACCCGAGTTGGGATTTCGGTGGTAGAGGCCTTTAATCAAGTTAATTTTAATGTTTCTGAGATGGCGGCGTATAAGATACATCATGCGCTGTACACTGGGATTTTGGACCATTGTGCATGAAGCATGATGATGAAATAGTGGCGGTTAGGAAGCTTATTAGAATGCAGTGGATTTTTTTAATAATAAAAAACCAATAGGGAAAATAAATATTCTGCCAGATAGAGCTATATTTTGAAAAAGAAGATTGTCAGTTGAACTCAGGTTCACTGGACAAGTCTTCAAAAATTCCTCTGTTGCTGAACTGGAGTTTGAACTTTGTACATTCAATTGTAGAGAATACTCAGGGTATATGTTCCTTTTCCCCTCACGTGTTCTATCTTTACGGAATATGAAAATTTGTGGCTCTTTCGTCTCACTCCGTAATCCATATTGTTGAGGTTTCCGAATGAGCTTCTCTTGACCTTATACATTCTTGCGTAAACTCTTATTCTCCTAGTGTAAACTATTTGCCAATTGCCTGTTTTGTTTTGTAATCACCTACAAGTAACATCTAGATGCAATAATCAGCTGTCAACAGTTTCACTATTGAACTCCCGTGTGTAAACATTTAGCTTCATATTGCATAGACCTGAACATGGATGTGTGTGTGGGGATTAATTTTTCTTATGGTTTTGTAACATGCTCAAATATAATTATTTATTGTCTTACATTTCAACAATATGATTTTGATACAGGAGCACAATCACAATCTGAATATAGAATACGACTTTTTTGGCAACTCAAAGGAAAAAGAACTCCTCGCAGGGTTACTTTACTTTTACCTGACAGTTCAACCGAGTTTCCAAGCACAATGAGCGGGGATTAGTTAGTCATACAACACCACACCTTGCTTACATCATGAAAATTGGATAGAGATTAGCCACTGCCCTGTATCTGCGCATCATTATCCTCAAAGCTAGATACACGCTCGTGTTGGGCATTAGTTTATAGGATGACTGGCCTGTGCCTATAGAAGATCATCGTGACACTCTCGCAGAAATACTTTCCATGTTTGTAGGAGTTTTCGAATGTGATTGAAGAAAACAATTGAGACACATGAATTCCTAGAATATTTGGTTCCTTTGACGCACCAAGACTCCTCCAAATAGTTAGGCTTGGGACCTGTAATAATGATTACTTGATTTAGGGTTAGGACTTGTCATAATGATACATTGATTCATGTACTACACCACAACAAAACCTCATGTTAGATGCATTTGCTGCTAATTGAAATATTCTTGATAAGAGTCATGACACTTGTATAGAAAGAAACATTTTCCAATCAAACTTCATACTAAAAGTTCTTCTTACATCAAAAAAATTTGTTTGAGTTATTAATGAGGTCATTTGGGCGTAGCAACTTGGTACACTTAAAATTCGAACTAGATGTGAAACCTGCTTATATCCACATCTGTATGCTCCTCTTTGCACACTTCTGTTCCAATACTTGAATGATTTCTCTATAACTCAACATTTTGGAACTAATAAACATTTTTTTTCAAATGTCCATCTCAGTTAGAGAATAACATCATATTTTCACCAGAATGACCATTTGTATCACAAAAGAAGGCCTTTTGTTCTTGCACATAACAATACCTCTCTGCTTTGCAAATGTCCCTTTCAATGACATGAAATCTCGTATGCACCATTTGAGCAAGAAGCTATTAGTGCATGCTGCAATAACAACTTCACTTAGCATTTAATTTTATTTTATCTTTTAATAATCAAAAGTGTGTTGCACCGTCCCACTATATAAAGAAACCATAGAAATTCACATTAGCTGCAACTTTTAGGTGTACCTTTGAGTATGACAAAAAGCTAAAAGAAAGAAATAAACCAAGACAAAAAAGGCTATGGCCTCAAGGCCATTAAATCATCCATGGCGTTTTCCATAAGGTATTAAATTTCTATTTTTATTCTTAAAAATCCTCCTATTTCTTTCACACCAAACGCCATATAATAAATTCAATTATTTGAAATTGAGGGTTTTGGCTATGCCATTAAACTAGATAAGGAGGAAGCACTATAAAAATGTTCGGACTCGACATCTCGCTAGAAAATTCACATTGAAAAGCACATGATGCATATCCTCAGAGTCAGTAGAAAAATAAATGAAAAATGGGAGAAAAATAGAAGCCTCATCTCCATGCATCAAGAAAACATCTCCATGCATGGAGTTGAAAATGCCTAGATTGATTGTGCAACTAGGCCCATTTGGCCCAATTAGTTTGGTCCTGCTGCAAATTGATTGAAAACCAAGTAAGTTGGAGTTTTTGGGGATCACGAACAACAAATAGATATGTCATTGTCTTCCAACAAGGGGAGTAGTCTCTTTGAGGAGCTTGAGACTCATCATCCTCTCTTATTAGGGATTGTCCTTCTCAAGTTAGAAATAATGTCTGCAACATGGCAAGCAATGTCGTTGCCCAAGTGGAGAATAAAGACTTCATCAACCTTCTAAAAAGAGGCCTCTCTAGATTCCATGGGTCAATCCAAGATAGTAGTCTTCTTCCATTCCCAACAATGAAACATGTATGTCGAAATAACCATTTTTGATAGATCTTAAGTTTCCTCCATAGCTAAGGGGAATTCAAATCATCTGAAGCCCTCAAAGAGGAAGTTTCTATAAGTATTTCTTACACAACCATTTTAACCAAAGAAAATCTTTTTTTTGTAACAATGAATCAAGCATTCTTTACAAGACACACAAATGCCGTCTCTCTAATATTACATATTCTTAATCCTTCTTATTTTTTGGGTTTGAAAGATATTTCCCCTGAAAGATAGTGGATTTAGATGTGTTGCCTCATATGGATTGTCAAACATATCTTACCTACTTCCATGATAGTGACTAGTAGGGGAAAAGCTACCAGACTACATAGATGGTAGGCTACAAGGGTGGATACAATTATCTCTACTCTACCTACCAAGGAGAGGAAACATGTCTTCCACTCTTAAAGTTTTAGTCTTTAGTTTGTCTTAGTAGGTAGAACGTTACTTTAGTGAGGCAACTATGCCATCCCTAAGTATGTTTTTAAGTAAAGAACGAAAAGAAATGCCAAGGGCTTCGTTTATGGAACCGGTGGATGTGGATTTTCTCATGAAGGTTGACTTTTCATTGGATTAGTTTTTGCCTGATATGAACCAAAATGTTAACATAATGCCTAGTCCCCTCTATGGAAAATCATTAAGTCATAAATAAATAGAAGATGAGATGACCCTAAATCCTTTTGAGACCCTTAAAGTTGAGATTTGCTTTCTCTAATAGCTGCAGAAAGCATGGTAAAGATAGTCCATGTATCCTTAAAAAGGTAGGGAGTCGTAGGTCTCGTTGATGAATACCAGTGAATGGTTTAAAATGAGATGCCATATTATGGTTTATGAGGACTTAAAAGCTAGAAGAATCTAGTCACTCTTCAATCTAGTGGATTTGACTTTTTATGAACTTGCATCCTATCTAGAAACATAAAGGGGGTAGAACCTATATAGAGAAGCATTTTCTTGTTTAAGTAAGATATAATGCACATTCTTGAATATCCTCATTCTTCTCAAATAATGAGACAATTTCATTATAAAGGAGTACATCGTTACTAAAAAGTTTTCCTTCCATAGATTCAGTTTGGTGTGAGATGATGTAAGTAGGCAGACAAGGTCAAAGTCTATTTGAGAGAACTGACAAGATTATCTTGAGGATAAAATTGCATAGTGATATAGACCTTCAATATATGACTGATATATCATCCTTAATATTAGGTATTAATGTAGTGCACACATGACTAATTCCTAAATAATTCTCCATTGTAAGAGAAGATTTGGACGGCTTTGATAACATCTAAACTTATTATATGCTAAACTTATTTGAAGACATTTGCATGGAATCTGTCTAGTCCCAATGCTTTATATTAGAGACAAAGGATTTGACAACGATTATAATTTATTATTTGGGTGAGACTGTCTCTTTGTTATTCATCAATAGGTTTAAGAATATCCCAACTATTGCCTCATCTATGAGGGTGGTGATCAAAGGTATTGGATAGTTGCTCATAATTTTTTCTTGGTCTAGGATTTGACCACTTGTTCATTATATATATATATTGATTATGTATTGAGATTCATTTAGTATGATTTATTCTTCTTTAGGTTTGAATGCATGCATAAAACAATTGGTGATCTTATCTTCATGTTGCATTCACTGAAACCTAGATCTTTGACACTAAGAGAGTTTCTTCTTCTAGGATGACTTACAAAGGCTATCTTAATTTATGGATGACCATATTTTTATAAAATATCACCAAGGAGTTGTAGTCTGATGTGCTAATCGAGCGTCCTCTTCTTTTACTTAGCATTTTCCTCTGGGTTGGCAATACTTGATTTATTGCATTTAGATAAATAAAATATTACCTCATTTAGTTTTTGATAAGTTTCTAATGCGAGGACCACTTAATAGTACTTCCAAGCTTAAAAAAATACAAGGGATGTTCATAGAGGTATCATGTAACATCCTCGATTCTGCTTCCCAAAACCCTGAGGGGACAAGAGGACAAACTCTAAAAACTTTAATGATGTGCCTCAGGCACAATTAGGTTTTTGATATATATAATTCCCAATTTTTGACACACTCTAATAACACGATCCACAAGTGCACGACCTTGAGATATGGTATAGGATCATTGCAACTCAGGATTGTTCCACATGGAGCAAAGAAGGCACTAGAGCTAGGTTGCTTCTTTATGTCTCTAGAGTGGAGAGTTATAGTTTTTCGTATTTAAAAGATCGGTTTTGGTTAATCTAAGGGGATATGAAACTAAGAGAACAAGATGAAAACTAAGTTAATTCCAGAATTAGGTCTAAAGACCAAGCCAAGAGAGAGATCATCACTATACTAAGCAAGAGAAAGCAATTAAATTGAAGTAATAGTGGAAATCCTAAATTATCAATTAAACTAGAGCAATTAAACACACAAAGAAATTCTACATTAACTAAGCAAACAACCAACCAAACAACTAAAAAATAAAAACTAGGCTAACTAACTCTAACTAGAGAAATTCACAAATTAGCTAAGAAATTAACACTAATGAAAGTAGAAGATAGCTAAACTAGTATGTAACTAAGAAATTAGGGTTTTTACAATTAATTACTGGAGTGGTCCATTTGGGTATGATACTAATCTACCATATAACTAGGGACATATGCACATATTCAATAGTAATGTGACCAAAAAAAATAAGCATATGGAGATGACATTAAGAGTCATATCCTACTAGATGGCCATGGGTGGCATACAATATGTAAAGGGGAACTAGTCCCTATCACACTCTATCCAACATTATGAGGCTCAATTGACTAGGGATATGTAATCCTTGGTCTATATCAACCCTAGTTTAGGCCTCTAAACATGGTTCTCCTCACCCACTTGGTGGCACAAGGGTGGTATAAGAGATAGGGGGATGTATTTCACTCCCTATGATCTCCAATCTAACCTCTAGTTAGGCTCTCTGCCAAAGAGAGGAAAGACACACACTTCCATACTTAGGTCTCCCACTAGGGTTAGTAGAATAATGGGTTTTGGCAAAGAAAGGAATTTAGCCAAGGTTCCACTAGGGAACTTGGAAGTTTTCCCCTCAAAAGCACAAAAATCCCTCTTTTCTCTATACTTAGGTGGTTCCATAGCTCAAGCAACCAAAGAAAGAGATAGGGAGAGAAAATAATATATAACATGGCACCAATAAGAAATATAGACCATTTTACAAGAACATCCCCCAAAATTATATAGTATAAAAGTGACATAATTCCCCCCAATCATCCCAGAAGAGGGGCTTAGCTACACATAGTCAAAGAAAGTACAAAAGAAGGGGAAGAAGAAGAGTAGAAAGCAAGGGATGATGATGTAGGATCCTCCTTCATCACCTTCATCCATAACAAGTTTAGCTCCTCACTCTTCTAGGGGTGAATGGCACAAAAATGTGGTGGAGAATGGTCAGAACCCTAAAAACTAGGGTTTTAAGGTGGAAGGTGAAGTTGGTAGGTGGGGAGTAGTGTTGACCTAATAGTTATACATTGTCCATATTTTAATGATGACTTAACCATTCTATTTGTATGGATCTAATATGTTTGTTTGAGATCAATTTCTAGTATTAGGTACATGAAAAGAATGAATTCAAGCAAGCCCTAACTTGTCGAAAAACACGCCAAAATCAATGCAAGTACACTTTTATGGAAAAGGCCTTAAATCCATTTAGACAATTTTGTAAATTGCCTGTATTGATGCTATGACTTGTAACTAAGCTGAGAAAAATATAAAATGCACTTAAAATGAATGTTTAAACAATTTTATATCATTTATCAAATTTCATCACAGGTTACTTTGTCGGTCAACTTTGTCTTGGAGATAACTCGACAGATAAGATGTGTGGAGCTTGATAAATCCTAGGCTCGACCGAGTTTGTCTTGGTGACAACTCGAATGATACACAACACACACAAAATAATTTTAAGCACCCGATTGAGTTTCATCTAGGATATACTCGATATAAATCAAAATTACTTTGTCGCATAGTGCTATTGATCAAATTACCTTTATGGAAACTCGATCAATAACACTGTATGGAAAAGTGCAAAAAAGTGTTTCTAACCGTTAGTGTTGCAAAAAACTAAAAAATGTATTTGTTGCAACATGCCAAATGGCTAGAATACATTCCTGATTGCATCTACTGGCTAGTAGACACTCCCAACTATAAATAGGGGCTCTTGGATTTCATTATAAGTTTTCCTTCTTTGCTCCTTGCTATAGTTCAGTGGTTTTATCTACTAAGAGCCCCTTTCTATCTCAAGCTTTCTACAAATTTGCATCAATCTGAGTATGACAGGCTTTTTGTGAGAGAGTTGCTCCATTGCACACCTTGTGAAGATCTCAACTTCCCCTTCCCAATCTATTTTCGCAAAGCAAAGATGATGAAAGCTTCTCCTTGGTGAAGATGAAGAAGAAGGATGAAGATCCAAGAGAAGAGTGGGTAATTCCTTTAAGACCAAAGAGTTTTTGTAGGAGTAGATCTTCTTGGTGAAGGCAGCCCGCTCGTTGCAAAAGTGGGAAAGTCCTTGTGAAGGTAGAAGACTCTTTCTCTCGGATGGCTAATTCCTTATAAGGTTATTGGCTGCTTTGATATTTAAAGGAATGCTAGGTACCCTTGACCTTGGAATAGGGTTGTCATATTGTATCTCTTTTAATAGAATATAAGAAGTGTACAATGGTTGTAAATCCTAGAGATTGACCTCCCTAGGTAGTGGATAGTTTGGAGTTTGGAAGCACTATGCATAGATTGTGTTCTAGTGCTTTTCAATATCCCCTCACCCTTATAAAGTTTGCTTAGTTGCAATCAAATTCCATATACGCAACCATACATCGTGATATAATTTGAAGATCTAATGGATTTGGTTTTAGTGTTTTAGTTCTATTCACCCCCTCCAGAGCCCTTCAATCCAACAAGTGGTATCAGAGCTAGTTTTCTCCAACCAAGTTCTCCTACGAGATGAGAAGATGGGTGAGAATCTATTGGGGTCCCTTAACATAGAAGGTGGATTCTCTATGTGTCCTCCCATATTCAATGACAAACTTCCTCTATGGGAGGAGACAGATGTAGTTCTACCTTCAAGGGATGAGCTACAAGATGAAGAGTGTGGTTTCTGCTCCATACAAAGAATCATAGGGAGATTTTGCTGCTTGGAATGAAGCTTCCATGAAGAAACATCAACTAAACACCAATGCAATAAGCATCATCTATTCATCCCTCACTCCCACCAAATTCTACCAGATCTTTGTTTGGGATACAACTCATGAGATATAGGATACTCTTTGTTCTACCTATGAAAACACTAAAAAGTCAAGGAGTCAAAGGTATACATGTTCAACAGACTTCTTGAAAACTTCAAAATGGGAAGGAAATAAAGGATTGTTGAGATCAAAATTATTGTGAATGGGCTTGCGGAATTGGGACAACCCATAGACCAAGGGATGGTCAACTCAAAGATTCTTAGATCTCTTCCCAAGAGGTGGAAATCCAAGGTGACCTCCATTGACGAAACAAAGATACTTGATGATATTCCTACAAAAGAACTCATTGGGAATCTCCAAGTCTTTGAAGTAAGGCTTGACACTCAATACGAAGAAGAAAAGCTAGAAGAGAAGGAATCCAAGAAGATAAAGGATGCAAACTTCAAAGCTCAAGTGGAAGCCATAGTAATTCAATAACAACTTGCTTTTGGATCTACTCCTCCCTCTAGTGAAGATGAATCCTCTAGTGATCTTGAAGCTCATTACTACTGGGTAATATGGCATCAGATAAGGCAGTGGAAACAAAAATTTTACTTGCCATATTCCCCTTAGACAGTAGATCATGATAACAACTATGTAATGAGAAAGAGGGTTGCAAGGTTTATACTTAGTTCTAGAGCAAGTCCAACAACTATCCCTCGTTGCAATGTGCTTCTCTCTCAATTCGCACCTAGACGACTATCAGTGGCAACCTCTTGGTTGATCACCATACACGGCGGTTGACTGTGTCCTCCTAGTGGGTGGCAACAATCTCCTCGCCTCTATAGTAGTCCACATGGACCATAAGGAACTCCCGTAGTTCTAGATGAATGGACAAGGAGTTGTCCCTTCTAGTCAGCATGCTAGGGCCAACTTGCTCTCCCAATTGTTCTCCCTTGCTATCCCTCCCTTTGATGGGTAGGACTTGCTCAGGTTCTCACATTACCACAATTGTGAGAAGACAAAAATCGTCAGAGCTTATTTTTATGTCTCTAGAAAGCCTTGAATACCCCTCTATTTATAGGAGGGTCACGGTCAGTATTTCTAGTTTGAGTGGGAGTTGAAGAGATGGAATTTCATGAATTTTCCAAAACCTGCAAACGTTGAACCGGTTAGTTCATTGCTGAACCGTTCCATTTCATATGTGAGATGATCAGTTCAACTCTTGATCCAGTCATTCCACTATGTTTCCCAATCACAATTGTATAGGCAATTAATATCTGATTAATGCAAAACATGACGTCAACAATCAAACCTTAATCCAATCGTATTGATCAACCAAACATTTGGTTCAACACTTGAGCCAATCAGTTTACTTGCTGAACTGGTCATTTTAGAATCATGATTTCCTATCTTGGTTCAAATTGACATGACACTTGAATCGATCAGTTCACCACTTCAATCGGTCAGTTCACAGTCTAGTCAGTCAATTTTCCAAATATTGTTGCTTAAATTGAATACCTAAATACTTTAGTAATAAAGTTAAACATCATTCATGAATAAACTCCTATTCCAAGTGTATCCTATGTGTGTGACCCTATAAGTTCTAAGTGCATTGTAACTGAATTATGACATCACAAGCAATGAGTGTTATATATCAAGATATCATTGCTACCCAAGTAATCCAAAAGTTGGAGAACAACTTCAACCTACAATCTGTGATTGGTGTTACAGTGATCACATAGCTCCTTTGTCTTTGATATCCAGATTAAACTTGAGGCATGGAATCGTCATCCTCTTCAACATTCAATCCATGTTCCTTGAACTAGAGCAGATTGTCTGAGATATATGTAAGCTCAATATCACATATTGACTCACATGAGCATGGCCATGCATTTCTTAGTCTCACTTATCAAGTGTCTGGGATATCATACTCTTATAGAAGGGACAAATCCCATCCACATAACTCACAATCATCCCCACGTGTCACATGCACCTGAGCACCACCTTTATGGAAGCCCTTATTGAAGGTCACAGTGGATGATGTCAAAGTATATCGAACGACATGTGATGAGTGTAATGATTTCAGGTCTAAGAACCACAATCACCACCATCACTATGAGAGCTAGTTTTGACTACCATTCTATGGTCTCCATGTATCACTCTCATAGTGGGTTTTTCTGGTACACTATTCTCTAACATATACCTATGTGTTTGGTTTGATATCACAGATCATGACTGGTGAGATTATGTCATCAACCAACACTCACTCTAGCCTTATGTATTAATGTTGTCTATTTTGCTTTCACAGTAACATCTGATTAGGGACATAACATGAATACATGTACTCTTATCATACATAAGATCTCATTGTCCAGGTCTGAAACCTAAAGACACATGTCATTGAGTATCATTATTCTTTAGACATTTATTTTGTTACATCATTATATCATGACTAAATAAAATAAAATAAATAGAATTACCTTTTATTATTATAAAATCTTTACAAGATATGCCATTACAATCATCATATGATTGGCTCTCTGGGCATACATACCCACAATTACTCCAAAGGAAAACAATTCAAGGGAAAGCTCTCCTCCTCCTCCTCTACTCCTAGATGCTATGAATGTGGACAAAAAGTACATTACAAGAATGATTTTCCCAAGGCAAAGAAGTCCCATCACAAGAGCAGCTCTAAGAAGGAGGACTACAACAAGGAGAGGAAAATAAAGAAGAGGGAGAAGAAATAAAGAAGAGGTAAAGATGTTGCCCCTGCTGCTTTGGAGGAGTCTTCCTTAAGTGATTCTAGATTAGATGAAGGAGAGTGTCATCTTTCTCTCATGGCCTCAACAAGTGAAGACATAGGTGAGGTAAGTGATGCAAGTGAGATAAGTTTGAATGAACTTTCTAAAGATTCTCTCATTGATACGATTCATGCTTTCTATTCTTATTACTCTAAGTGCAAATCTAAAAAGAAGATATTAGGGAAAATCATAGATGATCTATATGCTAGAATTGAAATTCTTCAACAAAATGAAAAGATTCATCTTGATAGCATAGACACTTTGCAAGGACAATTTATTGATCTAGAACTTTAATATAATGGTGTTGAAATTGAAAACGGTGTTTATCTAAAGAAAATCAATGATCTTAAAGATCAAAATCAAATCTATGTTGATGAACTTGTTATGATAAGAACTGGAAATGCTAGTCTTCTTGCTAAAGTAAATGATCTTGAATCTAGACCTATTTTTTCTAGTAAAGAAGTAGACAACTTAAGTCTTGAAAAAGATCCTTATTTGACTAAAACCCTATATTTGGAGGCTGACCTTTTGCATGCTCAAGATGATCCTAGTCTTATATATAAAATAATAACTCTTAGTGATGATAACCATTTACTTAGAGAGACCTTGCAAAAATTCCTCAAAGGGAAAAAGTCCCTAAATGAAGTCCTAGATCACTCTACCAAACAAGTGGGTATGAGATATGAGGGATCCCCTAAGAACAAAGGGAAAGGTAAGAAAAAGAGAAAGGGACCTCCAATATACCATGGAGAGACTTCCGACTCTAAGGCATCTATGGTTTGCTCTCATTGTAAGTGTGATGATCATTATTCTTCTTTTTATCCTTACAAGAAGAAGGGGACCAACCCAAAAATTAAATGGGTCCCCAAGTTAACTCTAGATCCTAAAGTTTAAATTGGGCACCGACATCTCCTTTATATGTAGGATAAAGGAAAATGTATTGTTGATAGTGGATTCTCGAAGCACTTGACCAGCGATAGAGACCACTTCAACACTCTCACAAAAAAGAAAGGAGGTTTGATGACTTTTGGGGATAAGAAGAAAGGTAAACTAATAGGTGAGGGTGATGCAGGTGATTCACTATGTATAAAGAATGTTCTTTTTGTGCATGGCCTACATCACAATAATTAGTGATAGTCAACTTTGTGATAATGGATATCTTGTTCTCTTTACTTTTCATTAGTGCTTGCTTCCAAATTCCCTCTCCTATAGTTTCATATATAAGGTAACTAGAAGTGTAAATATTTATATTATTATTCTTAGCTCTCTTAAGCCTATTCTTGGTAAATGCCTAGTATTTAATAAAAATGATGTATCTTTGTGGCACCGTAGGCATGTTCATGTAAATATGCATTAATTGAAGAAGTTGAGAAAAAAGTACTTGGTCAAGGGACATCCCAAATTGGATTTTGAGAAGGATGAGGAATGCAAACCTTGCACACAAGGAAAGTAAACTAATTATTCCTTTATTTCTAAAGGATTTCTTAGCACCAAGAGGGTTCTTGAGCTTCTTCACATTGATCTATTTGGACCAATGAGAACTCAATCACTTTGTGGTAGTAAATATTGTCTTGTGATTGTTAATGATTTCTCCCGTTTTACATAGACTTTCTTTTTGGTTTCAAAAAGTGATATGCTTGATATCTTTTTGGCTTTTTGCAAATAAATTGAAAAAGCTTCTTGCTGAATCATGTCTATCCGTAGCGACCATGGGGGAGAACTTGAAAATGACTTATTTGAAATTTTTTGTGAGAAATCCGGTTACATTCACAATTTTTCTTCCCCCACACACCTCAACAAAATGGAGTAGTTGAAAGGAAGAATAGGTATTTACAAGAAATGGCTAGAACAATGTTTTTAGAGTATGACACTCTCAAGAAGTTTTGGGATGAAGCCATTAGCACCGCTATGAGTTATGACATGGTAGAAAGCCTTCAATCAAATTCTTTCATAGGTTTGGTTGTCCATGTTTTGTTTTAAAAACCAAAGACTCTCTTGATAAGTTTGACACAAAATCTTATAAGGCTTTCTTTATTGGCTATAGCACTACAAGTAGATCTTTTAGAGTAGAACTATCTAAAGTAGAAGAATCTATCAATGTTAAGTTTATTGGGACTAACCCCTCTATTTCCAAGAATATTGTGAATGATGATGTTGTAGATGAAGTGATTCCTAGATTGAAAGAATTCAACATCAATAATAAAGGAAAGAGATGGTTGAAGATGAAAGACCAAAAGAGGATGAAAAAAAGGATCCTACTACCTAATTTTCTAAAGATCATCCAAAAAAACTCATCATAGGCTTTCCATTTGAACGAGTGGAGACACGACATGCTTTCAACAAAGAACAAGCCAATAGTGCCTTCATTTTACAACTTGAGCCCAAGAACGTCAAAGAAGCTCTTAAAGATGATGAATAGATCCTAGAAATGCAAGTGGAACTGGAACAATTTGAAAAGAACAAAGTGTAGACTCTAGTTACAAGACCAAGTTATAGAAAGATCATTGGCACAAAGTGGGTCTATTGGAACAAGCTTGATGAAAGCAGTAAGGTGGTAAGAAATAGAGCAAGGTTAGTGGCACAAGGTTATAATCTACAAGAAGGTATTGAATTTGATGAACCTTATACTCATATTTTTAGAATTGAATCAATTAGAATGCTACTTGCCTTTGCTAGTCATAAAAATTTCTTGTTATATAAAGAGGATGTTAAAAGTGCATTTTTGAATGGTAGAATAGAGGAGGAAGTCTATGTGGCTCAGCCTCCCAGCTTTGAACATGACAAGCTTACTAACCATGTTTATTTGTTACAAAAATCTCTTTATGGTCTCAAACATGCCCCTAGAGATCGGTATGAAAAGCTGAAAAACTTTTTGATAGATAATGGATATGTCACGGGAAAAGTTGATTCTACACTCTTTCTTAAACACACTTCTAATAATTTACTTATTATTCAAATATATGTTGATGATATCACTTTTAGAGGGATTGATCTTGATCTTTGCAAGGAGTTTAGTTCTCTTATGCAGAGTGAATTTGAAATGTGCATGGTTGGGGAACTCACATTCCTCCTTGGTTTTTCAAATAAAGCAAACAAAGGATGCTCATCAACCAAGTTAAGTACACAAGTGAACTCTTGAAGCTCTTTGGGATGGATAACATGAAGCCAATGGATACTCCCATGTACAACACCGCCAAACTTTATAGAGATGAAAAAGGCGAAAAGGTTGATGAGAAGCTCTATAGAGGTATGATTGGTAGCTTACTATACATAACTGCCTCTAGACCTGATATCATGTTTAGTCTAGACTTGTGTGCTAGATTTCATTCAAGTCCTAGAACATCTCATCTTATAGTTGTTGATAGGATTTTAAGGTACCTAGACAAGACCCAAATTTTTTTGACTATTGTATCCTAAGTCAAGGGACTTTACTCTTACAGCCTATAGTGATGCAAATTATGTTGGGTGCTTAATTGATAGAAAGTGCACAAGTGACACTTGATTCCTCCTAGGACCATGCGTGGTTTCTTGGTTCTCTAAGAAACAAAACATAATAGCTCTTTCAACTACCGAGGCTGGATACATCGTATTTAGAAGTTGTTGTGCCCAAGTCTATGGCACGGTACAAAATTAATGACACATGGTCTTTTTGATTGATTCTATTATCTTGGCTCATCCAAAATGGATATCTTACAATCTTGGGAATATCAATGAAATACTTTCTTAGCATACCCATAATATGAATGAAAATTCAGTTACTCTATGGATGAAGCAAATTATCCAACACTTTAACATTTTCTATGATGCTTCTCCTATCTATTGTAACAATACTAATGCAATCAATTTATCATACAATCCTATATTTCATAGTAGAGCTAAACACATAGAGGTCCACCATCACTTTCTTCGTGACCACATTTCTAAGAAAGATATCTATGTTACTCATGTGGACACCGAAAATCAACTTGCGGACATTTTCATTAAACCTCTAACTAGAGAGAAATTTACATTCATTAGATGAACACTTCTTATAAATACTCCTGATGATAATTCCATGCCTTATAGATAAGATGATCACTTATCTCTATGTTGTTGCTCATAAAATGCTTATCATGTGCTTGTTTGTGGTACAAATGCCAAGTTTCAATGCTTTATTTTTGGTTTTTTGCTATAAATCACAAACACTTCTTTTACCACAAAATAGTAACCAATGATGAGTAAAAAGTGCCTTTATAAGTTCAAAATACATGATAGGATAGAGAAATGCATTTATATAGTGGTCTACGACTCTAGAATTAAATTTCATATCTTGTTTACATACACCTTTGTTGTTCAAGTTTGTTTTGGGAAAACTCGACCGACAAGATGACCAATGACTAAATTGATTGCAGTGTCGGTAGAGTTTCCCAAATCACAAACTCGATTGACAACACTATTGTGCGGAAATATAAAAGGATTGTCGGACGATTTCCTCCCTTTCAACTATAGAAAATTAAGTGGAGTAGCCCTCCTTTATCTTCATCCTTAAACCCTAGATCCTCTCATACCTTCTCCTATCCTTTTCCAGCCTATTTCATCTTTCCTAGCCTTATCTAGCTAGTTGGATGGTTGCTTGTTGGTCTATCTTCACTCTTTTAGTGAGCGACTTCTTCTCTTCTCTCTTTTCTCCTCTCCATGATGTCCAACAGGAGAAAGAGGACTAGTCCATCTGGCATTCCAACCTCTTCTACATCTTCATGGCTCATAGGGTATGATGGTGCCTCCTCTATAAGTTCTCAAGCTATTGATAGATATAAGGAGTTTTTGCCTAGAAATCCCTATCCTTTTAGGCCCTTGCTAGAAAATAGAAATGAGTTGTTAAAGAGGTTAAGAAAGTTTTTGCAATGCAAAACCTAGGTGCATTATATGTAGAGAGCTCATGTTATTCATATTTCCAATATAGCATGAAAGTGGTCCATGAATTCTATTCGAATCTCACTTGGAACTACACAATCTTAGTGCCACCTCCTAACACCCAGGTCACCTAACATCATGATTGGGGGGATTCAGTTTACCATTTCTGAGTATTCTTTCAACAAATACTTATTAAATTCCTCTTACTCATATGATAGGATATCATCCTATCCCTAATACCAAGACCTCCTGAATCCTGAAGGTTTTTCAAGAGTTTTGATCCTGAGCTTTCCCTAACTGATATTCACAAACCCTAAATGTGGGCTCTGATCTCCAAACCATGGCATAAACACGATTAAAACGTAGCGGAAGCGAATCGGTAATCAGCGGAAGACAAAAATCACGGGAAATTAAAACTTTTCGAGATAAGAGCTTGAATCCATAAAAGCTTCTTTCATAAAGAGAGATAATTTGTTTACATCTCAGGATAATTACTTCTCGAGTAATTATATACATCAAGATACAAAATCTCAAGATCACTATACAAAAGACTCCAAGACCTGAGAGTACAGAGGACACATAGGACTGACTCTAACTACACCACATGGCAGGACAAATCTCCACCTGAGATTACTGCTGCCCCTGGTGTTGCTGCTGCTGAGACTGGTCACCTGTAGGTTGGTTCCTTCGTCTCCGACGTCCACCTAAAAAGTTGAAGCCTACGGGGTGAGACAATTATACATAATTGTCCCAGCGAGAGTTATAACTCTTCGCCAGAAGCTTTATTATAACATCAAAGAATATTTTAAGCAGTAAAGCCTTCAAAGCATTCTGTAACAGTTGCAGGTATAACAAGATCTCAACCATTTAGGAGATATGGAGAATATAAACACTATTGCAATGTAACATCAATCAACTAACTTGGAGTTATCTCTAACAAGTTATACTACATGGTTGATTATGTTTTACAAACAACATTATGCCCTGTGGAGATGAGGCTTACCACTCATACCCCAACTGATCGCTGAGAAGTCACATCAGTATCATACATAGGTCATTAAGAGAGCCAGATTCTCATGACCTTCACCTTCCTCAGTCAGTAAGAGGATCACTTGTAGGACATCTAGTCTCTCTACTACTATAGCTCACCAGGGTAAACTGGTCCTTCGCTATTCTAGAGTCACAGTGGCGTTCTGTACTCTCTTCTTCATCAGGAGGTTTCATGTTTACCTACCACTGATACGGATATCTGTGCTTTCTTCGTCATCAGGAGGTTTCATGTTTACCTACCACTGATACGATATGGAAATATAGTGAAGGATGGATGGATTACACATCTACATCACTTTCCCACACTAGGATGTAAGGTTCTACACATCCATGTACCCCACATACTCAAAAGTATGTGCTCCAGGAGTTCCCTGAGGAAAACCTGTTTCACCTTCATTTAATTTCTGACAATGATGGATCTATGATCAGGGCTCTACATTATACTTGATTAGTTAGGTACATTCAGTATTCTTTAACAGCATACATTGTTCTACAAATAATAACAATAGCATAGCAACTATAAAAGAAGAATACTAAATGTAAAAGGCCTAACTCATATCAATCATCATTTCTCATTATCCTCATCACAAGTCATCTCTAAGGCATGACCTTGATGGTATTCATGGCTCTCATAGCCCATTATCAGCATAGGATGCCACTGGCAAGGCATCAGATTACTTTACTTATTCATAAGGCTAACAACATGCCTTTAATGAATATAACATCAACATCCATACCTGGATATGATTACCCTCATATCAGAACCTGCATGGTTAATACATCTGATAAAGGTAATACAACAATAAGGAATGTACTTCCTACTCTTGTCATAAGAGTTAAATCTTTAACTCAAATCAAATAGAGTTTAATACTCAAAAGCATGCCATTACCCTTGAATTAGGGTTTACTATTCACATCACATGTCATCACCCTTGAATTAGGGTTTACTATTCACATCAAGGTGAATTAAACTCATAACATCATCATGTATGAGTAACATCTTCATTGATACTCTTGGATTAGTTAAAGGTTCACCATTTATCATAATTAGGGTTTCTATGATCTCACACAGGTGGATCATACCCTAATTATGCTCATTTCTGTGTATTGGGGATGCTTCAATTGAGTTTCCATTTAAAAAGGGTACTTTCTCTCTCTAGAAGTACTTTCTCTCTCTATAAGTACTTTCTCTCTCATCATAAGGTTAGGTGATGTCAACATCACTCTAAAACAGATTGGATTGAGGCATCATAGGCTAACATAGCCAAAAACATCATCATTATGTGATTAGAGTTACTTTCTCTCTCTAGGGTACTTTCTCTCTCTAGAAGTACTTTCTCTTTCATCATACTAATGGTTGATGGTAACATTAGACTAGATCAAGTTGGATAGAGTCATTATGACTAAAAACATCATTCTCATGTAATTAGGGTTTGAATTGAGCAAGGTATAACTCAATTGACCCTTTAGGGGTATATTGGTAATTTATCCCATTGATCATCATCATGGTCAAAACCCTTAGTCAAATAACCCCTTACTATCCTAGATTATCATTAGGGTTTGATTTAGGCATCATTGAACCATTTACATCATCAAATGATTGAATGAGGTAAACCTTGAATCACATTGATTGATTTCAATCATTAATCATCAATTGGATTGAGATTGGTTGAAAGTGTTGACCGTTTGCCCATTTTGACCCTCCAAGACCGCGAGCCCCCTTAGGCTTCAAGACCGCGAGCCTCTTCAAGGGTTCAAGACCGCGAAGCCTCCCATTGGTTCAAGTTAATGTTGAGACCGCGAAGACCAATTTGAGTTGAGATCGCGAGGGTCATGAAGACCGTTTGCCCTTCTTTGACCTCAGGACCGCAAGGCCCTTCGCGGTCTTGAGACCGCGAGCCTCCTCTCGGTCTTGAGACCGTGAGCCCCCTCACGGTCTTGAAACCGTGAGCCCTCTCACGGTCTTGAGACCGCGAGGCTCTCATGGTCTCAGCCGCTTGGTCCTTCAACAAGGCTCAAAGATGCAACCGATAATGTCAACCCATGTTGAAGCCCTCAAATGGTCAAAGCTATGTTGGCCACTTATGGATTTAGTCAATTAAGATTATGCTTGATCACTTGGTCATTCAATTGACCCATAATGGTTGAAATCGATTCAATTAGGGTTTATCAATGTTCACCCATCAACACTCAACAGTGTGCATCAACACAAGGTTGAACCCTTCAATTGAGCTCCAATTGGGCCCAAACTTGGCCCAAACGGTCTTGAGGTCATGTGGGTGGACCCCACATGGTATTGAGACCGTTTTCCCAAGATTGCATCAAAGTATAAGGTGATTTGATAGGGGTTGAACCATGATTGGACCACAAAACAGAATTTTGATTAAATTGATAACTTATTTGCAATTGGGTCCTCAATTGGTCAAATTACTCAACCCTAGACCTTCAAACGGTCTTGGGTGATTGTCCTCTCGGTCTTGAGACCATTTGGATGAGTTCCAAATGGTCTTGAGACCGTTTGCCCATCCAATTTTGGATTCTAGTGGAAATTCATCAAGGTTGAACAAATTGAGTTGATGATTATATCAATATTTAATTGCAATGTAAATTGGTATAAAAGTACCTTCAATTGGTCAACAAATCTTGACCCCAGACCTCCAAACGGTCTTGGTTGATTGCCCTCGCGGTCTTGAGACCGTTTGGTGACCCCCAAACGGTCTTGAGACCGTTTAGGTCAATCAACCCTAAAAACCCTAATTAGGTCACCATAATTTCAGTACTGATTTTACCTAGGGTTAGCCCTAGTATTCACCCTTCAACTCTTAGCCCGTTTGGAATTAGACCATCAAACTTAGTGAGTTGTTAATTAACATAATTTTGAACAGTAATCTCATACGGTCAACGCTTAGTCAACGACCTTACACGGTCTTGAGACCGTTTGCCCAAAAAGGCAATTTCAGACCGTTTGAAAATCAGTAATTAATTCATTTAAAGTTGTGACTTAAAAAGGTCATATCTCCCGATTCCTTTGGAGTTAGTCTCCCAAATTTTGAGGGTAATTAGCCTATATAATTAGGAACAGATTTTTTATACGGTCCACGCTCGGTCAACGGGGCCAAACGGTCTTGAGACCGTTTGCCCTGTCGCGGTCTCGAGACCGTTTGCTCACCTTGCGGTCTTGAGTCCGAGAGAGCAAACTGTTAGGACCGTTTAAGGAAAAGAAAAGCGGTGGGTTTTTCTTGGAAATCACGCCTTCATCTTCTAGCTCAAGAACAGTACAGATATCCCACGGGTTTGCTTGCAAAATAGCAGGGAAAAGTAGGGAAACACTAAGATCTATCATCAAAACGCATATAAAGATGCACATAGTAAAGCATGGGTTTAGAGTTATAAAACCCGCCTAAAGCTTGCTTCTTGAGCTCCAAGCTTTCAAGCTCCAAGCTCTAATGGCGTCCTTGAGTTCTTATAGGTTGGCCAAGGTGAAAACGCCAAGGGAGGATGAAAAGAGACGGCTAGAAAGGTAGGGTTTCAAGAGTTAGCCATGAAGATGACCTTGAATTCGAGTTTTAACCATGGAATTAGGCAAGAAGAGGGGTTTAAACCTACCTTGCACCCCTTGGTCGTCCTCCTTAGCTCCAAGGCAGTCCTTGGTCGTATTTGGTGAAATGAAACAGTAAGGGAACGAAGGGTGAGTTCCCTTGCAACTAAGGGAAGGAGAGCTTATATACATGGGGTAGGATTTTCAACATTAGTTCATAAGTTGTCCATAATTCCAACTAGGTCCCTCCTTCTTTACTTGATCGTTCCTTCCTCTTTATTATAAGGAAAAAACTTCTCTTAAGGTCTTAGGAGAAGAAGGTAAAGGAGAGCAAGCTAATAATGAGGTACATACATAAAGAAATATTGCACATATACCCTGATTATTCAATCACAAGGAATATCTCATAACTTGATAATTCAATTGAGGTGACTTCCTCATCATTTCTTCTCTAAATGATGGCAAGAGTCTAAAAAGATACTTTAGATGACATATTTCACAATTTGCATCCCTTAATTTGGGTAAATTGCATTTTACCCCAAATTAGGGTTTTAAGCACCGGGATTGCTTCCACAGCTGCACCTTGGTGCCTTAGCTTGGGAAATCCCTCAAACTTGGCTAAACAGATTTCTCATGATGTCTCAACATCAGAGGAACATCTCATCATGTGCAAATTGCAAGCTAACCCTTTTAACTGGGTAAATTGCACATAGGTCCATGTATATCAAAACAATGCTACAACTTTAAATAAATAAAAAGGAGCAAATATTGAAATATACGTTTCTGAGAAACTTAATTACATGCTCAGAGTTAATCACAAAGATTTAATTACATATTTAGGCAAAACACCTAGGGTTGACTCATAACCCAGGTCAGGGATGTTACAAATTATCCACCCCTTACAAGGATTTCGTCCCCGAAATCGATAAAACATACTAAGAGAAAAGGGCAGGATACTTCCTTCTCATCTCATCCTCTAACTCCCAAGTGGCTTCTTCAATATCACGATGGTTCCAGAGGACTTTCACAAGACTTATATCTTTCTTTTTTAGCTTTTTAATTCGTTTATCAAGGATTGACACTGGTCCCTCCTCATAGGATATGTCATCATTCAATTCTACCTCCATAGGTTGTAGAACTGACTCGGTGTCTGGGTGACATTTCTTCAACATAGAAATGTGAAACACAGGATGTAACCTCTGTAATTCTGGGGGAAGCTCTAGTTTATATGCTACCTTTCCAATCCGTTCAATGATTGGATAAGGCCCCATATATCTAGGAGCTAACTTCCCTTTCCTTCCAAAACGAAGGACCCCTTTCCAAGGTGAGACCTTAAGATACACTCTGTCTCCAACCTGGAACTCTAAGGGTCTACGACGTTTGTCAGCATAAGATTTCTGCCTATCCTGAGCAGTCTTAATCTTATGTTGTATAACTTTAATCTTTTTTGTGGTTTGCTGCACAAGGTCAGGACCTAACAACTGATGCTCACCAGTTTCAAACCAACACAAAGGTGATCTACAACGTCTACCATATAAGGCTTCATAAGGTGCCATATCAATACTATGCTGATAGCTATTGTTATAGGCAAACTCTATCAAGCTTAGGTGTAGATCCCAACTTCCGGTGAACTGGAGAACACATGCTCGCAACAGGTCTTCTAAGGTTTGTATGGTCCTTTCCGACTGTCCATCAGTCTGTGGATGAAAGGCCGTACTAAACCTCAGCTTAGTGCCTAAGGCTCTGTGCAACTGTTCCCAAAAAATGACTGGTAAACTGAGGACCTCTGTCAGAAACTATTATGACAGGAACTCCGTGCAAATGCACTATCTCTTTAACATACAACTCTGATAACCTTTCAGCAGAATAGGTTGTTTTGATAGGTAAGAAATGTGTTGTCTTAGTCAACCTATCAACAATTACCCAAATGGAATCATGTCCTTTGCTTGTCCTGGGTAGGCCAACAACAAAGTCCATGGTCACATGGTCCCACTTCCACTGTGATATGGGTAAAGGTTGCATTGTCCCTGCAGGCTTCTGGTGTTCAGCTTTAACTTGCTGACACACAGGACACCTCAGAACAAACTCTGCAACGTCCTTCTTCATCCCAGGCCACCAATACAAATCTTTCAAATTCCGATACATCTTGGTGCTCCCTGGATGCATAGCATACATGGAAGAATGGGCTTCTTCCAGGACTAACTTCCTCAAGTTGTCCACATCCGGAACTATCATTCTTCCATTATAACAAGCTACTTGATCTTTTGAGTCATGAAAACCATCTTGCTTCTCATTTCCATACTCAGATCTTATATGTTGAACTGCAGCATCATCTAGATGTGCCTCTTTAATCTGCTCCCTTAGAGTAGGTTTAATATGCATCTCAGCTAACAAACCGGTTAACAATGACACCTTCAACTGTACATTGTTTTGCCTTAAAGAGATAAGCATATCTCTTCTAGAGCATACTAAAGAGTTTAGTTGTGCTCTATTCATGGTTGATGTTGCTGATTTCCTACTCAAGGCATCTGCAACAACATTGGCCTTGCCTGGATGGTAATCAATTGTACAGTCATAGTCCTTGATTAACTCCATCCAACGACGTTGTCTCATGTTGAGCTCATGCTGAGAGAAGATATACTTAAGGTTTTTATGGTCTGTGAAAATCTGAAATGTCTCTCCGTAGAGATAATGTCTCCAGATCTTCAAAGCATGAACCACAGCAGCTAACTCTAGATCGTGTGTTGGATAATTCTCCTCGTGTTTCTTAAGCTGTCGGGAAGCAAAAGAAATCACTTGTTTATCCTGCATCAACACACATCCTAGTCCATTCTTGGAAGCATCACAGAAAACTACATATCCTTTTCCTTGTTCAGGTAGCACTAGCACAGGTGCACTTGTCAACTTCTCCTTCAGTAACTGGAAAGATTGTTGACACTTATTAATCCAAGAAAAAGGAACATCTTTCCGGGTTAACTTGGTCAAAGGTAAGGCTATAGAACTAAAGTTCTTAATGAACCTTCGATAATAGCCAGCTAACCCCAAGAAACTTCGAATCTCCGTCGGTGTCTTCGGTTGTTCCCATTGTAGAACAGATTCTACCTTTGTAGGGTCAACATGAATTCCCGAGGCGGATATTACATGTCCAAGAAAAGATACCTCCGGCAGCCAGAACTCACACTTGCTAAACTTGGCGTACAGCTTATGTTCTCTTAGCAAGGTCAAAACTTGGCGAAGATGTTGCTCATGTTGCTGGGCATCCTTACTATAAATCAGTATGTCATCTATGAAGACGAAAACACACTGATCAAGGAAAGGTCGAAAAACTCTATTCATGAGTTCCATAAATGCAGCTGGTGCATAAGTTAGTCCAAACGACATCACCGTGAACTCATAGTGACCATATCTTGTCCTAAAGGCAGACTTGGATATGTCACTATCCTTAATGCGGAGTTGGTGATATCCAGACCTCAAGTCTATTTTTGAAAAGATTGTTGCACCACGCAACTGGTCAAAGAGATCATCAATCCTCGGCAGAGGATACTTATTCTTTATTGTTACTTTATTGAGTTGTCTATAGTCGATGCACAACCGCATTGACCCATCTTTCTTTTTAACAAACAAGACCGGAGCACCCCAAGGTGAAGTACTCGGTCGGATAAAACCTCTCTCAAGTAGCTCTTGAAGCTGTTTCTTGAGTTCTGCCATCTCGGCAGGCGCCATCCTATACGGAGTTTGAGCTATGGGTTTCGTATCTGGGATCAGATTAATTTCAAAATCAATCTCCCGAGGTGATGGTATACCAGGAAGTTCTTCAGGAAACACATCCTCGAATTCCCTGACTATGGGCACTTCAGCAAGATTGGTCCTTTCCTTGGTAACATCTACCACATGGGCTAAGAATGCATAACATCCTTGCCTCAACAGCTTATCAGCAACCATAGCTGATACAAGACAGGTGGGCAGAATCTTTCTTTCACCTTGAAAGATCCATGTGTTGCTTTCATCAGCAAACACAACCAACTTGGACTCACAATCCAAGACAACTCTATACCTTTCTAAGGTATCCATCCCGAGGATTATATCAAATCCCTGCATATCAAGTGGTATAAGATCCACTTGAATGCGATGGTCAGAAAAGAAAAGGATGCAGGGAGAAAACATCTCCTGCAAAACGGCAGACCCACTTATCGGAGTCTCTAACAACAAACTATCCATCCTATGACTAACAGTCATATTGCAGTTACGAATCACTTCACGAGTGATGAAAGAGTGCGTAGCACCCGGATCAATCAGAACGGATACAACATAGGATATAGACATATCAGAATATAAAAGTTTCATCTGACCTGCCACTACCCGTGGATTGACCACTGCCTCAGGTGGGTTCATAGCATAGAACCTCGCAGTCGCCTGGTGTTGAGGTGGTGCTGATGATCCAGCTTGAGACGCTTGTCCACGTCCTCGAGCTGCTCCTTGATGTTGTCTATTCTGAGATCCCTGTTGATTCTGTCTTGGGGGTTGTTGTGTCCCACCGACAGGCCTAGAACGGAAATCCTTCATCAAGTGTCCCACCTTACCACAGTTGTAGCAACTCCTCTCCTGTTGTTGTGGTCTGGGTGGTCCAGTAACTGACACTGATGCAGAACTGTGCATCCCTTGAAGTGGTTGACTCCGTCCTCTACCTCTGCTTGGTGTCCATTGAGTTTGAAAACTCGATCTGGGTGGTGGAGGGTTAGGTGCAGAGAATCTAGGTTTCTTGGAATCCCTAGATGAAGAACCCTGGAACTGTGGATATCTTTTATGGGTTTGTCTTTTCTCAACTATAGATCTCTCTATCCTTCGGACTGACTCAACGAAGGTAGAGAATCTTTCTCTGTTTTCTAAGGCAGACACAGGGGTTGACATATCGGAATTCAAACCCTTTTTGAATCTTCTGATTCTTTCCTCATCCGTAGCGGCCATGTGCGGACAGAACCGCAACAACTCCATGAACTTAGCTTCATATTCACTAATGTTCATCATACCCTGCCTTAGTTTTTCAAACTGAGAGATCTTCTCATCTAGGAAGGTCTTTGGAAAATATCTATTGATAAATTCCCGACGAAACTCTTCCCATGAGAACTCTACTCCAGGTCTCTTCTGCTCTTCCATGTTCCACCAGTGACCAGCACTGCCTTTGAGAAGATAAACAGCATGTCTAACCTTCTCAGCTTCCGGAATCATAAGAATCCTGAAAGCCTTCTCCAACTCTTTCAACCATAAGTCAGCATCTGCAGGGTCGGCAGTTCTGAAGTACTCGGTAGCTCCGACACGGAGAATTCGTTCGAATGTCTTACCAATACCTTGTGCTTCAGGCTGGGCAGGTGCCCTAGGTGCAGGAATGGGCATCCTATCGGTTATATGTGTCATGGCAGTCATGAACTGCCCGAACATCGTCTGTACAACTAGATCACTCATGTCAGCTGGGTCGAACTGGGGTGGCTCTCTTGGCGACTCAGGTGCAGGTTGTTCTATTCTCAGAACTCTTGCACCGCCTCGAGGCGCACTAGCACTACTCTCTGCCACGTGCTCTTCACGATGTTATGACATTCTTATGTATCTTCTTCTCCTGAGGAGTAGAAGATTCTATTAGATAAGGAAGGAGTACTAAAGGTAGACTCGACATCCTAAGTCCTATGCCTCTGTAGACTCAACTGAACCTGGAGCTCTGATACCACTAGTTGTGGGCTCTGATCTCCAAACCATGACATAAACATGATTAAAACGTAGCGGAAGCGAATCGGTAATCAGCGGAAGACAAAAATCATGGGAAATTAAAACTTTTTGAGATAAGAGCTTGAATCCATAAAAGCTTCTTTCATAAAGAGAGATAAACTGTTTACATCTCAGGATAATTACTTCTCGAGTAATTATATACATCAAGATACAAAATCTCAAGATCACTATACAAAAGACTCCAAGACCTGAGAGTACAGAGGACACATAGGACTGACTCTAACTACACCACATGGCAGGACAAATCTCCACCTGAGATTACTGCTGCCCCTGGTGCTGCTGCTGCTGAGACTGGTCACCTGTAGGTTGGTTCCTTCGTCTCCGACGTCCACCTAAAAAGTTGAAGCCTACGGGGTGAGACAATTATACATAATTGTCCCAGCGAGAGTTATAACTCTTCGCCAGAAGCTTTATTATAACATCAAAGAATATTTTAAGCAGTAAAGCCTTCAAAGCATTCTGTAACAGTTGTAGGTATAACAAGATCTCAACCATTTAGGAGATATGGAGAATATAAACACTATTGCAATGTAACATCAATCAACTAACTTGGAGTTATCTCTAACAAGTTATACTACATGGTTGATTATGTTTTACAAACAACATTATGCTCTGTGGAGATGAGGCTTACCACTCATACCCCAACTGATCGCTGAGAAGTCACATCAGTATCATACATAGGTCATTAAGAGAGCCGGATTCTCATGACCTTCACCTTCCTCAGTCAGTAAGAGGATCACTTGTAGGACATCTCGTGTCTCTACTACTATAGCTCACCAGGGTAAACTGGTCCTTCGCTATTCTAGAGTCACAGTGGCATTCTGTACTCTCTTCGTCATCAGGAGGTTTCATGTTTACCTACCACTGATACGGATATCTGTGCTTTCTTCGTCATCAAGAGGTTTCATGTTTACCTACCACTGATACGATATGGAAATATAGTGAAGGATGGATGGATTACACATCTACATCACTTTCCTACACTAGGATGTAAGGTTCTACACATCCATGTACCCCACATACTCAAAAGTATGTGCTCTAGGAGTTCCCTGAGGAAAACCTGTTTCACCATCATTTAATTTCTGACAATGATGGATCTATGATCAGGGCTCTACATTATACTTGATTAGTTAGGTACATTCAGTATTCTTTAACAGCATACATTGTTCTGCAAATAATAACAATAACATAGCAGCTATAAAAGAAGAATACTAAATGTAACAAGCCTAACTCATATCAATCATCATTTCTCATTATCCTCATCACAAGTCATCTCTAAGGCATGACCTTGATGGTATTCATGGCTCTCATAGCCCATTATCAGCATAGGATGCCACTGGCAAGGCATCAGATTACTTTACTTATTCATAAGGCTAACAACATGCCTTTAATGAATATAACATCAACATCCATACCTGGATATGATTACCCTCATATCAGAACCTGCATGGTTAATACATCTGATAAAGGTAATACAACAATAAGGAATGTACTTCCTACTCTTGTCATAAGAGTTAAATCTTTAACTCAAATCAAATAGAGTTTAATACTCAAAAGCATTCCATTACCCTTGAATTAGGGTTTACTATTCACATCACATGTCATCACCCTTGAATTAGGGTTTACTATTCACATCAAGGTGAATTAAACTCATAACATCATCATGTATGAGTAACATCTTCATTGATACTCTTGGATTAGTTAAAGGTTCACCATTTATCATAATTAGGGTTTCTATGATCTCACACATGTGGATCATACCCTAATTATGCTCATTTCTGTGTATTGGGGATGCTTCAATTGAGTTTCCATTTAAAAAGGGTACTTTCTCTCTCTAGAAGTACTTTCTCTCTCTAGAAGTACTTTCTCTCTCATCATAAGGTTAGGTGATGTCAACATCACTCTAAAACAGATTGGATTGAGGCATCATAGGCTAACATAGCCAAAAACATCATCATTATGTGATTAGAGTTACTTTCTCTCTCTAGGGTACTTTCTCTCTCTAGAAGTACTTTCTCTTTCATCATACTAATGGTTGATGGTAACATTAGACTAGATCAAGTTGGATAGAGTCATTATGACTAAAAACATCATTCTCATGTAATTAGGGTTTGAATTGAGCAAGGTATAACTCAATTGACCCTTCAGGGGTATATTGGTAATTTATCCCATTGATCATCATCATGGTCAAAACCCTTAGTCAAATAACCCCTTACTATCCTAGATTATCATTAGGGTTTGATTTGGGCATCATTGAACCATTTACATCATCAAATGATTGAATGAGGTCAACCTTGAATCACATTGATTGATTTCAATCATTAATCATCAATTGGATTGAGATTGGTTGAAAGTGTTGAACGTTTGCCCACTTTGACCCTCCAAGACCGCGAGCCCCCTTAGGCTTCAAGACCGCGAGCCTCTTCAAGGGTTCAAGACCGCGAAGCCTCCCATTGGTTCAAGTTAATGTTGAGACCGCGAAGACCAATTTGAGTTGAGACCGCGAGGGTCATGAAGACCGTTTGCCCTTCTTTGACCTCAAGACCGCAAGGCCCTTCGCGGTCTTGAGACCGCGAGCCTCCTCTCGGTCTTGAGACCGTGAGCCCCCTCACGGTCTTGAGACCGTGAGCCCTCTCACGGTCTTGAGACCGCGAGGCTCTCATGGTCTCAGCCGCTTGGTCCTTCAACAAGGCTCAAAGATGCAACCGATAATGTCAACCCATGTTGAAGCCCTCAAATGGTCAAAGCTATGTTGGCCACTTATGGATTTAGTCAATTAAGATTATGCTTGATCACTTGGTCATTTAATTGACCCATAATGGTTGAAATCGATTCAATTAGGGTTTATCAATGTTCACCCATCAACACTCAACAGTGTGCATCAACACAAGGTTGAACCCTTCAATTGAGCTCCAATTGGGCCCAAACTTGGCCCAAACGGTCTTGAGGTCATGTGGGTGGACCCCACATGGTATTGAGACCGTTTTCCCAAGATTTCATCAAAGTCTAAGGTGATTTGATAGGGGTTGAACCATGATTGGACCACAAAATAGAATTTTGATTAAATTGATAACTTATTTGCAATTGGGTCCTCAATTGGTCAAATTACTCAACCCTAGACCTTCAAACGGTCTTGGGTGATTGTCCTCTCGGTCTTGAGACCGTTTGGATGAGTTCCAAACGGTCTTGAGACCGTTTGCCCATCCAATTTTGGATTCTAGTGAAAATTCATCAAGGTTAAACAAATTGAGTTGATGATTATATCAATATTTAATTGCAATGTAAATTGGTATAAAAGTACCTTCAATTGGTCAACAAATCTTGACCCCAGACCTCCAAACGGTCTTGGTTGATTTCCCTCGCGGTCTTGAGACCGTTTGGTGACCCCCAAACGGTCTTGAGACCGTTTAGGTCAATCAACCCTAAAAACCCTAATTAGGTCACCATAATTTCAGTACTGATTTTACCTAGGGTTAGCCCTAGTATTCACCCTTCAACTCTTATCCCGTTTCTTGGTGAGTTGTTAATTAACATAATTTTGAACAGTAATCTCATACGGTCAACGCTTAGTCAACGACCTTACACGGTCTTGAGACCGTTTGCCCAAAAAGGCAATTTCAGACCGTTTGAAAATCAGTAATTAATTCATTTAAAGTTGTGACTTAAAAAGGTCATATCTCCCGATTCCTTTGGAGTTAGTCTCCCAAATTTTGAGGGTAATTATCCTATATAATTAGGAACAGATTTCTTATACGGTCCACGCTCGGTCAACGAGGCAAACGGTCTTGAGACCGTTTGCCCCGTCGCGGTCTCGAGACCGTTTGCTCACCTTGCGGTCTTGAGTCCGAGAGAGCAAACTGTTAGGACCGTTTAAGGAAAAGAAAAGCGGTGGGTTTTTCTTGGAAATCACGCCTTCATCTTCTAGCTCAAGAACAGTACAGATATCCCACGGGTTTGCTTGCAAAATAGCAGGGAAAAGTAGGGAAACACTAAGAGCTATCATCAAAACGCATATAAAGATGCACATAGTAAAGCATGGGTTTAGAGTTATAAAACCCGCCTAAAGCTTGCTTCTTGAGCTCCACGCTTTCAAGCTCCAAGCTCTAATGGCGTCCTCAAATCACACATCGCAGTATACTAGGCCCTCCAACTCCTTAAGGGGTTTATCTAAAAGATTCGCGATATAACTAGGAAGACGTTTCAAATACCACACATGGGTTACTGGACATGCGAGTTTAATGTATCCCATTTGATATCTTCGTAACTGAGAATCAACAAATTCGACCCCACATTGTTCACAAAATTTCGTGTCTTCCCTTTCAGCTCCGATCACTCGATAATTTCCACAAGCACAAATTCCACTTTTTATAGGCCCAAAGATTCTTTCACAAAACAATCCATCTTTTTCCGGTTTATTGGTTTTGTAATGAAAAGTATACTTGAGTTCTTACAGGTTGGCCAAGGTGAAAACTCCAAGGGAGGATGAAAAGAGACGGCTAGAAAGGTAGGGTTTCAAGAGTTAGCCATGAAGATGACCTTGAATTCGAGTTTTAACCATGGAATTAGGCAAGAAGAGGGGTTTAAACCTACCTTGCACCCCTTGGTCGTCCTCCTTAGCTCCAAGGCAGTCCTTGGTCGTCTTTGGTGAAATGAAACAGTAAGGGAACGAAGGGTGAGTTCCCTTGCAACTAAGGGAAGGAGAGCTTATATACATGGGGTAGGATTTTCAACATTAGTTCATAAGTTGTCCATAATTCCAACTAGGTCCCTCCTTCTTTACTTGATCGTTCCTTCCTCTTTATTCTAAGGACAAACCTTCTCTTAAGGTCTTAGGAGAAGAAGGTAAAGGAGAGCAAGCTAATAATGAGGTACATACATAAAGAAATATTGCACATATACCCTGATTATTCAATCACAAGGCATATCTCATAACTTGATAATTCAATTGAGGTGACTTCCTCATCATTTCTTCTCTAAATGATGGCAAGAGTATAAAAAGATACTTTAGATGACATATTTCACAATTTGCATCCCTTAATTTGGGTAAATTGCATTTTACCCCAAATTAGGGTTTTAAGCACCGGGATTGCTTCCACAGCTGCACCTTGGTGCCTTAGCTTGGGAAATCCCTCAAACTTGGCTAAATAGATTTCTCATGATGTCTCAACATCAGAGGAACATCTCATTATGTGCAAATTGCAAGCTAACCCTTATAACTGGGTAAATTGCACATAGGTCCCTGTATATCAAAACAATGCTACAACTTTAAATAAATAAAAAGGAGAAAATACTGAAATATACGTTTCTGAGAAACTTAATTACATGCTCAGAGTTAATCACAAAGATTTAATTACATATTTAGGCAAAACACCTAGGGTTGACTCATAACCCAGGTCAGGGATGTTACACTAAAGAAACCTTAGGTACCCTATAGGAAGAAGGAAATCCTACCCTCGTCTTCTCTTGACATTAATACACATCTCATCACACTCACTGTTAACTGTAATATCCACCCCTAAAAAAATAAAACCAATATAGTATAGAACTTTGTAGTGCTTATGTACTATCTCCTCCAAGATGTCAAAGTCAAATGGTCTCATTATATTCTCCATCATATGACCTATTTTTACGTCGAGAATAATACCCATGACTCCCACCCACCCTGCCCAAACTTGATTTGTGGTCTATTTCAACATCATATAAAAAATCTCTTTTCAAGGATCTTGGCTACAAAGCAAGTAGAAAAGGGGTTTACATCACTGAAACCACTTCCAAGAAGGGCCATCCAACCAATACCTCTACCTCTGGTGCCTCTTCCTCTACCCAACCTTCACCTCCTCCTAGACCTACCCGTGAATCATTTTTTGTGTCAAATGAAGCCCTTATGAGTTACATGATGCATCGGAATGCATACCCAATGCAAGTCCAGGAGCACCTTCACCATGAATTAGTTCAAAGTATTTCTACCATGAATCTATACTGCTCCTATCCTCATCCATCCTACTAGCCTTTCTGTGCCACTGACTATGCTTCCTTTCCATATGATCAGTTCTACCTAGATCACCAGTCTGCTGCTTATGCTCCACCTCCTACCCCTAGTGAGGGACCTACCCTTGTTTCCTCTCATCCTCAGCCCACTCCCACTCAATAACTTGCACTTCCCATTGAACCCACTGTTGAATGCTTGCCAATTTTTATTGGTTTTCTATACCCAATTATGATCAAGTCAAAGCATTACTTGCCTGTGGCATTTCCTGGGAAGAGCAGCACCTCTGGTAGCCCGATCCTTGCTCCTTTGTTCTTGATGAGGATGAAGAGATGGCAGATGATGATGATGTTTATGATGATGGTGATGAGGATGATGGTGATAAGGATGACGATTCTGATGGTGATGGTGATGAGGACACTATTACTCATACCACTGCTACACCTTTTGAGCCAAACAATTATGAGGACTATCAACCTAATGAGGAGTTCACCTTGGTGATATTCATGCTTAGTTCTTAGGTTCCTGAGTTCTCATGTACTTGTTTTTTTGTAGGATATCATGTACTTTACAATGGAACTTATATATGGTCACTATTATGATATTCAATCATTTTCTTCATCTTTTTTGTAGTTTTCATCATCAACAAATTCCTTTTGTCATAATCTTATCATATGTACCTTTAAATCCGTGCTCTAATACATTTCATGAGTTATTGGTTTCTGCTTTCATATTTTATTTATGACTTTAGTTTGTCTATTCTCTCTCTAGATTGTGTGTGGTGTTTACCAATGGTGGTTATATGTGGTGTTTGTTCCTTGGATAAGACCTATTTTTAGCTCTTCTACCCCTCCCTTTTTGATACGACAAAGGGGGGAAAATGGGCTTGGTACATATTGAATTTGATCATTTTCTAGTTATTTTCTAAAATATCTTGTGACTATGAAAGAGGTCTCAAATAGCACATATATGTTATGGTTATAGTTTCTGGAGGAACTAACCATATAGGTAAAGGTAAGAATTAATTGAGGGGGAGCAATTGCTATTGTATGTTCATGTATCCCCCTACATTGACAAGAGGTAAAAATGTTCCATTCAAAATTTTTCAATATGTTAAGGAATGGTTTATCATCTTTAAAAAGGGGGAGAATGTTGACCTAACAATTATACATTGTCCATATTTTTATGATTATTTAGCCATTCCATTCATATGTATCTAATATGTCTATTTGAGATCAATTTCAGGTATTAGGTACACAAAAATAATGAATTCAAGCAAGCCCTAGCTTGACAAAAAATATGCCAAAATAATGCAAGTGGAATTTTGTGGAAATGGCCTTAAATCCATTTAGAAAATTTTGTAAATAACTTATATTGATGCTATGAGTTGTAACTAAGCTGAAAAAAATATAAAATGCACTTAAAATGAATGTTTTGACACTTTCATAACATTTATCAAATATCATCACATGCTGCTTTGTCGACCAAGTTCGTCTTGGAGATAACTTGATCGACAAGTTGTGTGGAGCTTGATAAATCCTAGGGTCAGTCGAGTTTGTCCTAGTGACAACTCGACTGACACCCTGCACATACAAAACAATTTTAAGCAGTCGGTCGAGTTTCATCTAGTATAAACTTGACCAACAACTCAAAATTGTTTTGTCGCATAGTGATATTGATCGGATTACCTTTATGAAAACTCGACCAACAAAACTGTATGGAAAAGTGCAAAAAAGTGTTTCTAACTATTGGAGTGTTGCTATACTCGAAAATATATCCACTGCAACACCCTAAATGGCTAGAATTTGTTCCTAAGTGCATCTAATGGCTAGTAGACACCCCAACTACAAATAGGGGTCCTTGGACTTCATTCAAACTTTGCCTTCTTTGCTCCTTTCTAAAGTTGAGTGGTTTTTTCTACTAAGAGCCCCTCTCTCTCTCAAGATTTCTACAGATCTACATCAATCAGAGTGAGATAGGTTTCCTATGAGAGAGATAATCCATTGTACATCTTATGAAGCTCTCAACTTCCTCTTCCTAATCTCCTTTCTCAAAGTAAAGATGGTGAAAGCTTCTCCTTGGTGAAGGTGAAGAAGAAGGATGAAGATCCAAGAGAAGAGTGGGTAATTACTTCAAGGACAAATACTTGTTGCAAGTGTAGAACTCTATGGTGAAGGCATCTATCTCGTTGCAAAATTGGGTAAGTCCTTGTGAAGGTAGAAGACTCTTTCTCTCAGATGGGTAAGTCCTTGTAAGGTTATTGGCTCCTTTGATCCTTAAAAGGAATGCTAGGTACCCTTGACCTTGGAACAAAGTGGTCATATTATATCTCTTATAATAAAATATAAGAAGTGTTCAATGGTTGCAAATCCTAGAGCTTGATCCCTCTAGGTACTGGATGTACACCTCCTAGTTTGGAGTTTGGAACCACTGTACATAGCTTGTGTTCTTGTGCTTGTTCAATCTCTCTCATTCTTTCTATGTATGCTTAGTTACACTCAAATTCCATACATGCAACCTTATCTTGTGATATAATTTATAGGTCTATGAATTTGGTTTAAGTGTTTTTTCTCTATTCACTCCTCCCTCTAGAGTCCTTTGACCCAACAAGTAGTGCCAGATTGGGTGAGTAAATGAGCTAACCTCCTCACCCTAGCCGCCACTAAGGCTTTTATAGTATCCTAGGGGTAGCTATGGTAAGTGAGATGAAAAGTGGTAAAACTAGTTCATGAAGCACAAGGGTTTCCCCAGTAGATCAATCGTTCTAAGTGATGTAGTCATGGTGGATTGGGGGTTGAATGACCATGGTGGATGGAAGTAGTTGTGGTGAAGATAGGGTAGATGTCACTATGTTAGGTTGCTGGGGCCGAAATCAATGTAAGTAGCACAACCATTTTAGTCTAAATAGTCATGGCAGAGCTAAGGTAGTATCATTGTACTGAGTAGAGAAATAATGACTAAGACTGGTAGAATGATTGTTTCACGCGGAACAATCATCATGGATGGAGGGTAACACAGTAATAATAGAGTATAATGATCATGGTGGTGAAGATGATTTTTATAGAGAATATGGGGAGCTGGGATCTCGTGCAACATGGTCACTGCGGTTGGAACGACCGTTATGGAGACCACTTTCCATGATCGTTCACCTTTAATGTAATCACTATGACTTGGACCTAAGTAGCACGACCATATTGATGTACCATGGCTCTTTTGAGGGTTTTCTTGCACACTCCTATCCTTCACTTGTTCATTCATGGAACTTATTGCTTCAACCCATTCCTTGATCACTTTGGGGTATGTTGGGGTGATCTTGGCATCACATTGGATTCTTCCAACCCTAGGGAAGCCTTAGAATCGAACTCCTTCTATCCCTTTCATAAATTAGTGGTCAAGTACCTATAAACATTGCAAAAAAGCATCAATATGTGCATTTGACAATAAATGAGAACTGTTGGGGAACATCATGCATTATGAACATCTTGATGTGAATAATGGACAAAAATACATAAGGTGAAGACCCAATTATGGGCTCCATCACCAGTCCAAGCTTAAAAAATAATTGTCCACAAGTATGATCAAACTAAATCTCTTTTTAGTTTTCAATCAATTAAGAAATGACAAATGCATTCAAGGAGGTGTTTATCAACTAGATAATCTCAAACATGACTATATAAATATAGAAAACTCCTCTCCTTTCAACTTTCACAAACCAAATGAAATCAAAATCCATTTACTTCCCATATAGGGCATCAAAACTTATGCAAGCGATGTGATATTCATAAAGCTCCAAGTAGAACTATTTCATCTTAGAATGCATTCAAAATAGATTGGAATCTCATCTCACTTATAAGAATTCAATCTAATATGTCTGTCCACTTAATTTGACCCACTAAGATATGTGTGGGGGTATGAGGGTCTATGATTTATGTTCCCTACCTCATGCAGACACACAAAGAGACTAAAGAGGTTGTGGAAGGAATTCAGAGTGCTATTATATAGGATCACTCATCTTTTATTTTTTCTATTCCGATGCTATTACATAGGCACACCTTTACTTTCTACTTGCAATTTTCTTTTTCTAAGCCCTTTCTATATCTGGGGTTCTAGAATGGTAGGAGTAAGCTGAGGGGAGGAAGGACTGGAAATTTCAAGCTTTTAAAGGGTGAACAAGACTTACCTAGTCGTCCTTTTTAGCATGTTTTCATGAGGTGAATAGGTAAGAAATGATGGAATGTATAAAAGAGGGGTCAAATAGGATGGACTTACACATAAGGCATCCTACAAGAAAGTTAATCTGACACTTTTCATGAACCATGACAAAACAATAATGAATGAGTAGATATGATAAATCACACCTTTATCTCAATATATGAATAAACTCTAACCATATATCCTTGCCAAGCTTGCATTACAACATATCAATTCACATTTCATGAGAGGGGAAGAACACATGTATAGTCAAAAAGTGAGTTTATATAATAATAAACCTATGATAACGTGAATGAATTTTCCAAAGGTCATTTGATTTAGGTGAGTTAAGTAGAAATTAGGTCAAATCACCTCGAATGGAAATTTTTTCAAGACTTAGGTCGGTTTTTCAAATTGGTGCCTAATTGCCTACATTCACATTAAATTTAACTACTAAGCATAAATCATGGAAAATAAATTATAACTAAGCACACATAAGAAATTAGCAAAAACTACATGGAATGCAATGTGTGTCTGACATGGTAGAGAATAAATCTTTTTTTGGTCAAAAAATACTTAAAATTTAAGAAAATTAGACTACATGACATGCAATCTATGCAATGCATAATTTTAAGAGTAAAATGGATAACGATGGGGCAATCAATCACAAAATGATTTCATAATAATACAATAACAAGACAAGGGAACAAATGATAGGGTCTGACCACTTTAAGCTTTTGAATCATGTTGTCCTCATTATAAAACTTGGCTTGGAATGATAGTGGAATGACCACTATGGTAGTAGTTGGTTTTGATCAGCGCCTCCTTGAGGTGGTGGTTACTAGTAGTGGTGACCCCAGTAGTCCACTTATGGGTATCTATAGGGGTATCCCTACAAGCTACTCCAAATGTCCTCTATCAAGTGTGGGTTTCGTGCGACTGTGCATGTTGAGAAGAGTACATGAGGTTTATCTAGTGGTGCATCTTCTGTTGGTCCAATAGTTGTTGCATAATCTGAATTCATTCAAACTATGTCATAAATGTAATACATGTCTGACCGGCCTAAATCGCGCATCCAAAAGTGGAGGCGGATTTGAGGTAGTCGAGCTTTTACATTTGTAAACCCGAATCCTTCTAGGCCCCCACAACTTTGCTTACAGGGTCAAAGTTGATATACGGGGTCACACACAGGGACAAGGGGGTAGTGTTGAGAACTCGGAATCGACACGCTACACTCCGGCAGGTATAAAGAGATAATAAATTCCCCAAAAGGGAAACAACAAGATGTCACAAACAAAACAAGAAAACTATCTCCAACTGGAGCTACTAGAGAGATTTAAGATTTTTAGTCAATTAGCAGTTTTTAGGGGTTTTCATGCAACAGAAACAGAAAGATAAAAACTAAAGCCAGAGCAAGGTACGAAGGGCAAGACTACAGTAAAACAAGCGGCAACAGTAACATCCTGCACCCCTCCTCTCAGAACGGGTACCTCTAACCAAGCGTCAACACTCCTCTCGAGGTTGCTGGACTTAAGTTAGAGTGAAATGTTACTGAAACAACTCCGTTCCAGGCACTCTCGTACTCCCGATCAGACCAAACACTAGAGCCACAACACAACTCTCGAAGTTGTTGCGACGGGAAAACACGATTTGGTAGCTAAGCGAAACGCGATCCTAACATGCAAGCTAGAGTTCAGATATCAAACATAGCAGTCATCCAACATATTGCACCAAGCATAGGGCAGCAAGTAATTAAGCTTTTCTATTTCTATAAATGTATAAAGGATTGATTACAATGCAGGAATTAAAGAATTAAATAACAGGAGTAAAGATAGGTATCACCTTCTTGATGTAGAAGGACGATAGACTACAATGGCTCTCCAGCCCGATACTGGTCAGGAGCCTAGCCCGATACAATGACGTTGGGTGGCACACCCTCTCGGGCGGCATGCATCGACTGTCGACTGTATCGCTCAAGTGCCCTGGCCGATACGCTCATGTCGGGCGGCACACCCTCTCGGGCAGCACACATGACGGGAGAAGCATATCGAGTTCGATATCGTGTCAGGCATGGAGTGACGCGTTCTACTATCGGGCACTTGTGTCGCTCATCTACGTCGGCCGATATCGGCCCGTAGTGTCACCCGGGACGGTCCTAAGTGAACCATCCCCTCTCTCTCGGGATGAGGAAGAGCTCACCTAGAGTTTCCCGGCACGAGCACTAGGGCACGATACTCTTGCTCTCGCAGTTTTCCTCGGAAGATCGCTCAAAGTTCCCAACTGTTTGAACTTGTCTTTTCGACTTCCTGTGGCTACTATTTATAGGCAGCGGTTGGGGGAGTTATGGTGCTCGAAGCGCCACATGTCCTCCTTATTCGTGGGTCGTGGATGGCCGATACGGGTATTGCTCGGCACAGAGGTGTCAGCTATCAGTCACGTGACGGGCGGCGTGCCTGCCGGTGGGTGGCTGTGTCACCCGACAAGCTGTGTTGTCGTGGCGAGCTTGGCTCCCTGTCGGGTAGAAGGTGTGTCGTCCGTCAGCTTCTTCTTGCGCGGCATCCCTTTGTCGTGCGTCATTGTGTCGCTCCACCCTGTCGGGTAGAGGTTGTATCGGGCGTCAGGAAGGCCGAAACATACTTAGACTTATTTGTGGGCCGGGACGGCCTTATTGTACCAAAATGAGGAAAAACTCTGCAAAAGATGGAAAAATTGGATTAAGAGCATTGCTTGGCCAATTATTGTGAAAGTGCTAATAAAAGAGAGGAAAATAGCAGAAAAGGGCAGTTTTGATAACAAAATAAAGGGCAAAAACATCACAAAAATAGGTGTTATCAACTCCCCCAAACTTAGTGTTTTGATTGTCCTCAATCAATATTTAAACTATTTTTAGTGATGCTTCTTCTGCTCGGAATAGCTCTCTGTTCAAAAGGTGAAACAAGAATCGTAATGCCTTAAAGATAATGTTGTCTCATTACGAACAAAAGACTTAGTTTTTCCTGCCTCATTGTTTAAATAAGATTCTTCTCTACAGCTTCGGCGAGACTTTGTTATATGATTCCGAAGTTAGCTTACACACCAAACAGCTTTATTTTTTAGGCAAAAAGTTGTGTATCAGGTAGGCTAAGGATTTTTGGGGTTTTTCCTTATTTCCCATCGGTCCATCCAGGCAAGGGTCCGTTAGCGGGCAAGTGGTCCCTGCAGTCCAAGCCAGTTGGCTTTAGAGCAGTGATTTCACATCCTACGTACCACTGTCCCGAATCTACCATGCCTAAAGATGGGTACTTTTGGAAAACAAGTGTGTATATATATATATATATTCTTTTCTTTTATTGGTCACAACTCTACTGCTTTTATTCACACTCATAACACTTCTCTCTCTTTTTGGGATTTTCGTTGGGTGAGGGGAAACAAAGAGATTTCTGCTGTTTGGGCAACTTTTTCCTTCTCCATACTCGTCTCTTATCTGTTTGCGAGATTATTGTATTTTTCAAAAAAAAATTTGACATGGAAAAACATACTCTTTTGTTCGTTTGAGGTAGCATTATCAAAAAGATATAACAGAACTTGCATCTCGTTAAGCATAAAGAAAACTAACTTTGCAAGAAGTTGCAACATGTTTTTACTATTATAGCAACTTTGTACATATGTATGGAGATGATATATAAACAAAAAGAATTTTTGAAACTTTGGTATGAAATATATATGTACACAAAGAACAAAATAATAACAAATTTAAGATAAAAGCATGAAGAAATTGAGTTAGAATTTTCAAAGTTTTGTACCTCCCTCACTGGTACATGGTACCCCCCCAACTTACTCCACACTCTGTCCCAGAGTTGTGAAGTAGATAAGGTGAGATAATGTTTATTCCAATGAGGTTGCGCCTGCGTCAGACAGAAGCTCCCACACATATTTCCCCCTTTTGCTGTGATAGAAGGTGTGGTGGAGCTGATCAGGCGTTTCTTTGTTCGCCATCCATTCCAGGACGTAGATGCCACAGTCGTTGGATAGGGAAAGTTGCTGCGGACTGCGGTGGCAGAACTGAAGTTCGTGCCACTTGCCTCCTTGCATGTCCAGGAATGGTTGGATCATCCTTTCCACCTCATCGTAGTATTTTCGGACCAGGCGTTCGACGGATGTTAAAGGTTCTGATGTACACGGTACTGGATGGTTCTTGTTGTTGTCTGAGCTGTTGTAGAAAATTCCTGCTCGTTGCCGGGTGTACACAGTTAGGAGCGTCCAATGATTGTAATGTAGAATTGGTAAAAAGATAGTGCCTGGGACCCCGCCTCTCAATTCTGCCAGAAAATTTTGCTTCGCTCCTGTTTCGTCGGCGAGGCAGACGTCATTGAATAGCATGGGTTGGGCTATGTATGCATGTTCTAGCTTTGGCTGTATATACTGGATATAAGCGGCTGCAACTGTTACAGCCAAGCACCCTCCTTCCTTCACCATGTCCCTTAGATCGTCGACCGGGACTACGACATCGCCTGCCTGAAAGGCGACAACCGATGGGGTAGAATCAGCTAACTTCAGCTGGATTATATTGACCTGCTCCTGTGTGAGAGTTGTACACAAAAAGCGGTCAAAATTTGTGATCAGCCCTTCTGAAGCGTCAGGCAAAGCAGTGTCCTCCGTCCCGTGCACTTTCTTCAGGACCGCCAACTGCTTGCCTGCCCCATGTGTGACGGTCGCCACTTCCTCTTCTTTTTCTGAGGAGTTGCTGGACTGAGAAGAGTTTTCTTCCAGGTCACTGACCAGCAGCTGCTTCGGTACCCCTGTGTCCCGGAAATAGCGCTTGTCCTTAATTAGCAACATGACGTAAATGCTCCTGCGTTGATAGAAGGACGTTCCTTTGAGGACTCCCAAGTTTCCAAATATGTTGAGCGCCTCAATTACACCCAGGATGGCGATAGCGCTGTTTCCACTCCCCTCTTCTATCTGTACGGGGAGGTCTCGGATAGTGAAGAAGTTCTATGGTCCTTGGTGACGTTGGCTTCCATGCTTTATGGCTCGTAGCAGACGCAGCGGCAGGAGTCTCAGCTTCGCGTCCTCCGGGCGGCAGAAAACACCCAGGAGCATGGCACTTCGGCATTGCTGCAGCACAGCAGCCAGACGTCGCGGTTTCTGAGGTCTACCATGCATAGAAACAACACGTTCCGGTGCTTGTACGGGGCCAAAACCAGGTTCGACCTATGCTCTTCAATATGCTGCAGCATGTCGGCCACCGCACAGGAGTCTGGATCTCCCTTCATCAACCTTCTTGCCAAGGTCGGGGTGGCTGTGTATACTGCTCTCCGACCTGTCCTACTGCTAATACTCTCTATTAGCGCATTCTCCAGGACCCTGAATAGTCTTTTACCGACCACGGCTGGCGTGCGGAACATGCCGCGAAGAACCTTCCGCCGCACCGAAAGGTAGCTGTCGGTCCAAACGACATCATCTTCATCTGCCTGCGATCGTAAGACCTTATTCAGTAGCTTCTGGTCTCTGATCGTCAGGCATCCGATGGCTTGTCTTTCAAAATCGGCCATCTCGAAGGAGGGTATCTCGGATGGCTCACAAAATATGTCCGCCATCGAGCGCCTCCCTTGGGGTAGATGTCTTTTATTGACTGTGTAGACATCCCCCTTTTCTCCCTCGGACTCTTCGGAAGAGTCTCCCCCGATGCTGATATCTACGCTTTCGTCTTCGACTTCATCCAGGGGGACGAAGATGTTTGCATATCCCAATCCTAAGGAGCTCTCCTGTCCGCCGGGAGTTCCTTCGGTCGATCCTTATTGCATCCCCTCCTCGGGCGTTGAGGATCGTCTGCCGGAGGAGGAGAAGGACGATGTTCCCGAGGGGGAACCTGATGAAGAGGGATGAGAGCCCCAGTTGGGAGGTGACGGCGACCGTCTCGGCTGCCTTTGGCGTGGATGGTTGTCACTTCTGTCCATTCTCTCCTCGAGCCCGTCGATTCGTTGGAGAACTTGCTGCATTGTTGCATTCAAGGCCTCTAGTCCGCCGGGCAGGCTCGCTAGAGTCAGCAGCTCCCTTTCTTAGCTATTCAGCCTAATTTCGTGGCTATCCTGCCTGTCTTGGAAAGATGCAAGTTTGCGGGTTAGGGAAGTACAAGTAGCAGAGTTGATATTCGTTACCTCCCGCAAATCGTCGAGTTTGTGTCCGAGCATCTTTCCGAGCGACGGAGGAGCTTCGGTGGGTCTCCCTTCTGTTCTCGCGACACCTTATTCGCGCGATGGTCTACCAGGAGAGGTAGAATCTATAAAATCGTACGCGATCCAGATGTCGCCAGGTGGGGCATCGACACTTTTTCAGGTGCCGCCACCTTGCCTTCTCGTCTGGGGCACGATACTCTTTCTCTCGCAGTTTTCCTCGAAAGATCGCTCAAAGTTCCCAACTATCTGAACTTGTCTTTTCGACTTCCTGTAGCTGCTATTTATAGGCAGTGGTTGGGGGAAGTTATGGTGCTCGAAGAGCCACGTGTCTTCCTTATTCGCGGGTCGGTGGACGGCCGATACGGGTATTGCTCGGCGCAGGGGTGTCGGCTATCAGTCACGTGACGGGCGGCGTGCCTGCCGGTGGGTGGCTGTGTCGCCCGACAAGCTGTGTTGTCGTGGCGAGCTTGGCTCCCTGTCGGGTAGAAGGTGTGCCGTCCGTCAGCTTCTTCTTGCGCGGCATCCCTTTGTCGTGCGTCATTGTGTCGCTCCACCCTGTCGGGCAGAGGTTGTATCGGGCGTCAGGAAGGCCGAAATAGACTTAGACTTATTTGTGGCCCGGGACGGCCTTATTGTACCAAAATGAGGAAAAACTCTGCAAAAGATGGAAAAATTGGATTAAGAGCATATTTGGCCAATTATTGCAAAAGTGCTAATAAAAGATAGGAAAATAGCAGAAAAGGGCAGTTTTGATAACAAAATAAAGGGCAAAAACATCACAAAAATAGGTGTTATCAATGTCATATGCATTTGTTGGAGGTTTCTATCCATCTTCTGTCTTTGCTTGTTTTATGGTACGATGTATACTACTCTGGTGGTGTTTTTTCTACTAGTTCCCATATGTCTACTCCTCACCCTCAGGTAAATCCACCATTGGTCTCATATAGGTATCCCCTTCCTAACATTGTGCCATTGATTTATGATATTTGGGACTAGTCCCATATCAAACAATAGAATGATTGTGTGGTAAGGTAACTCTAGAGTGAAATCAATGATCTCAAGGTTGAGGTTGTCTTAGATCTTTTTATTTCTCAAAGAAAATCATATGTGGCTTTGCAAGATAAATTAGATCAACGTACTTAGAACATGTATCCTTGGTGAGGGATCTCAAATCATAATCAAAAGATAGAACAATTGATGTGACCATTCCTCCCATGACAAATGGGAAAGTACTCTTTTGGGGGATTTATTTCATGTGTTCAATCATAGTAGCTATAAACAGAAGCATCAATTTGTCATCATATGGCATATCACAAGCATTTCCTTTTGTAGAGAACAATCTTGGTTATTGTATCAGCCAAAGATTGTATTGGAAAAGACTATATGGATGTATTTTAGCTCATGATTTGGCATCTTACTCATCTTTATTTTCCCAGGAATGAATGTATCTTGGCCGGCAAGATGTTTCCATACTCATGCATTGTCTCGTATGTACTTCCTTTCTATCTGCCCTTTAATAGATTTTTTAAACTTAGGATGGGGGAATTATTTCAATCAAGAGACTGTCAATATATATGAAAATTGTTGAATAGCATGAACCTAATGGCTTCCTCCTCCTTGTACTCTAATTTCTCCAGTGTATTGAAAACTCTTAGGTAGTCTCAACATAGGATTCTTCTACATATGTGATTAGCTTTCTCAAGCCACTTGCTGGTGTATGGTTCTCAAAATAATGACTTACCCTGATGGCTTGCATTGTAGTTATGAAAGCATAGCAGGTGGAAAGCACTTTCCTCTTCGTGCACTCATGATGGAGTAGAGGCAAATATGTCCTTGTTTACCCAATGTGCCTATTCTTGCTCCTTGGTTGTAGAGTGTGCCTTTGGGGTCCTTTCTCGTGTATATCATCTGATCTACTTCTAGTTGAGACACCATGTCTATTGACACATCCTACACTTCCTCTTCCTTATCCTCATTAGATTCCTCCTCCTCCTCATAATTCTAGGAGTTGGAGTTGGTGGATAGATTGGAATCTCTCCTTATAGAAGTATCATCCTCTTCCTCCTTTACTTCAATCATCAACTGCCTTCTTCATTGGTGGTGTGGGCAGTCGAGTAAGCTTTGAGGAAGAGTATATCCTCCCTTGTGTCGTCAGTGGGAGTTGACATGGAAGATATGATGTGGACCACCTTGATGCCATGACTGGTGTGGACTGAGGTTAGGCATGTGATGAAGATGGATCAGCCTTCTTATTTCACCTTTTGGTCTGGCTTGGAGCCTTCTTATTTCCCCTTTGGGTCTGACTTGGGGCCTATAATTCAATTGATTTACCAAAATATCCAATATCCTCCTCAAATTGGACCCCCTCATCATCTTTGTAGTTAGGTTCAGAAGTTGTCTCGTCATTATAGGAGGAGGAACATTGAAAGGAGCAACTATGTGATGCAATAGGAGTGTGGGATATAGAGAGTGATAGGATATGATAAGGTGGATATGGGTTGGATGCATTTTTGGAGTGGTTTTAGTTTTGTTTCATGCTCTTTACCCCCTTATTCACCTTCTTTCCATACCCTTCCATATAACACAATAAATCTAGGTGTTTGTGTTGGAGAGAGTGGTATTCTAGGGTTGGTTGTCTTTGGGAAATTTTTTGGAGAAAATGGAAAATCGGAGAGGAAAAGGGTAGATGGTTTCTATAGGTAGGAGAAGGGTCTCAAGAGGTTGAGGATGATTCAATGGGGTTTGGAGGAGGCAAATTGCATCTCAAAGATGATTAGGATCATCAATGGTGGAGCACTCATGTGGAAATAACATGGTAGAGTGTGTGAATGGGGGGTTTCACGGTGATCCCCCTCAAAGCATATCCCTTATGTTATAGGCCCCATTCTAGAATGATATTTTTGGGAAGAATGGTCGTTCTACAGTTAGCAAGCCACAACCATTCTAGGTAGACTGATAATGTTGGGACTCTCTTTTTTCTTTGTTTTTCTCTATAAGTACGCCCTTCTGGCCACATGCATTCTAATACACCATGTTGATTCTAGATCAATATTGCCACTATCATTTTGATTGGAATGACTTTGCTATCGTAGATGTGCCACAACCATTCTAGGTAGAACAGATATTCTTGGCCATCCAATTTTCTTTATTTTATTGATACTCAACAATAAGTTCTAGGGTTGTTTGAGTGTTCTGGCCTGGAGGTTCCACAAAAAATATCGATGGAACAACCATTATAATAATTTTCTAATTTATATTTTAGAAAAAACTAATGTCTATCACTATGGTCATTCTAGAGAAGAACTATCATTTTGGAGGGTTTTTAGCAATCTTTAATTTAAAAAACAATCTCAACTTTCAATTTTTTACTCTATAGTTAATTTTTCACATTGAAGATCATTCATTTGTCTTAGTTCATGTTCTTGCTACAGAATAAGAAGAAATAAAAATATCAAAAGAAAAAGTGTGTTATTTTGTGGAATGTATAAAAATGAAGTGCATGACACAAGTGCAAGGTATGGGGTCAAAATCGCACAAATAGGGTTGATTACTTCCCAGTAGCACTAAGTTTTCTACCTTCATACATGTGTGTTGTGCCTTTCTTCAATCAATCTTTTGCATGCCTATAGATCAACTTATCATAGTAGATGACATTTTCATAGGAATTCAAGGATTATTCTTCATCCCATGGGTGCATCTCAATGAACATCACTATGTCAAAATGTTGATTTTCCCAATCGGGCGAATTTTCCCAAGTCTTTGTTCATTCACAACAAATTCCTTGTTTCACTTCTTCTCTTGGATTGAAATCACACTATACAAACACACATGCTTCACTTTTTATAAACCTTTGCATCTTGATCTTAGCTTGCCCAAAAGGAACTTCATGTGGGGTTGTACATCCAAATCGATTTGTCAAGTTCAAATGTCTTATTTTGGATAGGTTATCATGGAGGAATTTCATCCTCTACTTGTAGTTCTTAAACATCTCATATGCTTTGTGTCTTATCTCTTCTATACAATCAAAATTTTCTTTCTTTGTATCCCAACTGTGTCCATGTTCACATCAACCAATCTCAATGACCAAAGGGCTTGGTGTTGCAACTCATTTAATAGGTGGTAACGTTTACCATAGACAAGCTCCAACATAGTGGTTCCAATTAGGGATTTATATGTTGTTGTATATTCCTAAAAAGGTTCATCAAGAGGGAGTTATTGATCCTTATACTTGAGGCTCACCATTTTGTTAAGTATAAACTTTATCTCCTGGTCAACAAGATCCACTTACCCACTAGTTGTTGGGTGATATGTGGTGTCAACTCAATGAATTACACCATGTATTTTAGATAGACGTTTAAATTCTCTATGTATGAAGTGGCTACCCTCGTCACTATTGATATCTCTAGGCACTCCAAAATAGTTGAATACATTTAACATTACAATATCACAGACAACATTGTGATCAATGGCCCTGGTAGCCACAACCTCATCCCATTTCAAAACATAGTCAATGGACACTAGAACGTACACAAAACCAAGAGATGGAGGGAAAGGACCAATGAATTCAGTACCCTAAACATCAAAACTTCCACCATTAAGATAGAGTGATAGACACATCATGCCCCTTTTTTATTTGTGTCCACCTTTTGGCAATTCAAGCAGGCTTTACAAAACTCATGGGCATCCTTCAAGAGAGTAGGACAAAATAATCCACATTACAATACTTTATTTGAACTCCATTCACACTAAAGTGGCATTCACATGCATCATAGTGGTATATGGTAAAAATATCAAGCTGCTTATTCTCAGAAATACATCTTCTAATGAGCTGGTCGGAGCAATACTTAAAAAGATAGGGGTCCTCCAACATGTAGTTCTTTTATGATGCAGACAATATCCTCACCGCTAATTTGTCCATGTTTATTATACTCTGCCACTAGCCACGAAATCAGCTATATGCTTGTACCTTAGCTTTTGTGTTGATCTAATCAACATACGTTCCTCATGAGGCATTGTAGCCATCGTTCTATCCTACTCTTCATGGGGTGCCTGAATGCATGATAGATGATTGGTCGTAAAATTCTCACATCCTTATGTATCAAAAATTTCCAAATTAAATTCTTGCAACAAAAAAATTCATCTTATAAGCCTTGGATTAGAATCCTTCTTCAACATATTATACTTGAGAGCAGCATAGTTGGTGTAGGCAATCAATTTTTTTGTAGAACATATAATCAAAACTAGTCAACAACAAATATAATAGCAAATAACTCTCTCTATGGGTGTGTGATTCCTCTAGGCTTCACGAGAGTCTTGCTGGCATAATGGATTGCATGTGGAACTCGTGTCTAGACTTTGACCCAACACATCCCCCAGTGTTGTATCAAATGCACCAATCATGATCTCAAATAGTACATAGAAATCCAAGCACCACATAATAGAAGTAAAAAAGAGCTTTGACTTCAATTTGTCAAAAGCCTCCTCCATGCAATTGTCATCAAAATTAAACTTTGGACTTCTCAAGGAGATAACACAAGGGTCTAGAAATCATACTGAATTCCTTTAAGCGATGATGATAGAAACCATGATGCCCCAAGAAAGAGTTGGCATGTCTCACAGTGGAAGGAATGGCCAAAGTGGATATCAACCCAAATTTTGTTCTATCTACTTCAATTCCTACTTTAGAAATTTAGTGTCCTAACATGATCCTCTCGAGGACTATGAAGCGACTCTTCTCCCAAGAAAGGACCAATTGAACTTTCATATACCTCTCCAGTGTGATAGTTATGTGGAGTGGGTAGTCATCAAATGGCTTCTTGAAGACTGAGAAGTCATCCATAAACACCTCAAGAGACAAATCTAGGATGTCATTAGATATGGACATAACTTATGTCAGAATTATCACACTAATAAATTTACCAAGATATAAATCCTAGACTTTACCTAACCTAACGTGTAATAATCACCACCCACAAGTGGATGGTCTTATCATAGAATCAACCTTCATTACACAATGTGACTAAAAGGACAACATTTTTAAAATATATTGGATTTCTATCCTAATTAATAAAAAGTAAGTCAACAAGATTAAAATGATTGATGGTTTGTTTTATTATCTCGTTTAACTAAGTAAGCAAATAGATAAAGATAAGAAAACTAGATGAATGAATGATAAAAGAATTGGGCAACTAGGTTTCACTGTAGCTACATGTAATTGCTCTCTCACATTGCACATGTATGATTATTAGATTGAGGACAAGGAAGTTCCGTATCCTTTAGGAGCAGAAAAATCACAAGGACATAATTTTGTGTAGGCTCGAGGTGTTGTTCTCGATGGATCCCAAATTTGTCACCTTTAAGAACACCCTTCTAAGATCATATCAAGGATTCCATGTTAATTAATTGGTATTATATTTCTATATTTCAATGTCTCTATTCCTATAATTCTAATAAAAAAACAACATGGGTAACTAATCCACTGAAACATGCACTAAATAAAAATAGAAAATCTATTACACAAATATCAATTGACAATGCAAGATTATTAAAATAGACAACAAGGATAATCCCCACAACCCAATAGATAAACTACTTTCTCATCATGTTCACAATACAAGGAAGATAGAAGTAGAAGAGGTTCATGGAGAAAGTAGAAGTTCCAAAAGAGGCCTCGTGGTATGCAAAACTACCCTTCGCACAACTATTGTAGCTTCCACTCATGTCCTTTGGTGAAGCGTATCTCCATGTTAATCTATCGACGTTTGTGTCTGACTCTCGTTAATGATGACCAAGGCTTAGAATGGAGTCTAGATAGAATAGGATGCCCCCTTTGAATGTACCTCTAGTGTTTTTATAGCATGCCCATGGTTTCAAGTCAGTCTAATATCATCCATTGATCATCAGATTTTTGTTGTAGATTTATGGTATCAATGCAAGATCAATTTAAGGACTAGTCAATTGACTGAAGTTATTAGTAAATATACTCATTAATATTTGAATTCATATTCCAGTTCATGTTGAGTACCCCAATTTCAAGTTCGGATGCAAAATATGAAGCCATTTTACTGATTGGGACACTTCCTATCTGATCCACTTCTTGAATGAGCCAGTCGAGTAGGCCCTTTTTAAGCGTGGTGTTAATTGGAGAGGTGACATAGTGAGTGAATCAATCAGATTGTCCCACTGCACCTCTCATTTGTTATTATCAATTTGATGACTTGTAAGGTGATTTGGTTGACTATCTTATAGCTTGGACACTTGAGTAGGTACCCATCTGACTGACTCATGAACCAATCATTTGACTAGAAAATATTTATGCTTACTGTGATTTCTTCTTGTGTAAATTTTTTCTTCAGATTAAAACCCAACTGGTTGATTGGTTGGTTCAATCAACTGATTAGTTCTCCCAATAACATGTTGAATGACCTTATGAAGAAGGGATGATCACTCCAATACTCAGATATGGGGAGTGATGATATGCAGTCTTTAGTTGTTCCTTGGGATTATCATGGATGGCTAATTTCTTCTCTCAGTTACTTGTAATCAATCTAAAAACAAAATACAAAAAATCATAAAATACCAAACAACCACATAAACTACAAATAAACCTTAAACAGGTGAATATCATGTGTTATCAAGTAAAAATGCAAAATAAACATGGAAAACCAAATATAAAGTGCGCCTAAAAACATGTTGTATAGACATTCATCAAATAACACCGATCTTGAGTGCTTATCATCCTTGAATAATAAAAAATTTAAAACACTCTACGTTAATATTTTCAACCAATTTACATGCCTTATACTCACATCATGCTAAGATCCCAACCACTAATATAACCAAGCTACCCAACCTACTGAAATAATGGAATAAGACTATATGCCATTGTTTCCAACTTTGCTTGATAATACCACTTCCTCACCACAATCCCCAATACCACACTTATCTAAGGATTTCATGAAAAATTGAGATACCCAACAATGGATAATAAAAAAATCTAAAACACTCTACGTTAATATTTTCAACCAATTTACATGTCTCATACTCACATCATGCTAAGATCCCTACCACTAATATGACCAAACTACCCAACCTACTGAGATAATGGAATAAGACTATATGCCCTTGTTTCCAACTTTTCTTGACAATACCACTTCCTCACCACAATCCCTAATACCACACTTATCTAAGGATTTCATGAAAAATTGAGGAACCCAACAAAATCTCAAGTGTTCTCACAATCCAACACTTGGAAATGTCAAATGGATGTTAATGGATCACGTAATGTGCCCCTAGGTAGAAAATAGAGTGGATGGAGATTGGAAGGAAGAATGCACATCTCTCTTCTATTCAACTTGATATTGTATTTTTTATAAATTCATATATTGCAAAAAACCCTTTTATGCACATTGTTATATTTTCTTCATTTTTTGATACATCCCTATTACATAGGGAGGGGTATGAAAGAATTAAATAGAGAGAAGTCATGGTGTGTAACTCGAGCTGAGGGTTTGTTACACTTTATGGATTTTTTCTTTTTATAGGAGACAAGCAGATGGAAGAAGTTCAAATAAGGGTTTTAATCATGTGTAGAACTTGTTTTTATGATTACGTAAATAGAATTTGCCTCTAATTTACTAAATTCAAATAATGACATGATAAGGTTATGCATGGAATCCCATAGATATGATTCACTAATCAGTATGAAGAATGACATGTTTGATCCCTATTAGTTCCTCAAACACCGACCATCCTTCCTGTGGGCATGATGCTAATATTCATCAGCACAAAGGATGATTTCTAACCATTGGCATGTTTTAAGAGTGATACTAAACATCAATAATTTACTTAAAACAAGAAGTATTGAATGAAAAATGCTAAATGCATCCCAAAAATTAATGTAAACAATATCGACTTGATTATGGTTTCAACTAACACAATGAGAAATAATAATTAAAAGGAGAATAATATTTTAATCTTCATGCAATGTAAGTAATCTGAAAGTAATAGATGCATGTAAAACTAACATGTTGGAATAAAAATAAGAATATAAAAATAGATAGGTGTAGATGTAAAAGAGTATGTACTGACGAACCTCCACCCAAGCTTAAAATTTCCTGGTCTTTGAGCAAACACTAAACTCTAGATGGAGGGGAAGATATCCTCAAAGCTCGTCCAGATGGCCTTGGAAACTCAAAGAAGGTCCAACTAAAGAATATATACAAGGAATGAGATCTTGAGCATGAGAGCTCCATGGTGTAAACGGTTCTCAAGTGGTCATAGTGGCTGGAAGATATTGTCAGAATGCTTGAAGTAGTATTGTCTTTCATTCTACAATCAATCTAGTAAGATCAACTGATACTACTTTATTAGTAGAGGTAGTGTTAGGAGTTAAGTGATAGGAAAAAGTGACACAAAGTAGACATGGTGCCTCTCTTGTGGCATCATGATCTACTCATCGATGAAGACTGGAGGTGGATGTTGAATGCATATTCATATCATTTTAGTCTCACATTTTGAAGTAGATTCATGCATTTTATTATGCTTGTCACGTTAATTTAGAATATTAAAACTTCAATTTTTTTCTCATTGTTGAGTTTTTAATGACATTTTCTCTCTATATTACAGGAACAAATGCTAGGCCAAATCAAGCTTGTCCTCAAAATGCCCTAGGTCTATTTCCCCCACCTCCAACCATTGGGAAACGATGTGGGGCCAATCAGAAGCAATTTTTCCTTTCAGGAAGCCCCGATCGGGCAACTTGTAGTCTAAATCAGATGATTGGACTAAGGAAAGATAAGATATGCACTAAGTGAGTTGAATAATTGGAAGTAGTCATAAGTGATAATCAAAGAAATCTATGACACACATATCCCATCGACCAACTTACCAGTTGGGGATCTCTCTAAGGTACAAGATGGTCAACTGGTTGGTCAATTGAGTCAACCACCTAGAAAACTCTTCACTCATATTAATAGTTATCTAATCATCTAACAGGGGAGTAGTTCTTGAACAAATGATAGATTCAACCCCCAATCGTCTTGTTAACTCATTTCCCATTCGATCGGGTGAGGCTCCGGACTAGCCAAGCATAAGTACAAAAATTGAGTGATTGGCCACCCAGTCTCCCAAGCGTGTTTCTAGAAAACAAAACCATAGTCATGCCATCTATCAGCTGACTTTTTGGCATCAGAGGCAATTATACAAAAAACATCTTGACCTAAAGGCTAGGTATTTAACCCCCTAGTGTTTGATCACAATTTTTAAAGTAGAAGAATGGAATAGAGACAAATGAATGATGTACTCCCCCTAAGAGTCTTATCGAACTATTGTTGCTTGAGAGTTATTGATTTCTTGCTAGAGATCATGGCTACGCCCATCTATGCCTTTTGTGACATGGATTCTTCTCTCCTTTCTTGTTCTTATTCCTATTCCAATTCTATGTGTAAGTAGTTCCCTTTTTGGGATACTGGGATTAGCCCCGTCTCCCATGCTTTGTACTTCACATTATCAAATTCTATTATTTCAGATGTATGATTGTCTTCATCCATTTTTTGTGTTCTTTATGAATGCATCATTCTATTTGTATGTGTATTAAAATCCTAAGTGTAGAGACCACAAAATCTAGGATTGAAACATTGAATGAAAAATGTTGAACTTCTGATGCGATCACAGAAGGGTGTTCACTGGGGTTATGGGTAGTGATTTGTAGGTACTGAGACCTATGTCCTACGGGAAAACCTATGCTTATGAAGTTTATGCTCTAAAAGGACAATTTTTTTTGCCCCAGTCTAAGTAGATGAAATGATGAGAATTATAATTTTTAGGATAGAGTAATCAGTCTAAGTAGCTCTCTTATCTGGTCTTCTTTTAATTCAGTTTACAGATGTGCTCCTTGTGGTTTGACTGATCTCCTTGCTTTCTCTGGTGAGAAGAAGGCTACAGTTGTTGCAGTGATCTATTATATCTGGCAAGAAAGAAACAGTAGAATTTTTACTGGTTTTCAAATAACAGTGGACACTATTTGGTCCAGATGCTTAACTGATACAAAATGCTTACTCATATAAGCTACTCTATCTCTTGTTCTATGTTTTTCCTCTACGGGTATGGATGACTGGCCTTTGTCTCGGCCTGCTATCAAGGTCTCTCATTGTCTGTTGATCCCTTCTGTCTTCTTTAAGATGGTCTGCTTTAGATTGGATGCTCTGGTCAAGACCGGTCTATTTTATGTTCAAGGTTCGTCCCTTTTCGGCTGAAGTAGAGAAGATGGAGCTCCTTTCTCATGCTGTGTGGGTTTCTCACTTATAATTTTGGATAGTCTGACAGTTTTCTTTGGTTGTTTAGCCTTTTTCTTGAGGCCATGTATAGGTTTCTTCTGTTCCCTTTTTATTTTTGGTCCTTTTTTCTTTCCCTTGGCATTTAGCCTTGGGTCTTTTCTGTATAGCTTCTACAAAATCAATGAAAAATAGTCACACACCGTTTACAACAAAAAAATCATGTGGTGATGTACTTTCATATTTGATTTAATCAACTTATTTACTCCCTTTACTTGCTTGCAATATTTTAAAACAACCAATCAACCAGTTGTTCTATATATTAGTCTTGATAAAATCATATTTGTAGGTGATTTATAAAAAAACATTGTCTCTAGGGTTGATCCTAACACTATAATGCAATAAGATCCATCCCCTTGTTAGTGGTCAATATTGCACGTAGATTAAGAAAGAAGTTGGTATTATTTCCTAAGTGAAATTATTGTCCTATAATTCAGTCAGATCGAAATTTGGTGTCATTGTTGGGGACAATGGAATATTTTTTGAATCCAATTGTTTGAGATTAATTATTTTTTTCTTTTAAAATCGATATAAACTCTTACCTACTTGAAAATTTATTACAACATTCAACCAAAATTCTTGGATCTTTATATTTCACGTTCGACAGTAGTATATGTGGTGTTTGAGTAGTGTTGACTCTACATTTGTAGTCTATGATCCTTAGATAGACAAAACATTTCGTAGATTGAATAAAGAAAATCATTTCAGAATGGGTGAGGCTGAATTTCAATGTAGCGTTGAAAGGGTATGGACGGATAGGAGGAAACACATTGTTAGAGAAGACTAAACAACATCCCAGACCGAGTTGTGATAAACATGATTTTCTCTAAAAAAAACTTGAGGCTAATTTAGGCATGTTTCATGAAGATTTATCTCATATTCATGTGTTTTATGTATGCTTTGCCTAAATTGTCTACTATAATTCATATTTATCAATTTTACCTATTTTTCATGTGTTTGGTTCACAAATATTGCATTTTATTATTGCCTTATGCTTTGTGTGATTTATTACAGATTAAAATACACACAAACTAGAAGAATTCGGTACCACTCACTCAACTCGATGGCACCAAGACAAAGAAGAACAAGAAATTGTGAGAAAGAAGAACCAACTACACAAGATGGTGAATTGAAAACAGAATGTCAGTACCATCGATTGATCTCATTGGCATCAAGATCACAAACCCTGATTGCATTTAATTTGGTAAGTCAGTGGAACTGACATTTGACTGGAGATCGTGATTTAACAAGGTACATCCAATTGTATATTGGATGTGTGGTTCCTCGCCTCTTCCTTGATAATCCCAAGGGGGGTAGCCACCAGGGATCATCTCATAGGGAAGCATCTCATCCCAGGAGATCTAAGGGCACCCCAGTCAGTCATTCTTGGAGGGGCCATATCCCAAGGAGAAGGAGAAGGAGATGAAGAGATGTGGATCAAGGCACATTCTAAGGAGTAGTTTGAAGGCCACAACGCTGTTAGGCTACATAATTCTTCCCTTGCACCATGCTACATGAGTTTTCTATAGCTTTCTCTTCCTCCTTCCCTTCCTTTGATTCCATGTTGAGCATGAGGGGATAAATCCTCATTCTTTAGGACTCACGAGTAGCTAGTGTTGACTCTATGCATGCTTATGTTTCATTCAATAAAGATTATATTTTCTAAGGATTTTGATAATAGAAATGCTTTATTGCATTATTTATGCTTGATCATATTCATGTGATGGATTGTTGATTTCTACAAAAGAGGAATTATTAGTTACACAAGTCATTGTCATCAAAATCAATAATGTCATGCGAAAGCAGGCTAACCACTATGAAGTATGTTGTCTACAGAGATATTTTATCATTTATCTTTGTATATTAACACTGTAAAAGTGGGCTAGTAATTAGAATAAATAGTGTGCTACACTGTGACATTCAAATTTCTAGGATTTTAGGAACCAATGAAATATACTTGGATTAGTAGACCTTATTTTCACTAAAATCCTAGAGGCAATGTATGAAAGGATATCGAGTCTCAAAGTTGAGAAAAGTAACAGAAGGATGGTCACTATGAAAATAGCTACCAAGGATGATGATCTAGAACTAATCTCAAGAGTGTGTTAGGGACGAGTATTAATGAATATCAAGTGACTAAATCTTAGCGGAGGAATATGGTTGAGTAGTCATTTGAATTTGATAAGTACATGTCTTTGTCACAATAATCTTTCCTTAAAGATCATAATTGATGTTCAAAGCTAATATGACATACTTGGGATCCGTCGAGCTACATGAATGTTGGATGAGAGTGTTGATCATATTATCTTAATTTCATAATATAATTATCTAGGATATTAATAATAGGAGGAGCCAAGGTCATGGAGGCTTATGTATTAAGTTTTGGAAATTGGTATATACATGTAGATCAGTTAACTCAGTGTTTGGAAATAGGCGGCACGCATTACTATATATGAAGAAATCCCTATTCCTTAAGACTTGCAACAACCTGTATCCCAAGATATGTGCACACGACCTAAATAGGATTCATTCTCGTGCGCGCGCCCACACACACACAAGGCCGGGACAGGCACAAATATGATCCCCCAATTAGCATTTGCCGTTCTAACCAATGCATAGCTTCTGAATATCCAGAGAATTCGAAGACGCCACTGTATTTATCAGGTCATTACTTTCCCCCTTCCTGACCGTCACCGGGGGTCGGTGTAAGGGTGGCCACAATGGGACGGTGCAGCTAAGGGTGGAGCAGAGGCTAGCCTCGATCCGCCAGTTTGGTGTTGGGTGGCCGCAGATGATGCTGCAGTACATAGGTGGCGAACTACATTAGTTTTGGAGCTAAAGATCCAACCAAAGACCCCCTAAAACCCCTTCCATTCTCGGCAGATTTGTCTTTGGAGGGCGATGCTCTGTTTCACAGAGGAAACAGAGCCTGCCGCGGCTACGGGTCAGTGGACTGTCGGGGGCGGGGTCTCACAAGCTATTCGCCTAAGATAGACCATGAGGCTGCTAGGCTGGCCCTTGGGAAGATGTCTTATTTTGAGCCACTAGATTAAGATCCAAAGGTAGAAAAACAACAAAAAGGGACTAGGATTTCGGCTTAAAGGTTTAACAACTAGGATCTCAGCTTAAAGGTTTAGCAACTAAACTTGGTTTCTACAACAAAGGTAAGTGGTCCATGTCTTGGGTTTAGTTTTACAAGATTCATTCAGTTTTGCTCGCTTAATCATGTCATGTGAGCACCTTAATGTTTTAAGAGGTATTCATATATGCAATCTTATTAGATTTACTGCATATAAGTTATATGTTCAGATTAGATAAGTTAGAAGAATATATCTCTTCATGTTTAAGACCAGTAAGGCAATTACGGGTAAAAACCCTAAGTAAGATAAGGTCAAATCAATTAAAGAATATGTCTCATCGTGTTTAAGATTAATAATGTGATTATAGGTGGAAAACCCTATGTAAGATAAGATCATATTAGATCAGATTAAGAACATATAATAAGGCCCTACTCATGAATGCTTTTATGGAAGGTTGGTGCCTTATGATCCCCCTTCATTTTATTGGGTTCAAGCCCAATCATGTTCACTTTCAGTGTGTTTAAATGAATGTTCACTTTCAGTGTGTTTGGTATGTTATGTTCCTGTTCACTTTCAGTGTGTTCAGATGATTCTTCACTTTCAGTGTGTTCGGTACGTTTATGCTTCATTGAGTAGGTGCCCTAGTAAGAATGTTTAATCAAATCAAGAACGCATCTTCAAGTCATGTATAACGTTTAAGTATGTTCGTAATGTATCCTTAAGTCATAATTAATGTTATGAAAGTTCATATCAGTTTTAAATTTTTATGTTAAGTTATGTTCATATATTTACTGAAATCCAACCATTTACAATTGGTTTATCGAATGCATGGCTGGGGGCGCAATACCCGTAGGTAGGAGCAAGCTTAAAGGATAAAGCCATATGACATACAAGAACTAGCTCAAGGATCTACCTACGAGTTTAAGACCTGGTGGGGTGTTGTCTATAATATCCAAGGAGGTTTAAACTAGTTTACTAGTTTTATCATGAATTATGTTCTTTGTTGTAAGATTTATGAAAAGAATGTATGTATGAGAATCAATGTAACCATATCCTGTGTAAAGTTATTTTTATTATTGCAATGGATGATATATGCTATTTGTGATGTTTCGTGAGTGTGATTTTGTTGGTTCATGCTTCCACGTTGTATATATGTGGATCACGCTTGGGGGATGTTACAAAAAGTGGGTAGTACAAGCTACCAAATCTTAACCCAAAGAAGAAAGATAATTTTTTATAATCATATATAATATAAAGAATCCATTAATTTGATATTCCTTCCACTTTACTTTTTAAAATTTTAATTCTTGTTCTTATTCTAATAATTAAATCAACTCTTTTCGTAGGCCTAGCTGATATATTTTTGTTAGTAGTAGTCTATAGACATCCCAATTTTCTGAGCATAATATTTAGGCCTCTTTGAGTCCCTTTACTACTCTGATGTGTACACTTTTGTTTAGCACATGCATTTAAGGTGTCAAGTTTTTGGTGACGTTGTTAGGGAATTTGCAACTCTAGCACTACAAGTGCTAAAATTTTCCACTCTATGCCATTTTCTTTTTATTGACTTTCTTTCAGTAAAAAAGCAATTGCAAAATCTTTTTGTTGCTTTAGGTTAATTTTTTGCAATTCTCACATTTAGTTTCCTTTTTAGGTACTTGTTTATGATCCATACACAGACCATTCACTATGACGAATTTACATCGCCAACACCTAAAGGCAATCTAGAGGTTGAGCAAGAGCATGTGATTATTCTGAAAGAATCCCTGGTAGAAGTTGAAGAGATGTCTAATGACATGAAAAACAATGCGGACTTGGAAGTTTCAAATAATGAGCAGACCATATTAGAGAAGATTCATGCATCATCTATTACGTAAATTGGTTCCCATAAAATGATAGGAAGTAAATGTGGAAGCTACAAGATTGATCCAATTACCGTTGCTTTAGTCAAGTCACAAACATTCCAAGGACACAACAATGAAGAGACGATGTAACATATTAATTGTTTTGTTATGAGTTGTAGTATGATAAAGATAGACTGAATCCCGTTTATAATGATTTATTTGTAACTATTCCCTTATTCTTTGGCAAATAGATCCAAGATGGTTTCTTAGTCTACCTTATGAATCTATGGGTTCTTGGGATGAAATGGTTGTTTTTTTCTTTGAGAGGTACTCCCGCTAGAAGACTAATGATTTAGTGGGAAAAAATTATGGGTTCAAGCAACATGCAAATGGATCCTATTCAGAGGATTGGGAAATATACCAAAACATGTTGAAAAAGGTGTCACACCATGGGATTGATTTGTATGGTCAAGCCAAGAATTTCTACTATGGCCTTCATACAAGAGAGACCACACTTGATAGTGTTGGTATGAGATTTTTTTTCTAAATAATAAGGCATTAAAATTGGCATGAATTCTTGAAGAATAGGGTTGGAAACTAGTCTTGGGTTGAGGAGTGTGAGTATTCTACCTCAATGAAAGAGACAAGGAAGCACATGAGGTTATGGAACTCAAGACACAAGTGGCTCAATTGGCAAAGAAACTAGAGAAGATGAGTACCCTCTCATATGGAGGACAAGAAGAGCATCAAATGCATATGTAGCATGCTAATAGGATGAACAAATATTCATGGAAATCCAAAACTTTATTGGAAGGATCTGATGCAGTCCTATTTTAGGTCTTCATCCTGTGTCTTTTTGCATGATAATAACATCTGAACATCCTAGATTACAAGTTATTCCCTCTAATATGATCTTTTATGATAAATGCACTTATGTCTCCTTTTGTGTGTATTTCATGGCACTTATGCATGCATTGATGCATGGGAGAGAGATGAAGAATGTCTTTGGGTTCTTACAACCCAAGAGTGGACTTATATCTTCCTCAAGCTTCCCTTGGATGCACAAGATCAATTCAAAGCAAAAGGAGGCTAGATGAAGAAGTTGAAGTGAAGATTAGCACCAAGAAGCCCCAAAACGGTTGTGGCACATCACTAGGGTCGTGGGGAGTTATGTTCTAAAAGTTACAGGGAAGTCGCTCAATTTACACATGAATGACCACAACCATGGTCATCACAACGGCCATGGTTACTGAAGACCCCACAGCCATGGCCCCTAGAATGGTCGTGGTCAGCGCCTTCCACCTCGCCCATGGTCATCAACACGACCGTGGCAATTTATGCAAGAAGATCCCAAAAATCAATAGGGAGTTGGTCCAATTTATACATGAATGACCACGGTTGTGGCCATCGGCACAACCGTGGCCCTTGAAGGCCACCTCGCCTATGGTTCTCACTATGCCCGTGGTGAGATGAAGACACAACGACCTCAGAGCGACCTCACCTGTGGCCTCCTCCTCCAGCACGGCCGTGGTATCCCACACGGCCGTGGTACCCTCTCCCCACCATGACCGTGGCACCACACCACGACTGTGGCCCCCATGCACACTTGACACTTCCAACTCCACTTTCCACATCGGTCATTCCACCGCCCACGCCTGTGCCATGCAACCCCCACCACGGCCATGGTATCTCACCACGATCATGGTGATCACCTAAACCTACCTATTTTCGCCACTAATTTTCCCACTTTGCCCCTACTTAATCTGGTGCCTCACCACAACCTATATATACATGGGTGGCGGCCACAACACTAGGTTAACTGCCATTACTCCCCTCCACCTACTCTAGAGCATTCATTGCCTCCTTGCATTCAAGCCATCCACCCATCATTTCCACCTCATTTCCACCATAGAAACCTAGTTTCCTAGGTTTTCTACCATAATCTCCTTCATTTCCATGCCCTTCACCCACCTTGGGGGAGGGAGATTGTTCTACAACAGCTAGGAGGTGAAGAAGAAGAAGCTACTTCGAGCTCCATGGAGTCCTATCCCCTTCTTCTCATTTCTTTTATCTTTTCTTTGAGCATGTCTATCTAAGCCCCTAGTGGTGGGTTGTTTGGGGTTAAAATGTAACTTTGATATCATGTTGGGAGAAATAACTTGTAATGAACATACTTTCATTCTATGATTATTGCCTCTTGCTTCTATCTCATTTCCCATTATCTTGCATGTGGTTTGTGCTTTTAAATATAAATTCTTGTTTTGTGATGCTTGATGACACAACTTCTAGGGGAAATTGGAATGTATGTGGCAATCTTAGGAATGGCTCATAGGTCCGATTAGTGGATCCATAGCTTGCCCCCTTTGTGCCTACATACATATCCCTTCTTCTACAAGTAAGTGTGATATCTAAGTAGTTAGTGTAAGTGTGATTAGTGTAATTGCCTAGAGTTTCCTAAAGGCTAGATGGCAAGTAACATGAGGTGAAATACCCTCATCTCTACTCCCATTCCTACCCTTGTCTCTCAATTTCCCTAATACCACTTACCCTAGAAACTTAGACTTGCCAAGTCCTATTGTAATTACACCTAGCCCTAGTTCACCAACTAGTAGTATAGGGTATATTCTAATAGCACTTGCCTTATTGTTTGGTTTGGTAATCTAGTTTGGAATGTGAGATTTGCATTCTATGTTGACACCCCCCCCCCAAATAATATCAAGTTGCATTCCCAAATGGCCCACCTATCCATCATATTACTTAAAACCCACTTTTTTCTTCTTATCTTGTTAGTATTAGTGTAGTTAATTACCATTGTTAATTCTTAACTAATTGCTTAGTTCTAGATAGTTGGTTCTTGCTTAAGTAGTTAGGGCTCCTTTGAGCTTACTTGTGGCATTTTGGCTAATTAGTGATAATCTAGACTCTTGCTTGTATGATTGCTTGGCTTGCATCTTAGTTGATAAATTAGATTGCTAGTGTAGTATAACTCATTGCTCTAGCTTAATTGATTGCCTTGCTTAGTTTGATAGCCTTAACTTGCTTAGAGTAATCTAGGGATTTTATTAACTTAGTTTCTTTCTTGCTCTTTCTTACTTTCAATCATAGTGTAATCAAACAAAACCCAACTTTAAACCCTCAAATCTGAATCTCCTCTTTAGGAACATAGCTAACACAAACATAGATCTAGTGCCCCCTCTATCCCTGAGGATCGACCCTAATCATACCACTAGCCTATACTACAGCACAGACCCATGCGCTTATGGGTACGTGTGATTAGTTGAGCATGTGCGTTGGACTAGGTCCTTATACAAATTTTGAGAGATTCGTGTGTTTTCTCTTAGGGTTACATCTAGCCACCTTCAATTAGTTAGTTTGTGGCCTTGAGAAGAATCACACCAAGCTTTCTGGTGTCGTTGCTGGGGATAGAGGCGCTCGGCCTAGCTAGTTAGTGTAGCTTAGCCTTTCATACTGCCCTCACCATTGCTATTCTTTATTCTTTATTTACTTTTGCATATTGTCATTCTAACTTAGTTTTTGTTGTTTTTTTGTGTATTGTGCAGGTGATAGTTGTGCATTCGTAGCAATCATTCTACTTGTACCAACTTGGTGTTATACGACCCCTAGAATTGTAAGACGATATGCCAAAGCCGCTACAAACAACACCAAGCAACCAAAATGGGTGACTGTGAAGCTGAAATACCTCATGGAGATGCTCAACCACAATCCAACTGCCCCCTCTATGAATACTTCACCCCGGGGAACTACAACTCCCCCATTGCCACCCTTGTTGACCAAATGTCGGGTCAACAATTCTCCATCCCACATGTACTTCTTGGACTCCTTCCCACTTACTATGGGATGGAGAATGAAAACTCCGACCACCATATCGATGCCTTCCTTGAAACTTGTTCCACTTTTTGCACACCCTCTGCCACCGATGACTCCATCCGGAGGACCCTTTTTCCATTTTCTCTAAAATAAAAAGGCAAAGAATGATACATCTACAAGTCGGAATTGGTGACATGGAATGTGGTAAAGAATAAGTTTCTCAAGAAGTTCTTCTCGATTGCCAAGCTGACCCAAATGCAAAGATGTATCACCACCTTCTCCCAAAAAGAAAATTAACCTTTCCATGAGGCGTAGGAAAGGTTACAAAAGCTCTTGCGTGACTGCCCCATCATGAGGTACAGTTGTGGCAGTTGGTTCAAGATTTCTACACCGAGCTAGTAGAGTTGAGCCAAAACAGTGTTGATTAATCATGTGGAGGCACCTTCATGGCAAAGCCGCTTGAGGAGTCATGACCCTTGTTTGAGCACCTTACTAATAATTCTCACCATCAGGCTTCTACTAAAGGGGAACATTGTGATCGAAATTACATCCCTCCACCTCCTCCCATAGTTCCATCTCGGACTGCAGCCAACCCCGACATGATGAAAATGATGATGGATATGATGAACATGATGAAGAGCCAAGCAGTTGGTTCTTCAAGTCAATCCACTATGGCAGTTGAAGTTGAGGAAGAAGAAGTGCATGCTTTACATGCCTTTGGCAACCAAAACAACTAATGCCCAATGTCCAACTCCTATACTCCCGAGTGGAGGAATCATCCAAACTTCTCATGGAAGCAACAAAATGAGGAGGGGAAAGGGTAGTCAAGGAAACATCAAGGGCCCAAGTACAGCTCCAAGTTTAAGGAGGAAGTCATGGGAAGGCTAAGGAACCTCTATGAAGTGAAGAAAGAGGTTTCATTTCAAGGACAAAACACTAGTTGCCTTGAACAAAGGCTGGATCAAATCTCTCTCTCACGTGCCCGTCATGAAGAGGGAGACTTCCGTCTCAACCCATAGCCAGCCCAAATAATGATGGTGGTTATGTGAGCACTACTCAAGGTGCTTATCTCCCACCACAAGGCCAAGTACTCCCACTTCACTTGTACCAAGGACCACCACATCCATATGCTCCTCCACCTCACCAACCCCCTTACAACTATCAATATCCTTCACCTCACTCATACCAATAGCCCCCTTCACAATATCTCCCCCATCCACCACAACAACCCCAACCCCAACCACAATTTATCCTTCAAAACCTGAATCCATCTCACTCAAGGCCGCCACCACCTCAACAGCCATCTCACCCACAGCCTAATCTGCAAGGCTCCTCTTCCACTACCCATGAGCATGTGAAGGCAGATAGTTTTGAGGAGTGTGGCAAGACCTTGGAGCAGTTGCATGGTACTTCTGTTGATGGCACAGTCAGTGATGACAGGGTTGATACTGTGATCAAGGGTGTTGATACTGAGAATCAAGTTGATGATTGTTGTGTGATTTCCACATCAACATTTTACATGATTTCACACACAATTCAGTTCATTTTGTTCTCATTTAGCCTCTATTCATATTATTCTTGCCACCTTTTTGTTATTTTGCTTATCACATGATGTGTATTGTAGATATGCTTTAAAAGGATCAAATTGGAGATAGCCCAACTCAAATTCATCAGCATCAAGACTTCTCCAAGCCTTGCAGATGTTCAGATTTCTAATTCTGTTGAAATAGAAAAGCACACGACGTGTCTTATTTAAGACACAGCGTGCATATTTCCAGTTGGCCATATACTTTAGACGCTAAGGAAAAGTACACGGCGTATCCGCCATAGACACGACGTGTACTTGGGAATTCAAAATCGATTCTTTCCTTTCTGGTAACGTACACGGCCTATATTAATTTAGACATGTCATGTGCTTTATACTCAGAACAACTTTCGGGGACAGGACACGACGTGTCCCAAGGAAGACACGTCGTGTCTCTGTCAGTTTCAGCAATTTTTGAAGTACAACTCTACTCATTTTAAAGACAACACCACCCTATGGAGAAATTATTTAGGGTTAGAATTTGAAATTCTTTCGTCCAAAAGCAAGGCTAGAGCAAGGAGGGCGATTTTGGGGTGGAAGAAGGTGGTTTCTTGCCAAAGAACCCCCATTCTTCTTCTTTTCTTCTCCATTTTCTTCTCCGGAGGTATAGCATAGCTTCCTAAGTCCACAAAACTTCTCGTGAGGAAAGTTTGTCTGGTTTTGAGCAGTTGTAGGAGTGGAATTTTGTCCCCAATCCGGAATTCTACTCTTTATGGGTTACACCTTTGGTTCTCTTAGCTTTTCCTTCTCTAAACCATGTTGAACTCTAAAATTTCTGCATATTTTCTGTTGTACATCATTATGGACGAGTAGACTCTTTTTCTTAGACATGGGAGAGTAGCTCCCATGTCATAGCATGTAAGGAACATGATAATTTTGTACTAAATGCTAAGTTTCTTGTTTTTCCACCTTGTGAGTACCGATTTCGTTCTTCTTACATGTATGGTTGGCCACTTTATGTGCATGTTTTATGCTTTCTTGCTTGATCTGAGAAGATAGGTAGGAGAGTAAGGAGGTACTCTCTTGGCAACTCCTTCTTTACCATGAGAGTGGAAATTATGGAGTAGAGGAGTAGGTTTGTGATCCAAAATGAAATTCATACATGAGAATGTTGAATTGAGTTAGGATCGTTGTACTTGCACCGAGAGGTGAAGTGTAATATACAACTCTCCTTTAAAATGAGTGCTTAGTATGTTTAAATTTTGTGCTCCTATTTTATGCTATGATATGTTGGTGAAATCTTAAGTCCAAGATACTTCCATATCTAAAATTTGATCTCTTTTAGTAACCCATTTACTATTTTTCTTAATTCTGAAATTTTAGCTTAATCAACCAAATCACACCTTTAAAATGGTCTAGATTGTTGAACCTTAGCACTATTTCATTTGATTGATTACCAAGCTCCTTGTGTTTGATCTCGACTACAGCTACTTTCATATACTTGCGGGAATTGGTTAGTTGAGTAAAAGATCTTTCTTAAGATTGAAACTCGTTAGTGTAACAACCAACAAGTTTTTGGCACCGTTACCGGGGAGCTATGATTAATCTAATTAGAGTTACAAGTACTAATCAATATTAGAGACTAAATCATCATTTCCATTTTTGAATTTCCTTATACCTTTTAGTTGTGTTCTTAATATCTCTTATTATTTTTCAGGTTGTATGTGTCGCTCGCAAAGGGGTTTTCAAACATCAGCATTGCTAGACCTTGATATTGAGCGCACTCTTTCAAGCTTAATAAGAGCAAGAAGAGTAGAGCAACCACTGCTAGGAGGTGTTCCACCATCACCATCACCATCTTGTTTGTCTTTTGAAGAAGCCACACAAGGAGATCCAACCATGGAGGATGGCTGTCCTTTGAAGGATTTTGCCATGCCAGCTGTCACAAACATTTGTAGAGCCATGGATCTGCCTGCAATGGAAGCAAACAATTTCTCTATTGCTCCCTCAATGATGTAGATGATCTAACAAAACCATTTTGGGGGTACCGTCAGTGAAGATCTGAATCTTCATGTGGCTGAATTCTTGGAGTATATGAACACTTTCAAAATAAATGGTGTATCCACCAATGGAGTAAGGTTATTGTTGTTCCCTTTCACCTTGAGAGATAGAGCCAAGGCATGGATTTTATCTCTTCCTAAGAAGTTCATCAAAAGTTGGGATCAACTTTAAAATGCTTTCCTTGCAAAGAATTTTCCACTAAGAAAAACAGTTCAACTAAGGAACCAACTCACAAACTTTTCTCAATCTAATGGAGAAACTTTGTATGATACATGGGAGCGGTTTAAGAACCTGCAATGCCTTTGCCCTCGCCATGGATTGACCCACTAGCTGCTACTCCAAACATTTTATAATGGACTGTTCTACAATACTTGCATGACACTGGATGTCACAACAAATAGAGCATTGATGAATAATTCTTATAGGGAGGCTTATGATATCATTGAAGACATAACACTCAACCATTGCCAATGGGGGTCAGATAGGAAGGCACAATCATCCTCTATAGCTAGTTCTTCAATGGGGAAGTAAGGAGGGAAGCATACTGTTGATGGCATTGACCTAATTGCTGCTAAACTAGATGTTCTTACTCAAAAGTTTGAGAAGATGACTACATTGCAAATCCAATCAGCTGAAGTGATATGTGAAGCTTGTGGAAATTCTGGACATACTTCTTCTTCATGCTTTGCTCCTAATATGAATGAAGGGATCCTAGAACAAGTCAATGTCATTGAGGAACAATAAATATAATCCCTATTCCCACACCTACAATCTAGGATGGAAAGATCATCCTAATTTCTCCTACCAGAACACAAGCAATGCTCAAAACTTCCAACATGAACAACAACAACCACAGCAGCAACAACACTTCAACCGGCAAAATAATGGGAATCTGACAGGATTCAACAACAATAGGGGTTACCAACAGCAATAACAATCCCAAAGTTCTTCCTTGGAGGCCATGATGGAGAAATTTATCTCCACACAGATGCAACAAAATGAAGAGTTCAGGGGCAATGACAAGCTCTTGAAGGATGCAATTGCCCAACTCTTCACAAAAGTGGATGGCATTTCTACTCATACAAGGATGTTGGAAAATCAAATTGCCCAACATGCCTTGATGCAACAAAAGAATACTCAATCTGATTCTCTTCCAAGCCAAACGGAGGTAAATCCAAGACAACGGGCAAATGCTATCACCTTGAGGAGTGGAGCTGAAATCCACAGACCTTCTCCACCCAAGGAGAAGAGTGTTGAGATCATTGATGAAGACAAGGTTGACACCCCTATGGGTGATAAAGGAAAAGGTATAGCTGAGGTACCACCTTCTATTAAAGCAAATGCACCATTTCCGCAAAGACTTACAAACAAGAAGGAGGATTCAAAGTCTAGGAAGTTTATGGACATTCTAAGAAAACTTCATGTCAACCTTCTGCTAGCTGAAGTTATAGTAGAAATGTCATCATATGCTAAGTTTCTTAAAGACATCCTCACCAAGAGGAGTAAGGTGGACCAAGTGGAAACCATATTGCCTTTTGAAAAAATCAGTTCTATCGTTCAAAATAGACTTCCTGAGAAGATAGATGATTTGGGAGCTTTTACTCTACCATGCATGATCAATAACACCATGTTTTACAAAGGTCTTATAGACTTGGAGCTAGTATTAGTCTCATCCTGTCTACCTTGTGGCAAGAGCTAGATCTTGGATATTTGAAGCCTACAAATATGGTCATTGAACTAGCTGATCATTCCATCAAATATCCCAAAGGTAGCATGTAAGATGTGCTAGTGCAAATTGGTAAACTATATATTCCTTATGATGTTGTTGTGTTAGATATGGTAGAAGTTCCTTTCAACCCCATTCTTTTTGGGAGACCTTTCTTGAGAACTGTTGGATGCCTTGTTGATGTTCGAGAAGGCAAACTCACACTCCGAGTTGGTGAGGAAGCCATGGAGTTTTCTGTATATGATGCCATGAAAGCACCTATACATGTAGAAGAAATCTATTTTATGGACTCTATTGATTCTATTATAGAAGAAGATCATGGTGTTTCTAATTTGATACTGAACTATTATGATGATGATGAAGGTATAAACAATTAATCTAAAAATTCGGGGGTACTTTCTATTGCTTATCCAGAGGCTACTAGTAAAGACACTCCACTTGTTGATGACAAAGCCAAAGAAAATGTAGCCAGAAGAAAGGTACAACTCAAAGCCCTTCCACCAGGGCTGAGGTATGCATTTCTTGATTCTGACTCTACTTCTCCTGTCATAATAAATGATGAGTTAATTAATGAATAAGAGAATAAATTGCTTGCTGAATTGCGTTTGTATAAAGACGTCATTGGTTACTCTATTGATGGTTTGAAAGGCATTCATCCCTCCATTTGTATGCATGGAATAAACATGGAGGATGATGCTAAACCCACCATTGAACCACCTAGATGCTTAAATCAAAATATGCTTAAGGTGGTTAAAAAGGAAATCTTTAAGTTGGTTGATGTCGGTATCATTTATCCTATAAGTGACAGCCCTTGGGTTAGTGTCATTCATGTGGTACCTAAGAAGGGGGGTGCAACTGTCATCAAAGGAGATAATGATGAGTTGATACAAACACGTATTGTCACGGGTTGGCGTATGTGTATTGATTACCGGTGTTTGAACAAAGTGACTCACGAGGATCATTTTCCGTTGTCGTTTATCGACTTGATTCTTGAATGTATTGCAAAACATTCTTATTTTTGTTACTTGGACGGGTATTTTGGGTTTTTACAGATTCCCATCTATCCTTCCGACCAAGAGAAAACCATTTTTACATGAACGTATGGAACTTATGCTTATCATCGCATGCCCTTTGGTCTTTGTAATGCTCCTGCGACATTCCAGCGATGCATGATGGCTATTTTTTTATTTCATTGAAAACATAATGGAAATTTTCATGGATGATTTTAGCTTAAGAAATGACTATATCAGGAATAAAGTGGGGGTGGAGAGCATTGAGGACAAGTTGCGCGAGGGCCGACTCAGATGGTACAGACATGTGCAACGTAGACCTACTAGTGCGCCTTTACGAAGCAATGCTATTGAGCCAAACACTATAAATAGAAGAAGAGGAAGGCCTAAATTAACATGGGATGAGCTTATAAAGAGAGATTTTGAATCTCTACATCTCAATCAGAATATGGCCCATGATAGAGCTGAATGGAAATGAAGGATCCATGTAGCCGACCCAGCATAGTTGGGATTGAGGCTTGAATGACGATGATGATGGAGATTCATTTGATCAATGTTTATGCAACCTGTCATTAGTTTTAGCCCGATGTAAAGAGGTTAACCTAGTACTAAACTGAGAGAAGTGCCATTTCATGGTACAATCTGATTTAGTATTAGGCCATGTTGTATCTAACAAGGGTATTGAGGTTGACAGGGCCAAGGTGGAAGCTATTGAGAAGATGTCTACTCCTTATTTAGTCAAGGACATCCATAGTTTCCTTGGTCATGTAGGGTTCTATAGAAGATTCATTAAAGACTTCTCCAAAATTGCAAAGCCATTATGTACTTTACTTGCAAAGGATGTTGAATTCATATTTAATGATGATTGTCGTACATCTTTCACCAAGATCAAGGAAGCTCTTATTTCAGCCCCAATCATTCAACCACCGGACCAGAATGCTCCATTTGAATTGATGTGTGATGCAAGCGACTATGCAGTAGGGGCAGTTCTGGGACAGCAGAAAGATAAGAAGCTTCATGCCATATACTATGCAAGCAAGACCCTGGATGAAGCATAAATCAATTATACAACCACTGAGAAGGAGATACTTGCTATAGTGTATGCCTTCGACAAATTCCGACAGTACTTGGTAGGATCTAAGATAATTGTGAATATAGATCATGTTGCCATAAAGTATTTGCTCAACAAGAAGGATGCAAAACCTTATCTCATCTGTTGAATATTGCTTCTACAAGAGTTTTATCTTGAAATTCGGGATAAGAAGGGGACAGAGAGCAATGTTGTTGATCATCTTTCTAGGCTAACTACAGATGTTGGAGACTTATTTCCTATTCACGACCATTTGCCTATTGAGAATCTTTATGAATTATCGTCCACACAAGTACCATGGTTTGCGGACATCGTGAATTTTCTTGCTACGGGATAACTACCACCAGATTTGACATACCAGCAAAAAAAGAAATTCTTCCATGATGTAAAGTTCTACTATTGGGATGACCCGTTGTTGTTCAAACATGGGAGTGATGGCCTCATTCAGAGGTGTGTTGCTGAAGAAGAGATTGCCACTATTATTTCTGAATGCCATGCCTCTCCTTACGGAGGTCACTTTGGAGGAGAGAAGACTGCAACAAAGATTCTCTAGGCCGGTTTCTATTGGTCAACATTGTTTAAAGATGTCAATTTGTTTTTCAAAGCTTGTGATAAATGCTAAAGGATTGGAGGAATATCTAGACGCAATGACATGCCTCTTAACTCTATCTTGGAGATTGAGGTATTTAATGTATGGGGAGTTGATTACATGGGACCATTATCATCTTCTTGTGGCTATCAATATATCCTAGTTTCTTGTGAGTATGTCTATAAGTGGGTTGAGGCCATCCCAACCCAAGCACCAGATGCAAAATCTATAGTCAAGCTATTTCAAAAAATCATCTTCCCCCAATTTGGAGTTCCTAGAGTTGTAATCTCTGATGCATTTTGTTGATAAGAAATTCAATAACCTTCTATCTAAGTATGGAGTCACTCATAAAGTCTCTACGCCCTACCATCCTCAAACTTCTGGGCAAGTAGAGGTCTCCAACCGGTAGCTGAAAAACATTCTGAGAAAAGACAGTGTCTAGCTCAAGGAAGGATTGAGCATTGAAGATAGATGATGCCTTATGGGCATACTGGACAGCTTATAAAACCATCATAGGCACAACTCCTTTCAAGCTAATATATGGTAAATCTTGTCATCTTCCGCTAGAGCTAGAACACCATGCTCTATGGGCCATCAAATTCTTAGATTTTGACATGAAGAAGGCTAGTGAAAAGCATCTATTGCAGCTGCAAGAACTGGAGGAACTCCGACTAGATGCATATGAAAATGCAAGGCTCTACAAAGAAAGAACAAAGATTTAGCATGACAAGAGAATCTGGAGAAAAGACTTCAAAGAAGGAGACAAAGTGTTGTTCAACTCAAGACTCAAGCTATTCCCTGGAAAACTAAAGTACAAGTGGTACGGCCCTTTCCTTGTATTGAAGATATTTCCATATGGAGCTGTTGAGTTACAAGGCAAAGATGGAGCTTTCAAATTAAATGTGCAATGTTGTAAGCTATATACCTCAAGAGATGAAGTTCACAAGGGAGCCTCTTGCTCCCTTCAAGATGCATGATGGACAAATTGAAGAGTCTCACTCTGGACTCTAAATAGAGGACCTTGTGGGAGTTGAACCCAAATTAGGATAGATTTATTTTCAAGTTATTTGAGTCAAGAACACTCTTTAGTTTCATAAATAAGCTTTTCATGGATGAATGTAATAATTTAGACAATTCTATTGCCATATCTGTTATTAGTTCTGTGCTGACGAGAAGCTATTTTCTATAGAAACTATAGAAGGCACGACGTGTCTTTATTAGACACGGTGTGTCACTGCATCCATAAATACAGTAGATGAGCTATATCTCCAGGTATACGACATGTCTGAAAGATACACATTGTGTCACTATCCAGAAGATATAAAGTTTTCCTTGGTCAGGAAAGGTACACACCGTATCCTAATTTAGACACAACATGTACTAAAGTAGAAAAGGGAGGAATAAGAAATCTGGAATACAACAAGATGTGTCTTTATTTAGACACGACATGTACCATAGCAGAAAAGAAAAGAATAAGTTATCTGGAAAAGAACACGGCGTGTCTTTATTTGAGCACGTCGTGTAGTTATCAGTGAAAATAGGCATTTTGAATTTCAAGATTAGTACACGCCGTGTACTTTCTGAAACACGACGTGTCTTTTGTCACAAAAAGGGAGTTCTGATGAGACACACGGTGTGTCTTTATTTGAACATGCCATTTCTTTTGTCAAAAATGTGGGTTCTTAACCTAGCACACGGTCACCCTTCTTACTCATGCCTTCATTCGAGCCGTGTGAGATCTGAGTAGCAACTGTGTGCCCTAGCCTTTTTCTCCCTTGCCGCCGTGTGCCCTAGAACACCTAGCAGCTTTCACCGTGCTCCTTTACTCATGACATGTCTTCCTCAAGCTCCAGTTGTTGCCGTCGTGTTCTTCTCCCATCGTCAACCTTCCAGTCGATGTTCCCATCTCCAAGCACCAGATCAACGATATCTTCTTCAAGCTCAAGTCGCAGCCGCTGTGCCGCCGAAAATGAAAGCAAAATCATCACCATCGATGTTGAGAAGAAGGCCCATCGATCTTCTCCACCACGCAAGTTCTGACGCCAAGTAAGACATCCAAGCACTACCATCGATCTACTTCTAATCTTCCCCAAACAGCCACCGTCCCCATCTATAGATTGCAGAAAATCTCCAGACACACGTCGTGTTTGCCCTTACACACGTCATATACATCAATGTCTCTATCAAAGTTCTGCCTCAGCCACATGACGTGTGAAAGTCATTCAACAACAAAATGGCACCTTTCAAGAAAACCTCCAACCGCAAACATGGTGCCAGTTCCTCCCAAACACTAGTGTACATCTCTACAACTCAGTTTTGGGTCACTCCTGAGGAAGACCCAACGTACCAGATTCTTATTGTAAGGAGGGTACTTCAGACTCGGTTTGCCTGCGAGCAGACAATGATGACTCTGGGCTTCAAGGATGAAGTTCTCATGCTCCTGCAAGACTTGGGGCTAAGCTACATCTGCCTTACGGTATCAAATACTTACCCCCCCTAGTCTATGATTTTTTTATGACTCTCACCATAGAGAAAGACCCACAAAAGAAGTTTGATCCCTATGGTATTATTCATTTTAGGCTTTTGGGTCGTGCTTTTAAGCTCACTTTTAGGTGTTTCTCTGAGTTATTGGAGTGCCATTATGACAGCGCGATTAGTTACCCGCCTATTTTTCACATCGATGAGTTTTAGTTTGAGATATCGGATGAGGAACACCATGAAGCAAAGCAAGCCAGAGTGTCTACTATCCATAATCCTATTTTTCGGTACATTCACTGCCTTCTTAGTACCAGAGTGTTTTCCAAGAAGGAAACCCAAGGGGTTGTTGGAAAGCAAGATCTTTTCTTCCTATGGGGAATGATGTATGAGAATCTGATTAATGTTGCTTATTATATTCTTACATGTTTCCTCAACATCAAGAAGGTGAAGAAGAGGGACGTTGGCGACATCATATGTGGTGGTTTGATTACTCCGATTGCATAGAAGCTTGATGTTGATTTGATAGGTCTAGAGGCAGCACCAGGTAGAAACCTGGTAGATATTAAGTACCTTCTTTCTACAGGGTTTCTCTCAAGAGTTGTCAACAGTGACACCAAGTTTTGGCAATTCTTCGATGATGATCAGTACATTGACATTATAGATCATGAGCATATCACTTTGGAGAACAAGGACAACTAGAAAGTCATGTTGAACATTGATGAAGAAGTAGAGGCAGCTAGAGCTGCTGATGATACTGAGGCGCCCCCTTCTACTCCACCACCTCCCTCCACCAACACTCAAACAGAGTACTCATGGGCGATGTCTGATGTTAAGTATCTACACGACTATGTGTAGTAGCGGTTTGATCACATCGATGGCTGCCTGGATCATATGGGTTCCTAGTATACTGCGATGCATGACATGGTCCACCACATGGATTCGTGGCACATTTCACAGGGCCACTACTCCATTATGTAGCCATATCAGTCGCCGCCACCTCAGCAGCCCCAGTCTGTCTTGTAGTCCACGCCGATGGATGTTCCTGAAGATGATTTTGTCATCCAGTTCTTTCTGCCAGACCATGGGGGTGCTGGCCCCTCTTTTTTATTTCACCCATGACATGTAACCGGTTGTTACCTCCATGAGTTCGATTGATGCAGTGAGGACACTACAGATTTCAAGCTTAGGGGGGTGCAACCAGCCCGTAATGTAGTTTTTTCTTTCATTTGCTTTTGTCATTTGCTTTTGTTAGTCATGTCAGTCTTTTATTTGAGTCTTTTATTTCATCCTATTTCATGTTCTGTATTTCCTTTCATGGCAAGTTTAATATGAAATGAGGCTATTGTGATGGAATGAACTCTTGTACCTTGTATGCTTGAACCATCTTGCCCCTTGTACTTTTTTTGGCCATATGAAAGACTTAGTAAAGAGCATGCATGAATCAATTGGAAAATGAAATTCCCCATGTACATGATCTTGGTTTTTAATTGTAGCCTAAACTCTCAATTTTCACACCTTTGATTGCTAAATATATGTAACAGTCTAAAATTTTAGTGAATAAACCAACTCTACAACACTATTTAGAATATGGGATACTCTTGCCAAACCCTTAGTGCATATATAATTGATTTTTCAGTAAATTTTTTGCAAAACAATGAATGGAATCTTGTTAACTTAACTTCCTAGTTGACTCTCTTGTGTTGTGCAAAAATCTCTTTCATCATTTTCTCACTTTACCCAATAAAAGATGGTAAACAACCCACATATCATGCTAGCCTAGTGTGAGTCCAATTCAACAACGATGGTTAGGTGGTATGAAATCAAAAGAGGGTAGAAATAACACCCCAATTGGCACTCCACATGTGCGTAAGGCTAAATTAGCAGCCGAGTGCCACAATCTCAAAAATCAATTATCATGTCTTTTTTAAAAGAGAGCTCAACTGAGATTGTTAAAGTTAGCTAAGATTTCATCACTTACATCCATAATAGCTGGAAAATTTTGTGTTGTACATCCACTAGTTGTTTGGTTTGATTATCCAAATCCTATTTAGAGTTGTTTAGTTGATTGTTTTGCTTAATATTGTGACCACCATTGTTGAACTAAAACTTCTCTATATTGGATGTTTAAATTGAGATGATGGCTATGAAAATAAACCTAATGTACATGGTTGGTTGAGTTTATTGCATATATTCATTTCATTTAATCCATGTGTGAGCTTGAATATTCCTTCATTTGTGTGGCTATGCTTTTTTTGCTTGAGGTCAAGCAACAGTTCAAGCTTAGGGGGATTCATTGTGTGCTTTCCACATCAACTTTTTACATGATTTTACACACAAATTCAGTTCATTTTGTTCTCATTTAGCCTCTATTCATATTATTGTTGCCACCTTTTTGTTATTTTGCTTATCACATGATGTGTATTGCAGATATGCTTCAAAAGGATCAAATTGGAGATAGCCCAACTCAAATTCATCATCATCGGGACTTCTCCAAGTCTTGCAGACATTTAGATTTCTAAATCTGCTGAAATAGCAAAGCACACCACGTGTCTTATTTAAGACACAGCGTGCACATTTCCAGTTGGTCATATACTTCAGACGTTGAGGAAAAGTACACAGCGTGTCCGCCATAGACACGACGTGTACCTGGGAATTCAAAACTGATTCTTGCCTTTCTGGTAATGTACACGATGTGTATTAATTCAAACACATCGTGTGCTTTATACTCAGAACAACTGTTGGGGACAGGACACGACATGTCCCAAGGAAGACACACCGTGTCTCTATTAGTTTCAGCAATTTTTAAAATATGACACTGCTCTTTTTAAAGACAAGACCACCCTATGGAGCGGTTATCTAGGGTCAGAATTTGAAAGTCTTTCATCTAAGAGCAAGGCTAGAGAAAGGAGGGCAATTTTAGGGTGGAATAAGGTGGTTTCTTACCAAAGAACCCCCATTATTCTTCTTTTCTTCTCCATTTTCTTCTCCAGAGGTGCGGCAGAGCTTCTTCACTCCACAAAGCTTCTTGGGAGGGAAGTTTGTCAATTTAGAGAAGCTATAGGAGTGGAATTTCATCCCCAAGTTGGAATTCTACTCTTTTTGGGTTACACCTTTGGTTCTCTTAGCTTTTCCTTCTCTAAACCATGTTGAACTTTGAAATTTCTACATATTTTCTACTGTACATCATTATGGACGAGTAGACTCTTTTTCTTGGACATGGGAGAGTAGCTCCCATGTCATAGCATGTAAGGAACATGATAATTTCGTACTAAATGCTAAGTTGCTTGTTTCTTCATCTTGTGAGTATCAGTTTCTTTCTTCTTGCATGTATGGCTGACCACTTTATGTGCATGTTTTATGCTTTCTTGCTTGATCTGAGAAGATAGGTAGGAGAGTAAGGAGGTACTCTCTTGGCAACTCCTTCTTTACCACGAGAGTGGAAATTATGGAGTTGAGGAGTAGTTTTGTGATCTAAAATGAAATTCATACATGAGAATATTGAATTGAGTTATGATCGTTGTACTTGCACCGAGAGGTGAAGTGTAACATACAACTCTCCTTTAAAATGAGTGCTTAGTATGTTTAAATTTCATGCTCTAAGTCCAAGATACTTCCATATATGAAATTTGATCTCTTTTAGTAACCCATTTACTGTTTTGCTTAATTTTGAAATTTTAGCTTAATCAACCAAATCACACCTTTAAAATGGTCTAGATTGTTGAACCTTAGCACTATTGCATTTGATTGATTACCAAGCTCCTTGTGTTCGATCTCGACTACAACTACTTCTGTATACTTGTGGGAATTGGTTAGTTGAGTAAAAGATCTTTCTTAAGACTGAAACTCATTAGTGTACCAACCAATAATGATATGGTGATGACGAGAGTTGATACTGAGATAACGACTGAGATTCCAGTAATACTGATTGATGATATTGTTGACTTGAGTCAGTTGGGAGCACAACTCCTGCCATTCCCTGATGCACTTGAAGAGCCATCCATCGAAAGAAGGAAGAAGAAACATACTAAGGACATCATGGAGACCTTTAAGTAGGTCAAGATCAATATTCATTTGCTTGATGCGGTCAACCAAATTCCATATTACACTAAGTTCTTGAAAGACTTGTGCACATTTAAGAGGAAGACCACTTGAAGGACACCAAGAAAGGTCAAGCTCACTAAGCAAGTGAGATCAATTCTATAGCACACGGTGCCAAGGAAGAGAAAAGATCCCAGTGCTCCCATCATCTCATACTACATTGGAGCACATCACATAGACCAAGCTCTTCTTGACTTGGGTTCTAGTATAAATCAGATGCCTTATGATGTCTTCGCTGAACTATAAATGGGAGAACTGGGTCCCGCTCACTGTACCTTGCAGTTGGCTGATAGATCTATGAAAACACCTAGAGGGTGTGTCGATGATGTGTTGGTCCGACTTGATGATGAGACCTTTGGATTCTTTTTGGCTGACTTTATTATCTTGGACATGGAAAAAGACTAGAGGAAAGTGTCTATCATCTTGGGGAGACCCTTCTTGGCCACATCTGATGTAGTGATCCATGTGAGGACCGACACCATGTATGTGACTTTCATGCACATGAAGATCCGACTGAATATCTTCAAGTCTTCTACTAGATCCGAGGTGATAGGTGCTATAAAAGAGGATTGTTATTAGATTGTATGTCTTGATGAGATAGTAGAAGAGTGTTGGTCTGCATGGATTTAAACTGCCACACAAGGGAGAGGTTTAGAGCCCATTGTGGAATTTCCTAAAGATGATGACGATGAGGATGAGGTAGAAGAGCTAGCCCTACTAGCTACAAGTGAAGACCTCCCGTCTATTTCTGAACCATTGAAGAATTCCCTTGAAGAGCCTCTTGTACTTGATCTCAAATATCTTTCTAAAGGATTAAAATATGCATTCTTAGGCCCCAATGACACTCTCTCGATATTGTTTCTTCTATTCTTTCTCCAAAGCAAGAAGAGGCAGCAGTTTTGAAGTAGAATATTTAGGCCATCGGGTGGTCTATAGCTGATTTGAGGGTTATTGACCCTTCTAGATGTGTCCATAGAATCTACCTTGAGGATGATGCTAGACCAACCTATCAAATGCAAAGATGATTGAATACCATGTTGAAATAGGTTGTAGCAAAAGAGGTTGTGAAGATACTTGATGTCAGAATCATATATCCTATTTCTGATAGTCCATGGGTGAGTCCCATCCAAGTTGTACCAAAAAAGGGTGGGATCACAATCGTCGAGAATGAAGATGGGGAATTAATGCTTGTGAGAGAGCAATGTGTGTGGATTACAGAAAATTGAATGAAAATACCAAGAAAGATCATTACCCTCTCTTATTCCTTGATCATATTTTGGAGAGATTAGCTGGACATAGTTTCTATTGTTTTCTTGATCGGTACTCTGTTTACTTCCAAATAGTTGTTTATCCAGCCGATCAAGAGAAGATGGCATTCACTTGCCCAAGTGGTGGTAATTTTGCCTACATGAGGATGCCATTTGGGTTGTGCAATGCACCTTTGACATTTCAAAGATGTGTAGCATCCATCTTTGTCGATATGCTTGATTCGTCACTTGAAGTCTTCATGGATGGCCTTTCTGTGTTTGGTAAGACATTTGATGAGTGCTTGCTTCACCTAGTAGCTGTTCTTGAGAGTTGTGTCAAGGTCTGTCTGGTTCTATCTTGGGAGAAAAGCCCCTTCATGGTGCCCGAGGGAATTGTTTTGGGTCACCGAGTCTCTAAAGTCAGAATTGAAGTTGATAAAGCCAAAGTGGGTCTGATATCCACTCTCACCATTCCTTCCACCGTAAGACATGTCTGATCCTTCTTGGGGCATGCGGGTTTCTACCGTCGGTTCATTAAAGACTTCAGTAAGATTTTGAGGCCACTTTGTCATTTACTTGAAAAGGATGTGGAATTCCATTTCGATGACAAGTGTGTTGAAGCCTTCAACCACTTGAAGAACAAGCTTGCCTCTTCTCCTATCATGCAGCCCCCAGACTTCTATTTTCCATTTGAGATCATGACTTATGCTGGGCCAAAGGATTGGCTGGATTCCACATGTCATATACTGTGCGAGCAAGACTTTTGATGAAGCTCAAAGGAACTACACTACCACCAAAAAAGAGTTTCACGCTGTAATTTTTGCTCTTGACAAGTTTCAGTATTATCTCTTGCAAAACAAGGTGGTAATTTATACGAATCATGCAGCCTTGAAGTACCTTATAACGAAGAAAGATTCTAAGATAAGATTTATTTGATGGATTATATTGCTCCAAGAGTTTGATCTAGAGATTGTTGATAAAAAAGGGAGTAGAAAATTTTGCAGCTGGTCATCTCTCTCGTATTGAAGCATCGTATGATGATATGAACTGCATCAAAGAAACAATGTCACATGAGCAGCCCTTCTTGCTTTCATCCACCCACAGGCCATGGTATGAGCACATAGATTACTTCTTAGCTAGTGGAAGGATATTGAGTACTTGGATAAGGGAGGAGAGTAAGAGACTTTTTGCTACGGTAAAGAACTATGCTTGGGATGATCATCATCTTTTCAAATATTGTCCTCATTAGAAGATGTGTTTTGGAAAGTGAGCAGTAAGAGATCCTAACCATGTGCCACTCTAGTGCATGTGGAGGTAATTTTGGTGGAAAACGTACATCCGCCAAGATTCTTCAAAGTGGATTTTATTGGCCCACATTGTTCGAGGATGCTCATGAGTTTTGCAAATATTGTTTGAAGTGCCAAAAGGTGGGCACTATCTCAAAGAGGGACATGATGCCTCTATCACCCATTCTTGTGGTTGAGGTGTTTGATGTGTGGGGAATTGATTTCATGGGTCTGTTTCCTCCCTCCTTTAGATATGTGTACATCTTAATGGTCATTGATTATGTATCAAAATGGATTGAAGTTATTGCTACTAGAACCAATGATCATAAAGTGGTGTGTGATTATGTGAAATCAAATATCTTTAGCCAGTTTGGTGTGCCAAGAGTTATGATTACTGATGGTGGAAGTCACTTCCTCGATCGCACATTTGAAGGTTTGCTTAAAAGACATGGAGTAATCATCGTGTGTCTACTCCTTACCACCCTCAAATGAGTGGTCAAGTCAAGTTAGCCAATCGGGAGATAAAGCTCATTCTTGAGAAGACGGTGATACCGGAACACAAGGACTGGTCTTTACGTCTCAGTGAGGCTTTGTGGGCTTATAGGACTACATATGAAGCCTCGATTGGCACAACACCATTTAAGCTTGTTTATCGAAAAAGATTCCATCTAGCGGTATAAATGAAACACAAAGCTTTGTAGGCTTTGAAAGCCATGGATATGGATGGAGACATAGTCAGATTGAAAAGAAAGTTGTAGTTGCATGAACTTGAGGAGATGAGGCATGCAGCCTATGAATTGTCCAAAATCTACAAGGAAAGAACCAAGTTTCTTCATGACAAGTTGATTAAGAAGAAAGATTTTAAACCTGGGCAATCAGTATGGTTATACAACTCTAGGATGAAATTCTTTCTCGAGAAGCTTCGGTCTAGATGGGAAGGACCCTACCTAGTCAAGAATGTGCACCCATCTGGAGCTATTGTGATATGCGAGAAAGATGGAGCAAGAGAGTTTACAGTAAATGGACAAAGATTGAAGGTAGTTGTTGAAGTTGGATCGGATAGAGCAAATCAAAGTTTTGATATTGTGATGTTAGTTGAGGAACGTCATCTTGATGAGGAGATGTGCTTGAATGCGCATGAGAGGGATATTTACTTCAAAGACGCTTTGAGAATTCCACGAGGATGAAAGAGTTAAAGAATCAATAAGCCCCGCTGAAGGCATAAAATTTAGCGCTACTTGGAGGAAACCCACCTAGGTTTGGGAAATTTTTCACCCAACCTTCAGTTTTTTATACTTTTGCTTTCTTTTCCACAAAATACACACACACACTTGTGCTTGATAGTTTTTGTTTGATTTTTTATGAGATGTAGGTGATAGGTTTAAGAGAGAGAAAAGAGAGGATAAGACATGGTTTTTGAAGTTGAAATGTGGCAAAGAACCAAAAAATTTACAAAGATATCAAAATTTTTGAAATTGAATTGATAAATTACTGAATGAAAACCCACCACGGTCGCGGTGCCTCAAAATGGCCGAGGTGATTTAATTGCAAAATCTCAAGAAAGTTACAGTAACATGCCCAATGTTGTGAAGGAATGGCCACGGTTGTGGTGCTCAAAATGGTCGTGGACCATGCAGTACAGCATGACCGTAGCCACTACCACAGGCGTGGTTGCATGAAGGGAGCACATCCATGGAGACCACCATGATTGTGGTGAATTAAGTGCAAAAATTCAAAGAAGCCACAGGGATGGAGGTGGTTTTGTACATGAACGACCATAGACATTGTGAACACCACTACCAAGGCGAGAGGAGCACACCACAACTGTGGTGCCCACCATGATAGTGGTGAGGGTCGATCTACATCCGCCTTCACCGCCCACCATGACTGTGGCACCCACCAGGTTGTGTTGCCAAACCCCCACCACGATCGTGGCGACCCACCACGGCCTTGGCGGGACCCAACCCCACCTTTTTTCACTTAAACCCCATGAAACACCACGACCACCTCCACTTTCTAACTCATTTTCTTAATTTCCCCTCGGATGTGGTGACAAGCTTTCCCTCTAGCACCTCCAATCTCGCATATCCATCCCAAATCCTCCAACAAATCGACCTCCAATCACTTTCTACACCTCCACCTCCTCAGCAGCACCAGTTAGATCAACCTGACCAGCCACAGTAGGGAAACCTACCCTTTGATTTACAGAACCAGCCATGATCTTCACCCTACTAGACCTAAGCTTTAGTTTCATACTGAGGACAACATGACTTAAAAGTTTGGGGTGGTAGGGTGGTATGCATCACCCTATCTTTATCTCTCATTTTGTTTAAACCTACTCCACCTCATTTTGAAATTGTTTGATTTTACTATCGTTGGTGTATATTTCTTCTTGTTAGCATGCATGTATAGATGTAATTTTATTTCATGCATTTTTGCATAATTTTTCAAAAAAATTGCTCTTTTTGCTCTTCCATATCATGCATTGCATTTCCATGTAGATTTTGGTAATTTTTGTGTGTTTTAATTAGGATTTGTTGTTTTATGCTTTCATTTCCCTAAATGTAGGTTGAGATGTGATTGATTGCAAATTGGCACCATTTTGGCCAATATTTTCCAAACTTGGATGTTCTTACCAAAAAGCATGTTTTAACTTAATCTCCACTTTTTGAACTGAAAATGTTGATCTTTGACAAATGCATGCCACTTTCTTAGAGTTTATTGCTATATGGTCTTAATTGTTGACTTTTTACATGTGCATCACCTCTCTCAAGTTTGTGAATGTTTTGGTTGAGTTGTGAATTGAGCAAGCTATGAATGCTTAGAGCCTATGGAATCACATGATATAAATGTAAATCTCATGTTGTTCACTCATGTGGTGCAATATCATTTGATTAATTGTTGAATTAGTTTTCATGCATGAGATTTTATGTTGATGGCTACGCTAACGACCCCCCTTTGACCTGACTCTTCTTTCACCATCTTCATACCACTCCGCCTCATGAAAGGATGCCTTAGTGCACATAATTAGCCTTGGCCACCTCCAAAAGCTTGGGGTGGACATATCTACATTTCCCCACTTCGCTCTATCCACCATATGCCCTACCTACACCAAGGGTAAAAGAAAATATAAGAAGAAAAGAGAAAAGCAAAAAGAAAATAAAGATGCTCCTATTTAAGAGCATCTAAATAAATAAAATACAAGTGTGCACAAAACTCCAATCTCTTATCGCAATCATTTCTTCCTTTTTCATATCAATTGAGCTAGAAAACATCAAATCTAGCTCACTTTACCCTTTCTACATCCATGTGGGTCATTTGGTGTGGTTTGAAACATAATATTGAATACATGAAAGTGAAACAACACTCCTAGTCATCATTGATTAATGCCAACATTAAATGGTTTACCCAGAATTACATGAAGGACATATGGAAAGCTTGTGTTTTCTATTCTCTATATTTGAAGTTTGTATGCTTAGTGATTTTTTCATGATTTTTTGTGAGAATGGAGAGGAGAGAGGTGGAACACATGCACTTAGTCACTTCTAAGACCATTTAGTCAATAATATTATACTAAAATGCATTATATCATTCTTGTTTAATTGAAGGAAACTGAAAAGAGAGATTAAGTTAAAGCATACTTGAGGACAAGTATGTTTTAAGTTTGGGGTGGTGATGTAGTCCTATTTTAGGGCTTCATCCTGTGTCTTTTTGCATAATAATCACATTTGAACATCGTAGATTACAAGTAATTCCCTCCCATATAATCTTTTATGATAAATGCACTTATGCCTCCTTTTTGTGTATTTTAGGGCACGTATGCATGTGTTAATGCATGGAAGAGAGATGAAGAATCTCTTTGGGTTCTCACAACCCAAGAGTGTCCTTATCTCTTCCCCGAGCTTCCCTTAGATGCACAAGAGCAATTCAAAGCAAAAGGAGGCTAGATGAATAAGTTGAAGTGAAGATCAGCACCAAGAAGCCCCAAAACAGCAGTGGCTCATCACCACGGTCATGGGTAGTTATGTTCTAAAAGTTACTGGAAAGATGCTCAATTTACACATGAAAGACCACGACCGTGGTCATCCCAATTGTTGTGGTCATTGAAGACCATACGGTTGTGGTCACAACGGTTGTGATCACTGAAGACCCCACGATCGTGGCCCCCAGAACGGCCGTAGCTAGCACTTTTCACCTTGCCCATGGTCATCAACACGAATGTGGTGATTTATGCATGAAGATCCCAAAAATCAATAGGGAGTTGGTCTAATTTACACTTGAATGGCCACGATCGTGGCCATCAGCACGACCGTGGCCCTTGAAGGCCACCTTGCCCATGGTGAGATGAAGACACACCGACCTCAGAGCGACCTTGTCTGTGGCCTCCTCCTCCATCACGGTTGTGGTATCCCACACGGTCATGGTACCATGTACCCACAACGACCATGGCACCCCGCCATGGTTGTGGCCCCCATGCAAACGTAACATTTCCAACTCCACTTTCCACCATCCACGAATGTGCCATGAAACCCCCATCACGGCCATGGCATCTCACCACGGCCGCGGTGATCACCTAAACCTACCCATTTTTGCCACTGATTTTTCCACTTTGCCCCAACTTACCCTAGTGCCTCACCACCACCTATATATATATGGGTGGCAGATACATCACTGGGTTAGCTGTCATTACAACCCTCCACCTACTCTGGAGCATTCATTGCTTCCTTCCTTGCATTCAAGCCATCCATCCATCATTTCCACCTCATTTCCACCATAGAAATCTAGTTTCCTAGGAATCTACCATAATCCCCTTCATTTCCATGCCCTTCATCCACCTCGGAGGAAGGAGATCGTTCTACATAAGCTAGGAAGTGAATAAGAAGATGCTACTTCAAGCTCCATGGAGTCTTATACCCTTCTTCTCATTTCTTTAGTCTTTTCTTTGAGCATGTCTTGCTAAGCCCCTAGTGGTGAGCTGTTTGGGATTAAAATGTAACTTTGATACCATGTTGTGGGCAAATAACTTGTAATGAACATACTTTCATTCTATGATTATTGCCTCTTGCTTCTATCTCATTTCCCATTATCTTGCATGTGATTTGTGCTTTTAAACATAAATTGTTTATTTTTTTATGCTAGATGACACTTAGCTTCTAGGAGAAGTTGGAAAGTATGTGGCAATCTTATGGATCCTAGGTCCAATTAATGGATCCCTAGCTAGCCCCCTTTGTTCCTACATACATCTCCCTTCTTCTACAAGTAAGTGTGAGATCTAAGTATCTAGTGTAAATGTGATTAGTGCAATTGCCTAGAATTTCCTAAACGCTAGATGGCAAGTAACATGAGGTGAAATACCCTCATCTCTACTCCCATTCCTACCCTTGTCTCTCAATTTCCTTAATACCACTTACCATAGAAACCTAGACTTGCCAAGTCCTATTAGAATCACACTTAGCCCTAGTTCACCAACTAGTAGTATAGGGTATATTCTAATAGCACTTGCCTTGTTGTTTGGTTTGGTAATATAGTTTGAAATGTGAGATTTGCATGCTATGTTGACCTCCCCCCAACTAATATCAAGTTGCATTCCCAAATGGCCCACCTATCCATCATATTTCTTAAAACCCACTTTTGTCTTCTTAGCTTGTTAATGTTAGTGTAGTCAATTGCCTTTGTTAATTCTTAGCTAATTGCTTAGTTCTAGATAGTTGGTTCTTGCTTACGTATTTAGTGCTCCTTTGAGCTTGCTTGTGTCATTTTGGATAATTAGTGATAATCTAGAGTCTTGCTTGTTTAATTTCTTATCATGCAACTTCGATGATAACTTAGCTTGCTAATTTAGTATAACTCATTGCTCTAGCTTAATTGATTCCCTTGCTTAGTTTGATAGCCTTAACTTGCTTAGAGTAATCTAGGGATTTTGTTAACTTAGTTTCTTTCTTGCTCTTTCTTGCTTGCAATCGTAGTGTAATCAAACCAAACCTAACTTTAAACCCTCAAACCTTAATCTTCGCTTTAGGAACATAGCTAACACAAACCTAGCTCCAGTGCCCCCTCTATCCCTGAGGATTGACCCTAATCTTACCACTAGCCTATACTATAGCATGACCCTGTGCATTTGTGGGTACGTGTGATCAGTTGAGCTTGTGCGTTGGACTACGTCCTTATACAAATTTTGAGATATCCATGTGTTTTCTCTTAGGGTTACATCTAGCCACCTTTAGTTGGTTAGTGTGTGGCCTTAAGAAGAATCACACCAGGATCCCAATAACTTTCAACATGACCCATGACATGTGCAAAAACATCAACTGCCAGAAACAGGGACCAAAGCAAGAATATGACTTGAGAAATTTTCTTGGGAAATTTATAATAAAAGTAGTGCATATGGGAAAATCAAATAGGAAGAAGCAAAATATTAAGGTTCAACTCATAAGTTTGGAGATCCAATTATTTTCAGTGATATTAGATGTAGTATAGTTGAAAAAACTTCTCAACAAGGTTATCTAGGTAATACCAAAATGGCACACCAGCATCGACAAGACAAAAGAATTCCATTCTATGACAAATTTGAGTGTTCCAGTGATGTTGAGAAAGAATGTACTACAAGTTACACTCCTGATCTTTAGTTCTTACAATGCATGTAGGCATTCAAGAAGCAACCTTGGGTTTTTATGCTTGGGTGAAGGACTATGGATGTACATAGGTGAAGTGGTGACTTGTTCACAATTGAGAGTTTCACTCATTGAAGCAACAACAAGAACACGTGAAGGTTCTACTCCATGGTGTAACAGTCAAAATCAATACAGAGGCATCCATGCTTTGAAAGGCACAACAAATTCCTATTGAGACAAGTCTCATTGTAGTGGATAATGATCCCACTTCAAGATTAGGGGAGGTAATCCCCAATCAATCATATATCCCTATACATAGGAATCCCGTCTCACTAGCTACCTTTAGTCACCATTCACAAAGTTGAAACTCATATATTGACAACCTAAATCCAAGGAACAAAGATGAGCAATTCAAGGAACTCTTGGGAATACCTACTTGGGATAAGTGAATACTTTATGTTCTATGAAGTGTTAGATATATGCAGAGTCTTTAGATGTATGATGTGATAGTGATTGGGCATAAAGTATCCACACAACTATAGATACTTTATGTGCTATAAAGTGCCAAATACCACTTACTTTTATGTTTCTTTTGCATGGATGGAGACACAATGTTCGTAGGATTTGTAGCAATTGAATATCAAGGAAACAAGCAAGGACTAGAAGGATTTGACGGTTATCCTACCAAGATGATCCATGCCTTTAGATATCATTTACCTCATGTCTATGTTATCTTACCAAAGTCTAGATCAGTAGATTAGATTTCATGATGAACAAGTTTTATCATTCATGTCCATGAACTATGTATGAATCTATTTCTAATTAATGCAAGGTGTTCCATTTAGTATAGATGCAATGATTAGCATTTTGTGACATCTCACTTGATAATAATGCTTCCACATATATTATATTTATGTTTAAAAAGCGATATGTTACACACCCTCCCTTTAATTTCTATGTTGATAACTAGTTTCCCTCCAATTTAATCTTAGATGTTTATCCCTCATCTCTCCATATTTTTCTCTAATTTCTTCTCCTATACTTTCCTCTCATCTTTTCATGCCTTTCAAGTCTGGGTTTTGTAGGGTTTCTTGGTCTTTGTTGTTCTATCGCACTCAAGCCTCTCCTTTCTCTATTTCTACCATGTTTCATGTTTCCTTTTCTTCTTCTATCTTATCTAGGGCTTCGTACCCCACAAAACCTCTTTACTATCTTTGTCCAACCCCTTAACGTCCTTCCCCTAGTTTGTTTTCCCTTGGTAATACATACCATTTCTCCCCAACCTCATCCCCCAATGGTGTACACCCAAGGTTGGTCATGGCATCTCCGACCATGGTGCTTCTCGGATTCCACCTAGAACTCCTCTGAGATCTCTTGCAAGACTTATTATACCTTAAATTTTCCAAGAAAGGTACACTCCTTGTTTTACTCCCCCCCCACCTTTACCCCTTTACTAAAGTTTGAGAGTCGTGTTTGGGTTTCCGATCATTGTCAATCTAGTTTTACCCTTTGTTGTCTTCTGTAGAGGTTCTTGAAGATGCTTTACTACTAACTTCTCATTTTTCTCTCTTTCCTCTAGTTTTTTGAATTTCTTCTCTTCTGATTGTCATGGGGCTGAGCTGAGATGGCTCCTCCAGCCACTTCTAGATCCAAATCATGGATTGATGTGTTCAGTAGAGCACAATAGATGTGGCCTTGATGTTGGCTTGTCGAGAGATTGTAATTATTGGAAGTTTTGATTTTAGAATAGAGGGTAGTTGTTGTGTTGCATTGTCAGAAAGAACAATGGAAGAATATGATTGTTTTACAAATATGAACCTATGTTCATTTTATCTTTTCACACTTTTCATGGGCATATCGGTATTTTTCCTTTTTGTTAATGATTTTAACTGTGTGACTTTGGTTCTTGGAAATCAACTAGTAGCCCTATAATTCAGCTATGCTATGGCCCGTGGATGTGAGGGCATATGGGTAATTCTTGACAATGTTTTATTTTTCAACTTTAGTAAATCAAATTATCTTGCTATATTCATGAATAATTGTTTACTTATCAGAAAAATATAACAAAATACTCGTTAAAATAAGAAAATATCATCTACCTAATTAAATATGATTCGTAATATAAATCCAATGATAATAAGAGTTGATGATTTATGGTTTGAAGTGTACAAATTAATTAATGATATATATATATATATATTCAATGTGGTAATAGGTGAAGGATATCCTTCTTGGATCTAGGGTTTATACCTTGATAGTTAATACTCATCTTGAGGTATGTTGCATTTCTCATGAGTCACATTGAGCAATTAATCTCTTATTTCTTTCTCTTAAACCTCTACGAGGTAATAGTATATTGGAATTCCTCTTTCATGTGTTGATTGGCCTATTTGAATATGGTGTACATAAATAGATCTTGAAAATTTTCCTACCTTTCTAGATATGCTTGTTGGATCCTAATTCGTCAATTGATCACACTTTTCCATGTTGAAAACCCTAATATGAGGAATTGAATTAAATGAAACCCTAACTTTTAGGTGGTATACTTTTATGGTCTTATGATGTATCTACATATGGGATGGTTTGATAATTGTTTATGGGTCCTCTGACCCCACTTAATATCATTTGGATGCCCTCATCCCTATTAGAGATTGATTATACTTTATCTTGCCCGACCTATTTGCTTGTGTGATTGAGTAGTCATAACTAGTAGTAGTGACTCCATATTTTAGGCATTGGATTTTATTCCCATGACATTCATGATGTTTTAGGCATTGATGTTTTATTCCCCTGTCGAGAACTTGGTTTTGTTCCCCTACTACATATGATATTATGCATTGGGTTTTATTCCCTACCATGCATTGATGTTTTATTACTCCTGACAATTCTATGTTTGTTTGCCACTAAGTTTTTGTTCCTCCTTCCCCTTGTATGGAATATATGGGTTCCTATCCTACTTTTTAGTATATGCTAGTCAGCTTATTACTCACCATCTAACTTTTTATGTTTGTGAGATTGTTGATGTCGCATTGTTTAAGGCAAGAAATCATATCTTCTTTAATTGTTCTCTTTGATATCCATTTGTATGTTCTTTTTCCCTCTTGATTTGGGAAGCCTTGTGTAATTATTTATTATCCTTTTTCCCTGGTATTTCTCAATTTATAATAATATGCACATGTCATCTTTAATCTTGACAACATCCACTTTATTACTTTTGTGGGGTATACTTCCAACCCCTTAGGTGAAGGACATGGAGGACTTGACATGATGACCTAGACTTAGATTAGTAGAGCTTACTCTTAGGATATAGAATTGAGATAGCTTGGACGTCCCTTTGCCTAGTGAGGAACTTTTTTCTTTCATGTAAACACCAAGTGGGGGATTATTACGTAATCTTGTAAATTGAATATTGTTATAACTTTAGCTTCACTTGTATTTTAAATAACTGATATGCAATTATTTTAGTGAAATAGGCATGTTGGAAACTTATGTGCTTTGTTTTAAAAGAATAATTTTCTTTCTGAATTTCCCTTGAATGAATGATTTCGTGATTACTATTGTTTTATTGATACGATAATGATAAAAAGGGAAAAGGGAGAAAAAAACCATAATAAGCATAAAGTAAACGAATATAGATGATAATTGTGTGTAGTTGGGAGATTTGTGTAGAATCCTCTAGAAAGTGGCATGGATGGCCACTAGTACTTAATTTCATTTACACATGGTTTCTAATAAGAAAAATAATTAAAATAAAGAAATATAGCCAAGTTGGGGGGAGAAAGAATTAATTTGATGCCTTAAATAAATCAAATGAAGCAATTGCTTAAGAGGAAAGAAAAGGACTTTTAACATTCATATTGTGCCACTAAACCTTGCCCAAATTGAGAGAAGTTATTAAAAGTTTTCCTTTAAACTTTGGGACCAATTTGAGTAAGGATGAGAGAGAAAGATGAATTGTCTAAGTTCTGATAATTAAAAGTCCTAATACAGATCCATATAATACAAAAATAGAGAAAGGAACGTTTTGTGCACATAATAATTAGCCAACATAGTTTTGTATGGAAGATAATTCAAATATAACTGTTGGGAAGAAAAACCAAAAGGTTTTATGATGTCTTGTGGCCTACATTAGTTATTTGGTAATTATCTAATTTGCCTTGGAAACCAAGTTTCTAGTATGAACAGATTTAATTGAGAATCAGTTCTCTTTCCAATGAGAGATAATAGTTTATATCAAATTTTCCTAAAGTTTGGTATGAAAGGGTTTATGATGAGAGAGATATAAATATTTCCCTGAATAGGGTTTTTTTCAAAAGGAAAGATATATATTTTAGAGGAAGGTCTCTCCTCCTTCAACCCTAGTCGATCCTAGAACCTGGTCTCTACAGCCTGTGAACCTTGATACTTTGGCCTATAAAAGGCATTGCCAATCTTTGTCCAAGGGAGGACCGAACCTCCCACCACAAGTGACAACCCAAACCAACCTTTCCTCCTGTATCCCTCCGTCCGTAGACCTACTTGGGCAAAGCTATAGACAGTGGTGGCAAACTGTAACCTGGTCCTTAGAAGGACATAATTGTGCTCTAATATCGGTGCACCTTTTTATAGTAGTAATATACAGATCATAGACTCAATCGATGGTCAAGAAGGAGTGCTAGAATATGTCATAAACTCCATGTACCTCATCTTCTCCATACAAGTATGGCCCTCATTAGAAACGGTGGCTGGAAGCGAAGGATGGGGGATGGGCGATCGAACATATTAAGATGGGGTGAAGAGAAATGATGATCTTGGGTCTTATCCTACCTACGTTGATGATTCGAATCCATTTCTTGACTTGCAACTCCCCGTCATGACCTCAGGTTTCATTCTTGTCACCCTGGGTACCCTCGGTGCAACCCAATGCAAAGGCAAGTCCGGAGAGGCTCCTTGTAGGGACTCAGCCTCCTTGCCAAGCCATTGTAGCCCAGGGAGGGAGAACTATCACATCAGTCAATGTAGCGGGTGGGGGATGCCCTAACGCAAGGACAGGGGAAATATAGGAGTCGAATGACTCATTTACCCCTACATGCACGTTCAAAATGCAAGGGCACACTTGTATTCTTCTTCTTTTTCAAACGACTGATGACTCAAGTAATTATGATGATGTGGCAACCTCTAATTGGTCTACATACTTCAATCTTGCAAAAAGTCTAGAAAATAATCAGTTGATCGGAATATGGCAAAACTATATATCAAATTTATCAAAAAAATGCAAGAAATACAATAAAAATAGTCTGAAGACATAAATCTGTCTTTGATTTCAAAAGTTCCTAAAGTTGTTATTTTTGATGTATCTAATGTATAAAGACCTTGATTTCTTGACTTTGATGATCCATAGTGTTCAATTGATATTGATATTAAAAGATTAATTTTTTATGAATAAAAAGGGCAACTTGAAAGTTATATGAACATAGCAACCCATGTTTTGGAAAATTACGGTTTCCTTGAGATAAAAGGTGTAATTAATGAAGGATTAGGGTTTGTAACCAAATGAAACATGAAAAGTGGAAACTAGGGATTGGGAAGCCAAAACCCTAATAAAACCCTAATGTTGACCTAGAAACCCTAACTTGAGAACCAATTCAGTCTTAAGGATGATTTGGATAAAATAATAATGCATGGGTGTATTGCAATAACTTTCAAGGTAACTTGCTTGGTTGATTGGTTGATTGCTTCCTCTTGCTTGGACATCTAGACTCCTAATAAAGGTATGTGGTTACATCTAGGACTAATCGCTCTAGTTTCTCGGTGATTTCTGAGGTCTTACCTATTGATTGAAATTAAATACTTGGATGAAATTTATTTCCTACAATCTATAAAGTGACTATGACTATGACAAAGTATGCTTATAACTTGCTCGAACCCGGCATACCGACTCTGGAGGTTTGAATGGAAGGAAATGAAAAGTCATGGTTGTGACCAAGGACCAGACCCCAGATTGGGAAGCTCAGACCATGCCCCAGATTGGGAAGGTCCCATGAGATCAGACTAGGCCCCAGATTGGGAAGGTCATCTGAGGTTAGACCCCAGATTGGGAAGTACAACATGGAACCTGGGCTCTAGATTGAGAAGGTGGTCCTTTTGTCCACTACAAGGACAAGACCCTAAAATGGTATACGAGAGGTTAAGTAAAAATGATTGAGAAGTTATCAAGAAAACATAAATTGTGATTATGTAATAAATGATTGTTGTAGTTATGATGTTACAAGTATATGTGAGAATTTTGTTTCCCCCACATGCCAGCATAACTCATTATACTGACAGACATTTTGTATGTTGGCATTTTAGGATAATTTGTCATTCTGCAAATATGATGAAATTGGATATCCAAAAAGAAGGCAAAAGATTGAAGAAATATAATGTAAACATGGAGGTTATAGTCAGCTAGATATTATTTATGTTGCAACTTTAAATTTTCCATCAATGTAGTACCAAATTCCTTTTTGTTAGTAAAATTTATTGATTATTTTTGGCTAATTACTAAACCTATGATCATGTATTGGTGATAATGGCTCTTGCCCTCTCCCTCTTCCTAAATAGGGGATAATAGGGGGAGGGGGTCATTAGATTTGGTATCAGGGCAGGGTTTACCTTAACCTCTAATAATTATTAATTTTTAAAATTATGTAGAGACCAAAGGGAAATATTAAAGTGTTTTCCAAAGACAATGATGCCTAGTAAGGACCATGATCTGAGGGTTGGCAATTTTTTCCTCTGCACTGCTAGTCGGCTTACTAGGACTTTTGAACTGTGCTTCCGGTCTGGCCAAATTCGGAGGACTTTACTCAAAATAACATACCTCTAGGATTATTCATCTAATTTCATCACTTCTCTACCCCCTTCGCTCCCTGAACCCTAGGTACATGTATTTGTTCTCTTTATCCCTTCTGAGTACTAGGGCTATGGATATTAGGGATTAAGGCAATAAAATTAAACATAATGATAAAGAGAAAATGTTTTATGGGTAAACCCTAGATGGAACTAGGGCTGGTCTGGGAAACAACCATAGTGGGTCAAGGGAATCACAAAATGCTAAAGTATATGTTGTAGTCCCTAACCTCAACCCTAAGCCTTAATCTTGGGGTATGATCAAAGCAAAGGAGATACAATAAAAATAGTCTGAAGACGTAAATTTGTCTTTAATTTCAAAAGTTTCTAAAGTTGTTATTTTTGATGTATCTAATGTATAAAGACCCTGATTTCTTAACTTTGATGATCCATAGTGTTCAATTGATACTGATATTAAAAGATTAATCTTTTATGAATAAAAAGGGCAACTTGAAAGTTATATGAACATAGCAACCCATGTTTTGCAAAATTAGGTTTTCCTTGAGATAAAAGGTGTAATTAATGAAGGATTAGGGTTTGTAACCAAATGAAACATGAAAAGTGGAAACTAGGGCTTGGGAATCCAAAACCCTAATAAAACCCTAATGTTGACCTAGAAACCCTAACTTGAGAACCAATTCAGTCTTAAGGATGATTTGGATAAAATCATAATAATTGGGTGTATTGCAATAACTTTTAGGGTAACTTGCTTGGTTGATTGGTTGATTTCTTCCTCTTTCTTGGACATCTAGACTCCTAATAAAGGTATGTGGTTACACCTAGGACTAATCTCTCTAGTTTCTCGGTGATTTCTGAGGTATTACCTATTGATTGAAATTAAATACTTGGATGAATTTTATTTCCTACAATCTATAAAGTGACTATGACTATGACAAAGTATGCTTATAACTTGCTCAAACCCGGCGTACCGGATCTGGAGGTTTGAATGGAAGGAAATGAAAAGTCATGGTTGTGACCAAGGACCAGACCCCAGATTGGGAAGCTCAGACCATGCTCCAGATTGGGAAGGTCCCATGAGATCAGACTAGGCCCCAGATTGGGAAGGTCATCTGAGGTTAGACCCCATATTGGGAAGACCAACATGGCACCTAGGCTCTAGATTGAGAAGATGATCCTTTTGTCCACTACAGGGACAAGACCCTAAAAGGGTATATGAGAGGTTGAGTAAAAATGATTGAGAAGTTATCAAGAAAACATAATTTTTAATTTTGTAATAAATAATTATTGTAGTTATGATGTTACAAGTATATGTGAGCATTTTGTTTCCTCTACATGCCTGCATAACTCGTTATACTAACTGACATTTTCTTTGTCGGCGTTTTAGGATAATCTATCATTCTGCAAATATGATGAATTGGATATCCAAAAAGAAGGCAAAAGATTGAAGAAATATAATGTAAGCATGGAGGTTATAGTCAGCTAGATATTGTTTATGTTGCAACTTTAAATTTTCCATCAATGTAGTACCAAATTCCTTTTTGTTAGTAAAATTTAATGATTATTTTTGGCTAGTTACTAAACCTATGATCCTGTATTGGTGATAATGGCCCTTGCCCTCTCCCTCTTCCTAAATAGGGGATAATAGGGGGAGGGGGTCATTACATTTGGTATCAGGGCAGGGTTTACCTTAACCTCTAATAATTATTAATTTTTAAAAATTATGTAGAGCCCAAAAGGAAATATTAGAGTGTTTTCCAAAGACAATGATGTCTAGTAAGGACCATGATCTGAGGGCTGGTAATATTTTCCTCTGCACTGCTAGTCGGCTTACTAGGACTCTTGGACTGTGCTTCCGGTCTGGCCAAATTCGGAGGACTTGACTCAAAATAACATACCTCTAGGATTCTTCATCTAATTTCATCACTTCTCTACCCCCTTCGGTCCCTAAACCCTAGGTACATGTATTTTTTCTCTTTATCCCTTTTGAGTACTAGGGTTATGGATATTGGGGATTAAGGCAATAAAATTAAACATAATGATAAAGAGAAAATGTTTTATGGGTAAACCCTATAGATGGAACTAGGGCTGGTCTGGGGAATAAACATAGTGGGTCAAGGGAATCACAAAACGCTAAAGTATATGTTGTAGTCCCTAACCTCAACCCTAAACCTTAATCTTGGGGTATGATCAAAGCAAAGGAAATAAAATAAAAATAGTCTGAAGACGTAAATCTGTCTTTAATTTCAAAAGTTCCTAAAGTTGTTATTTTTTATGTATCTAATGTATAAAGACCCTAATTTCTTGACGTTGATGATCCATAGTGTTCAATTGATACTGATATTAAAAGATTAATCTTATATGAATAAAAAGGGCAACTTGAAAGTTATATGAACATAGCAACCCATGTTTTGGAAAATTAGGTTTTCCTTGAGATAAAAGGTGTAATTAATGAAGGATTAGGGTTTGTAACCAAATGAAACATGAAAAGTGGAAACTAGGGCTTGGGAAGCCAAAACCCTAATAAAACCCTAATGTTGACCTAGAAACCCTAACTTGAGAACCAATTCAGTCTTAAGGATGATTTGGATAAAATAATAATGCATGGGTGTATTGCAATAACTTTCAGGTAACTTGCTTGGTTGATTGGTTGATTGCTTCCTCTTTCTTGGACATCTAGACTCCTAATAAAGGTATGTGGTTACACCTAGGACTAATCGCTCTAGTTTCTCGGTGATTTCTGAGGTCTTACCTATTGATTGAAATTAAATACTTGGATGAATTTTATTTCCTACAATCTATAAAGTGACTATGACTATGACAAAGTATGCTTATAACTTGCTCGAACCCAGCATACCGAGTCTGGAGGTTTGAATGGAAGGAAATGAAAAGTCATGGTTGTGACCAAAGACCAGACCCCAGATTGGGAAGCTCAGACCATGCCCCAGATTGGGAAGGTTCCATGAGATCAGACTAGGCCCCAGATTGGGAAGGTCATCTAAGGTTAGACCCCAGATTGGGAAGACCAACATGGTACCTAGGCTCTCGATTGAGAAGGTGGTCCTTTTGTCCACTACAGGGACAAGACCCTAAAAGGGTATACGAGAGGTTGAGTAAAAATGATTGAGAAGTTATAAAGAAAACATAAATTTTGATTTTGTAATAAATAATTGTTGTAGTTATGATGTTACAAGTATATGTGAGCATTGTGTTTCCCTCACATGCTAGCATAACTCGTTATACTGACTGACGTTTTGTTTGTCGATGTTTTAGGATAATCTGTCATTCTGCAAATATGATGAAATTGGATATCCAAAAAGAAGGCAAAAGATTGAAGAAATATAATGTAAACATGGAGGTTATAGTCAGCTAGATATTATTTATGTTGCAACTTTAAATTTTCCATCAATGTAGTACCAAATTCCTTTTTTTAGTAAAATTTATTGGTTATTTTTGGCTAATTACTAAACCTATGATCTTGTATTGGTGATAATGGCCCTTTCCCTCTCCCTCTTCCTGAATAGGGATAATAGGGGGAGGGGGTCATTACATTTGGTATCAGAATAGGGTTTACCTTAACCTCTAATAATTATTAATTTTTAAAAATTATGTAGAGCTCAAAGGGAAATATTAGAGTGTTTTCCAAAGACAATGATGTCTAGTAAGGACCATGATCTGAGGGCTAGCAATATTTTCATCTAGACTTCTAGTCGGCTTACTAGGACTCGGACTGTACTTCCGGTCTGGCCAAATTCATAGGACTTTACTCAAAATAACATACCTCTAGGATTCTTCATCTAATTTCATCACTTCTCTACCCCCCTTCGCTCCCTAAACCCTAGGTACATGTATTTGTTCTCTTTATTCCTTCTGAGTACTAGGGTTATGGATATTAGGGATTAAGGCAATAAAATTAAAAATAATGACAAAGAGAAAATGTTTTATGGGTAAACCCTAGATGGAACTAGGGCTGGTCTGGGAAACAACCATAATGGGTCAAGGGAATCGCAAAACGCTAAAGTATATGTTGTAGTCCCTAACCTCAACCCTAAGCCTTAATCTTGGGGTATGATCAAAGCAAAGGAAATATATAACCCCACCACAATAAACCTTAAGCAATTGGATAGAGAAAAAGAAAATCCCATAAGTTGGGATACCATAGTTGGTCCATGCATGCAAGTACGTAGAATGAGGTGTGCATGATATATATGAAGGGATTGTTTTTACATAAGAAACATTGGTAATAAGTGGTTACGTAATGGGGGAAAATATGGAAACCCTTAGAGAAACTTTTATTATTGGTGTCCCGACCTAGGGTGGGTCAACTCGAGAGTGGAGAAAAGACCTATGAGAGGTAAAACACCCTAAATGGGAAAGTTATTTTGTGACCAGAAAGTCTAACCTCCTCTAGGTATGATCCTAATAGGAAATACATCCCCAAATTAGTATGAGCAAGTAGAAGTGATGGACATCAAGAGGAGTTTTGTTTTAGATCAAGTGCCCATAGCCTTTCTTGGATACATGATAGATTGAATATATAAGATGAGTTAATGTGGTTTAAGATGACCCCAGTCAGATTTGAGATTTTGACTTTAGTTTGAAGTTGGACATAAGATTTGATAATAAAAAGGTAAGTGTGCCTCTCTAATAAGATAAAATAAGATAAGTTAAGATAAGATAAGATAAGATAAGATAGGTGATGATAAGATGTGAATTGATGGGGGCCTCAAACTCTTCTAAAAAGGGGACCACTAGTGTTAAGACAGTTATAGGGTTAACTCTAGGAGAGAGTGAGACCCATAGGGAGTCAGGAACCTAGACTCCAAGGCATGAGGAATTATGAGAAACATTTGTATGATATGTCCTAAAGTAGATGGATGAGTTGAGATGCTACATGCATGATCACTAGAGGCTTGTTGAACCTTAGATGTCCCTGGATGGACCAAACCCTAGAGAAAGAGAAAGAGGTTGCTAGCATATACATATTTATGATATGAGTACCCATCATATAGGTGAGGGAGAGGGGGTCCCAAGATCCTAGAGAAGTAAGGAATGGTAACATGTTGAAGCCTCATACTCGGGTTGGTAGCCCCTATGTAGAACCTTAAGGGTTGTTTACATGAAAGAGAGAGAGTTGGATAAGAATTTTTTTCATGAGTAGGAATCTAAGGAGAGAATGTCATATCATGTTTTAGTTCAGTACATGCTTGAGTGGCTAAGTCACACAGTTTAGATGACCTATGGTAAGGAAGTAAACCTGAGGTTCCTAGACTAAAGAGGGGAAGTGGTGGTACCTGGTTCATATAATACTCACGAGGGTGAGTGAGTTCATAGGGATTAATCATGGCATCCCCTCAAGTTTTGGGTCAGAGGAAACCCCTTTTGGACTATGATATATGAGTGATGAGCCACCCACACAAGTCGGTCTAGCACTACCATGATGTCATATGTACGTATGAAAGTGGTCCAACCTTGGGAAATGACAGATGGATATGACATTATGGAAAGTTTGGATATGGGTTAATAAGTTCTCTACTTTCTAGACACATGCATGGGTGGAATAATAGGAAATATATACCTACATGTGACGATATAAACTTTGGATTCAAGTATGCATTTGTGAACCTTGGTACTACCAAGTATCAGTTTTATCTTATCCTGGGAAAGGACCCTTCCTAAAAGAGTGAGTTCCAAAAATTAGTTTAAGAACTGAGGTAACATTAAAGGTCACTTAAAAGAACTTAAGAGATTAAGTGCACGAAGCACAAAATCACATAGATTGAGTATCATTCTTTAGACCCAAGTATGACCATCTCTAAGGGACATGAATAAAAGTCACTATGGAAGTGACTGTTGGAATGGGGCCAGGCCCATATGGGTAGGTCACCATGTTTCCCATGAAGGGACATAAGGAAATTATGAGTGCCCTAAGAGATGAAGAAAATTCGGGTGAGAATTATAAAGGATATAATATGCTTGGATATTATAAAAGGAACTGCAAGAAAAATGTGTGATGAAATAAAATAAGGTTATGATAAGACCCTAAGTCGGTCCTAAGGTCAAGAAGGGATGTGACTCAAGGGAATAGGAGTTGATTGTTCCCTAAATGCACAAGACCATAGGGTCAGGAGGTAACGACTATGTTTGCTTGAGGCCCATGCGTTAGGAGGTTGGCCACCTTCATGAGTTTATGTGGCCCAAGGGGTAAATGTGAGAGGTACTCTCTAGATGCATAAGGATGAGATCACCCTAAAAGTACTGATGCCTTAAAGACCTTGAGAAAATGACTAAGGAGCATAAATAGGAGTTGTGATAAGACTCAAAAGTTATGAGAAAAAATTTCCTATATTTATACAGGGAATAAAGGGGATGGTGGTATTCATGGATGATTCAACCTAAACTTGAAAATAAAATGGTGATGTGTGATGCACCTTCTCTACTCTTGGAACGGGGTGAGCTTTGTATTTGAACTGCAGCCAAATGCTTATTTCATCTTGTTATGAGTGTGAGAGATGGGAAAGACGCGTGCCATACTAGGAATAGAAGTGATATGAGGAATAAATACTTAAGTTGAAATCTTTTTATAGTAATTGAGAATTGGAGTAATTACCACCTCAAGAGAGAATATTGGATAAATAGTTTGGAAGACGAGGTGAGCAAGGTAAACACCAAATTAAGATTTCGAATGGAGATATAATTATCAAGTGAAATTTGAATTCTATAGGTGTAAGATTTGAATCTGGTTATCAAAATAAGGGATGCAAGAGTTGAGGTACTAAATAAGGTAGACCGAGTCTGACTTGCTGACCAAGCTTGAACAACCTAGATAGATGATCCAAAGTTAGTTGAGATGTAGAGGTTTGATGGAGAAGCCTCAGACACATCCCTCGATGGGTGTAAATGGTGGAATTCAATATGAAAGATGTATTTGAGTTCCTGAGGATTCTCCCTTGAAAAAGTCTCCTGGTTATAAGTGTAGGGTACACCCTAGCACCACCAAGATGATGAAAGACTTACAGTGATATTTCTGGTAGCCTAGAATGAAGAGAGGCATAGCAACATATGTAGCTAGTTGTCTCACATGATTGGATAGTGAAGGTTGAACACCAACAACCTGGTGGGTTACTACAGATATTTGAGTTTTGTAAGAGGAAATGAGACCAGAACAATATGGATTTTGGGGTAGGTCTCACCAAGACAAAGCAAGGTCATGATGCAATATGGGTTGTGGTGGACCACCTAACCAAATCAGTACCTTTCCTTGCCTTAAAGATCACTACCAAGGTGACATACCTAGTTGTACTATATGTTGGAGAAATAGTTTGTCAATATGGTATACTGAGTCTGATTATGTCTGATCATGATTCTAAGTTTACTTTGGAGTTACAAAAGTAAGAGCAGGAAGAACTCGGTATAAGATCGAAAATCAATATGATTTATCACCCCAAAACTAATGAACAGTCAGAATGGATGATTTAGACCTTAGAGGATCTGTTGAGAGCATGTGTGCTCGGTTTGCTCGGTTGGGGTGGATCGTGGGGACAATACTTGTCCCTAACTGAGTTTGCTTATAATAATAGTTACCAATCTAGTATCAGGATGCTTCCGTACAAAGCTCTTCAGGGGAGGTTAGGTCAGTCGCCATTTCACTGAGATGATGTCGGCGAGAGGACCTTGTTGAGGTCAGAAGAACTACAGTTGTATACTGATAATGTTGCTCTGATCGAGCAAAGGCTGAAGAGAGCCCAAGATCGACAAAAGTCATATGTTGATGTGAAGCAGACTGGCTTGTGCTTCACTGTGGGTGAAAATGTGTTTTTGAAAATCTGATCGCTCCGAGCTATAGCTAAGAACAGAGGAAATCTGAGTCCCTAGTATGTGGAGCCATTTGAGATTTTAGAATAGATAGCCTTACCCCCATAGTATGGTATGATGCATGATGTGTTCCATGTGCCCGATCTAAAGTGCTATGTGAAGGATCCTAGCCATGTGCTGAGCATTGAGCCTATTGAACTCTAAGGGAGGCTAAAATACCTTGAGTCACCTGTGAGGGTTTTGGATACCAAGGTGAGATGGATCTCAGGAAATAAAAATAAAGAGATGGTAAAGGTTATTTGGAGGCATCATGAAGAGAATGAAGCCACATGGGAGCTAAGGATGGACATGGAAAAGTCCCATAGTAAATTGTTTGTATGATTAGTTGAATTTTGTGGACAAAATTCCTATAATAAAGGAAGGATGTTATAACCTCAGTTTCACTTATATTTTAAATAATTAAAATGTAATTATTTTAGTGAAAGAGACATGTTGGAAACTTATGTGCTTTGTTTTAAAAGAATGGTTTTCTTTTTAAATTTTCCTTGAATGAATTATTTCGTGATTACTACTATTTTATTAATTCAATAATGGATAAAAGGGAAAAGGGAGAAAAGAAAATCTCACAATAAGCATAAAGTAAATGAAAATACATGATAATTATGTGTAGGAGATTTGTGTAGAATCCTCTAGAAAGTGGCATGGATGGCCACTAGAATTAGTATTCATTTACACATGGTTTCTAATAAGAAAATTAATTAAAATAAAGAAATATAGCCAAGTTGGGAGGAGAAAGAATTAATGTGATGCCTTAAATAAATCAAATGAAGCAACTTCTTAAGAGGTAAGAAAAGGACTTTTAACGTTCATATTGTGCCACCAAACCTTGTCCAAAATGAGAAAAGTTATTAAAAGTTCTCCTTTAAATTATGGGGCCAATTTGAGTAAGGATGAGAGAGAAATATGAGTTATCAAAGTTCCCATAATCAAAAGTCCTCATATAGGTCCACATAATACAAAAATAGAGAAAGGAATGTTTTGTGCACATAAGAATTAGCCAATATAGTTTTGTATGGAAGATTATTCAAATATAAGTGTTGGGAAGAAAAATAAAAGGTTTTTTGATATCTTGTGGTCTACATTAATTATTTGGTAATTATCTAATTTTCCTTGGAAATCAAGTTTTGAGTATGAACAGATTTAATTGAGGAGTTCTCTTTCCAATGAGAGATAATAGTGTATATCAAATTTTCCTAAAGTTTGGTATGAGAAGGATTCATGATGAGAGAGATATAAATATTTCCCTAAATAGGGGTTCTATCAAAAGGAAAGATATATATTTTAGAGGAAGGCCTCTCCTCCTTCAACCCTAGTCGATCCTAGAACCTAGTCTATATAGCCTATGAACCACAACCCTTTGTCCTATAAAAGGCATTGGAAATCTCCGTCCAAGGGAGGACCGAACCCCCCACCATAAGAGACAACCTAAACCAACTTGCCTCCTCTATCCCTCTGTCCGTAGACCTACTTGGGAAAAACTACATATGGTGGTGACAAATCATAACATGGTCCTTAGAAGGATGCAGTTGTGCTCTAATATCAGTGCACATTCTTCCGGTGGTGATATGTAGATCACAGACTTAGTCGGTGGTCACAAATGAGTGCTAGAATATATCGCCAACTCCCTTTACATCGTATTCTCCATACTAGTCCAGCCCTCCTTGGAAGCATCACGCGAGTCGACGTAACAGGCACGAGATGCCCTAGCGCAAGGATAAGGGAAAGATAGGATTTGAATGACTCATTTACCCCTACAGGCACATTCAAAATGCAAGGGCACACTTGTCATCTTTTTTTTCAAGAGAGTGTTGACTCGGGTAATTATGATGATTTGGCAGCCTCTAATTGGTCTACATACTTCAATCTTACAAAAAGTCTAGAAAATAATCGGTTGGTTGAAATATGGCAAAACCATATATTAAATTGATTGGAAAAATGCAAGGAATACAATAAAATAGTTCCAAGACCTAAATTTGTCTTTAATCTCAAAAGTTCCTAAAGTTGCTATTTTTGATGTATCTAATGTATAAAAACCCTGATTTCTTGACTTTGATGATCCTAATGTGTTCAATTTATATTGATATTAAAATACTAATATTTTATCAACAAAAATAGAAACTTGAAAGTTATATGAGCATAGAAACCCATGTTTTGGATAATTAGGGTTTCCTTGAGATAAAAGGTGTAATTAATGAAGGATTAGGGTTTATAACCTAATGAAACATGAAAAGTGGAAACTAGGGCTTGGGAAGCCAAAACCCTAATGTTGACCTAGAAATCATAACTTAAGAGCCAAGTCAGTCTTAAGGATGATTTGGATAAAATAATAATACATAGGTGTATTGCATTAACTTTCAGGGTAACTTGCTTGGTTGATTGGTTGCTCTTGCTTGGACATCTAGACTCCTGATCAAGGTATGTGGTTACTCCTATTACTAATCACTCTAGTTCCCTAATGATTTATGAGGTTTTACTGATTGATATGAAATTAAATGTTTGGATGAATTTTATTTCCTACAATCTATAAAGTGACTATGACTGTGACAAAGTATGCTTATAACTTTCTCAAACTCGAAATCCCAACTCTGGAGGTTTGAATGGAAGGAAATGAAAAATCATGGCTATGACCACATACCAGGCTCGAGATTGGGAAGGTCATATAAGGTCAGACCAGGCCCCAGATTGGGAAGACCATCATGGCACCTGGGCTCCAAATTGAGAAGGTGGCCTTTTGTCCTCTACAGGGACAAGAACCTGAAAGGGTATACCAGAGGGTGAGTAAAAATGGTTGAGAAATTATCAAGAAAACATAAATTTTGATTCTGTAACAAATAATTATTGTGGTTATATTGTTACAAGTATATATGAGAATTTTGTTTCCTCCACATACCAGTATAACTCATTATACAGACTGCCATTTTGTTTGTCAGTGTTTTGGGATAATATGTCGGTCTACAAATATGATGAAACTGAATATCCAGAAATAAGGCACAAGATTGGAAATATAATGTGAACATGGAGGTTATAGTTAGCTACATTTTATTTATGTTGCAACTTCAAATATTCCATCAATTTTGTACTAAATTCCTTTTTATTAGTAAAATTTATTAATTATTTCTTATTAATTACTAAAATTGTGATCATGTATTACTGATAATGGCCCTTGGCCTCTCGATCCACATGAATAGTGGATAACAGGGGGAGGGGGTTGTTACAAATATAGTCATGATATTTTGTTCTATGCTCTTCTTGTATACAATTTTTTTGAAAATTGAAAACTAGACCTACTGTGACATACTTGGTAGTGTGTTTGGATTAGTTGGATTTATTCCTCAGTTTAATGAGGTTGATCCCCTATTGGTAGGCATGGAAAAATTAACCGGTCTGATCCGATCCAGTTTGACCCGCAAATATGGATTTTTGTGGGTCTAGCGGGTTAATGCACTCTTATGGAGACCTATTGTTTAGTGTGAATCAGTTGGGTCTGATCCGTAGATCTTTTGAGAACCCTAAACCCACAGCTCGCATGCCGCAACACTCACTTAGTCGATCCATAATCAGATTCAGTAGATGGCAGATGCAACTCACAACGACATGTTCCTTCTCATCCAGGTCCGCTCACTGAGTCTCTGACATCCTGCCTCCCCAACCCCAAGTGACCAAGTCCCCATCGTCCATAGAAATCGGGCTTCTCCCGCTACTTATCGACGATCCCTTGTCACTTCACACTGACGGCCCCTCGTCGCCTCACCTCCGCGAGTCCTTCTCTACTTTGTTTCCCGGATCTCGGCTCCTCCTCTTAGTGAGAAGAGAAGGGCGCTGCTTCCAAAGAAGAAGATTAGGCGACGAGACAAGAGCTTTGCTTCTACTTAGAGGTTCAGGCATGTTGCTGTGATTTGAGGTTGGTTTCCTTGAAACTGGACTTTAGATTGTGCAAATCTTAATTTCGTTTATCTAGATCTAGATTTCTCTTTTATAGATCTGGATTTGTTTGTCTAGATCTAGTTTTCATCTCTGTAGATCTAGATTTTGATGTAAGAAATTCAAGAACAACCCTTCCTATCTGTCAGTGCTAGTTAGTGATCGCAAGTAGAACTGTTGTATTGGTGGGAGGAGCAAATCTATTTTTCTCCATCATCCTCTCCATTATATGCAGAGCCACTTGACTTATCAACTTCTTATCCCAGTTCACAGCCTTCTTCTGACTCGTGTACTACCTCACCACCTCCACCTCCTTCTGGGTAATGGACAATGTCCTGGGATGGCGCTACCAATTATAGAAATTGAACAGTTCATTATATGTGTGCTTGCTTTGTCATACTAATCATTGACCATGCTGTAAAATGCAACAACATAAAAAACTTAAAGCCAATTACCTAAGCATTTTTCAAATTTTAAGTTAATTCACAGACAATCACATGTGTATGATTTACCTCTGAAATCATTGACCCCTTACTATTGTCCTTTTCTTCCAACAATTGTATCCAACAGATTCCCTTTCTTCCAGCAATTATAGATGTTCATTGTTGGCAATGATGTCTTATTACTATTTGTATAAATGACTTATGGTGCAGTCTTATATCTTTATTTACTTATCCTATGTAATAAACTAATGATTAAAATAGCATTGCAAGTATAATTTTCACAGAGCATCTGCAGAATAGTCTTGGATATTTTGGGTTAATATATTGATTTGAACTAAGCATGCATTTTATTTTATAATGTTGCAAACTAGTAAAGCCCCAAGTTATAGCTGATACTTGAGCATCATGTATAAGACAATTAAATGCATCATGTTTTCTTTTCTAATGTCATAAACTAGTAACTTCCTATATACTAAAAGCTAATTTTGTGTAACTTATGCGTTGTGTAAATCACTCTTGTTTACTGATACTATGTGATATATGTATAACTACCTAGTTAACTGAATACTTGTTCTCTGTAATATATGTATCTTATTGTTTATTGAATACATGTGTTGTGTAAGTTACTAAACACCTTGTGCCTCATTCTCTGGTTATATCCCCACAAGAATACTATGATTTAGAAGATAATTAGCACATCCTTCCTACTAGTTGCACCTATTTCTACTCCTGATCTCATCTCATTCTCATCTCATCCAACCACTTTCTTTTCTAATCTCATCTCATTCTCATCTCATCCCATTCTCATCTCATCCAACCACTTTCTTTTCTAATCTTATTTCACTCTCATCTCATCTCATGTCATTCTCATCTCATCCAACCACTTTCTTTTCTATTCTCATCTCATCCAACCACTTTCTTTTCTAATCTCATCTCATCAACCACTATATTTTCTAATCTCATCTCACTCTCATCTCATCTCATATCATTCTCATCTCATCCAACCACTTTCTTTTCTAATCTCATCTCGTCCAACCACTTTCTTTTCTAATCTCATCTCATACAAGATTGTCATGTTGGCTTAGGACATTGAATACGCCTCTCTTAACTATGTATATTTATCCCTTCTCAGGATACATGGAGAGTGAATCAGTGGATGGCATGCAAACTCCAACTACTAGTGATCATATTGAGGAAGAAAGGCATGTACTTCCCAATGATGAACTCGATGGTAGTCCATCCTCTACTATATAATTAACTACATGGAGTGATATATGGCCACATTTTATTAAGAAAACTGTGAATGGACTTCGGAAGGTGGAATGCAAATATTGTCACAAACTATTATCAAATAACAATGAAATGGAACCACTCACTTGTGCAACCACTATTCCCAGATATGTCTTGTTCGAAAGCAAAGGAATGTATAAGAGATTAATAGCTCGACACAAGAAACGAGAAATCCTACTTTTAGTCAAGATGTTGTAAGAAAGGAACTAGCTCAGATGATAGTTATCCATGAATATCCCCTATCCATTGTGGATCACAAAGGTTTCAGGAGATTCTTAGATGCTCCTTCAGCCGTCATTCCAATGCCCTTCCAAAAATACTATAAAAAGTGATATATTGAATTCTTACTTATCTGAGAAGTCTAAAATCATGGAAGTTGTTAAGAAGAGTGAGTTTAGATTGGCAATAACAATGGATATGTGGACATCCAATCACCAAAAGAGAGGATACATGGTGATCACTGCCCATTTCATTGACAACACATGGACATTGCATAATTTGATATTACAATTTGCCTATGTGCCATGTCCACATAGTAAGGAAGTGTTAGGTACTATTTTAATGAAAACCTTGATGGATTAGAATGTATATGACAGGATTTCTACAATCACCCTAGACAATTGTTCTACAAACGATGCATTGGTTAAGGAATTAAGGGATGAGTTGCCTGTCAATTCTATGTTATTTGATGGTAAGCCACTACATATGCATTGTTACACACATATTCTGAATTTGATTGTAAAGGAGGGACTTTCTATCACTGAAAATGGAATCAAAAAAATTCATGACAGTGTGGCATTCTAGGTAGCCACTCCAAAGAGGAAAGAAAAGTTCCACGAGACTGCAAAACAATTAAAAATTTATGTCAGAAAGTAGTTAACACTTGATTGTCCTACAAGGTGGAATTCCACTTTCCTCATGCTTCAAACTGCTCTATTATACAGAAATGTTTTCTCTAGATTGGAGCAAAGAGAGCCACTCTATGATTTAGTGTCGAGTAATGAAGATTGGTGTTTTTCTTATATAGTATGTGATAAGCTTCAGCTCTTCTGTTCAACAACTGAGAAGTTATCAGGGATCAAATATCCCACTTCAAATCTTTGCTTTGCACAAATTTGTAATATAAAACTGAAGTTGAGTGGATGGAAAGTTTCAAACAACAATGTCATAAAGAAAATGGCATCTAAAATGATAGACAAGTTCAACAAATATTGGAATGACATTCATGTTTTGATGGGAGTTTCTACTGTGTTGGACCCTCAATATAGAATGAATCTAATTAGATTTTGCTATGGTAAAATTTGTGGAGAAAAAGTTGATGAGGAAGTAGACAAAGTTCAAAAGGCTTTTGAAGTTAGTGATGGAATATCAATAAAGAAGAATAATTGGTGGTCGTGCCTCTTATGCTAATATAGTGTCCTCTCAGTCTTCCCCAGTTGTGGCACATGCTCTAGATTGCATGCCTGAATTTGATGCACATGTTAGAAGAGAAAGAAGATTGAGACATTTGGTTAGGACTGATTTGGATGTATATCTAGGTGAGGAGGCCTTACTAAGGGAAGAAAATTTTGACATTCTATCTTGGTGGAAAAGACACGAGGAGCAGTATCCTACTCTGGCTGAACTAGCTAGAGACCTTTTGGCTATTCCTGCATCTATTGTGGCATCTGAATCAGCATTTAGCACTGGTGGTAGAATTATTGAACCCCACAGGAGTCGCCTCCATCAAGAGACAATGGAGGCACTAATGTGTCTTCAAAATTGGTGTCCCAATATTGACGGTAAGAGTAATATCATCTAATTTGTTGATTTTATTGTCTACTTTGGTTGCACAAATATTGCGGGTAAAGTTATTCTTTTTTGTGTTATAGATGATGATTTTTCAAAAAATGTTAGACCCTTGTTTGAAGATATGGATGTTGAAAATGATGGTATGTTCTTTTCTAAAAACTATGATATATGTAATTAATGAGCATTATTTTTTTAATCAATTATTTAATTACATTTACCCTTTTCTAATCTATTTCAGAAGATGAAGCTTCTAACATGATGGGTATATGAGGCTTATTGTTGTTTAAGGAAGGCTTACCAATGTTCTCATGTTAGAAATGAATGAAACTTATGTTGGTCCCATATATGTATGAGATTTATCGTAATTCCAAAAAAAAATGTATGAGACTTATAATTTCCATATATGTATGAGACTTATTAATGTTTCTGTAAACATTTGAAACTTGCTATTATTAGATTTGAGTGTATTAGAATTGTTTATTTGGAATGGATGAATGATTTACACTAATTTTCTATGTATATATGCATTCTATATGTGATTGTCCTTTTAGGACGTGTTTGGTTGGATGTGTAACCAACACACACTGTGAGTTGTAAAACAAGATTCCAAGTGTTATGAATTGATATCAAATGTTATTTGTTTGGTTGAATCGAGTTCAAGTTTGTGCAGTTGTCGTGTATACATTTGGTTGCATGAACTTTTATCTGTGGTAATTAGGATATTTGCCTAGCTTTCACACATAAATCATGAGTGTTGCATACAGCAAGAATCAGATTTTCATTGCATAAAGGCAGTCAATGGTACAACCGAAATCATTTTGGTTGTAATGTGTATTGTTGGTGGGCTACAATTAATGGATTTATGTATATATGTGTTGTTTTGATTTATGCATTACATTGGATTTTGTAGATCATAATTAAATTCAAGCTACAATACATACATGTCATGTTCTAATAGTTTGTGGATCAGATCGGATTTTTGCGGATCGGATCGGTGCAGTTTTTTTCTTGCAGATTTTTTCAGGTCGGATCGGATGTAGTTTTTAATAACTGTAGATCAGATCAGGTTCGGGTCGGATCAACAAAAATCTGATCCATTGCCATACCTACCTATCGAGTCCTAGCATGTCTGCTTTTTTCTATAATTCTTCATATTTCTCATATTTCTTGACTACTCCATCCTTCAACTATCCATTTTTCTACCAAAATAGGATCCAAAAATAGGGATAAATTCATTTATTGAATTATGCATTTTGTGGACTTCGTTGATGTTTCTATAGTCCTATTTCTTATATTTTTCCATTAGATTTTTTTAATAAAATATCCAAACATGTTGACACTTGTAAAGCCAGTTTGTCTAAAACATGCACAGAATGTCCTTTTTAAAATCCTTTACTTTTTTAGTAAGAAAAAAGGAACTAGGAAAATACTTGACCCTCAAGTTTCCTTCACTTCTCTTTTTTCTATAATCTTTATCTCTTTCCCAAATTCAATTCAAACTGAAAGGACAAAATTTTGTACCAAACATGAGAATATATGATTTTATCATTCTTCATCTAAATTAAAAGGGAAGCCAACAATCTCCAAAGGCATATTATCTTCCTCAAGACATTCTCATGCAGGACAAAGTGTTAAGAATAAATTGTTCTAAAACAAGTAGAATTTGAAGAGCATCTTGTTTTACTGGAGCACCACATGTTGAAATTCAATGTGGTTCAAAAATGACAACATTGCCTCCACCCAGAAGACCTAATGCTTACTAGATCCCTAGATCATAGACACATGCAAATATCCCCATATCCCACATATACAATTCACCTCTTTTTACGCTCTCAAATCTAGAGAGAAGAATCATGCTCCTCTTCCAACTTTGTAATCTCTTTCACTAATATAGTATCCTTCTTAGAGAACAAAAATTTTGACACACCATGTTGTTGCATAATAGGTGGGAAGGCATACACTACCTCTAATAGATTACGTAAATATTAGTTATAGAATTAAATATATGATAGATCGTAACTATTATTAACTTCTAGATTGCAACAATTATAAAGTGTTCCTACTCTTAATGACTGTGTTAATTAATGTTGTAGTTTGAGATCAATTCTCTATTTCTAGCTCTATCACCTAAAGATAAAATAAAGATATTAACCATCTTCTTCTTTTTTGCTACAACTCATTATTCATATCCGTTATTTAATTCATAAAAGTGGAAATAAGATGTTCAACATGCAGCAACCACATTTAACCACTACAAAGTATCAATTTGATTTTGATCTTGAATTGGCTACAAACATCTTTTAAACCATGTTTCTCTAAAACCCAAATAAACTACCCATGTTTGTCAAAAAGGATCTCAATTGTTACATGTCCTAATACAATCAGGATCTAACAACTAGAATATTCTAGGACGGTGATGGAAATATTTATAGTCATCAAGAGGCCTAAAAATTAAACAATTTTCTTTCTCATTTTGTCTTTTTGTCACAAGTTTAAAGTGAACTGTAATCATGTCTTTTTTTAAACCAAATAAGCATGTATAATACTAGTTACTATAGGTTGACGTTGGGGTGCCTAAAACCTTCTTAGGTCATATCATCACACCAACCCTTGTAAAACTATTTTATAGGACAATTTCATGACGTAGTGCATTTGACACTTGACATGAGTCTTATAATGCCTGGGCTCACTACCCAAGGCAGTAGTAGAGTTTCAAGAATGACGAGTGGCCCAACAGACCACCACATTCCTTAACTGTGCACTTTGTCCTCACTCACATGCAAGCCATGATCAACTTCCTGACTGGTCACCCATCCTGGTAATACTTTGGGTTGAGTGCACTTTGTTGACTCCAAGTCTGATTGACTAAACCCTTATTTTGATGATGACTAACCATTCCACTTATTTGTATCTAATGATTTTAATTGAGTGGTTTCATATTAGGTAAGATACACTCCAAATGCCTAAACTTGTGCATCCTAACTTGGAGAAAAACAAGTCAAAATCAATGCAAGTAAAAGCATTAATTTGTAATTAAGCTTAGAAAACATTAAAAACACTTATATCGAATATTTAAGTAGTTTTATAACACTTTCCAAAATTCATCACATGGAATTCTGTCAGCTGAGTTTCATCCAGGATAAAAATTGACTGACGCCCTTAATGGATCTTGGGAACTATCAGGGTTGACTGAGTTTCTCCAAGACAAAATTGACCCACACCACTGCACAGGAAAATCAATTTTAAGCCATCGACTAAGTTTCATCTAGGATAAACTCAGCCAACAACTCAAAATTGATTTGTCGCATAATGCCATGGGTTGAGTTTCCAAAAAGTAAACTCGACCAATCACACTATATAGAATGTGCTAAAAAATATTTCTAACCATTGGAGTGTTGCAAAACTCGAAAATATATCTGTTGCAACATCCCAAACAGCTAGAAATCATCCTTAAGTGTCTCTACTGGATAGAAGGCATACTCAACTCTAAATAGGATCCCTTGGGCTTCATCCCATAGTTAGCAAGCACTATGAAGGTTCCTATATTATATTCAAGTGCCACTAAGAGACTGCTTCCACTCTTAAGCTTAATCACTTCCTACATCCATTACAGTGAGTAGGAGATTTGTAAGAGAGCTAGTCCTACATGTATATCTTATTTGGCTCTCACGTCCTCCACCTCCCAATCTCTCTTTCCACAATGAATATGAACATTATCTCTCTTGGCTAAGAGAGGCAAATAGAAGAAGGGAAGGACTCCCTTGGTGAAGGTGAAGTCAAATGTGGAAGATCCAAGTCAATAATGGGTAATTCCTTCAAGGCAGAAGACTTGTTCCAAGAGTGGGTAAGTCCTTGGTGAAGGCTGAAGACTCATTGTAAAAATAGGTAAGTACTTGGTGAAGTACAAGACTCTTGGTTACGGATATCTAAGCTCTTTTTAAGGTTATTGGCTCCCTTGTTCTCAAAGGGAAGGATGGGTATCCTTGTACTAGAAAAGAAAGGTCGATGTTGTAACTCTTATGATGGAATATAAGGAGTGAGACATGGTTGAAAAATCCTAGAGGTTGACCTCTATAGGTAGTGGATGTACAGTATCCTAGTTTGGAGTTTGGAACCACTATACATAGCTTGTGTTCTTGTGCTTGTTTAATCTCTCTCATACTTGTTATGTATTCTTAGTTGCACTCAAATTCCATATATGCAACCTTATCTTATGATATAACTTGAAGTTTTAATGAATTTGGTTTAAGTGTTTATATCTCTATTCATCCCACTCTCTAGAGCCCATAATTGATCCAGCAAGTGGTATCAGAGCGGGTCTTCTCCAAGTAATACTTCCACAAGTAGGAGGAGATGGGTGATTATCAAGGTGGGGTATACCTCATAAATATTTCAATCTTTGATGGGAGAAACTTCCTATATTGGAAGATAAGGTTATAATACTACATCCAAGGATCAAGTATTGGGCTATGGAGAATGGTGGACCTTCCATACAAGCTATCAAAGACAAAGATAGAAGAATGGGATGAGGCTACTTTGAAGAAAACAACCTTGCATGCAAGATCCATCAACATTCTCTATGTCTCTCTTTCCCCCGCTGAGTTCAATCGGATTTCTTCTTGTGAGACAGGGTATGGAGTATGTATAAAGTTGTGTGTCACTTATGAGGTGACTCAGAAAGTGAAGGAAAGTAAAGTCTATATGCTCAAAGGCCTCCTTGAAAACTTTAAGATGGGAAAATAGGATAGGGTAGCCAAGATGTACTCAAGGCTCAACACTATTGTGAATGGTCTTGTCACTCTAGATCATCCTATGGATCAGGAGAGACTCATTAAAATATCCTTAGAACTCTCCCCAAGAAGTGGCAATCCAAGGTGACCTCCATTGAAGAAATAAAGTCTCTTGGTGATATTTCTATTGAAGAGATCATAGGAAATCTACAATCCCATGAAGTTAAACTTGACAATAAAGAGGAAGAAGAAAGAGAAGAAGAGAAAGAACTTATGAGAATGAAGAAGGATGAAATAAAAACCAAAATTGAAGCTATTGTTGGTCAATCCTCTCCATCCTCTCTAGTTGAAGAAGAGGCTGTGTAATCCAAATGTATACTTCACAAAGGTATACTTCACAAAGGCAAGCCTTCCTCCTCCACTCGGTGCTTCAAATGTGGAAAGAAGGGTCACTTCAAGGAAGATTTTCCACAAGGCAAACATACACATCATCACAAGAGAAGAGAAGCACAAGAAGAAGGAGAAATGGCACAAAATCTCTAGTGACTCCTCCAAGTCAAGTTCAAGTGAAGACTCAAGTGGAGGATCTAGCTCAAGCTCTAATTAAGACGGAGAATGCCATTTTTCTCTCATGGCAAGTTCAAATGAAGACTCAAATGTGGTAAATCTAAACTCATTAAATAAACAATCTTTAATTGCCATTATTCATGCTACTTGTGCCTCTCTTCAGTCTACTAAGAAGAAAAAAAAAGCTTACTAAAATTTGTTGATAACTTGTATGAATAAAGGGATGTTTTTTTCATGCTAAAATTTGCTTGCAAAATGATGTTGACAATCTTCTTCCTTTCTAGAACTTGAATTGAAATTCAATAGTGTTGAGATTGAAAACAATTCTTATCTTAGTCAAGTATACTCTCTTAAACTTGAAAATGTTGACTTACTTGACAAGATTAGATTTCTAGAAGCTCAACCTCTTATGCCTAGTTCTAATGAAGAGCATAGTAATATTGTCAATTCTCTCATGCTTAATATTCATGTTCTTAAAACTAAAAATGAGGATAAATATTTTGTTTAGCAAGGAATATAATCTAAAAATAGTGCCAATCTTTCTAAAATTTGCTTTGCTTTATAAAATAAAATGATTCCTTACTTGCTAAAATCAATGTCCTTGAATCTTGTTCTAGTTCTACTAGTAGAGAGAATAATGTAGCTTCTCTTCAATCGAAAGGGATTCTTATATGACCAAAGCACTTTACTTATAAACCAATCTTATACATTCCAAAGATGATATCAACCAATTGTATTTTACTATTACTTCTCTTATGCATGATAATCATAGTTTGGGATCCGCTATGCTAAGATTCTTAGATGATAAAAAGAATCTTAATCAAACCTTAGATCATACTACTGAACAAATGGGTATAAATGATATTAGACTTGATACTAGACAAAGGAACAAGAAAGGCAAAGGACCTTAAATTTTCAATGAATAATCCTCTAGTTTCAAGGCTATGAGATCATGTAATCATTGTAATGAAATTGGTCATTATTCCACATATTACCATTTTAAGAAAGCAACCAAGAGTGATAGGACTTGGGTTGCTATGCTAACCCCTCCAGACCCAAAAATATGATTTGGGACCATTTCATCTTTCTTCTTGTAGGTAACTTACAATTGGATTGACATGAGCTATTGATTTGCAATTGGTTTCTCAATCCACATAAAAGAATAAATGTGAGATGTGTATGGGTTGGCAACAAGTGGAAACGAAATGGTAAGAATACAAGTAATGTCATTGTTGCTTATATCCAATCATAGCTTGTTTTTATCAAGTTAGTATGCACTAGATATATGGTTTTTGAGTCAAAATTTTTATATTGTGATTCTCATCACTTTCTTGCTCAAAAACTTCCTCTGATGCTTTTATAGTGTGTTATTAACTTGCTAATACATGTTTGGATATGGTTTACATTTTTGTCATGCCTCTAGATATGTTTTTTAGATATATATATATATATATATATATATATATATATATATATATATATATATATATATATATATATATATATATGCTTGTTGACAGTAGTTGTTGTCAGTTGAGTTTGTACTAAAAGAAACTCAAGTGATAAGCACCAATGGGTGTGCCAACAACTGTCGTCTATTGAGAATTTCAACCCAAAAACTTGACCGACAACATTATACACAGAATATACATATGGCTTTTTGGATGAGAATTTCCCTCTAAAGTAGATTTTCTCAACCATTAGCCTCTATGGCACTCTTCTTAGTATCTTTATATGTTTTCAAATTTCCTATCTTGCATATAATTGCATCTTTCTAATTGTCATAAATTGGTATTTCTATATCTTGCAAATACTTATATTGAGTTGTTATGCATGTTTTGATGATCATCTCTTTGGATCTCCTGGTTGTGATCTAAATTGCTTCCGTTGTGCTCTAACTAGTGCATAATATCCTTTCATGTTTTTGAAATTGCATATCTCTTTGTTTGGATATTTCTCAAAATCTACTCATAGCTTGTTCTATATCTTGTGCATGTTTTGCTATGATTTATATCCTACTAGTAGTTCTAACTTGTGATATCATCTACTAGTAGTTTATATACATGTAGTTCTAGCCTTGTTCATCAATTGGTGTCCAACTATATGCTATGCTTGTATCTTGTTTCATACATGCATATGTTTTCTCCTTGACTTGCATATCTACCATCTTGAGTTACTTTCTTACATAGCATTGCCTTTATATATGCTATAATTACATCTACAGTTGTTCAAATGCATGTCTTGATTTTCTTTATATACATTACTCGGACAAGCCCCTAGTTTTTTCTCTTCTACACTCTCTTTTCTAACAAAGTTGGGTTTTAGCTCTTCAACCCCCTCAATTTTTGAAATGAAAAAGGGGGAGAAGACATGTATTATGTAAAAGGGAGAACACATATATTTAAAAGACATATATGAGTAGAAGACATAGTTTCTATAAATGTTGTGAAAGCTAACCATGCATGACAAATAACATCCACTGAGGGGAGTAGTATGAACTCCATTAGCATCAATTCAGGGGGAGCATATGAACTCAATTCCATTGAATCCCATATGGTTCTTCGAAGGTATGATTTTACTTAAATACTTTCAATACATTTATGGAATGATTTGTCATCTTCAAAAAGGGGGAGAAGGTTGACTCCAATTCTAATTGACTAAACACTTGTTTTGATGATGACTAACCATTCCACTTATTTGTGACTAGTGCTTTTACTTGATTGGTTTCGGATTAGGTAAGACACACTCCAAATGCCTAAACTTGCACATCATGACTTGGGGAAAAACAAGCCAAAATCAATGCAAGTGCACCTTTATGAAAAATGCTTAGAATCATGTATAAATCATTTGTAATTACTATATGACTTGTAATTAAGCTTAGAAAAAAATCAAGAGAACTTAAATCAAATATTTAAGCACTTCTAAAAATTCATCACATGGACTTTTTTAGGCCGAGTTTCATCTAAGATAAACTCAACCGACACCCTTGTTGGATCTTAGGAACTGCTAGGGTCGACCGATTTTCCACAAGACAAACTTGACCGACATCCATGTACAAGCAAATCAATTTTAAGCCATCAATTGAGTTTCATCTAGGATAAACTCGACCGACAACTCAAAATTAATTTGTCGCATAGTGCCATCAATCGAGTTTCCCAAAAGTAAGCTCGATCGACCGTACTATACATAATGTGTAGAAAAAGTATTTCTAACCGTTGGAGTGTTTCAAAACTCAAAAATATATCCATTGCAACACCCTAAAAGGATATAATTCATCCTTAACTTTCTCTACTGACTAGTAGGCGTCTTCAAATATAAATAGGACCCTTGGGATTCATCCCATGGTTAGATAAGCACTATGAAGGTCCCTATATTATAGTTGAGCGCCTCCAAGAGTCTCCTTCTACTCTTAAGCTTAATCACTTACTACATCCATTACAGTGAATAGAAGATTTGTAAGAGAGCTAGTCCTACATGTATATCTTGTGCTCTCACTTCCTCCACCTCCCAGTCTCTCTATACACCATGAAGATGAAGATTCTCTCTCTTAGATAAGAGAGGTGAAGAAGAAGAATAAGGGAATGACTCCCTTGGTGAAAGCTTTTCCTTGGTAAAGGTGAAGTCAAAGGCATAAGATCTGAGTCAAGAGTTGGTAATTCCTCCAAGGTAAAAGACTTGTTGCAAGAGTGGGTAAGTCCTTGGTGAAGTCCGAAGATGCATTGTAAAAGTGGATAAGTTCTTGGAGAGGTAGAAGACTATTGGTCATAGATAGGTAAGTCCTTTGTAAGGTTATTGGCTCCTTATCCTGGAAGAGAAGGCTGGGTATCCTCATCCCAAAAAAGGAAGGTCAATGATGTAACTTTTATTATGAAATTGTAAAGAGTGGAACCCGATAGGGGATCCACTCTACAATGAAATTGAAGAATAAATCCATCCAATCCCATACATACCAAAATGGTAAGAAGGGAAGGAGGAATTTCATTCATTTCTCAAATGGTACAAATTACAGAGCATGATAATGAATAAGCAGTGGAAACAAGACTATTACAAAGTTACAATGTGTATCATTACACAATTGCTCACCACCATAAAAGGTGATATTACAAAAACTTGAACTAACTACACTTAAGGACAGTAGTAGAGAGTAACCTAGACATTCCAAGCTATCCTTAGGTACAATTCCCTTTATATGATTTCCGAGCAACCTTGATCTTTTAATGCGCCTAAACCTAGGTGGAAGGGAACATCACCCAAAACATAGGAAACAACATAGAGGTCAGCAAAGAGCTGAGTATGTACATATATTAAACACTTTGGGCATTATATAGGGTTATGAGTGCAAAAAAGGATGTTCCCACAAGAAGGGGCTATTAACAATTAGGTAAGTTCAAAAGGAATATAACAAAAGAAATGAGGCATATTAAAGTTCAGATACAACATTAGAATAAAATGTCATGCCATAGCACTTAACCACAATCACAAATTAATAAACTTTTGCATGCATAACAATGTAGACTAAATATACCTAAAACATGGCCATAACACCATAGGATCATGGCCTAAAGAAATAAGGGTGGAAACGCACACCCCAGGCGGAATACACACGCCCTATATATATGTATGGTTGTACATAAGTATCACTATTCTAGATATTCTAGTCAAACACGCAGCATGCAATAATAGAGTGGCAAGACTGTCATTTTAGTCAATTTTAAATAAAAAGGAAAGCACGGCGAGAGGGGTCTAAAAACCCATTATAAATAGGGTATCACAATAACCAAATGATTATCATGAATTGAGAGTAGGAAAAATATAATTGTCCAAACAAGTGATTTTTAAGTAGAATAACGGTACAAGAGATGCATCATTAAAAGAATGTAGGTATCAGTCAAATAATGCCAAAAATAAAATAGAGAATGTACATACCTTATGATCAGACCTAAATACTCAGTAACACCTCCTAATCACATGGTCAGGGTTGTCTCAACCTAGTCACAATATGTGTGCATTTAATTAATATTATTTACATTAAAACCTTTACTTAGAAAATGACCCTACTACAACTTCGAAATCAGGTCATGAAACCTATCCCATTAAATTAGTTGTATTTTTTTATTTCAAAAACATATATATATTTATATTTTTCTGACGAACCAATAATTAGTTATGATTTTTATAAGTTAAAATCATGTACTGCTTAAAAGGAAAATAATTTGTGAATTGACCAAAATACCCTCAAATGAAAAGCATATATCAGACGGGGCATTACCCAGAACCATAGAAATACACATTCACACGATTCACGGTCAAAGATGAGTCAAACGATATGAAAAGTCAGTAATACCCCTCGTAGCTGTCAATGGTCGAACTCATGCTCCATGGGTGGGACTGGGCTTTCACCCCAGGGATTGATTTCCCCATCCCCCGTGCCATGGTTCTTGTAAGAGCTCTGAGCTCAAGGCCTTCAGTTCACTCAATCTGTGCTAGAAATCTGGACTCCCTCAACTTCCAGTGATGCTCCTAGTGAAACCGCAAGGTCCCTCTGGGTCAGAGGGTCCCCTATTTAGGGTATCTCCATGAACCGGCTCGACACAACTCACCTACATATTAGGTTGTCTGAGGGTAGAAGGACCACTGAATGATGGTGGTTCAAGGCTGCTAGGGGTGGTAAAGAATTTGCGACGTCAAGGAGGGACTAGGATAGGTGAATCCAAAGCAAGACATACTCTAAAATGTACAGTGAACATCAGAGTTATCCATTTGGCAAGCCAGTAAAAGAAGGGCTCTTTGTGAGGAAAATCAAGACTTGGCAGGTAAGAGTTGATGCATACATTCAGTGTCACTCAAACCCAGAAACCCCACCGATTACCCACGATGGGTCCGGCTATGTCCCTGGGGTCAGGAAACTCATGGGATTTCTTCTCGTCTGTAAACTAGAACATAGAAGAACGGTGACGCTTGTTGATTCGAAAGCCCAGAAGGAATCATGATGAGATGTGTATATGAAGTGAAAGATGAAGGTCTATAGATGGTTACCTCGTGATGAATTCAGTTGAGCAGGTGTGAATAGCTTCAACCATCCTTCATTCTCCACAGAAGAAGATCATGAGAACGGTAGCGGATCCGAGCTTGGGAGGAGAAATTGATGACGAAGGAGGCATTGTATGGATCTATCGATGCCAAAAAACCAAAATTACAACAGTGGTACTCACTGAACGTGGATCCGCGAGGTCACAAATATGAGGGTTTTCAGCGGTATTGGGGCTTTTGTATCTATAGCTTTAGAGGCAGAGTGTTAGGGTTCAATAGAACCCGAGGGTGAATTCGGATTGGAAGGAGAAGAAATCGCGACAAATGGTTGGTGGTGGCGAGAGAACGGTGATGAGGAGGTTGGGGGTGCAGAACAGGTCCTTCGCGGTGAGGAAGTCGGGGGAAGGGGATGACAGAGTCTGCCTTCTGAATACCCGATCAGGCAGTCCACGTGACACGCGAGACAACTAATGAAATCTGGACTTTACTCCGAAGCCACTGTGACACATGATTGAAATGAAGTAAACCATTTTAACTTACATCTATATTTATAAACCACCATTAATAGTGTATTTGATATTCGATTCAGCCCAAAATCGATATGTTATCTAATTAGGGTATGTCGAACACGAATTTGGACATAATTTTGCATTTTTAGATTAGTTGCTCAATATTTCCCCCATAAATCTCTTAATCATTACATTAAGGTTTTTAAGTTCATCCTAATGATCACATAGGGTAAATTCTCTTTATTTACCTACAAATATCTCCCTCCAAGGTCCTAGGGCCATACTAGGTATTAAATTAATATTAGGACAAGAGTGTGGTATCACTATTCACCACCTTCCTATAATTCAATTATTAAGGTTCTAACATCCTAAGATTTATGTCCATGGGATACAATTGAGTCAATTAGGCTATTAGTTATCAACAATGTATAATCTATCATGAATTTAGGGAATTATGCACACTAAAGGTACCTATTCGAAACAAAATCAAGAGGAAGGAAAGAGGGATATTGGACAACAATATAATCGAGTAGGGGCCTAAAAGAACGGAGGATTAACGTATGTGTCCGGAATCGAGTATGTTACAACACTCCACCCCTTAAGGAGGATTTCATCCCCGAAATCCATCCACCGCTAGATGTGAGTGCTAATTTGTCATACAGATCCTCATCTTCCTCATCATCATGGTCACCATCTTCTCATCTACTCATCATCATCATCACCGTCATCGTCATCATCATCATCATCATCATCATCGTCATCATCACCGTCATCATCATCATCATCATCATCGTCGTCGTCGTCGTCGTCATCATCATCATTGTCATCCTCATCATTAACATCATCGACATCATCACCTACTCTTCCTCATCATCATCAACATCATTAACATATCATTATTTAAAATGGTCACATGGGAAAAACTCAGGAATTCCACCTTACTGAGTATGTTCACCCTAGCCTATACTATATAGTTACCCTTACCATTTAATTAATAGAAATTTGGGGTATAGGGTATTAATTTGAGCTTCTAAGTGTAATTTCTCTCTTACCCCTATTTGACATAAATACATCCTTCAAGGATAACTCAAGTTAAAATTTTAAAATCTATTTTATTCACCAAAGTAACATTTATGGTGGTGATTATCAAGGCTCATCTAAATTCCTGATTTGGTAGCCTCTACATATGTTGACATTATTTCTAGGAGTTATGTAAGTTTTACTTGTTGTAGTTGCTATTAATCCTGATTATACATTTTGATTCCTAATGAATAAACTGTATGAAACTCCACCCCTTAAAAGGTTTAAACTATAACTTAGTGCATAACCTAGAGGGGAAAAAGGGTGGATCCACTAGGTCTGATATATATATATATATTCAAAACTAATTATGTCAGTCTTAGGCCTTATGGTATAAGGGTTGAACATGCCAACCAAGGGTACTTCACTAAAGAGATTCTCTACTACTCAACTTTCTTGTGGTGGTGACTTGGTTCTAAAAACCATCGATAAAAACTGAAAACTTTTATTTTATACATATAAATTAATAATGAAAATAAGCTTGACGAATCAAAACTTGTGGTGAAAAATCCAAAATTGACGCCAAATCAACCAGAGAACCAATTCAACAACCACTTACTATTATTTTATCATCACATCCTTTACTTAAAGGGTCTAATCCTTCAGACACCTCATAGGGCATTGAGTACACCTCAACTATGTTTTTTTTACATGGGAGGGAGAAGGGTTTCCTAATATGCATGGTTAAATTCATCAAACCTTAATGAGGTAAGACATCCGTCAATCCCCATGTCACTCTCAAGCATATCTGACCTAGCCTCATCGCAAGACCTAAGTAAGTCATATGATCATCTAAAAATTATAGTAAGGAAGATGTGTTCCTTCTACACTTGACAATTTACAATCATAGTCCCATCACAAGACAAGATGCACTATATAGTAAATCTACCAATAACATCATTCACTAGGTAATCTAATTGCACCATGGAGGTGAGAGAAGCAAACTCCTAAGAATATTATACAAAACTTAATAGCTTCCACCCACTAAACCTCATGTATGAGGCATAAAAGCTAATCAAGCGTGGTATCCAAATCTTAGATAAGTGGTCTTGGGACATACCTATGTTGTGATTCTTCACATTGAAGGCAATGCATGCCTAACAATAACTAAGCTCATTCTTACCATCACTTAGTAATAAGGGAATCATCTAAATTCCTAAGATTTACATTGGAATTTTTATTTATATTTATAGTTCATATATTATCAGCACCCCCATAGTAGGTGTATGCAAGGCATTCTAGAGAACAAAAAAAAGGTAAAGGGATTTAAGGTGAGAACCAGAATATGCCTACCTATGACTATCTGAGTCAATCTGCACTTCATAGCTCTTAGGCTAAAATCCTATAAAATTATGAGATGTAAACCAAAAACTACAAGAGTCAGTTCGATGTAGCTTCATCCCACCTCCATAAAGAAGGTATGGGTGTTAAGGGCTACTAAGGACTAACTCACACTCACCTAGGTGGGTTGAGGAGGGCAAGTGACCAAATTAGTCAGGGGTTGAAAACCTTAATTGTATTGACTACTAGGAAATAGGTTTATCAATAAACTCTAAGGGTCACATATCTAATTAAGGGTCAACCAAGGATAACTTGAAATAGTCAAGTTGTCGACTACTTTGGCTCTGATACCATTTTGTAAAGAGTGGGACCCGATAGGGGATCCACTCTTCAATGAAATTGAAGAATAAATCCATCCAATCCCATACATACCAAAAGGGTAAGAAGGGAAGGAGGAATTTCATTCATTTCTCAAATGGTACAAATTACAGAGCATGATAATGAATAAGCAGCGGAAACAAAACTATTATAAAGTACAATGTGTATCATTATACAATTTCTCACCACCATAAAAGGTGATATTACGAAAACTTGAACTAACTACACTTAAGGCTAGTGGCAGAGAGTAACCTATCCATTCCAAGCTATCCTTAGGTACAATTCCCTTTATATGATCTCTGAGCAACCTTAATCTTTTAATGCACCTAAACCTAGGTGGAAGGGAACATCACCCAGAATATAGGAAACAACATAGAGGTCAGCAAAGAGCTGAGTATGTACACATATTAAACACTTTGGGCATTATATAGGGTTATGAGTGCAAAAAGAGATGTTCCCACAAGAAGAAGGCTATTAACAATTAGGTAAGTTCAAAAGGAATACAACAAAAGAAATGAGGCATATTAAAGTTCAGATACAACATTAGAATAAAATGTCTTGCCATAGAACTTTACCACAATCACAAATTAATAAACTTTTGCATGCATAACAATGTAGACTAAATATACCTAAAATAGGGCCATAACACCATAGGATCATGGCCTAAAGAAATAAGGGTGGAAACGCACACCCCAGGTGGAATACGCATGCCCTATATATAAGTATGGTTGTATATAAGTACCACTATTCTAGATATTCTAGTCAAACACGCAGCATGCAATAATAGAGTGGCAAGACTATCATTTTAGTCAATTTCAAATAAAAAGGAAAGCATAACGGGAGGGGTCCAAAAACCCATTATAAATAGGGTATCACAATAACCAAATTATTATCATGAATTGAAAGTAGGAAAAATATAATTGTCCAAACAAATGATTTTCAAGTAGAATAATGGTACAAGAGATGCCTCATTAAAAGAATGTAGGTTTCAATCAAATAATGCCAAAAATAAAATAGAGAATGTACATACCTTATGATCAGACCTAAATACTCAGTAACACCTCCTAAGCACAGGGTCAGGGTTGTCTCAACCTAGTCATAATATGTGTGCATTCAATTAATATTATTTACATTGAAACCTTTACTTAGAAAATGACCCTACTACAACTTCGAAATCAGGTCATGAAACCTATCCCATTAAATCAGTCGTATTTTTCTGATTTCAAAAACATATATATTTATATTTTTCTGACAAACCAATAATTAGTTATGATTTTTATAAGTTAAATCATGTACTGCTTAAAAGGAAAATAAATTGTGAATTGACCAAAATACCCTCAAATGAAAAGCAGATATCAGACGGGGCATTACCTAGAACCATAGAAATACACATTCACACGATTCATGGTCAAAGATGAGTCAAACTATATGAAAAGTCAGGAATACCCCTCGTAGCTGTCAATGGTCGAACTCATGCTCCATGGGTGGGATTGGGCTTTCACCCTAGGGATTGATTTCCCCGTCCCCCATGCCATGGATTCCTGTAAGATCTCTGAGCTCAAGACCTTCGGTTCACTCAATTTGTGCTAGAAATCTAGACTCCCTCAGCTTTCGATGATGCTCCCAGTGAAACCGCAAGGTCCCTTTGGGTTAGAGGGTCCCCTATTTGGGGTATCTCCATGACCGGGCTTGACACAACTCACCTACATATTAGGTTGCCCAAGGGTAGCAGGACCACTGAATGATGGTGGTTCAAGGCTTCCAGGGGTGGTACAGAATTTGCAACGTCAAGGAGGGACTAGGATAGGTGAATCCAAAGCAAGACAGACTCTAAAATGTGTAGTGAACATCAGAGTTATCCAGTCGGCAAGCCAGTAAAAGAAGGGCTCTTTATGAGGAAAATTGAGACTTGGCGGGTAAGAGTTGATGCACACATTTAGTGTCACTCAAACCCAGAAACCCCATCGATTACCCACAATGGGTCTGGCTGTGTCCCTAGGGTCAGGAAACTCATGGGATTTCTTCTCATCAGTAAACTAGAACAGAGGAGAACGGCGACGCTTGTCGATTCGAAAGCCCAGAAGGAATCAGGATGAGATGTGTATATGAAGTGAAATATGAAGGTCCATAGATGGTTACCTCATGATGAATTTGGTTGAGCAGGTGTGAATAGCTTCAGCCATCCTCCATTCTCCACAGAAGAAGATCATGCGAGCGGTAGCGGATCCGAGCTTGGGAGGAGAAATTGATGATGGAGGAGCCATTGTATGGATCTGTTAATGCCAAAGAACCAAAATTGCAACAGTGGTACTCACTGAACGTGGATCTGTGAATGCTAAAGAAATTGATGATGGAGGAGCCATTGTATGTATCTATCAATGCCAAAGAACCAAAATTGCAACGGTGGTACTCACTGAACGTGGATCTGTGAGGTCACAACTATGAGGGGTTTTTGGCAGTATTGGGGCTTTTGTATCTATAGCTTTAGAGGCAGAGAGTTAGGGTTCAATAGAACCAGAGGGTGAATTCGGATCGGAAGGAGAAGAAATCGTGACAAATGGTTGGTGGTGGCGAGAGAATGGTGATGAGGAGGTTGGGGGTGCAGAACAGGTCCTTCGCGGCGAGGAAGTCAGGGGAAGGGGATGAGAGAGTCCGTCTTCCGAATACCCGATCCGGAAGTAGTCCACGTGACACGCGAGACAGCTAATGAAATCCAGACTTTACTCCAAAGCCAGCGTGACACATGATTGAAATGAAGTAAACCATTTTAACTTACATCTATATTTATAAACCACCATTAATAGTGTATTTGATATCCAATTCAGCCCAAAATTGATATGTTATCTAATTAGGGTATGCCAAACACGAATTTGGACTTAATTTTGCATTTTGAGATTAATTTCTCTACATTTTCCCCATAAATCACTTAATCATTATATTCAGGTTTTTAAGTTCATCCTAATGATCACATATGGTAAATGCTCTTTATTTACCTACAAATATCTCCCTCCAAGGTCCTAGGGCCATACTATGTATTAAATTAATATTAGGACAAGAGTGTGGTATCACTATTAACCACCTTCCGATAATTAAATTATTAAGATTATAACAACCTAAGATTTATGTCCATGGGATACAATTGAGTCAATTAGGCTATTCGTTCTCAACAATGTATAATCTATCATAAATTTAGGGAATTATGCACACTAAAAGGTACCTATTTGAAACAAAATCAAGAGGAAGGAAAGAGGGATATTGAACAACAATATAATCGAGTAGGGGCCTAGAAGAACAGAGGATTAGCCTATGTGTCCGGAATCGAGTATGTTACAACACTCCACCCCTTAAAGAGGATTTTGTCCCCAAAATCCATCCACCACTAGATCTTAGTGCTAATATGTCCGATAGATCCTCATCTTCCTCATCATCATGGTCACCATCTTCTCATCTACTCATCGTCATCATCATCGTCGTCGTCATCGTCGTCGGCATCATCATCATCATCACCATCATCCTCATCATCATCATCATCATCATCATCATCATCATCATCATCATCATCATCATCATCATCATCATCATCATCATCATCATCATCATCATCATCATCACCATCATCATCATCATCATCATCATCATCATTGTCATCATACTCATCATTAACATCATTGACATCATCACCTACTCTTCCTCGTCATCATCAACATCATTAACATATTATTATTTAAAATGGTCACATGGGAAAAACTCAGGAATTCCACCATACTGAGTATGTTCACCCTAGACCATACTATATAGTCACCCTTACCATTTAATTAATAGCGATTTGGGGTATAGGATATTAATTTTAGCTTCTAAGTGTAATTTCTCTCTTACCCCTATTTGACATAAATACATCCTTCAAGGATAACTCAAGTTAAAATTTTAAAATCTATTTTAATAACCAAAGTAACATTTATGGTGGTGATTATCAAGGCTCATCTAAATTCCTGATTTGGTAGCCTCTACATATGTTGACATTATTTCTAGGAGTTATCCAAGTTTTACTTGTTGTAGCTGCTATTAATCCTAATTATACATTTTGATTCCTAATGAATAAACTTTATGAAACTCCACCCCTTAAAAGGTTTAAACTATAACTTAGTGCATAACCTAGAGGGGAAAAAGGGTGGATCCACTAGGTTTGATATATATATTCGAAACTAATTATGCCAGTCTTAGGACTTATGGTATTAGGGTTGAACATGCCAACCAAGGGTACTTCACTAAAGAGATTCTCTACTACTCAACTTTCTTGTGGTGGTGACTTGGTTCCAAAAACCATAGATAAAATCTAAAAATGTTTCTTTTGTACATATAAATTAATAATGAAAATAAGCTTGATGAATCAAAACTTGTGTTGAAAAATCTAAAATTGGCCCCAAACCAGAGAACCAATTCAACCACCACTTACTATTATTTTATCATCACATCCTTTACTTAAAGGGTCTAATCCTTCAGACACCTCATAGGGCATTGACTACACCTCAACTATGTTTTTTTTACATGGGAGGGAGAAGGGTTTCCTATTACGCATGGTCAAATTCATCAAACCTTAATAGGTAAGACATTCATCAATCCCCATGTCACTCTCAAGCATATCTGACCCAGCCTCATCGCAAGACCTAAGGAAGTCATATGATCATCTAGTAATTATAGTAAGGCAGATGTGTTCCTTCTACACTTGACGATTTACAATCATAGTCCCGTCACAAGACAAGATGAACTATATAGTAAATCTACCAATAACATCATTCACTAGGTAATCTAATTGCACCATAGAGGCGAGAGAGGCAAACTCCTAAGAATATTATACAAAACTTAATAGCTTCCACCCACTAAACCTCATGTATGAGGCATAAAAGTTAATTAAGCATGGTATCCCAACCTTAGATAAGTGGTCTTGGGACATACCTATGTTGTGATTCTTCACATTGAAGGCAAGGCATGCCTAACAATAACTAAGCTCATTCTACCATCACTTAGTAATAAGGGAATCATCTAAATTCCTAAGATTTACATTGGAATTTTTATTTATATTTATAGTTCATGTGTTCTCAGCACACCCATAGTAGGTGTATGCAAGACATGCTAGAGAACAAAAAAAAAAGTAAAGGGATTTAAGGTGAGAACCAGAATATGCCTACCTATGACTATCTAAGTCAATTTGCACTTCATAGCTCTTAGGCTAAAATCCTATAAAATTATGAGATGTAAACCAAAAACTACAAGAGTCAGTTCGATGTTGCTTCACCCCACCTCCCTAAAGAAGGTATGGGTGTTAAGGGTTATTAAGGACTAACTCACACTCAACTAGGTGGGTTGAGGAGGGCAAGTGAACAAATTAATCAGGGGTTGAAAACATTAATTGTATTGACTACTAGGAAATAGGTTTATCAATAACCTCTAATGGTTACCTATCTAATTAAGGGTCAACCAAGGATAACCTGAAATAGTCAAGTTGCTGACTACTTTGGCTCTGATACCATTTTGTAAAGAGTAGGACCCGATAGGAGATCCAATCTTCAATGAAATTGAAGAATAAATCCATCCAATCCCATACATACCAAAAGGGTAAGAAGGGAAGGAGGAATTTCATTCATTTCGTAAATGGTACAAATTACAGGGCATGATAATGCATAAGCAGCAGAAACAAAACTATTACAAAGTTACAATGTGTATCATTATACAATTTCTCACCACCATAAAAGGTGAGATTAAAAAACCTTGAACTAACTACACTTAAGGCCAGTAGAAGAGTGTAACCTAGCCATTCCAAGCTATCCTTAAGTACAATTCCCTTTATATGATCTCTGAGCAACATTGATCTTTTAATGTGCCTAAACCTGGGTGGAAGAGAACATCACCCAGAACATAGGAAACAACATAGAGGTCAGCAAAGAGCTGAGTATGTACATATATTAAACACTTTGGGCATTATATAGGGTTATGAGTGCAAAAAGAGATGTTCCCACAAGAAGGGGGCTATTAACAATTAGGTAAGTTCAAAAGGAATATAACAAAATAAATGACGCATATTAAAGTTCAGATACAACATTAGAATAAAATGTCTTGCCATAACACTTTACCATAATAAAAAATTAATAAACTTTTGCATGCATAACAATGTAGACTAAATATACCTAAAACAAGGCCATAAATCATAGGATCATGGCGTAAAGAAATAAGGGTGGAAACGCACACCCCGGGTGGAATACACACGCCTTATATATAAGTATGGTTGTACATAAGTACCACTATTCTAGATATTGTAGTCAAACACGCATCATGCAATAATAGAGTGGCAAGACTATCATTTTAGTCAATTTCAAATAAAAAGGAAAGACAGCAGGAGGGGTCAAAAAACCCATTATAAACAGGGTATCACAATAACCAAATGATTATCATGAATTGAGAACAGAAAAATTATAATTGTCCTAACAAGTGATTTTCAAGTAGAATAACGGTACAAGAGATGCCTCATTAAAAGAATGTAGGTTTCAGTCAAATAATGCCAAAAATAAAATAGAGAATGTACATACCTTATGATCAGTCCTAAATACTCAGTAACAGCTCCTAAGCACAGGGTTAGGGTTGTCTCAACCGTCACAATATGTGTGCATTCAATTAATATTATTTACATTGAAACCTTTACTTAGAAAATGACCCTACTACAACTTCAAAATCAGGTCATGAAACCTATCCCATTAAACCAGTCGTATTTTTCCAATTTAAAAAACATATATATTTATATTTTTGTGACGAACCAATAATTAGTTATGATTTTTATAAGTTAAATCATGTACTGCTTAAAAGGAAAATAAATTGTGAATTGACCAAAATACCCTCAAATGAAAAGCAGATATCAGACGGGGCGTTACCCAGAACCATAAAAATACACATTTACACGATTCACGGTCAAAGATGAGTCAAACTATATGAAAAGTCAGGAATACCCCTCATAGCTGTCAATGGTCGAACTCATGCTCCATGGGTGGGACTAGGCTTTCACCCCAGGGATTGATTTCCCCGCCCCCCGTGCCATGGATTCATGTAAGAGCTCCGAGCTCAAGACCTTCAGTTCACTCAATCTGTGCTGGAAATCTAGACTCCCTCGGCTTTTGGTGATGCTCCCAGTGAAACCGCAAGGTCCCTCTGGGTCAGAGGGTCCCCTATTTGGGGTATCTCCATGACCGGGCTCGACACAACTCACCTACATATTAGGTTGTCCGAGGGTAGCAGGACCACTGAATGACGGTGGTTTAAGGCTGCCAGGGGTGGTATAGAATTTGCGACGTCAAGGAGGGACTAGGATAGGTGAATCCAAAGCAAGACAGAATCTAAAATGTGTAGTGAACATTAGAGTTATCCAGTCAGCAAGCCAGTAAAAGAAGGGCTCTTTGTGAGGAAAATTGAGACTTGGCGGGTAAGAGTTGATGCACACATTTAGTGTCACTCAAACCCAAAAACCTCGTTGATTACCCACGATGAGTCCGGCTGTGTCCCTGGGGTCAGGAAACTCACGAGATTTCTTCTCATCAATAAACTAGAACAGAGGAGAACGACGACGCTTGTCGATTTAAAAGCCCAGAAGGAATAGGGATGAGATGCGTATATGAAGTGAAAGATAAAGGTCTATAGATGGTTACCTCATGATGAATTCAGATGAGCAGGTGTGAACAACTTCAGCCATCCTCCGTTCTCCACAGAAGAAGATCATGCGAACAGTAGCAGATCTGAGCTTGGGAGGAGAAATTGATGATGGAGGAGGCATTGTATGGATATATAGATGCCAAAGAACCAAAATTGCAATGGTGGTACTCACTAAACATGGATCTACGAGGTCACAACTATGAGGGGTTTTTGGTGGTGTTGGGGCTTTTGTATCTATAGCTTTAGAGGCAGAGAGTTTGGGGTCAATAGAACCAGAGGGTGAATTCGGATCGAAAGGAGAAGAAATCAGGATAAATGGATGGTGGCGGTGAGAGAACGGCGATGAGGAGGTTGGGGCTGCAGAATAGGTCCTTCGCGGCAAGGAAGTCGGGGGAAGGGGATGATAGAGTTCGCCTTCTGAATACCCGATCCGGAAGCAGTTCACATGACACGCAAGACAACTAATGAAATCCAGACTTTACTCTGAAGCCAGTGTGACACATGATTGAAATGAAGTAAACCATTTTAACTTACATCTATATTTATAAACCACCATTAATAGTGTATTTGTTATCTGATTCAGCCCAAAATCTACATGTTATCTAATTAGGGTATGCCGAATATGATTTTGGACTTAATTTTGCATTTTGAGATTAATTGCTCCATATTTTCCCCATAAATCACTTAATCATTAGATTAAGGTTTTTAAGTTCATCCTAATGATCACATAGGGTAAATGCTCTTTATTTACCTACAAACATCTCCCTCCAAGGTCCTAGGGCCATACTAGGTATTAAATTAATATTAGGACAAGAGTGTGGTATCACTATTCACCACATTCCTATAATTCAATTATTAAGGTTATAACATCCTAAGATTTATGTCCATGGGATACAATTGAGTCAATTAAGCTATCATAAATTTAGGGAATTATGCACACTAAAAGGTACCTATTTGAAACAAAATCAAGAGGAAGGAAAGAGGGATATTGGACAACAATATAATCGAGTAGGGCCCTAGAAGAACGGAGGATTAGCCTATGTGTCCGGAATCGAGTATGTTAGAGAAATATCAGGAGCGAGACGTGGTTGAAGAATCCTAGAGGTTGACCTCTCTAGGTAGTGGATGTATACTCTCCTAGTTTGGAGTTTGGAACCACTATGCATAGTTTGTGTTTTTGTCTTTATTCAATCTCTCTCATCCTTACTATGTATGCTTAGTTGCACTCAAATTCCATATATGCAACCTTATCTTGTGATATAATTTGAAGGTCTAATGAATTCCGTTTAAGTGTTTATAGCTCTATTCACCCCCCTATAGAGCCCATCATTGGTCCAATATGCTTAACCACTAAGTTCGTAGTGACGAGCTCTCAAAAAAGGAGGTGCACCTTGGTGATATGGGTAGTCCAATCATTAATTTTAAGATAATTTAATTTGAGGCCTTAAATCATGGGATGTTACAATCTCTCCCACATAGGCTCTTAACGTACTCATCAAGGCTCAACTATACAACCTCATAACATTTCCCCATTTCAGTACAGACCCAGAATGACCCATGGACACCAAACTCCTAATCACAAATATCAACATAAGAGTGGCTATAGAACCATGGGTAGCCCTTTCCAACATGCCTGGACTGTAAGGATCAAGACTAACATGCCACATGCCTGTGGCCCCCATCTACTGGAGAGGTTATGGCTTTGATACTATTTTTAATGCATGTGCCCACTGCTCAAGGCTCTAGTAGAGTTTTAAGAATGATGATTGGCCCCACAGACCACCACATGCCTTAACTACACACTTTGTCCTCACTCACGTGCAATCTGGGTTCAACTTCCTGACTAGTCACCCATCCTAATACTACATTGGGATCAGCACGCTTAACTACAAAGTTCTTAGTGATGGGATCCCTGAAAAAGAGGTGCACCTTGGTAATATGAGTAATCCAATCATTTCTTTTAACATCATTTAATCTGAGGCCTCAAATCTTGGGACATACAATAGGTCAATGATAGTGTCCATCTAGTATCGACAAAGTGAGTTAGCCGATGTGGCCACATGTGAAGAAGCCTACAGTAGAGATGGGGGTTAGTTAGTCATCTTTAGGTTTTTGGGTCTTAACTAAAGACTTATATAGTAGGCACTTGATCTTGATTGAGAGACTTTTATATTGTTGGTATATCTTATGAGAATTCTAAGAAAAAAAATCATAAACCAACAAGTTTTTATGTCAACCGTTTGACTCTATTTTATATTTTTTTGTCTCACTATTTTTGAAAGTGACTGATGTACCGTATTATGGTATTTTTAGTCTTTATTTTGTATTCTAGTTGTATTACTATGCATATTTAGACTTCCCATCTATCTATTAAGTATTAATTGACTACTCATTTCTATTGTACATAGTCCTACTCCATTCAGTTGTGTTTACATGCCATGATTCCTTTATAGACATTGAATTAACTATTTAAGAATGGTGTTTCACTAGCTATGTTAGCATCTCATACCCTCTATCGAAAACCATTTTTAGTCCATCCCTTGTTGTAGGAATCTTAATAGGAAGATCAAAAGTATACATTGACTTTAATGAATTATAGTGTTATATATTTATTTTCATGATATTAGTCATGGCCTCTCATGTCATGTGTGACTTGGAGCGATTGAGAGTTAGATTGAGTTATTGTAATTTCATATTGCATGTTGTGTGTGCCCCCTCTTTTTTAGCAACATTTAAAGAAAACAACAGTTAGATTTTCATAAACAAGGAGATGAGGTTAAGTTTGTGATAATATATAACTTTACACTATACATTTTTTAGAAAACAAATATTAGAATAAGAAAAAAGAAAGAGTTTTTTTTATATCACATGTTTAAGAGTGGTTTGGGATTCGTTACCTACTTAACCCACATACAAGGATTTTGTTGTTAAAGCGACCTCAAGTTCACTTTAAGACAATGGCGTCAGATACATATTCTAGAAGATATATTTTGTTCTTATGTGATGGGTTGTGGCGATGCATGGAACAAGTATGTAACTTTGGTAGAGATTGCTTATAATAATAGCTACCAAGACAATATTGGCATGCCTATTTTTGGAACTCTAAAAGACAGACCTTTTACATTCTCCTTTTTACTTGGATGTGCTAGAGAATGTACCCTGATGGAATGATTATATGCATATGATGACTAAAAAGATATAGTTTATTAAGAATATAGACAAAATATGTATGCATACAAGAAGACATATAAATCCTTGTTGGTGATTATATGTTTTTGTATGAAATGTATCATGTACATATCAAGTCTTGAGGTTAAGGGCAAGATGAACCTTGCATATGTCTTGTAATTTGAGATCTTATATAGAGTTGGTGATCATGCCTATTGTTTAGCTCTTCCCTAACCTATGATACACTACAATTTCATGTGTTTGTGCTTGCAAAAAGTATGCAAAAAATATTTTCATGTGTTGTTAATTGATCATTGAAGATATGATAACGCCTTATTTATGAAATTTACTCATGAAGATTGTGGTTAGTAGATTGAAGCCTTCAATGAAGAAATATATAGAGAGTTGGTGAATGTGCTCTAGAAGTAGGATATATGGAAGAGACTAAATGGAAGCTTGAGGAAGATATGTTAAACTCTTACCCTCCATTTTCTCTTGATATTTATGGATAAAAACCTTTTGAAGGGGCGGAGTGTTGTAAAATACTTATTCTGGGTACAAAATTGAACTCATTTCTTTCTCTTAAAAGTTGAAACATATACTAATTCTAAGATAAATATCTCAATGGGATTATATTTCCTAATGGGTTTAGTTGGATATGATTTTCTTGAAATAACTAATTTGGCATCAATTGGATATAAGAAACTAATTTGACTAATGAATGTATCATAATCTAGAATTTGTATACATATATACCTAGATATCAATTTAAGTAAAATAGACTAGATGTTTCATAATTAAGCTCCCTATCTTCTTTCATAACCAAATTATCTCCAATAAAGGCCACACTAACATTTTAGGTCAATTGGAAAAGGAATTAAAATATATAAGAGAGTTGCTAAATTAATGAAATGCCTTAAATCATCCATTTTTTCGACTCAATAACCTAAAAATAGTTGATATTCATGTTCATAATAGATTATTTGTCTATGGGTAAAAATTTGTATTAGATAAACACCACTATTTAAAATAAAAACAAACATGAAAACAATCTATTGATACCATCAAATGAGAAATGTATCCATCAAATGAGATAAAATTACATGTTGTTAAGCTATATTTTCTCGAGTTTCTAATTTTTGCAGATGTTAGGTTTTAGCACAAACTTAGAATCAAAATTGGAAACTTTTTTTGTCTTCATCCTATAGCTAGAGTTACATAGTAATATGAGTTTTTCATCTCGTGTTTTCATATCATTTATCCACCTTCTCCCCCATAATTTCCAAACTCTTTGTCTCTCTCTTCTTTTGACTTATTCATTGTTCATCTCTAGACTTCATTGATTTAAGAAATGTCTGATTTTTCCTCTTTTCCACTCTCATCCAGACTAAACTTATGGTACCGAGAGCCTCTTGATATATATATATATATGCCTATATTGAAACTCCCTTCTATAAATTGGACCCTCATCACATCATGATTCCCCTTTGGACTGCACTTTCTTATTGACCCTCTCTAAATCCTATTCTTGCTAACCATAAAAGGAAGTTGTATAACTATGATTTAGTTTTCTTGTTCCAACTTTCTATAATTGGTTTCTCAATGGATTAGGTGATATAAACATTGTAGAGGCTTTTGGTTTTATTTTTAACCAACTAGTGGTTACTTGTTCTTCTTCTTATGAAATTCATTTCCCAATACAAAATTAATTCATTTATTTTCTCCTTTTTTATTTTAAAGTATAAGAAGAGAGTGGATGGCTTATAATTAAGGTTATTTTCCTTTGTGGTTCTAAATTATTCCTTTTCACAAGGATTGCCCAAAATGTCTAAAGTTACTTTCTTTTGGTTAAGTATGGAAGTTTAGGTATGTTATAATTAAATTGAGTAACACAACACAATTGCATGAGCTCAATCAAGTATTGCAAAATCAAAATCCAAGATATTTAGTGCTTTTGAACTTTTCTCATTGCTTGCTTGCCTCCTTTTCCTATTTGTTATGTGATTCTCCTATTTGGTCGTGCTTTCCTAACTTTTCTAATAACTTGCTATTTTTCTTCTTCTACTTACCTTTTTGTACACATCTCATCTAGCATTTTGTGTCTATCATAGTTGAGCAATCGAGAAAGTTAGTCACAATAATGTTTATCAAGCACACACACTTAGAGATGCCTAACTACTTCAACGATGTACTTTGAATGCTATTCCAATTTAATTACATAAAGTAGAAGAAAGTTAGGCAACCAACAATAAGAAACTTGTATAAAGACAAGTTTATATGTCCAAAAGTTACTTTGATACCCCTACTGGCATGTTCCTTCCGGCCTGCTTAAAATAAATGTACACTTTTAACCTCATATACCACTGTTCACTTGACACTATATTTTTATAGGATGTAACATCATCAAAATAGTTTCTTATGTAAGAATTCCACAAGTGTAGTAAGTATTGCTACATAACATGGGCATATGTTGAGCATGCTATGTTATCATATTGCCATGATATATACTATTAAAATGTATCATGTAGAAAATAATAAGGGCAGGACCTTTATAGATAGGTGGTATTGGAGCAATTTGACTCTCTTCTTCAAATCGCCAATACCTTAGAGCACATTTTGAGGAACTTTACATAAAATATGATGATTTTTGGCATATTTAAAAAATAATTAATTATATAATCCAAAGGTTTGTCGCCTCTAAGTGGCTTAACAACCTTATTCTAGGAGAACTCATTAGTGCCCACGCGATTGCCACCATTTACATTATTTTTAAACAAAATGGATATATTTGTATACTCATTGAACATAGCAACAAATCTAACAATTATAGGTGGATTTGACATGTATAATATTAATTGTACTAACTCAACTAATGCTTAGACGTGCTTAGTATATCTTTTCAACTAGTTGCTAAAGACGATAAAAAAGGAACATTTCCACTCCCTTTCACCGGTTTACATTTTTCTTCTTTTAATCGGCTCCACCTCTTGTTTTCCTGTCGTTAAATGTTTTTCCGTGATCGTATTCCCTTTTTTTCTCAAAACTTACTTCTCATTTTTTTTCTTTATGTATTACTACAAAGGACAAATTAGTCATTAAACAGAGTTTAAGACTGGTTTAACACATCGTAAATTTAAATGTTGTTGGAATACTAAAGGAGCATTACAAAAGTATCTCTCTCTCACGATTTGTGATTGACTAGGCTCCCTCTTTAAAAAAAAAGGAGAGGTAATTTCCGTTAAAAAACCGCCAATTAAATTCCAAATAAAGTTTTCATTCTGTATCCCCATCGTCAGCAGTAAGAACCGTGCCCTGTAATGTTTTCGTGTGTTTTCTTGTCGGTAATATTTTTCGTATCCGTTTCTGCGCAAAAGCAAGTAAAGCGTGCACTGTAACATATTTCGCATCTGTTCCTGCATAAAAGCAAGTAAAGTCTGCACTGTCCAGCACTCCAGGCAGCCACCACTCTACTACACATTAGTTCACTAGTTACCATTGTGAGTGTGGATCCCATCGTCTTCGTCTTCATCCGCTGCAGCTGCCAACCTACGCTTGCTTTGTTCCATCTGCATTCTCTTTACTTTCTTTGCTGCGTCTCTTCCCATTCCGCCCGTCCATCGCTGTCCCTTCAATTTGAATTTTGAACCTTCACCCGATTCCATGGTTCTATCTAGGGGAAAGGAAAAAACCCTCGAATCGATCCGAGAGGCGAGGGGCGCTCCGGAGGAAGGCCGTGCTAGAGCCATGGCATCCGAGGAGTACAGAAGAGGGAGTGGTGGCGGAGGAGGCGCCAGCAGTGTTCCACTAGAGCTGCTTACGAGGTGCAGTATCGAGGATAGAAAGCAGGATGAGAGGATACCGCTTCCAGTGGAGAGGAAGCTCGAGGAGAGGAAGCTTGAGGAGAGGAAGCTCGATGAGAGGAAGCAGTCCTCCGCCGCAGCTTCGTCCGGGAGGAAGATTGTCATCAAGAGTGCTGACATGAAGGAGAGCATGCAGAAGGACGCCATTGCCTGCGCCCTAGCGGTACATCGGATTCCTCTTCGTTATGATTTTGTTTGCTTGGCTTCTCCTCCTATTCAAGTTTAACTCGGTACCTTGGGTCTGATTAGGCTTTCGAGAACCGCGGGGTGGAGAAGGATATAGCGGAGTACATCAAGAAGGAGTTCGACAAGAATCACGGCCCTACCTGGCATTGCATTGTTGGTCGCAATTTTGGTACGAATTCTGTCCCGGATTCTAAAATGTGATTTTGGCTTTCTTTGTCATTAGTTCTCAAGCTTCCTAAACACTAATGATGTTGTCTTAGGGTACGGGATGGTGTCGACAAGGTTTTACTCGAGATTTTGTTTCCTTCTTCATTTTAACCCATTTCCGTCTGGTTCATCTGTCAAATTCTATTTACATGTCAAAGAAAAATCTATTTACCCCCTAATAAGAATTTTCATGTCAAAGAATTGGTACCTTCTAAGTGAATAAGTTCCACTGATTGTCTTTTTACCTCCAAGAGAAAGTTTCCAGTCAAACGAGGGCCCATCCAAGTAAGTAGTGGGCCTAGTGGCATATCTCATATAAACTTTTGTCATGAATTGAATCTTATAGGAAATAAATAGCTGTGACAAAGGAACGTTAGTTTACAAATTTTCTTGAATGATGTTATTGTTTTCAACATTCATAATTATTAAGAAATGGAAATATTAAAGATTCTTCTTCATGTTTTACAATTGATTCATATATTTTATACACAAAATGAAATGAAATGAGAGAATGTTCTGTTGTTTATGTCAAAAGCAATTTTTATCGAGTCACTGTCTAATGTCTCAATCAAATAAAAGTTACACTTATGTTGGGTATTTAATTTTTTTTTCCCTAAGTCTCATTAAGTATTTACCCTCCCTATCCCTTTCTGCACAGTCCACACAAAACATAACCAAACAACATTTTAGCAATTTCCCCTTCACCTTCCCCTCTTTCCCTTTCCCCTTTTTGTCATATTTGTCACAACATACCAAACACAACCTATATTATAACCTATGATAGAGAACACGATACATTATTCTTACTCAAATTGCGAGATAATGCACCATTTAAGCAAAAGATAACAATCTTTACTCCAATTTTGGATTTATATATGGTCTTTTCTCCCTTAAATTTTCTATGTGAACTTATTTGGATTATGTTTTGACTCACACTGCCAATAATTCTGTGTGTATGAGCTATGTGACTCTCTTATATATGTAGAACTTGCTTAATGCATGGCCTCAATACGTTTTTTTGCAAATCCTAGAATGTTGACCAAATCAGAGCTCCCTAATTGGGTTGTTCTTCTTCCATTTTGCTCATGCCTTAATTGCCAATATCTCACGAGCATGTGCGCTAAGCAAAGATAGGCACATACCCTTATTAGCAAGCTTCTTTGACTCTAGGCTTATAGACCCAAAGTTTAAAGAGAAGCCAATTGTAGGTGACAACCAACCAATATAGGTAACATATTGAGAGAACCAATGAAGCACCAAGCAATATAGGCCCAAGAAAATCCGTTTAAGATAAAAGCGATTGAATAACTAGATTATGAATTTGTATAAAGTTGAGAATAAAAACTACTTTCTCTTGTCCCGTGTAAGAGAAATCTAGACCCTCATGATAACCAAAAATGGAGAAAATATAGGGATAAGAGCATAGTTATCAAAGCCCCCGCCTAGGCTCTAGAAGAGGTGCCAAGTCTGGGCACCTAGGCCCTAAGTAGATTGGGTGGGTATGTAAGGCTATTTAGGCCTAATTGGGGTCATTTTGGTGCCAAATTAGGTTACTTCAAACCTGAATAAGGTTAAATTAAAGTCATGTCGGCTCATTTTAGATTTAGGTTGTTTGGTTTGGGTCAAATTAGGTGAATTGAGGACTGATTGGTCAAATTAGGTCAAGTTTACACTAGTTTAGATCTCATTAAGAATAATCTTGGTCAATGTTCGATTAATTGAGTTTAGAGAATACCAATATAAATATACCTTATAAATTTACATATTAGAAAGATTCTCAGGAAGCTCTAAGTAGATCACTACAAATTTAGGGCAAGAGGGATACCGATCCTTCATGCGTTTAAATCAGAAAACTTCAACACTCATAGAGCAAAGATTGGTCATGCAACTGACTCAAAGCATCAACTACCTTGCTCTCAACACCCAAACTGTGACTTCTAAAAATTTTTAGGCCTTGGATAAAATGATCTTTATTAGTATATATATTTTCCTGGCTTTATTTTTATTTTGTTATTGTGTTATGGGCCTTTGTCTATTAGCCCATTAGTCCTTTTCTTTATTCTAGAATATTCCTGTTTCTAGATCTTTCTTACTCTCTCCTATATAAGAGAGTCTCCTGTACTTGTTTCACCAATCTAATGCAAACCATCTTTGTATTTTAGATGATCAAAGCGGGCTGATCCTCCTTAAACCCCAACCCTAACCTATGCCCACATAAACCCTAGCCGCCACCCCTCTTCCCCTCTCTATTCTTCACTACCCGCCGCCGCCCAACCCCTACCCTCCTTTCCTCCACCTCTCCACCACCCGCTGCCCCTTTTTTCTCTACCCATACAATCACCGCCGCCCCTTCTTCCTCTACCCACACACCCACCGCCGCCCACCATCAGCCCCTCCCCGCCCACCGCCCTCCCCACCTTCATCCAACAGCCCATGTTGATGTCCCACTCCGGCTAGCCACCACGTTCTCCACTCAGCCTTCTTCCACCTCCTCTTCTTCCTTCCCTCCTTTCCCCACCATCTCTCCCTCCGGCTAGCCTCCACCACCTCCTGTTTCCGTTCCCGCCAATCTCCGGACGTCTCCGGTAACTTTCTAGTTATCGCACGTTGAAGGCGTAACCGGATCTTGCTCTGTCTCTACCTACGCCTCATGATGGAATAAAGTTTTCCTCCATGTTGGCGTAGGTTTCCTATATCTACTGCTGTCCCGATGTGGGTTTTTGGGATCTGATGCATCAAATCTCCTTCTGCTATCTTATGCCCGTGTACGGGTATTTTTAGACCTGTACCTGTGATTGGGTTTCTACTGCTTTCATCTGCTATGTGCCTACTGCTGCTGCGAGCCCGCTGCTCTGTCTGCTGACTGCTACGTGCCTGCTGCTACTACGTGCCTACTGCTCTGTCTGCTGACTGCTACGTGATTCTTACTCCGGCCTACCACTACTGTCTGCTATGTCATCCTGTATTCTGTGACCTCCTATGGCGTCATCCGATCCGCTTCACAATCTCTGTGTGACGACTACCAAGTTGGACGGCTCCAACTATCACACCTGGGCAACCTCCTTTGAACTGTATGTCAAAGCTTAGGGGCGCTACTCCCATCTGACTACTGTTGGGCCGGCGGAGCCGACTGCTACTGCTGACGACAAAACTAAACAGGCGTATGACCTGTGGTCCAAGGACGACTCTGGGGTTATGACCTGGATGGTCAACAATGCTGAACCCAAAATTAGCCAATCCCTTCTGTGCCTGCGCACGAATAAGGATATATGAGATCAACTCTCCCATGTCTATTCTCATCAACAAAATCCCAAGAAGGTGTTTGATATTTTCAAACACATGGCCAAGAAGGAGTATTCTACCACAGATGCCATTGAAGATTACTACAATTGATGATATGCCCTTTGGGATGAGTTTGAGGTGTATCATCCCCTATCCTCTTAAGGAAGCACAAAGACAACGGAATGAACTACAACTTGTTCAATTCCTTGTTGGCCTACCATCCTCCTTTGCGGGTGTCGTAGATCATATTCTCTCCAGTGATCCGTTGCCCACCTTACGCAATGTTCTGAAACGCGTGCAGCGTTTGCCTTCTGTATCTCAGGCGACTCCTGAACTTTCTGACAATGTTGCTCTAGCTATTCGATCTGGAGATTCTTTCTGTGGACGTGGCCGTGGTAGAGGCCGCTCTACTCAAGGTGCTGGTCGTGGTTCGTACTCCTCGGGCGCTGACTCCTCTATTGAACCACATTTCTGCAATTTTTGCAAGTGCACCAATCATACTGAAGACCGCTGCTGGATCAAGCACGACAAATCTGCTTGGGTAAATCAAGTTTCTTCAGACCAGCCTGACACCTCTGCCTCTACGTCTGCCCTGCCATCTGTTGATTGGATCAAATATGAAGTTGAGAAGTTACTCCAAGTTCGCCTGGCCTCTTCTGTTGAGACCTCCACCACTGGCGGTTCTGCTCTTCTAACGTAATCTGCTTCTCTTGCACAGTCTGGTAAACATAAATGAGTTATTGACTCGGGTGCCACCTCTCATATTACTGGCAATCGATCTTTATTTTCTACCTTGCATAAAACTGCTGCCATTCCGCCTGTCACCCTAGCTGATAGTTTTCAAACATCTGTTTTTGGAATAGGGAATATCTATACTGCCAGTGGTTGGTCGTCTTATGTTGAACTCGACACTCTTTGTTCCTAAATTTCCTATCAACCTGTCATCTGTGAGTAGAACTGTTAAGAGCTTACAATGCTCAATTACCTTTCAAGTGTATTTTCCTGGGATACTCTCAGACACAAAAAGGGTACCATTGCTTTGACCCGGTAACTAAGGAATGGATGGTGTCGACTGATGTTGTCTTTTTTGAACATATGCCGTTCTACTCCTTTGCTGGATTTGCCCTGACGTCTAATTTACTGACAAAAACACCTTTACCTATGCCTGTTGATAATGCCCTATCAGACAACACTGTTGCGCCGACTCCTCCTATAAAAGTCTACTAGAGAAGACCAATGGAACCAAATCCCTCTATGGCCCAACCAAGTCTTCCAACCTCGTCAGCAGATCAACCAACATCTCAGGTATTTTCTGACTTAGACATTCCTATCAGTTTACGCAAATGCACTCACTCTTGCATAACATCCCATTGGGAATTTCTGCACTACTGCTAATCTAGGAAATACTTTTGCGAATTTCACTTTTGCTTTATGTGCTGTTACTATTCCTAAGAATGCTGCTCAGGCTCTCCAACACCCAGCATGGCGTCAAACCATGGAAATTGAAATGCAGGCCCTCACTGATAGACATACTTGGGATTTGGTTGATGCACCACCTAGATGCCCTTATTTCAACTAGATGTCAAAAATGCATTTTTGTATGGAGATCTGCATGAGGAGGTTTACATGGCGCAACCTCTCGGTTTTGAGATTCATGGGGAGTCTTCCAAAGTTTGTTGTCTTCACAAAGCTATTTATGGCCTTAAGCAAAGTCCTCGAGCCTGGTTTGACAAGCTTAGCTCTAGTATTCAGATATTTGACTTCCGTCGCTCTCAATTTTATCACTAAGTGTTTGTTAAGAAAACTACCTCTGGTCTTGTAGTTCTCATTGTGTATGTTGATGACATTATCTTATCTGGAAGCGACTATGCAGACATTCAGGCTACTAAGACATACTTGGAAAAGCACTTTATTACCAAAGATTTAGGCAAACTAAGGTATTTTTCTAGGAATTGAAGTCTCTCATTCTTCCTCTGGTCTTTGTTTGTCACATCGCAAATATGTTTTAAATCTCCTATCAGAGGCATGAATGCTTGGGGCTAAGCCTGCTAATACACCGTTGGATCCCAACACTAACTGGGATGACGCCACTTCTCCTCCATATCCTGATCATCACCAGTATCGCAGAATGGTTGAAAAACTCATCTACCTTACTGTCACTAAGGAACGAGGTGACCGATACCGACGCCGTTTCGACAGCTTGTAAATAGGTATTTACCGGTATACCGACGGAAATACCGACAGATCCAATCCTGGTCGTTTCGACGCCAAAATGAATGAATTAATTCATGAAATTTTACATGTGTAGTCTCTACACCTAAATGCAACGTTTTATGCAACAAAATTTCATATTGGGTGTGTTGGGGGGGTCCATCATCTGGGAGGTAAGAAATCTGACCTGTTTCGTTGGGATTTCGATGACAAAATGTAGGAATTCAAATATGAAATTTTACTAGCACAATCCACAAACTTAAATACACACAGTTATGCAATAATATACAATTTACAACATAAGAATAACATATTTACTTACCAACTCACATCAGTTGTATGTTGAGTGGCGTGCTGGTTGTCCATACTGTAATGAGTTGATATTGTTGAGATATTCCTGCCATGACATATGCATCCTATACATTTGGTTGTATGCAAGGAATAAGGTATCCAATTTCGATACCGTTTCGACAACACGGAAACCGAAATTTATGGAAATTTCGACAAAAATTTCGATAAATGCAATTGTGCCCGTTTCGACGCCAAAATGAACGAATTAATTTATGAAATTTTACAGGCGTGATATCTACACCTAAATGCATTGTTTTATGCAATAAAATTTTATGTGGGGGTAGGTTAGGGAGGGGTCCTTCATGTGGGAGGTAAGGGAACTGTCCTGTTTATTGAGGATTTCGATGACAAAATGTAGGAATTAAGTTATGTAATTTTGCAGTTATGAGCTATATACATGCATGTACTTATTTGTGCTATAACATCACATATTCGATATGTAGGGCGTCCCCCACACATTTTACTTGGATTGATAGTTTGTTGTTGATATTGACTCGACAGTCAACCATTTCATTGGCCCTAAGAACATTAATGCAATGTTTCCAAGTAAAATCATTATTTTTTGGTGTATTTGGCTTCCTAGGACCCTCATTGTCTAATAACCCACCACTAGGATACATGTTGTCCGCATTGAAGAAAATAAAATATAGCATAAAGCATGCATCGTATTAGTATTTGATAATTTGAGTAGCAAATATTAGGGAATGCAATGTAATTATGATATATTATAGGTATATGCTATGCATGAGTAATAAATGGTGAAATAACCCCAATCCCCCTTTAGTCCTATTCATAAAACAACAATAACATAAAGGATTGCAATTATCGAAACTTCCATCAAAATTTCCATCGAAAATTTTCAATTTGTGTACAAAAAACCTCGAAATTGGCAAAATTCATCAAAACCATCGAAATTTTTGTCAAAATTTCGATAAATGCAATCTTGTTGCCAGTTTTGATTGAAATCGGTATAGTCGCATGTTTTGGTACCAGATGCTACCGAAATCGGTATTTTGGGGCGAAATTTCGGTGATTTCGTCGAAACCTCATTCCTTGGTTGTATGTAGTCACGTGCTCCTCATACACATCATTATTAACAAATTGTATCATCCCAATCTTTGGAAAATGCACTTCTAAATCTCTGAGATATTGTGCCTTTCTTGGAGATGGAGGTGCAAGAGCTCTAGTAAGTGGACGTTGACTTGTTTGAAGATTTTGTTGAATAGCTACAGGCACAACCATAGGAAGTATTGGGACTGGAGAAATAGGAAGAACTGAATGACCACCACTCGATGTTTTCCCACCATCCTCAGAGAATGCAAGGGAGTTGTACTGATAACTTCCATGTGGGCCTGAGACATTTGCTGTATAGGTATATCCAACATGATGTTCTACTTCTGGTTGCTGTGGTGGTGGCTGTTTTTGATATCCAGAGTACCCATATTGAGAATGAGATGGGTAGGGTTGTGCATGTGTTTGCCCAAATAACATATTGTTAAAGCCTAATGTTGAATCATGTTGAGATTGAGAATCAGAAGCTGAAATACTCATGCTCCCAAATGAATCAACAATATTAGAATAATAACCACTGTTGTAGCCATAGGAGCCTCATGTGGCAATGCTGCCAATGCACCATTGTAGTCTTTGCCCGTTTGAGTTTTCCTCCTTCGAAAAGTTTTATCATGGGATATTCTTTTTCAGCTGGAGGAGGTGCAATCCTAGTAACATAAGGACGATCATCATTCTGAGGATTAACAGTAGGAGGATATTCCGGAGAGCGCTCACCGCCGCCTCCGTCATTGCCACCATCATCATCAGACTTGGACTTTAACCCAGATGTACTTTTTGAAGAAGGAGATTTTGTACTACCCAACTCTTCTTCCACTGCTCTATTGATTTCCATATCAATACTTTGATGCTCAGACTCAGGCTCAAGTCTTTCAGGTGGAGTTTGATCAACATTAATATCAGAATCTTTTTCAAATTGCTCTTCTATGTATGGATCTGGACGGCCATCTAGATTATCAAGAATGGGACGACTTATCTCATTCATCCATTCCTCTAAAGGATCTTCTGAATCATCTTCTTCTATGCCTCTACGCCTGGATGGGTTGAATGTGTATGCGGTGTCAATGGGATTGTAGACGACAACAAAATCCACTTCGTTGTAGTTGGCATCTCGTATTGCTTTAGCCCTCAACCGCATGTTGTAGTGAACATATACCAGATCTCTCAGCCTATTTACCCCCAACCTGCACCTTCTGTTTGAGTGTATTAAATTGAGAGTGCTCCAATTTCTTTCACAACCTCCTGCAGATGTTGTTTGAGAAAGAATACGAACAACCACTTTTCTTAGATGGGGGGCACCCGTTCCATTCCAAACCCACCACTCATAAGGATCACCCTGCTCACGGTCGACAACTGCATTTGGATGACCAAAACAACCGGTGCCTTCACGAAATTGTCGCAACTGCAAAATATTTAAGATGTTCAGACTTCTGAATCAGAGGATGAAACATCAAACAAGAATGAAGATGTTCAGACTTCAGAATCAGTGGATGAAACATCAAACAAGAATGAAGATGTTCATGACTTCATGTAAGTAATGTAATACATATAATTATACCTCATCAATCACTATGGTGCGCTAATCTGTAGAGGCAAAGAATTTGTTAATTATATCTCGCACAACACACATTAGAGTCACATCTAAGCCCATTTTTCGCGAGTATTGGAACCTCGGATTCAAATAGTAAGATGTCACCAATTCCAAATAAGGAAATAAGATTTATATTTTAGATTGAGTTACTTATAGAGTTAGAACATAAATATGAATTTAGAAGAAATAAATTATATACCCGCTTTACGCAGTGGATGCAAAAGCATATCTGTCCAACGCTTGTCTACAATTGACAAGTATTGTGAATTGGACCTAGGAGCTTCTTGTGTAATACCTTCCACCATTACTTGCATTGCATCATACAAGTAAGGCATTGTTGCGGCTTTGTCACCATCTACCAACCTCAACACTTTGACAATAGGCTCCATTATCCGCAACACCTTTGTAACCTTATCCCAGAAAGCCCGACTGACAATTAGTTTTTCAATCCTTCTACCAACCGGGGTGTTGTGCTCCTTCATGGAGGTCCACTCCACACCATTGAAGAGCCTCCTAAGTCCATCCCTTTTGGACTTTAATGAATTCAGGGCCAAGTAATTTGTTGCAAATCTAGTCACCCCTGGTCTAATAAGATCACCTCCACAGTACTCAGGGCGCCTCATTGCATTTAACAAGAAGGAATGGTTGTAGATGAAATCTATGATCAACCTACCATCAATTGTCACACTTTTGATGTAATCAATTGTGCCCATGTTCTTAAGAATCGGATCTATGCAGTGGGCAACACATGGTGTCCAGTAGACCGGATATCTCTTCATTATACTTTCACCGGCCTTCTTGAAGTTAGAGCCATCAGTCACTATCTGCACCACATTCTCAACCCCTACCTGCTTGATGTATGTTTTCAAATTAGCTTCTTGATGTAACTATAATTCCTGACTTCACCAGAAGCATCAGCATAGTCTAGAAAAAGAGTCGATCCACGACAATGTACAAGAAAGTTAATAATTTACTTTCTGTTTCCACTAGTCCACCCATCACACATGAGTGTGACGTCGTATTCAAACCACAATTGTTTCTGGTCTGAAATCCATACTTGTAGATCTTTCTTCTCTTGGGGAAGATACTTGTTCATCAATTCATATGCACTGGGGGCTTTGATGCCGCTACCAGACTCCCCTATCACATCTACCATGTGCTGGAGATAGGGTTCAGTTGCAACATGTGCAGGTATACCGTGAGCAAAGAAGAACTTACCTACTGCCTTGCCCACCTTCTCTTTCGCACCAGTAAACATTGCTTTTAGGTTTTTTTGCCTAGCATCAGGCTTCCTAGCCCCTGGCTCATTAAAATGCTTCAATCTCGCACTAGCAGAACGAAAAAGTGTATCAATGGTGCCTTTCTTTCTTTTATGGTGAGCATGTTGATCTTCATCATCATCTAGGTCAACAATAGGAACACGGGCAACCCCACTGCCTCCACCTGTACCAGATGGCCCATATCTCCTCATAAGTCGAGCTGCCTCCTCCCTATCCCACTCACTTTTGCGAGAGTCTCTGAGAGCACGCCTATACATATGACGTGTATAAATAGTATCACACCCTGGAGGATATGCAATGTCATCATCTGATTCAGCTGAAGAACCTGTTGCCCTAACATCAAAAAGTGTATCTGTGTAAGCCTTTTCAATCTGCTTCAACTTTTGTTGTTTTTGTTTCTTTGCACCCATCAACTTCTTGAAGTCATCCCTAACACTTGAAATGGTGGGAAATGCAAGACATTAAGTATACATACCTTGTTTAGGGCTGATTTGAGCTCCAATCTAAAAAATCGCCCAAAATCTCCCATCTTTTCCTCTTCAAACAACAACAACACTTGGATCGCGAATGCCGGTGTCTCGGGCGGTATGCCGCCTGTGCCACCCTGTACCGATGGGTAAGTGGTGCATTTTGCACTGGTACCCCCGATATTTGGCAGTATTGGCGGTAAACCCACCGAAATGCCGAAATTTGCGATCCTAACGGCAGAATCGTGCGTATTTGTACCGTATCCATCGACATCGGTATTTCGACCGATATACCGCCGATATCTCATTCCTTAACTGTCACTGGGGCTGATATCACTTCCGCTGTTGGTCTCGTTTGTAGATATTTGGATAAGCCCCGTCAATGCCATTAGGATGCTGTCTGCCATATTCTGAAGTATTTGAAAAGTTCTATAGCAAAGGTTTGCTATATAAGAAACATAGCCATTGTATTCTTATTGGATACTCTGATTCAGATTATGCTGGAAGCAAGATAGATCGGAGATCTACCTCTGGATACTACACTTTTGTAGGTGGTAACTTGGTAACTTGGCAAAGCAAGAAGCAAACTGTAGTTGCTCGTTCAAGTGCTGAAGCAGAATATCGAGCCATGGCTCACACCACCTGTGAACTTTTCTGGGTACGCAGTCTTCTGTGAGATTTTAGTATTTCTGTTGTTCCATCCATACCTATGCACTGTGACAACAAGGTTGCTATCTTCATTGCCAACAACCCCACCTTCCATGAACACACCAAACACATTGAAGTTGATTGCCAATTTGTTCGATAGGCTGTCTTATCTGGTCAGATTTCTATACCTTATACACTAACTGCGGATCAAGTTGTAGATATTTTCACCAAAATTCTTCTGAAGACTAGATTCACTACGCTTATAGCCAAGCTGGGCATGATTGACATCTACGCTCCAGCTTAAGGGGGAGTATTAGTATATATATTTTCCTGGCTTTTTTTTAATTTTGTTAGTGTTATGGGCCTTTTTCTATTAGCTCATTAGTCCTTTTCCTTATTCTAGAATATTCCTGTGTCTAGATCTTTCTTACTCTCTCCTATATAAGAGAGTCCTGTACTTGTTTCACCAATCTAATGCAAACCATCTTTGTATTTTAGAATCTTAAAAGGAATGATTGGACTATCCATACCAACAAGGCTCACCTTTTTAGGAAGCCCATCACTAAGAACTCCATATTTAATTATTCCTTGTCGGTGTAGCATTAGGATGGGTGACACACTAACAAGTTTCCCAGGCTGTGAGTGAGTGAGGACAAAGTGCGCAACCAAGACTTGTTTTTGATTTGTGGGGACAATTATCATCCCTTAAAATCTACTAAAGGCTTGGACTATGCGCTTGAGCATTACAAATGGCATCAAAACTACTTTCCCTCCAGTAGGTGGGGCCTACGCGGGTATGTGACGCCCCAATCTTAAATTGTGTGATCCAATCATGTTGGTAAGGACTATGTACGCTCAGGTGAGATAGAAACACCCTTGCGCTACTAGTCATGTAATGGAGCTAGGTGTACGTGGGTCATTCGGGTTATTCACCGAAATGGGGAGGGATTATGATGCCATATAATATAGCATTGATGAAGATGTCAAGAGTCTAAGTGGAGGATATTGTAACATCTTAGCATTTGAGGTCTCAGATAAAATGATCTTAAAAGAATGATTGGACTAACCGTATCAACAAAGTATACAACTGTTTCAGGAAGCTCATCACTAAGAAATCCATAGTAAACATGCTTCGTCCAATTATCAATAGATGTATCACCTTTCGGAATTTTTTCCTGAGCTTTGTGTGAGTGAGGACAAAACACAAAGTTGGGGCTAATGTGGTTTGTGGCGACTATCATCTTCCTGAAACTCTTACTAGAGCCTTGGGTTGTTAGCCGGACGTTACACAAATGATCTAGGAAGCACAAACACTTCCCGGAGGCTTTGACTTGTGTTCAACTTAGACACACCATGTACACGCCTAGACACACGACAGTTACATACAAAAAAAGATGTCCACGATGTGTCTGTGTTGGATACATATCCATTTAAAGCACTACAACCTCCCAGAAGTGTCCTTGTTCTACCTCTTTTCCTCCACATCGGCCCATCCTCTTCTTCCTTCTTACACACATTCCCCTCTACTTCCTCGTGCTCCACTAATGGTTTCCTCCCCTTCCTCACCACTACAAAAATATGTCTAACAATAGCAAGCACCCTCCACTGTATCTATTGTAACCTTCCACTCCTTTTTCATAAACTACTTCAATACACGTCCTCCTTCTACATCACCATGACCATAATAAAACTACGATCCAACACCTGTCCTCTTCTCCTATGTCATTCTTGTCTCCTCTCCCCCTTCACTTTACTATTTTATACACATATTCTTCTGCTTTCTCACCATTGACATTAGATTTTCATTGTTCTTAAATATACATAGCATGTTGACTGTAGCATTCTTGAATGGCAGTGTAGCTTTTTGTAGGTTATTTCATAGTGATTTGCACTATGGCTTGATTGATATGTGAACATATTGTGGTACTGATTGTATTCTTTATTTGTGTTTGTTGGTTGAATCGGGAAATGAGTCAAGCATTACTGGAGTTTGGAGTGACAAATGACTCCACACACATGTTTTTTTGAATGAGAAAATGTGATTGGCTATCTTAAATATCCTTTTTCTATATTGATTATAGACACACACACACATATATATGTACATATAATTTGTTTTCCTGTGTCCAACATCGTGTCAGTGTTCCATAATATCCAAAATCGTTGTGTCCCGTGTCCATGTTCTTATTCGTGTTGGTGTTGGTGTTGGTCTTCATGCTTCTTAGAAAACGATGTTTGAGAATGAAGGTGTCTTCCTAAGATGTAATTGATATTCCGCCAATAACGCAAAGACTCAATGACAACTTAGAACTCCTTGTTGTAAGTGGAATGTTTGTGCTCAATGTCATTGAGTTTCTCATCAAAGAAGGCAATATAATGACCTTCTTGACACAACACATTGTTGAATCCTACACGTGAAACATCATACAACTCCTCGTAAAGGAAAGAAAAATCTAGAAGGCAAAGACCATGGGCTCTGTCATTTTTTTATTTCTACGAAGGCTCATTTAACAGGTTTGGTGTAGGTCAATTTTTCATGTTTAAAAAGTTTGTGAGTGGAGTCATGATCATGTTGAAACCCCGAATAAAGCGACGATAGAAGGCGGCTAGCCCAGTTTTCACAATATTCATTAGTCACATCTAAGCCTAGTTTTCATGAGTAATGGAACCTCATATTTAGATAGTAAGTTGACAACCTGACACCAATTCTAAATAAGGAAATAAGATTTAAATTTTAGACTATGAGATAGAGAACTTTAACTTAGAAGGAAAATATGAGTTATATACCTGCTTTTTCCATGGATGCAAAAGCATATCCGTCCAACGCTTGTCTACAATTGACAAGTATTGAGCAGTGAACCTGGGAGCAACTTTTTTATATTCTCAACCATTAGTTGCATTGCATCATATAACCAAGGCATTGTTAAAGTTTTGACACCATTTACAGACTTCAACATTTTGACAACACGTTCCATTATTTGTAGGACCTTTGTAGCCTTATCCTAGAAAACTCGACTAACAATCAATTCGTCAGTCATTCTGCCAATCAGGGTGTTGTGAACTTCATGGAGGTCCACTCCACACCATTGAAGAGCCTCCTAAATCCATCCCTCTTGAAATTTAATGAATGCAAGCCCAAGTAATTTTTTGCAAATCTAGTTACCACTGGTCTAACTAATTCGCCTCTGCAGTACTCAAGTTGCCTCAGTTGCATTTATTAATAAGGAATGGTTCTAAATGAAACCCTTGATCAACCTACCATCAGTTCTCACAGATTTGATGCAATCAATTGTGCCCATGTCCTTAATAATCAGATTTATGCAGTGGACAACACACGGTGTCCAGTAGACCAGATATCTCTTCATTATACTATATTACCGACCATCTGGCCATTATCAATCACTATCTGAACCACATTCTCTACCCCAACCTACATGATGTATGTATTTGTAATTCCAAATTGTACGAGATCCATCAAAAGAGTCTAGAAAAACAGTTGATCCACGTCAATGTGCAAGAAAGTAATACTTAGCTTTTTATTGCGACTAGTCCACCCATCACACTCATATATTCAAACCACTATAATTTCTAGTCTGAAATCCTTGTTTGTAGACACAACAAAAGCCAATTGGGAATGACATTATAACTAATGGCAGGTTTCATCTCATATTGGGATCTTGGATATCATAATTATGCTGGTTTTTGATTTTTCCAGTTACAAATTAAGCTGGCCAATGAAAATATGTACCTAAGTGCTTGAAGCGGCCCCAAAAAGGTGGGTTGAAGTAGGTTAAAGCGGGAAAAGGCGGCTGCTTTAATACAAAATGCTTAAAGTGCCTAAGCGGCTGCTTCGGCTGCTTTTTAATTCCATCACCACCACCACCACCATCATCATCATCATCTAATGAAAATATGTACCTAAGTGCTTGAAGCGGCCCCAAAAAGGTGGGTTGAAGTAGGTTAAAGCGGGAAAAGGCGGCTGCTTTAATACAAAATGCTTAAAGTGCCTAAGCGGCTGCTTCGGCTGTTTTTTAATTCCATCACCACCACCACCACCATCATCATCATCATCTAACCCTCAATCCCAAACATGTTGGGGTCGGCTACATGGATCCTTCTTTCCAATCAGCTCTGTTATGGGTCATATTCTGATCAAGATGTAGGGATTCAAATTCTCTCTTTATAAGCTCTTACTAAGTTTATTTAGGCATGTGTCTTCTTTTATTTGTGCTTGACCCAATAGCTATGCTTTGTATAGGTGCGTTAGTTGGTCTGTGTTGCACATGTCCATACCATCTCAGACGATCCTCACACAACTTGTCTTGAATACTCGTCGCCCCCAATTTCTTCCTGATATAGTCATTTCTCAAGCAATCTTTTCTTGTCTTCCCACACATCCATCTCAACATACACATGTCGGCCACATTCATCTTGTTGAGACCTTGTTTCTTCGCTGCCCAACATCCACTCCCTTGTAACGTTGTTGATCATATAGCTGTTCTATACAATTAACTTTTTAATCTTAGATGGATCTTCCTGTCACAGAATATTCCAGCTGCACTCCTCCATTTTAACCATCCTGCTGTGATCCTGTGACAAACATCATCTTGAACATCCCCATCCGTTTGAATAATAGAAACCAAGTAACAAGATTTATCACATTTCGGTACATCCACTCCGTCGAATTTGGCCCCAACATTCACAATTCTAAATTAACTGAAATTGCGATGCATATTCAGTTTTGCTCCTAAAAATCACCAATTCATTTGAATCCAACACACGTCTCCAAAGTTCAATTTTATCATTCAATCCATTTTTAGTTTCATCAACCAACACAATATCATCAACAAATAACATGCACCAAGGAATATCATCTTGAACATGCTTTGTCAACTCTACCATAATAAGAGCAAATAGATATGGGCTCAGTGTTGATCCTTGATGTACCCCAGATAGGAAATATTGGTGTCTCTCCTCCAGGAGTCTTCACACGTGTAATCGATCTATCATACATGTGTTTAATCAGGTTAATGTATTGGATTGGTACACCCTTTTTCTCCAAAACCATCCACAACACTTCCCTGGGTACACAGTCATAAACCTTTTCCAAATCAATAAAAAACCATATGAAGATCTCTTTTGCTCTCTCTATACTTCTCCATAAGCCTCCTTACCAGAAATATGACATATGTTGTTAATCATCCTAGAAAGAAACCAAATTAATTGTCTGATATATGTTTTATAGATCTTTGCCTTTGCTCAATAATCCTCTCCCAAAAATTCATAGCGTGACTCATCAACTTGATACCTCTATAGTTTGTGCAGCTCTAAACATCTCCTTTGTTCTTGTAGATGGGGAATATAGTACTATTTATCCACTTATCTAGTATCGTCTTGGTTTTCATAATCTTATTAAAGAAATTTGTTAACCACCTAGCTCCTTCATCCCCCATACTTTTCTATACATCAATGGAAACACCGTCTGGTTTAAATGCCTTTCTCATTTTCATATTTTTCAAAGCATTCTTAATCTACAAAAGTGAAACCGGTGTGTTAGTGATATCTCTTGTATGCATGTCACATGATTTTCTTACATTATTCACATTGTCTCCATTGAAAAGCTTATGAAAGTAGTTTCTGCATTGGTTCTTGATATTATCATCCTTCAAAAACACTCTACCATCCTCATTCTTGATGCATTTTACTTGACTGAAGTCTCTCCCTTTTCTTTCTCTTATACGAACCATTATATATACATCTTCTTCCCCTTCTCTTGTGTTCATGTTCTTATAAATCTCTTCAAAGTATCTAGACCTTGCCTCTTAAACGACCTTTTTAGCTTCTTTCTTTGCTTGCTTGTATCTTTGAAAAGTTGCATCATCTCGAGATATAGGCAAACTCCCATAAATCTCCCTTTCGAGTTCAATAGCCTTCTGTACTTTATCATTCCACCACTAAGTCTCTTTCTGTGGAGGCCCACATCCTTTGGACTCTCCCAAAACTTCTTTGGCAATTTTTATTATGCATGAGCTCATATTATGCCACGTAGTCTTAACATCAAACTCCAAGTTCCAAGTGCCCTTCTTGACGAGTTTATCATTAAAGGCCGATTTCTTTTCTCCTTTAAGATTCCACCACATGATCCTGCTATATTGATTTCTAATATGCTTTCCTTTGTTGATCTTCCTGTTAATATCCATAAACCACCAACCTATGTTGGGTGATGAGTTCTTCGCCACGAATCACTTTACAATCCTTGCATACTTTATGTTCCACCCACCTTATAAGGAAAAATCAATTTGGCTATAGTTGCAGCCACTCTTCAAAGTAGTCTTATGAGAATCTCATTTCTTGAAATGGGTGTTTGCCAAAATCATATCATATGCGACTTCAAAATCTAATATAATCTCTCCTTCATTTCTGTAGGCATAACCAAAACCACCCGAACTCTCTCATATCTAGCATTGCTACTCCGCACATGGCCATTCAAATCACTACCAATAATGTTCTCCTCTGTCAGTATTCCTTGTATCAATTCATCCATGTTATCCCAAAAATTCTTCTTAGCCTCCTCGCCAAGGCCAACTTGGGGGGCATAAGCATTGATGATGTCAAAAATCTTTCCCCAAGAACAACCTTGATAGTTATGATTCTATCGCCCGTCCTTGTGATCTTATTAACATCATCTTTCAACATCTTATCAACGCTAATGCTTACACCATTTAAATCCATGTGGCTTACAAATAATGGCAAGCAAACAAGGTATGTACACGAATCCATGATTCATATTTAGTCTGGAACAGTTCCAATTCTACTAGCTTTAGCTCCTCTGCGACCTTAACCACCTTAAGAACTAAGTTGAAACCACAAAAATGACTAATAGAGCATTGGAGGATTTTATACAAAAGCTGGGATGATTAGATACTCCCGAAGCAAGCAAAGAACATAAAAAAATTATAATTATGTTTATATAAAATACAAGAGCTGGCACCAATATTCAAGACACACCAACTGCCACGTGTATCGAAATCCAACAAGACTAGGGATGGGAGCCAACACAATGCTCTATTTATAGCCAACCAGTGTTCAGAAAATCGGTCTAATCGACCGAATATTCGGTTTTGCAGGTCTACCGCCCCGCATATGCATAATCGGTCCAAGGCCGATTAATCGGCCGCTCGGGGGAATAATTGGCCGATTAATCAGGGATTTTCTAAACCCAACATAAATAATATATTTTTTTACAAAAACTTTTTCTAAACCTACTATTGGACATTACAATTACATTCTCTTGCCCCTCTTCAAATATTTGGTCTTTTCCCCATGTTTTCTCAATAAGTTTATAGTTAATGTTTATTGAATTGATTCTTATTATTGATGTTTTCATCTCTAATATCATCAATGTTTCTAATTACTTATTTACTGCAATATTAATCTCTGACTAATTGTTCTTCTTTGCTGCTCCATATTGAATATTGATTTAGATGCATATTCTTTATATTGATGACTTAGATATAGTTCATTTTGTTTGTATCTATGCTTAGTTACAGTCCAAATGAAGTTTAACTTCCTCCTTTTAGGACATGATTAATCTCATATTACTAGAACATTTTACTCAAATTTTAGTTGTACAATTCTAATATATGACTAATACAGAACTTGGATATAATCAACATATAATTTATATATATTTATAACTAATATTTTAAAAAATCAAAACCGATTAAAATTGATTATTCTCCCGCTTATACTCCCGCATACCGTGTATACTCTATTCGGTACCCTGTCCGCCCGTACACCGATTACCGCTTTTCAGAACACTGTAGCCAACTAAGCTTTATCTTTTTCACTTATATTCCATGAAGTAACACCCTTTTGTAAGTAATCAAGGATGTTAAACAATTTTCAGCCACAATACACTTACTTGCACATAAATGACTGTCACACCATCTAGGAAGCATGGACGCAAACACGAACATTGATTTGGACACGAAAACGGACACAAACACATGACACGACGATTTTAAAAAATATAGGACATACACGACATCGGACGCGGACAAAATACACATGTATATGTATATACACTTTATGTAAAAGCACAAAAAAGAATAAGTACAGTCAAACACAGATCATCTTATCCACTCTATATTCAATTTCAAATGTGCATTCAAACACACATTGTATAGATCATGAAATCAAGCCATCAAGGACATACTATCAAACAAACCCACATTGTAATCACAATAATAGTCAAACTAATAGACAACTTATTCAAAATTACAATACGAGTCAATCACCACAAGAATGAACTTAAAGTAAAAAGCTTGACAGTAATAAATAGTATTGGTGGTGGACAACAAAGAAAGAAGAGGATGCATGTTGTTAATTGTAGAAGAAGAGAGCAAAAAGTGACGGAGGTGGATGATGAGGAAGAAGGGGTGGGGTAAGAGGAGATTGTTGGTGGTAGTGGTGATGGAGAAATTGAACATAGGTATTGGGGGTGGAGGAAGAAGAGGTGATGTGAGATGTGTTGTCCTATGTAGAATAGAGGAGTACAAAAATAAAAATTAGTTTTTGCAGTGAAGGAGAGTTGGAGAATGTTTTTGGTGGTGAATATATAATACAAATTTGAAAGGAAAGGAAGAAGAGGACAAGGAGGAATTTACAAGCTAGAGGCGAAAGAAGAATAGGAAGTGAAGAAATGGGTAGGATAGAGGGGGAGAAGAGGAAGGGGAGGGAGAGTAGGAGTGTAGGAGTTACCTCTTGTTGTGGCTTTGTCTCTTGGTGGAGAGGAGAATGCCACACTGCTATTGGTGAGAAACATGGTGTTTTCCTTCTTAAATTAGCGTTGGTCATGTCTTGGTGTGTCCAAGCCCTGTCCACAATGTCTCCAACTCCTAATAAAAAATTGAGGACCTGGTCATGCGTGGGATGTGTCCACCACGTGTCCACGGTGTGTCCGTGTGGGCCACGTGTTGGGCACGGTCACGACAGCCTCCAGGAAGTGTCCATGTGCATACACAGACCCACATGCACATGCAAATGCAATGTAGGTAGATGAATTCTTTTATTAGTGTTTGTGTGGCCATACATTATGTACGCAAAGTTCTATTAGTTAAATTCTGTCATTTGGTGTCAACCGGCCATAAAATGACACTTAGAAAGTTTCATCAATTGTTTGAAAATTTCAAGGGCCTTCAGAAGGGTGTCAAACATGAGCCTTTTGTTCGATGGTACTAGCATGCTAAAATAACACTCAAACACCATGTATGTATGTGTTGTGCTGACAATTCAACCACTCATAGTAATCTAATCTTACGTTTATTATCATACAAAAACAATTACTACTGATGCCTATTAAGAGTTGATACACACACAAAACATTGCCCAATAAGACATCAAACTTGAGAAGTAGTTCATCATTATGTAAGTGGGAATTCATAAATAACTAGTTATATACTCCATGAATAACTATCACCAAGATTTCTAACCTAAATGAGAGGTCTATCTCATTTTATCACAACCGTCCTAAGTGATGGAAAGGGAATGCATTATTTTTCAGCACCTGGTTCTATTTACTGTTCATTTTTGGCTAATATTGGTCAATGAAGTTAGGTCCTATAGATAGTAAAGGAGTTGTTTATTCAGTGAGTAAAAAGGTGTACAGGGGACTCTCTTATATAGCTACAGAGAGTTGAGACACATATACAAGCGAGCAATATAGGACTAATACAATAAAGTAGTAGGAGGAAAAACACAACAGAATAAGTAAATAACACATTATTTCTATACTCCCCCTCAAGCTGGAGCTTAGATGTCGAATAAGCCCAACTTGTCAATCAGAGTCTGGAAGCGAGCTTTAGGTAGAACTTTGGTGAAGATGTCTGCAAGCTGCTTCTCAGTGCTGAGGTATGGAGTGCAGATATGTCCAGACAGAACTTTCTCCCTGACGAAGTGGCAATCAACCTCGATATGTTTTGTTCTTTCATGAAAGGTGGGGTTGCTCGCAATGAAAATGGAAGCCTTATTGTCGCAGAACATAGGAATGAGGCTAGAAGAGGTGATATCAAACTCATTCAGAAGACCACGGACCCACAGGAGCTCACATGCAGTATGAGCCATGGTTCTATATTTTGTTGTTGCACTAGATCAGGCAAAAACTGTTTGCTTTTTGCTGCGCCATGTAACCAGATTTCCTCCCACAAAGGTGCAATATCCAGATGTAGATTTCCTGTCAGATCGACTTCCTACATAGTCAGAATCAGAGAATCCAGATAAATTGCAATGACCATGCTTTTTGTACGGAAGACCTTTACCTGGAGAGCTTTTGAGATATCGTAAGATGTGACAAATAGCATCCCAGTGGCACTGCCGGGGTTTATCAAGATACCGGCTTATAAATCCTACAGCAGCAGCCAAATCAGCTCTAGTAACAGTTAAATAGATAAGTTTGCCAACCAGTCTCCTGAACTGTTGATGATCAACATAAGGTGGAGAAGTATCATTATCCCAATCCATATTGGGATCCAGAGGAGTGTTGGCTGGCTTGCAACCCAACATGCATGTCTCCTGCAAAAGGTCAAGAACATATTTCCTCTGTGACAGGCATAGTCCTGCAGAAGATCTAGCAACTTCAATGCCTAGAAAATATCGTAGTTTCCCTAGGTCTTTGGTGATGAAGTGTTGTGCTAAGTACTTTTTGGTTGCCTGTATCCCTGCAGTATCACTGCCAGATAGGACAATATCATCAACATACACAATAAGGATGACCAACCCTGCTGCAGTTTTACGAATAAGTAAAGAATGATCAGATTGTGAACGCCAAAAGCCAAAGGGAATTAAGATCTGACTGAGCTTGTCAAACCATGCACGTGGGCTTTGTTTCAGACCATAGATTGCCTTTCTTAGTTTACATATTTTAGAAGCAGACTCCCCCTGAGCAACAAATCCCGGAGGTTGCTCCATGTAGACCTCCTCCTGTAGATCTCCATAGAAATGCGCTTTTGACATCAAGTTGAAACAAAGGCCAGTCTTCATTCACATCAATAGATATCAGAATACGAACAGAATTTAAGCGTGCAACTGGAGAAAAAGTTTCGAAATAATCAACTCCATATGTTTGAGTATATCCTTTCGCAACCAATTGGGCTTTCAGGCGTTTAATGGTACCATCCGGTTGATATTTAATAGTAAAAATCCAACGACATCCAACAATATGACATGAAGATGGACGATCAACCAGATCCCATGTTTGTTGATCACAAAGTGCATGCATTTCCTACTCCATAGCATGTTTCCAGGCAGGATGGCGAAGTGCCTCTTCGGCTGATTTAGGAATTGTCACAGCAAACAAAACAGAAGTGAAACAAGCAAAGCTACCACAGAGATTGTCAGATGAACATAAATTACTGATAGGATGCTGAGTACAGGAGCAAACACCTTTCCTTAAACTTATAGGAAGATCGAGGTCAGAAAATACCTCAGAGGATGGTGGATCAACCGCAGACGCAGGATTTGGTTCGGCCGGGGCTTCAGAAGCATTGATGTGCTTTGACCGGCACCGATAGACTTGCAATGGGTGTTCTTGAGGTGCATCAGGAGCTGGTAATTCCTCAACAACCAATGGTAATGGTGGGGTAGCCATAATATCAGCCGACAATTTGTCACCATCAGTAGAATAATATGGCATATGCTCAAAAAAGGTCACATCCGCACTAACAAACCACTGTTTCTTAACAGGATCAAAACAACGGTAGCCTTTCTGAGTACGGGAATATCCCAAAAACACACATTTGACTGAGCGAGCATCAAGTTTGGTGAGGCCAGGACGAAGATGTTTTACAAAACAAGTACTCTCAAAAATGCGAGGAGGCAGAGAAAATAAGGGTTTATCAAGAAACAAAATGGCGTACGGGACCTGATTTTTCAAAACAGAAGAAGGCATGCGATTGATAAGATAGCATGCCGTAGAGACAGCTTCAGGCCAGAAGTGATGGGGTACTTTGTAGTGTATGAGAAGGGTGCGAACAACCTCAAGAAGGTGACGGTTTGTTCGCTCAGCAACACCATTTTGTTGAGGGGTGTAAGGGCAAGTGGACTGATGTATGGTTCCTTGGGCAGCACAAAAGGATGTAACAGATTGTTGCATGAATTCCAGGGCATTATCAATACGAAAAGTTTTAATAGGTCAATTAAATTGAGTGTGAATTTCAGCAAAGAAGGTGCGAATAGTATCTAACACAGTCTCCCGACCTTTAAGCAAAAACAACCATGTGGTGCGAGAATAATCATCAATAAATGTCATAAAATATTTCACACCCGAGTGACTGGATATAGAGCATGGTCCCCAAATATCAGCATGAACCAGGTCAAAAATATCTTTAGAAGCAATAACTTTCTTAGCAGAAAAAACAGACCGAGTTTGTTTGCCAAAACACAAGTTTCACAGGAAAAATTATTCTCAGATAAAGTAGGAAATAAATGCTTTAATTTGGCAGCAGATGGATGGCCCAAGCGAAAGTGCCACTGTAATCCCGTCACTGAAGTAGATAGCATAGCCGCAGCAGTAGGAGGTCCATCCAGATAATACAACCCATCTGGTCCTTCACGACCCGAACCAATCCTCGTCTTCGTGCGGAGATCCTTCAAAGTACAGCCAGAAGGATCAAATTTAATAGAGCACTTGAGTTGTTTAATCATCTTACTGACGAACAATAAATTAACAGGAAACTTTGGAATATATAAAACAGAATTCAAGTGCAATTTTGGTGAAAGCGGAACAGTGCCAATGCCATGAACAGCAGTTTTGGATCCATTTGCAACAATAACAGATGATATAGGAGTAGTTTTATGGAGACTCGAAAAAAGATGAAGATCACCAGCCATATGAGTGGATGCACCTGAGTCAATGCACTACTGTTTGTTACCAGATGATGGAGAGACAAGCATGGCAGAGGCTCCTGGTGTAGACGAGGATGGCATCTGTGCGAGACGTTCCTGGAACATCTTCTCGAACTCCGAACGTAACCAATCGGTGTTAGTTGGAGCAGCAGGTGTGTCAGGGGTAGAGTCGACAACAGTTTCTGTAGCAGCCTGGTTCGCCCAAGCTGGCTTGCCGTGCTTAATCCAACAACGATCTTCAGTATGATTGTCCCGGCCACACCAGTTGCAGTAGCGAGGGCCGGGAGCAGTACCACGTCCAGGAGTAGAGGTGCCGCGACCTCCTGAAGAAGGAGGGCAACTGCCACGGCCACGGTCGCGACTACGACCACGATTAGAATCAGCAGAGCGAGCAATAAACGCAGGATGCTCAACAACAGGTGTAGGAGTCATGGACGGCAGGCGTTGGACACGTTTTAGAACATCTCGAAGGGTTGGCAGCGGGTCACTTGACAGGATCTGGTCAACCAATCCAGAAAAAGAGGCAGGAAGTGCAGCCAAAAATTGCACCAGTTGCAATTCGTTGCGCTGTTTATGAGCAATTTTGATGTCCACCGTCAAAGGGTGGTAGAGTTCAAACTAATTCCATAGAGCCGAACATTGATTGTAGAAGTCATCAATGGAAGTATCAGTAGAGAACTCCTTTTTCGCCAGAGTATTGAAAATTTCAAAGACACGCTTGGGATTCTCCTGATGAGAATAGACATGGGACAGTTGATCCCACATAGCTTTAGCATCATGAAGGCAGAGAAGAGATTGGCTGATGCGAGGCTCGGTACTATTGAGGATCCAAGACATGACGCCGGAATCATCCTTGGACCATTGGGCATAGCTTTGTCTGGTTTTGTCATCCGAATCAGTAGTAGTAACAACAGGAGGCTCTGCCGTAAGGTGGTGATACCGTCCTTGTGCTTTGACATATAGAACAAAGGACGCCGACCAGAGATGGTAGTTGGAGCCGCCGTTGAGCTTCACCGTGGTGACACACAGGGAGCGCAGAGGCTCAGGGAAAGCCATAGCAGAGGCAGGAGTTGGTGCAGTAGCAGGGTAGAGACCCACAAAGGGCAGATAGCAGCAGCAGGGATCTGACACGTCAGATCAGAAAACCCGTACCTGGCAGAATATGAATAGAGAAACCTACGCTGTCACGAGGAAAACTCAACGTTCCTTCATGAGGCGCAGACAGATAGAATGGAGAGACGAAAGGACTCTCAACTTAGCCGGCTAGTGGATGTCCGATCGTAGATCCGAAGAGTACTCGGACGTAGACGGAGACCGGAGGTAAAAACCAGTGGCAGCCGGCCGAAAAGCTAGAAGCTTGGAGGAAGAAGGATGTTGCGGGTGGAGTGGGTTGTTGAGGCGGCGGTGGGAGGAGAGGTGGCGGTGGGGAGGGAGGGAGGAGGGCGGCGGCGGGGGGGGGGTGGAAGGAGAAGGGAGGGGCGGCGGCGGGAGGGGAGGGAGAGCTGGGCGGTGGGGGGGGGGGCGGGATGCTCACGTCATGGGTGGGTTGATGGGTGGGGAAAAGGAGAACCTGCTCTTGATACCATGTAGATAGTAAAGGAGTTGTTTTTTCAGTGAGTAAAAAGGTGTACAGGGGACTCTCTTATATAGCTACAGAGAGTTGAGACACATATACGAGCGAGCAATATGGGACTAATACAATAAAGCAGTAGGGGGAAAAACACAGCAGAATAAGTAAATAACACATTATTTCTATAGGTACCTTAGAAAAGTCACTTTACGTTAGATCAGGTACATATATGCTTGAATTAGGTCGAATTCGACCAAATTTAACAGAGTTTAGGCCAATTTAGAACTAGTTAGTTCTGATTTAGGTCAGCTTCATTACGATTTGCAGCCAATTTATGCCAAATTAATTTTGATGTTTAGGAAACTGAGACCAAATTAAGTTTGATTTGAATAAGTTTAGGTCTGATTTAGTTTAAATTAGTTGGATTAATGCCTTATTTAGTTTACTTTAGGTGAACGTATATTTTTGGCATTTGTACAAATTAGTATAACTATTGGCCAAACACATGTACATGCTACACAATAAAGAAAATAACCTGCATTAGTTTTGTAACATATTTTTAGAAATGTGTAAACACTTTAATTATATTGAATAGTTTGATTAAATAAAAAAGCCTAAGACTATATGAACGCACCTATGCACCCTAGTTTGGGTGTCCACCACCTAGTTCCCTTAGCAACCTTGGATGTGTTGAATGACAAAGAAATTCATTTGTCTATCCTTACCACCTAAATTTTCGTTAAGTTGTTTCAACACAAAGTTGGAATAACATCACACACTCACTCTACGGTTCAAAATTTTTGTTGTAATGTCGAAAATTTTGAATGTGATAGTGACTAGAAACAGAAATGGTGACGCGTCACACTTTGTCAGGCATTTTCACAAAATATCAAAATTTGACATTTTGACAATATAGATGAGTTTCGCCCAATTTGGGCATGCTTTTGAGGAATTTCAACAATTTTGTCAAATTTCACTAATTTATTTAGCGAAGTGACGTACATTGACTCGTGTTTGTTATTAGCTGACCGGAGAGGAGGTATCACTTCATGGGGTCTTATAGCTTCTATTTAAGGCACATAGGCCCTTACCAAACCTAATTCTACTATCATCTTACACTTCTACCATATTGGACCATTAGCTACAGCTTTTACCCCAAAAATAGGTCTCTTACAAGATGTAGATCTACCAAAAGTAGGGAATCTACTAGTTCACGCTCTAGATTAAGTTGTATCACATTTTAGTAGTTATTTCACAAATTTATACTAAAGTTACAAAATATATAACTATACCACATTTTCTCATAGTGAATTAGTAGTTGCAACTTGTAACAATGAAGAGTATTTGGCTCATCTACCCCCGCACCTGTACAACCCCTGCGGGTATGTAATGACATGAGTCACATGATGATGATAACATGAGTTAGTTTGAACAGGTCATCATATAAACTGGCTTATGTTTGGTCAACAACCATCGCGTGGGGGTCATGGACCTGATCATCCACCACATGGCTCCAGTTTCAATTATGTAATTTAATACTTTTTCTTATACTACAATAAATTGATATTTAAATGTGTAATCTGTAATGCACTCTGCTTGAATAGTTCTATAAGATGATTTCTCATTATGTGACAAAAAATAGCATCAAAATCCCCATCAAAACAGTTGACTTCTTTTCAATCACACATGTAGGACTCCCCTCTACTTGACTAATATGAACCTTCTTGATTAATATTTAGAAATTAATGATTCAAATCAAACATGTCATCAATTAACATTAAGCTTGCTCTCTATTGAGGGGCAAAATGTCGTGACATTATTCTTTTATTTGATCGTCGAAATCGTGTGTCAACAGGAACACATCTGTCAAATATTTTGTAGAAATTTCCCATAAACTTCTGTTTCCGGATCATCGGAAATGGGTGTTGGGACATTTTATACTATGGCTCACACATGGACACGTACATGTGCAAACATATTAATATTATGAGGGGTGAACTTACTATACAAGCTTGCTAGGAGTTGAGTTGCTCATGGATGGAACTAGGATATTCATCAGCCTTAGAAAAGTGTAAATATTTGTTCTGCGATGACAGTTCAAGACTAGGAGCTCAAAAGTTGGTGCTTGTTTGAATATCAAATGTGAACCTACTTTACGAAGAATTAGACATCATTGATTTCATCAATCGACATTAAGTTAGCTCATTTTTGAGGGAAATATATAGCTCTATATTGACAATACAAAATGCTTATTTGAGAAATAAACAAAACTAATATTCCTAACCAAATGATTCTAGTCAAATTCTACAAAGGGGAAATGGGAACAAAAAATGAAGGAAATCAACAATTAATTTATAAGCCTACTAGATAACCAACATTTCCTTATTCAGATCAGTAGTATGTCTTGAACCGAGGATTGGCCTTCTATGTCCTACAAAACGAAAAGCATGTATGCTAGTTACAACCAAGTGATCCAGCTCTGGTTCTTTCTGAAAGAATCAACTGAATTTCTCACCTTTTCACCATCTGCACCACTCAAGAACGCCGACCTCAACTGGAGGCGAGCAATGGATTCTTTCTCCTAACTTGCTGGCGTTGAAAATGATGGTGCTTTATTTGTGAGACCATAAGACTGGTCTTTTAGATCATATACTTAGTATCAGTTCTGAACAGGTCTTGGACTCATGTATCTTTGTATTTACTCTCTTTCAGCCTATTTCTACGCATCTGTACGACAAATCCTCCACATTACACAAATGTTGGCTGTAGTATTCTTTTTGTAGTTTCTTCCATCTCTGTGTTGGGTCTTTTTCCTCTCGTCAGAGAATTTGATCAAATCAGCTTTGTCAAATAAAATTGTCTAGCTGCTAGTGTTTTTTAGTTACATATATTCTAGGTTTTGTAATTTCTTTCATTTATTTCGTGGGTCTTATTACACTCGTCAGAGAATTTATCTAGATCAACTTGTCAAATAAAATTGTCAAGCTACTAGTTTTTTCAGTGACATATATTCTAGGTTTTACTCAAGCATCGCGTAATATTTCAACCATCTAAATGTCTTTTCTTTTCCTCTTCTGACACTGTTGTTGGGAAATTCACTATTGATTACAGCCATTTAAAATGTTGTTTTGGAGGGGGTGACTGGATGGATGCGTTGTGTAATCATGTTTAATTCATCCGTAATTGCATATGCTAGCACCGATGAAAGGGGAGGGTCAAGTTTTTGTTGTTGTTGCTCAAATAGCTGGAATAATTTATACCTCATTTGCAGATGAACTGTTAGGATTTGGTATAACATAATTTGCACTGTTAAAACCAAGAAGAATTATATTACTTTTTTTCTCTACTTTAGGGAGTTCTTTTGTGCAACCCCTCAGGATGTTCCTATTTTACGGGTTTGTTTTCTGATAACCCTCTTTCACACATCATATAATTCTATAGGGTTGGAATGATGTAAAGTTGGTATAGTGACATTTTTATAGATTCCAGGGGTCATCACTGAGCCTTTTCTTTATTTGGTAACTAGCTTTTGACCAATTTATCATTGATGTTATAGTAGTGAGACACACGTTGTTAGGTTTGAGTTCACACACCCCCCCGGGGGGGGGGGGGGCGCACACATGAGTCGTCTTTCTGCCAATTTATCGTTGATGGTAATTGTCGTAAGACACCTCGTTAGATTTGGATGTACTGATGTGACACAAGACAGCACTCTTATTTTCATCAGACTACACTATATTTTGCATCTACTAAATTTACACAAATGGTGCTTGTTTAGATATCAAATGCAAATCGTACTTGCCCAATCCGCTGAGATTATTCAATTAATTTGAATATGATCAGCCACTAATCTGTTTCCCACGATGATGGAAATACAATGTTTTTTTTGGTCCGCTGAAATACAAAGTTTTGTTTAAGCAAATCTAATGATCGTCTCAAAAAACAAAAACAAAATCTCACTCTAAACCACAGGACTGATCTTGGTCAAATCCCGAGAACAAAAAACCAGCAGACAAAAAATTGGCATGTAGACGAACATAAGTCACTAATGTTGGCATAATTTATTACTAGACACCTCTAGTTTCTAACCGAGTAACTACTCTAGGACATAGTATTCGTGTCTCTGTGCTGCATCACCAGATGACACACCTTTGAAATTCACCAGTATTCATGGATGAGTGATATTCTTCTGGTTTTCTATTGAAAAGAATCAGCACCAGTGCTTAGTGTGACTATGGTCTTGATACAACAGGCAACAGTCACATCTCCTGAAAACATCCAAGTTCTTAATTACCTATAAGAAGATTTTGTTTTTATACAGCGCGTAAGATTAATTCCGAGTAGGTTGACATCTGCTACATGTTGCCAAGTGTTTCTTGTCTAATCTGTCTGGCCGTGAAAACTAAGGGCAACCATGTAATCTTACGAGGCTTTGATACCACAAACTGTGGTCGCCATTTTTGTGCACTTCTTCAGGATAAACCAACACAGAAGTGAACTCTTCTTTCTTTGAATTATCTTCCAAACTGCTTTCTACTCGTCAGTACGGCAATACTTTGTTAGAACCAAATGTAACAACATATTGTAACGTTTTCCATTTCTATGTTACAGTTAGATAGTTTAATTATGTTAATTTGGTCAGGTGGTTAACTTTTATAGCACTGATGGTGATTCGAGTGTTTTTCAAGCGTGGAAAGTTTCTTGCTGTCCTACCAGCATTGGCTCTTTTCTTGTCTTTTGCAAACTTTGTTGTTGGGAAAGTCGATAGGTAATTGCAACCGTCTTCCTTAGAGGGACATATATTTTACACGTGTCTACTACGACAACCAGAGTGGAGCCCCTCAAATTAATGAGTTGTTGGCATATATGAGCACTGATTGAAAAAAGATAGTTCTTTGCTTCTATACTGCGATACTTTCAAGCTCATTCGTCAGATGATCTGCTTGAATTTGGTGTATAGTAAATGCACTGTCACTCCCAAGATGTATTCAAATTGGCATCTGCTTTTGGAAGTTACCATTTTCAGCCCCTTGAGGATCATCCTATATGATATTGGGTTGTTTGGTGAGACTTCTCTTTCACATATCTACTTTTAGAGGGTTGATTTCAAGTAGGCGTGAGGTCACATTTTTAACATTTGGAAATTTTCGTTACCCCCTTGAACCTTTGATGACTAGCTTTTGGCAATGCTACAAATGATGACTAGCTTTTTGTAAATTACATCACACCTTGCTATATCTGATGAGCGCAGATGTGAACAGATGTGCCTTCTATTTCATTTTCATATATTATTATTGGAATAATGTTTTGCTCACTAACTAGCCTGTACTTGTTTGTGACACAAAGATGTTAGACATGTAGGTGCCATGTTAATTGCATCTATCAAAATTTGTTTGATCCCGTTCTGTATCTCAAATATCTCCTTTTAGGTAATAGAAAAGTTGTTCCATTATAGATCCTCGGCTTAGCAAGTAAAAAACCTGATTTTGATGGCTGTTGTCTTAGTCATGCCGCTCATGGATGCTTTCCAGATCTGCCACTGCACATCCGCGGTGTTAATTTTTAAGTGGTATCATTTAGGTGAATCTGGGGGTACCCCCTAGAAACAGATTATTTTCTTTACCAGTATATAAAACCCATCTGTTTCCGAGTTCAGACCCATAGTGGTTTTTAGTTTTTCCTTACAGCTGTGCCTCTTCACAAGCGGGTAACATTTGTGACCTTTGTGCTAAATTCTGGATTGTATACTTTGGGATCACGGCAGTCAGGTGTGGGAGCTAAGATGTAGTTGGTATTTTACGGTTGTAAGGTTGGGGTAGGGAGGGGGACAAAGCCAGCTATCTGTGAGGGAATGTCATAAATAGCCAGATGGGAGCAGAACCGGTAGTTCCAAAACTTCCCATCCTGAGGAAACTTGTAACGACCATATTTTGTACTGTACATAACATTAATGGTATCAATTATCATTCATCTGTTGTATATGTAATGTACTAGGAAAATCACCAGAGCCAAACCAGGCCGTAGGGTTTGGTGGTAGTATTTTTCTCACTGATGCGTACTGTTCTCTCTTTCTATATCAGGTTCCTATGTGACACACGAGACGAACCACTTCATCTACTTCTACTTGGATCAGAAGGCCATCCTCCTGTTCAAGTCGGGCTGAATTAATGCTGCTTGCTGTGGATACTGTGTGATTGCTGTTTTCCTGACTGTAGCAAGCTTTAGGTCTTGTCCCTGCGTTATTTTTAGCCATTGCACATGGTAGTAGTACACTGGTGGCCAGTAACTGCAGTAACTAGGAGTGATCAATATCCACATGTGATCTTGTATGCTGCTACCAGTGATGTATATCTGAATGTAAACTTTCTTGACACATATATGTCTAGTCTAGTGCACCTTTCATTCCACTTGTGTTGGTTGCTAGATGTCGATGCTGTTTGATTGCCTGGGAATTTGATACGAGCATTATAATACGTTGATAAGGATGAAGCCCAAGTGGAGGTGGCTCCTATTCTTCTCTCCCCATTCCATTGACCAATTGAGGTGCTAAAGCAGTCCACAGGCCCAGGAGGCACACACTCACTGATCGCCACTTGTTAGGAAGTTTTACTATGGGCGTATAGTCGGATCCCAGCGGCTGGTAGGTTATGAAACACTGCTCATAGGTATAGATGGACTAACTCTAGTCCCTCCAACAGATTGATGGTTTTATATAACACGTTCGTGTAAAAATTAACTGTTGTCGTATTGAATGCCATAATTTGGCACTGGAGGAAGGACAAGACCCCGTCGTTGCCAGACTGGTGCATCATCATAGATGGTCGTCCCTTTCATGTTCTCCTTCAAGTGGACGCAGAGGCAGACAAGAGGTGGAGCATGGGGACTTTGATTCTCCATTGATGATGATAGGGACGTTATCCCATTTCTGTGGGTGGTGGGCTAACTTCTGCTCCCTCTTAATCTGGACATGGGGCGTCTCTGTCTGTCCACGACCATCATCCCAATCTAGGTAGAGAGACAGAATTTGCTTGCTTCTCCTTTCCTGCGTTAATTGGACACAGTACAAATCCATTATTATCGGAAAAGCAGCTCTTATCCATTCCGATCTACCACGCCTTTCCTTCTCTTTTCTATCTCGACTCCTGGTTGGTTTGAAGGTGAAATGTCTCACCTCCATCAATGGGATCTCGCAACGTATGGAGATAAAAGACGAAAGAAGGGCGATGATTCACATCCCCAACTCCAGCACGTAGACTTGACAAAATCCAATCGGCTTGCTCTGGATGAGGCACCGATACCTGCGGTTGGTTGGTTAGAAATATTTTTACTGAGGCCGGCGCCTCCAACTCCCCGTTACTGGTTTCCTGCATCTTGATTTCTAGCGCATGTGGCTAACGTGGCTAGCGTAGAATCCTGCAGCACGCAAAATGATACAGAAGTCCGGCAACAAACCAAACCAGAATCCTGCAGCACACAAAATGATACAGAAGTCCGGCAACAAACCACCCTAGTTGATACGACTTATGCCACGAGCCAACGAGATGGTCCAATCCACGGATTCAATCGTGAAACAACCGCCGGATTAAGGATTAGGGGTACATCACCAGTACCCATATCAATCAAATCCGGAGGGAGCTAAGACAGTAAAGTAATATCATAACATAGTTTGTTCTAACATTCATACGCAATGTACCTAAATGATCTTGGTCACAAGAGGGAGAGATCATAGACATATTGAGCCATGCTATCCTTATGCAACAAAATGTTCCTACCCCACAAGCGCGGAGGATAGGGGTTTCAGAATTCCGAAGGTAAAGTCTTAGATACCCCTTCAACAAGCTCAGATCAGAAAAACTTGCGAAAACTAAAAGAAATTGTATGGGCAGTCATCCACGTAGAGAATTGTAGTAGCGTTCAAAGCATCTAGGAGAACTAACCCATGTCCCCATCACCATTATTTTCCCAAAAATCGTTGAGGGAGTGGTAGACACCGTGGCAAAAAGTCACTGTATACGATTTGTGCTTACTAGGTTGTTTCCGAGAAAAATCACCTGCTAGGCGGAGATTGGCGTATAAAGTCATCATTTTAACATTCTTCTACATGTCAATAAGTGATTGGTGAACTAACAATATCATCATATATGAGTTATATGCTACCAAAAAGCATGCCTTTTTATATACAAGTACGGCATGTTTGGTTCGCTATTATATATGTGATATGACTTGAATCCTATTAAATTCGCCAATTCCATGTCTTACTTGGGTAAAAATGCCACAAGGATTCTAATCCTTTAGGAATTAGAGTCCCAACCAGATAGAATTTTTAAGTTCCGCACCCCTCCTAGGCATTGGGTGATATTATTTCGTCTAACTAATACGACTACGTCAGTCAGGAAAGTGCTTGCTTTCTTTCTCTTTGTACCGATTCTCATTAATTAAACACCAGAAACAAAAAACGACATCACTTGACTCATAAGTTTATTAACCCTATTAACATTGATTCATCCTACTAGCTTTAGTTCTTCACATCCACGACACAATAAAAAGTGCTTTCTTCCTCCTTGCACAAATTCTAACTGATGAACTTCCATCTAAATGACATGACATCAGTTGCTAGTTTCTACATTAATTTATTAGACAAAATTTATTTTTGTTAAGTACCAGACAATATCAAAATTGTTACAACGTTAATTCCTAATAAATCATCGTATTCTTTAGCTTCACAAAAAATGAAGAGAAGCATTATCCCCAACCTTCCAGTCGGAAACAATGTCAGTTGTCTCGAACATATAAAGCAAGTGACACCCAACAAGCAAGTAGCTAGAGTCAAATTTTTTGATGTTGATTCTAAAATATTCTATCTTGTATGAATATGAAAATATGATGTGATAAGCTTACAATTTCATCTATAAACTTGCAATAGAAATATGTATTTTCATATAATGCATGATTTACGAAATAACTAGAACCGACTCAGTTAAAGTCGTTACCAATCCTATTTCTCATCCCATCCAAACATAGGATGTGATCAACCAACATCCCATCCTTCATTTATATCTTTCTATCCCATCCTTCTATATATCCCATCATAATCCTTTCTCGCAAACCAAACATGCCGTTAGGTACGAGTCCTAGGTTTACTTGCTGGGTTGAGGGTTTTGATAGTATCCCTGATCAAGAAGGGTTCTGTATTGTAAACCATGTCGTTCCTTTCCACTAAACGTTCCATAAATATGCTGCGGCTAATGTGGATCAAACCATATGCAAGGAGTGATCCTTTCATGGAGATGATGCATTGAGACTCATCATCATACTAAGAGGATACATGGGATGAGGATGACACACTATAATAGTTCATAGATGATAGAGTTGTTGGATCTAGGGTTCTAGAGGGGGGCGTGAATAGAGCTTCAAAACTTGCACAAGAATAGTTAGACCTTCAAATTATATCAATTTAAACCAAATGCTAAAAGTGAATTTGAAGTCCTATCTAAACAAGCAAAGCAAGGATGACATAGATTGAAACAAACACTTGGGCAAGGTGTTTAGAGTGGTTCCAATCTCCAAACTAGGAGACAGTCAGTCAATTACCTAGAGAGGTCAACCTCTAGGACTTTGCAACCCATGTATACTTTGAATCCATCATAAGACATAAAAGAAGACCACCTTACATCTAAGGGCTTACCTATCCAAGAGCTAGTCTTCTACCTCACAATAAGTCTTATCCACTTTTACAAGCAACTCGATTCCTTCTCCTAGGACATCTCCTCCTTGCAATAAGTCTTCAACCTTGAGGATTTACCTACCAAGCTCCTTGGATCTTCCACCTTGTCCTTCTCCTTCACTTGGAGAAGACATTCACACCTTCTTCAGCCTTGAAGAACTACAACTCCTCCTTCACTCGAAGAAGATCACTTCAGCCTTTGCTCTTCGAAAAAGAGGACTGAGATGTGGAAAGATGGAGAGCTTTATAAGATAACAATGAGGTATCTCTCTTACAACATGCCTAACTCACTCATAATCACAAAATGCCTTGTAAATGAGAGAGAGAGAAAGAGGCTCAACAGGGTTTATCACACTCAACTATAGTAAGGACCAAGGATAACATAAATGAGCAACCTTGGAATGAACTCTAAGAGGTCCTATTTATAGCTGGGCGTGTTTCTTTGAGTGTGGGATCACTTAAGAACGAAAAATAGTCATTTTACAACTTGCAATATATTTATTTTTGTTTCTAACAACTCTCCAAAGGTTGGAATCACTTTTTCTGCATTTTCTGTACAGTGCATTCGGTCGAGTTTCAGTAAAGGTGACTCGAACGATCCACTATCTGACAAATCTAATTGTCAAACTATCAGTCAAGTTTGTTAGGGGTAACTCGACCAATTAGCTAAAATCAACTTTGATTAGAAAGTTGGTCAGTCGAGTTCTGTGAGTGTACAACTCGATCGATCCAATGATTTTTAAAAATCCATCACTAATCGGTCGAGATTCAAACTCGACCCGATTAAGTTGCTGTGATTTTTTTTAAATGACTTATAAGTGCTCAAACGATGGAATTAAGTGTCCCTGATTTTTTTCTCATCTTAGTTACAAGTCATATCATCAATATAAATGATTACACAATATTATAAGGTGATCCGAAGTGTTTTCCCAAATTACACATTTGCATTGCTTTTGAACTTGAACAAGCTAGGGCTTGGTGAATTTGATCCTTTTCATGTACCTAATGTATGAAATCAATCTTAAACAAACATATTAGATATGTATGAATGGAATGGTTAAGTCATTATCAAAATATGGACAATGTATAACTCTCAAGTCAACATTCTCCCTCTTTTTGACAATGACAAACCATTCCTCAACATATTGAAAAGGATATGTAAAGTTATACCTTAGCCTTGTGGATTGCAGGGGGATTCATAATTTGAACAATGTGAATTGCTCCCCCTCTATCTATGCTTACTCTTACCTATGTAGTTAGTCTTTCTACACAAAACTGTATAACATGTATACTACATGGTCTTTTAGCAAGTCACATGATAAAACATATACTTAGACAAGAAAAGGATCACATAGATAGAAAAAACAATATGGTTGAGCTTTAAAACATCAAACTTCTCTCCCTTTTTTGACATTATCAAAAAGTAAGGGGGGGTAGAAGAGCATAAAAATAGGTCTTTTCCAAGCACAACCATAAACACTCAACCTCAAGATAAATCATGCAACCACACAACACACATCAAATAGAGATGTGTCATAATCAAAATATGGGTAACATACCACCAAAAATGACATATAGTTAATCAGAGAGTAAGGATATATATGATTAAGATTACAACACATAAGTATGTTCTCAAAGCAACTACAAGCCAAAACGATGAAAACAACATGGTGATATAAATAGTACATCTTAGATAATGTGCCCAGATAACTTTTAGTACAAAATAGTCTAGAAAGATATATATGATCAACATTGAAAGACTAAAAACTAAAACATCTAAACATATATGGAAACTATGTCCACATCATCATCATCATCATCAGCTTCAGGCTCATAGTCCTGATCTCCATCTGAAGGTGCAACAACTTCACCTTCACCACCAGAGCCACCAGTAAAACCATCATCGTCAGAACCATCCTTGTGGCCATCATCCTCAGATGCTTCCTCATCATCAACAACAACTTCCTCATCAACCTAGTCGGGCATCTCCTCATCGGCAAAAGGACCTAAATTGCGACGGGCCACATGACATTCTGCTCGTCCCAAGTCATGCCAAGATCATGGAGTTCCTTGGCCTGAGGGAAAGTGGGAGCAGAAGTGACAAGACCTGCAAGCAGGGTAGCTATGGGGCCAGCAGGTAGAGGTAGCACTCCAGGGGTAGGTGCAGGGGTAGGTCCACTAGCAGCAAAGGGTGTAGTAGTAAAAGCAGTAGGTGGAGGGGACAAGTAAAAGTGATTATATGCATAGGAAGCATAATCACTACCTGGGTAGGGCTGGTAGGAAGGGTAAGGATGGGCACATGATAGGTTCATGATTGACACGATCTAGAAAAGATCCTGATCCAGGTGCTCCTAAACTTGTAGGTTGTACGTATGTTGATGCACCATGTAACCCATGAGGACTTCATTGGATACATGAAAAGAGGCGTAGGCAGGTTGGAAGGGTGGTGGAGATGGAGGTGTCTGGGTGGAGATAGAGGCTCCAGGTGTGGTGGAATAAGATGTAGGCATAAAGTTTTTCTTGTTAGTGGTCTCACTGATACATACTCCTTTTCTAGAAGGTTTGTAATGAAAATCATGAAAAAGAGACTTCTCAGTCGCAAAGGTGAAGAGACCACAGTTCAAGACTGGGTAGGGAGGGTGGGTTCCTTGGGTATACTTCCCAGAGTCAAAATAGGTCATGTGGTGGAGAATGTATCTGGACCACTTGACTCCTATGTTCTTCAAAAGACAAAACATAATTACTATGATATTCTCTACAATTTCAGTTTGATTCTTCTTGGGGTGAATATTGTAGTTGACTACCAGAGCAAGTATGTGGTTTTTGAGACCCAAGGAAGAGGATGCTGTGGTGGATTTTTTCCTATACGCTGCCTGAGGATTCTTCAAGAACTTATGAATATCAGTGAGAGTAATATCATATTGCTTGTAGAAGGCCTCAGGGTCAAGAAGGTGCAAAATACTTAGGATAGTCTTTCCTCCACGTGTTAGTTACCTCAATACCATTGAAAAACATATTTAGGGTATCTTCTGAGATTGTGAATTTCTTACCGACAATCATAGAGGTGATAATCACTTGAGTGTGTCATAATTCACGACGGATTTGTATAAAATTCATGATCTACCTTAGTGCTTGTAATGGAATTGTGAAAGCACCGACGTTCGACATTCAAGGCTGCAAGGTGATGGTCATAAAGCAACTTGGCAACCTCATCTATCACCTCTTGTTTACACAGACGAGGCTCAAACAAGACATATAAAGGAAAGGGGTTCCTAGGAAGGAACTCCTTGTACCTATTTAGAGCTTCGTTTGAAACAAAAAATGTATCATCAAAGGGAATGAGGTGAGAGTTGGAGGAAGATGATGATGCTCTAGAAGGTGCGGCCCTCTTTCTTCTATTGGAGGCCATGGAGGCAAAATGGAGAAGATTGAGACACCAAACATGAGAGAAACACCACCACAGGTCATGTAACTACCTAGGGCATATGGGAAAGGGTGCTAGGTAGGTCAAATGAAGGTTGGCTAGGGCTAGGAGAGGGAAGGTCAGGGCTACAATTGAGAGATTGAGAGAGCTGGAGTGAGGATCAATCAAATTTTCTCTAGTTGAGAGGGAGAAAAGTTAGCCAAAACCTACTTAAGATTTGGTCTAGCATGGCCATTGATCAAGTTCTGTGAGAAAGAAACTCGGACAAATAGCTTTTTACAAAAGCTCTCAGCCACCAATCGATTGAGTTGGCAACTCGACCGACACAAGTTCTGTCCCAAACTTGAAAATTCTAGTGTATAGACATTTGAGTGCTACTTAAATATATTTTTTTGGTCCATTTTGCATTTTAGACATATTTACGCACATATCACTCATCATTGGGTACTATTTAGCGATAAAACCATCGTTTATGAAAAATACCCAAAACAAGTAAAAAAACAAGGCATAAGAGCATGAAAATTTTAACACTTTAGCAAACAAAGGTGATCAAGACATGAGAAAAGCATATAATATAGATAGCAAAAAAACTAGATGGTAGATCAGATTCATCCAAAGTAGTTATGAGCAGTTTAAATCTAATAAAACTAAATTGATCTCTAGCTAGAGGTTTAGTAAAAATGTCCACCAACTAATTTTCAGTGTCCACATGGGTGATATAGATATCCTTTTTGGCAATACGATCGCAAAGAAAATGATGACAAACCTCTATATGCTTGGTTCTACTATCTCATATAGGATTGTAAGATAAGTTAATTGCACTAGCATTGTCATGAAATATAGGAGAAACATCAAAATAAATATTAGAGTCTTGGAGCATTTGCTTCATCCATAGAACATGGGACAACAACTCCTAGATGCAATATATTCAACATCAATAGTTCATAGAGCCACTATGCTCTGTTTCTTAGAAAATCAAGACACCAAGAATGGTCCTAGGAGGAAGCAAGTGCCACTTGTGCACTTTCTATCAATCAAACATCCTGCGTAATCAACATCACTATAAGTAGTAAGAGTAAAGTCCCCTGACTTAGGATACCATAGTCTAAAATTTTGAGTTTTGTCTAAGTATCTCAAAATCCTCTTAACAACTATAAGATGTGACTTCTTAGGACTTGATTTTAAGTGAGAACACAAACAAATACTAAATATTATGTCAGGTCTACAGGCTGTTAAATAAAATAAACTTCCAATCATACCTCTATAGAGCTTCTCATCCACTTTCTCACCTTCTTCATCTCTATCAAGTTTGGCAGTTTTTGACATGGGGGTGTCATCGACTTGGTATTCTCCACCCCAAAGTGCTTAAGTAGCTCACTTGTGTACATACCTTGGTTGATGAAGTTCCCATCTTTAGTTTGCTTGATTTGAAAACTGAGGAAGAAAGTAAGCTCACCCATCATGCTCATCTCGAACTCACTTTGCATAAGATCACTAAACTCCTTACAAAGATCAATATTAGTTCCGCCAAAAATGATACCATCAACATATATTTGAATGATAAGAAAATTGTTAGAAGCGTGTTTGAGAAACGAGGTAGAATATACTTTGCCCATGATATAGCCATGATCTAACAAAAAATTCTTTTCTCATACCAAGCTCGAGGTGCTTGTTTGAGACCATAGAGAGCTTTTTGCAATAGATAAAAACAGTTAGGCAAAGTATCACGTTCAAAGCCCAGAGGTTGTGCAACATACACTTCCTCCTCAATTGTACCATTCAAAAATGCACTTTTAACATTCATTTGACATAGAAGGAAATTCTTGTAACCAGCAAAAATAAGAAAAATTCTAATGGACTCAGGTCTAGATATAGGTGCATATGTTCCGTCAAAATCTATACATTCCTGTTGATTGTAGCCTTGAGCCACTAATCTTTCTTTGTTTCTTACCACCTTACTGCTTTTGTCTAGCTTGTTACAATATACCCACTTCGTGCCAATGATCTTCACATGGTCTTGGCACTAGAGTCCACACTTTGTTCTTCTCGAATTGCTCCAGTTCTTCCTGCATGGCTAGGATCCACTCATCATCCACAAGAGCTTCTTTGACATTCTTTGGCTCGAGTTGTGAGATGAAGGTGATGTTGGATTGTTCTTTGTTGTAGGCAGTTCACGTCTTCAGTCTTTCAAAGGGGTCACCTCTGATTAGATCTTTAGGACAATTCTTTGCAAAGTGGGGGGGGTTGGATCCTTCTTTTCTTTATCTATCTCTTCTTCTTGAGAGACCACCTCTTTTCCTTTTTGGATGATGTTGAGTTCTTTCAAGATTGGAATTACTTCATCTGCAACATCATCATTAGCAATATCCTTAGAAAAAGAGGGGTTAGACTCAATAAATTTAACATTTATAGATTTTCTACTTTAGATAGATCAACATTATAAACTCTATAAGCTTTGGTAATAGTGCTATAGCCAAGAAATAAAGCCTTGTATGATTTCAGATCAAACTTTTCAAGAGAATATTTCGTATTCAAAACAACATAAGGACACCCGAAAATGTGAAAATACTCGATAGAAGGCTTCCTACCATGCCATAGCTCGTAGGGGATTTTCTTCAAAGAGGGATGTGTGAAAACCCAGTTTACACAAAACATGAGGTACTAACGACTTTGGCCCAAAACTTCTTTGCAGCGTCATACTCTAAAAGAATGGTCCTAGCCATTTCCTGTAGTGACATGTTCTTCCTCTCTACAACCCCATTTTGTTGAGGTGTTCGAGGTGAAGAAAACTTATGTGCATATCCAGACTCTTCATAAAAATGTTCAAAAGGATCATTTTCAAATTCTCCCTTATGATCACTACGGATGGAAATAATGCGGCAAGAAGCTTCATTTTCAACTCATTTACAAAAGCTAGAGAAAATATCAAGAGTATCACTCTTAGAAATGATAAAGAAGGTCCAAGTATATAGAGAGAAATCATCGACAATAACAAGACAATACTTGGAACTTTGAAGCGATTGAGTTCTCATAGGTCCAAATAGATCAATATGGAGAAGTTCAAGAGCTCTCTTGGTACTAAGGACTCCTTTGGATTTGAAGGAGAACTTGGTTTATTTTCCTTGGGTACAAGGTTGTCATTCCTCATCCTTTTCAAAATCTAATTTGGGAAGTCCCTTGACCAAGTTCTTTTTTCTCAACTTCTTCAATTGATGCATATTTACATGACCTATCCGACGATGCCAAAGAGAGATATCATTCAAATTGAATACAAGGCATCTACCAACATAGGCTTAATAGAGTCAAGCACAATTACATAAAGATTACCATTCCTAGTTCCCTTATATATGACATTGTAAGTGAGGGAATCTAGGATCAAGCATTCAAAAGAAGTAAATAGCACAAGGTAACCATTATCACATAATTAACTAACACTTATTAATTTGTGATGTAGGCCATCCACAAAGAGAACATTCTTGATACACAAGGTGTAAGGACCCTGACCTTCATTTTGGGCTTACCCTGTTTGTTTTGCCTAAACCTTGTGCTTGGTTGCTTGCTAATCATCTTTAGTGATGATTAGGGTTTGCTTGTGCTTAGTTGAGAGCTGGAGGTGCTACTTGCAAAATAACCTAAGATTGGGTTGGAGAGCAAGTTTGTCACCTTGAGAGATGTCTTTCTCTCTTTGCTTCCTCTAGGGTTGAGAGGAAGGTTTGGGCTCATGCCTTGAGTTGTCTTGGGCTTGGTTGAGTTCTTTTGGGCCTTGTTTTCCCTTGTTTGGGCCTTGCCTTGCTTGGTTGAGCCCTGTATCGGGCAAGGATGCTTTGTATCAGCCATGGGTATCGCCCATGGGGTGTGTGTCGGCCATGGAAGAGTGGTGTGATGGCCTTTGACCTTTGTTGACCTCCTTACCTTGGTTGTGTCACCCTAGCTTGGACATGTGGTCGAACCTTGGTTGAGTAGTGGCATGGCATGTACATGAGTTTTGCAAGGTGGTAAAACGTGTGGACAAGTGTCCCTTGGTAAGGTGACACCTTGCCTTGGTTTAACCTTGACCCCCATCTATATATGCCTTGCCTTTCTCTTCCTTAGGAACCCTTTTAGCTCTTTGTTGCTCCTCTCTTCCTTGTGTGAACGATACACCTCTCCCTTGCAACCTTTGGTGGCTGATACCCTTGGAGGAGCTAAGGTTGGTGGCCGATCCCCTTGAAGAAGTTCTTCTTCTTCTTCCTCTAGCTTGGTGGCCGAACCCTAGGTGGGTCTTGTTCCTTAGTAAACATCTTCCCTCTCTCCTTAGCATCTTCTTCTCCATCTTGCCTACTCTTCGGCCATGGTGGTTATGCTTCTTGTTCCTTTTCTTGAGGTGGCTGAAGTGGTGAGCTTGGAGCTAGGAGCTTGAAGCTTGGAGCTTTAGAGCTTGAGGAGTTTGCTTAAGGCGGGTTACATAACTTCTAACCCTAGCTATACTACCTTCTCTATGTTGCATGTTTCATATATGATGATGATCGACCATTGCATGTTATGTTTCTTGCTCTAGTATATGTTGTTGATCTTATGGATATAATGAGCATAATGTTGTTGTTGATGGTTTATATGCCTTTACACCTAGTTTGCCGAACCATGGTTTAGGGTTTCCTTATTGAGAAACACTCTTTTCTCTCCTTGGTCTAGAGAAGTGAGTTTGAGCTCTAGTAATGTGGGCAATACCCCTCTCTCGATTAGGTTGAGAGGTGAGCTTGTATTCTAGTTGCTTGAGCAACACCCTCCTCTCACCATGGATTTGAGAGGTGAGCTTTTGGATGGATGATGACCTATGTTGAGGTGGATCCTAGTGGTTGCCTGATTTGTGATAGAGGTTGTGCAAAACCCCTCTCTCTTGGTTATTGAGAGGTGAGCCGACCTTCTTGATCAATTAGGGTTTGGTGCCCTTGTGCTTGAGGTTGAAGATGATCTTATGGGGTTGTGCCTTGCACGATATGACCTTGGAGTTGTGCTGCCCGATAGCCCTGTTTGGAGTTGTACCCTTGGGCGACACACCTTGTTGAGATAGTTGACTTGGTGCCCGTTATGCTTTGGCTGATATGGATCCTAGTAGGCTATCCTTGTGTTGGGCGATAGGGTTTAGTTGTGGTGATACATGATATGTCCTTGAGGTGTAATCCTTGATAGATATGCTTGCTTGGGCGTTTGGATGATCCTTGTATACCTGGCCGATATGCCTAGTTGAAGCTTAGTTGGTGCCCGTTATGGTCCCTTGGTCGATACCCTTGGTGGAGTTGATGGATGGGCGATACACCTATGATGAATGTCTGATACACCTTGTATAGGTGGTTGTCCGATACATCCATGTAGAGAGGACTCCCGATACACTCCCTTTTATTAAGGTGGTCTTGGTTGATAGGCTTTGATAGCTTGGTGCCCGGCACAGCCTTGGCTGTTATCCTTATTTAGACGAGCTTGGGCAATATGGTATGGTGCCCAGGATGGCTTTGGCCGATACCACCATGTCTTAGTTGAGCTTTGACTTATATGAAGTGTTGGACGATATGGCTTCATGTCCGACACGGTAACCCTAGAATGCTGGCCATTATGATGCTTCATGGCCATACAAGACACCACTCTTGGGCATCATGGGTACCCTGGACGATAGGGTTAACCCTCGAATGATGCTGAGATGGTTGCATAATAGGGGCGCCTTGGGCGATACCCCTTTGGTCGATATGGCTCATGTTGAAGGTTAGCCCGAAAGTGAAACCTAACCTTAACCCTAGCTTGGTGCACGCTAGACCCTTGGCCGATAGCCATGGTAGTGCTGCATGTTATACCTTGGTGATGGCTGCCCGACACCATGAGTGCTAATAGAACCTTGATGCATGTTATAGGATGTGGAGTGTTTGGCTGATATGGTGGTGAGTTGCTTTAGGGTTTGGAACCCTAGTCGATACACCCTTTGGTGAGGGTTGGCGTTGCTCGCTATACTTTATAGTGAGGGTTGTAGGAGTTTTGGTGAGGGCTCTGATAACTCAGAATGTATATAGTTGATAATCCCATATTAATAATGATAACACAAGGGATATGATGTAATCACCTTGAATCCTGCAACTATGATGATGAGATAAGATGATAGGTGGTGAAACAGGTATGTTTGGGAAGATATGATGTTGCTACACATGATGGTGTGACACATGCATATGATCACAAGTATAAGGCATAATATATGCCCATGATTAATAATAATACTATGAATGATAAAGCTTATGTGTGATATACTCATGGATGCTTCTTTATACTTGATAGCGTGATCATTCTGTTAATCCATGATGGCTTCAGTAATCTATGCGAATGTGTATACTAACCATGCAGGTATTTCATGTGGATCCATAGCCTGGTAAGAGATATGAGATATATGTGCTTCGACTAGCACAATGTGATGATAATCCTTGTTAATAAAATAACAAGTTGATAGGTCTCTGAGGACCTGATATAAGGCTGAGTGCCTAGTTGAGGTGTTATCCTCTGATAATGAGATACCCAGGATGCTAATGCATGATTATGATGCCTTGAGAGGCAGTGGTTGATATCATGAGGGATTGAGGTCCCAGGACAATATGTTGATGACAATAATGATGTAATGCTATAAGGCTATGTTATACTTTGTTTTGCCTCAACAATTGGCTTAAAATATACTAATCAATTATAGATGAACCTATCATGTAGTTTGCCCTGGCCATAGATCCATTACTGCCAGTATTTGGTGATGGTGAAACAGGTTTATCATGCGGGATTACCTGGAGCGCATATTGTTGAATATGCGAGGTTTCCTCTAGCCTAAAATAGGAGGGTTGAGTGCAACTGTGGTTGCAGACTCAGGATATATGTAGCATGGTGAACATACCCATGGCTCAGGATATGTGATGATGAGCATGATGCGTTCATGGCTCAAATGTATGTACTAGCACCTATGATGAGGTGAGCTAGAGATATGGGTAGCTTGCGGAGCTGACCCAGAGGCTGAGGGCCTATAAGCATAAGACTGCGGTCTTGCTTGATGATTCATGTACTGACCACGAGAAGGTGAGGTCATGGAGTTCAGATCTCCTTAGACCTTGTATGACACTAGATTGGGCTTCGCAGCCAATGGTTGGACTTGAGCAGGGAAGGCTCACTTCCTCAGGGCATAATAAAACATAATCCATCCGAATAAGTACATCTTGCTTAGAGAAAAACACGAAACATTGATTGAGGCCTTGCTTATATAGCTGATCTAGTTACACCTTGCAGATATGTGTACGATCCTTATATCTTGTGATAAGTTCTTATAAAGCTTATCTTGTCAATCATGTTCCATAAAGAAATACTTAGTTATATGCCTCATGGATATCTTGGTGAGCTTGATGGTAATAATAGCTTTGCTCAGTATGCTTCTCTTGTTATACACTTTATCAGTCATTTGCTGTTATCTTCTTTAACCTTTGATGTTTTATAGTTGCGGCGGGGAGTTATGTTTCTCACTGGGACTGTGTGTCTCACCCCGCTGGTTTACACCCTTTTTAGATGATCGCTCTAGACGCGGTGGTGGTCGAGAGGTTGCGGTCAAGCAGTAAGAAGAGCAGTAGAAGGCAAGAGATGGACATGTTGTTGTTTTGGTGGTTTTGTAGTAGAGTATTAGAAGTCATCCCTGTACTCTCAGGTCCTTGGAAGTGTTTCGACGACGTTTCACGATGTTTCACTGCTGTAATTTTTGTATACCCTGCTGCTGGCCGTACGTGGCCGTTCTGTATGTATAAACAGGTGATGAACTAATATGCACTGTTGCGACAGTGGGTGACTTTAAGTGGTGAACATATCAGGCATGTGATCTTGAATATATCTATATATGACATGATCTTCTTGCAGGGCCTGGTTGCAAATGTTCTGTATGTATGCTTTCCGCAATTGGTTTTAATTAACCCGTGTTTTCGGTAATATATGGTTCCGCACATTTTTGTGTGTCATCTTGTTGTCTGTGTGATGGCGGGGGTGTCACACAAGGATTCACCTACATCACCCTCAGCTTTTACCTTCCCTTTCTTGTTCTCCCAAAAAGTAACCGATCCTCCTTTCTTTTTTGTGAATTTGTTGAAATGGCTTATATCACCTATCATGTGCTTTGTGCAACCACTATTAACAATCAATTTTCCTTTTTCTTACAATAAAAGAGAATGTTGGTTCCCAACTCAAACTTTGGGATCCAGAGTTATCTTAGGGACTCATTTCATCTTTGATTTGGTCCCCTTAAGCTTGTATGGACAATAAGTAGAATAATGATCATCACTCTTGCAATGAGAATGAATCATAGGATTCTTTGAGCCAGAAGACCCTCCAATGAAAAGAGGAGTTTTCTTACTCTTTTTCTTACCTTTGGCCTTACTCTTTCCCTTAGGATCTCCCCTACAAATCCCAAACCACTAGTATCACTTTGTTTGGTAGAGTGATCAAGGATTTCATTTAGGGAGTTCTTCCCTTTGAGGAATTTCTGTAGAGAAACTCTAACTCTATGATTTTCATCAGTAAGAGAGATAATAGTGGAAGACAAACTAGCAATATCATCTCTAGCATGAACAAGGTCGACCTCTTAACAGAGGGATTTACTCAAATAAGAATCCTTTTCAAGAGTAATAGAAGGAACATCATTACTAGGCAAAATAGGTCTAGAAGATAAATCATTTACTTGAGAAATAAGCCTAGCATTTTCATATTTAAGTAATTGAATTTCTTTGAGATAAACATCTCTCTCATCTCTACGAGCATTACTAACAAACTTAAGTTCAACATTTTTAGTTTTAAGTAACTCAAACTCATTAAGACACTTTTGGTTATCTTCCTTAAGAGATGAAATATTCTTAAGATAGACACCATTCTCTACTTCAACTCCATTATATTGGAGCTCAAGATCAAGAAATTGGCCTTAAAAGGAATCAATTCTCTCAAGATGAATTTTCTCATTTTGCTCAAGAATATCAAGTTTAGCATACAAGTCATCAATGATTTTACCCAACCTCTTCTTATTAGATTTACAATCAAAATAAGAAGAACAAGTAGTAATAAGCATGTCAATAAGAGTTTCTTTAGCAAACTCATGCAAACATACCTCACTCACCTCACCAATATCTTCACTTGTAGAGGACATGAGTGCAAGGTGGAATTATCCATCTTCATCAGAGCTTGAACCACTAGAGGATGATCCTTCCCAAGCTGCTTGAGCTGCATCTTTGTGCCTCCTCTCCTTCTTATCATTCCTCTTGTATTTGCTATCTTTCTTGTACTCTTCCTCCTTCTTGGAACTGCTCTTGTGGTGTGGCTTTCTATTCTTTTGACATTTACTCTTGTAGTGTCCTTTTTGACCACACTTGTAGCACCTTAGAGTAGATCAAGAAGATTGCTTCCCTTTGAAGTGCTTTCTCTTGGTGAAGTTGGCTTCATGCTCACTAGGGCCATCATCTTCACTAGAGGAGGAGGAAGAGGTCCGACAAGCAAGTTGTTGTTGAAGAATGAGAGCCTCCACTTGAGCTTTGAAGGCACTATCTTTGATATTCCTTGATTCTTTTTCTTCTTGCTTGTCAAGTCTTGGCTCATGAGCTTGTAGATTGCCAATAAGCTTCTTGGTTGGAAGATCACCAAGACTTCTTACTTCTTCAATGGAGGTCACCTTTGACTCCCATCTCTTTGGAAGAGACCTTAGGATCTTTGAGTTGATTGCTGCTCTATCCAAAGTATGTCCCAAAGCAGCTAGGGCAATGATGACGTTGTTGAGTCTTGAGTACATCTCAACAACTACTTCTTTCTTCCCCATCTTGAAGTTCTCTAGGTGTCTATTCAACATGTAGATATTTGCCTCATTCACTTCTTTTTTGTACCTTTATAAGTGATGCACAACTTGTCCCATATCTCATAGGTTGTGTCCCATAAGGAGATGCGGTTGAACTCAGAAGGAGTGAGGGTTGCATAGAGGATGCTAATTACTTTCACATTGAGCTATGCATTCTTTAGAGCTACTTCATCCCAAGTTGATACAACTCCGATTGGCTCTTTGTAGGGTGCAATCATCACTTTCCACATATCAAAGTTCATCCCTTAAATGTAAAATTACATCCGCCACTTCCAATAGAGGAAGTTGGTACCATTGAAGATTGGGGGGCGTATGGAGAAGCCTCCCTCTAGGTTGAGGTAATTAAGTAGGTTCTCACCCATATTCTCATCTTATAAGATATTTGTTGGAGAAGATCCTTGCTCTAATACCACTTATTAGATCTAGGGCTCTAGAGGGGGGGGAATAGAGCTTCAAAACTTACACAAGAATACTTAGACCTTCAAATTCTATCAATTTAAACCAAATGCTAAATGTGAATTTGAATTCCTATCTAAACAAGCATAGCAAGGATGACATAGATTGAAACAAACACTTGGACAAGGTATTTAGAGTGGTTCCAATCTCCAAACTAGGAGACCGTCAGTCCACTACCTCGAGAGGTCAACCTCTAGGGCTTTGCAACCCATGTATACTTATATTCCATTATAAAACATACAAGAAGACCACCTTACATCAAAGGTCTAACCTATCTAAGAGCTAGTCTTCTACCTCACAATAGGTCTTACCCACTCTTGTAAGCAACTCGATTCCTTCGCCTAGGACATCTCCTCCTTGCAACAAGTCTTCAGCCTTAAGAATTTACCCACCAAGCTCCTTAGATCTTCTGTCTTATACTTCTCCTTCACTTGGAGAAGATCTTCACACCTTCTTTAGCCTTGAAGAAGAAAAACAAATCCTCCTTCACTCAGAGTAGATCACTTCAGTCTTTGCTCTTTGAGAAAGGGGATTGGGATGTGGAAAGATGGAGAGCTTTACAAAGCATCACTGGGATACCTCTCTTATAACATGCCTAAATCACGAAATGCTTTGTAAATGAGAGAGAGAAAGGGGCTCAAAGGGGTTTAGCACACTCAACTATAGCAAGGACCAAGGATGGCATGAATGAGCAACCTTGGAATGAACTCCAAGAGGTCCTATTTATAGCTGGGGGTGTTCCTTTGAGTGTGGGATCACTTAAGAATGAAAAATAGCTATTTTACAACTTGCAATGGATCTATTTTTGTTTCTAAAAACTCTCCAACGGTTGAAATCACTTTTTTCACATTTTTCATTCAGTACATTCAATCAGGTTTCAATAAAGGTAACTCGACCGATCCACTATCCGACAAAGCCAATTTTCAAACTATCGGTCAAGTTTGTCTTGGGTTAACTCAACCGATCAACTAAAATCAACTTTGGTCAGAAAGTTGGTCGGTTGAGGTCTGTGAGTGTACAACTCGGTCGGTCGAGGTCTGTGAGTGTATAACTCGGTCGGTCGAGGTCTGTGAGTGTACAACTCGACCGATCCAATCATTTCCAAAAATCCATCACTAGTCGGTCGAGATTCAAACTCGACCAATTAAGTTGCTGTGAATTTTTTTTCAAAATGATTTTTAAGTGATATCAAATGATGGAATTAAGTGTCCCTAATTTTTTTTCTCATCTTAGTTACAAGTCATATCATAAATACAAATGATTACAAAAATATTCTAAGGTGATTTGGAGTATTTTCTACTAGCTTCTCTATTTTGGTGAATGGTACTCCTGCAAGTATGTTTAGAGGAGGTAATGAACTATGCCAGGGGGACCCACTCTCTCCTTTGATCTTTGTGATTGTCATAAAGTACTTTACCCATAAGATGTAAGAGATAGAAAGAAGGAAGGTGATTAAACTATATTTCATGCATGGAACTGAAATGATGACACACTTGATCTTTGCAGATGACGTTCTTGTTTTTTTGGAAGCCAAAGAAAACACTTCGGGAAACTTGTAGGAGATGAAAAGGATGTTTGGGGAATAGATGGGGCTGTGTATTAATGCACACAACACTCATCTCTTCCTTTCTAGGAATTTCTACCTAATGGAAGACTGACTAAAGAGGTGATGGGAGTGGAGCTGGGGGTGTTTCCTACAAAATACTTGGGGTTTCCTTTGGCGGGAGGAAATTTACAAGTCAAAGAGTTTGCTAATTGCATGGAAAGATTGGAGGAAATAATCAACAAATGGCCAACACAAAGAACGTCCATGGCTGGAAGAGCTACTCTTTTGAAGTCTGTGGTTGAGGGACTCCTCATCTTTTGGGTGCAACAAGGAGAGATTCGTTGTCCAGTTTTATATAGAATGAAAATGAAGATGACAAACTTCTTTTGGAATAGTACATACCACCCGATGAGATGTATGCATGGCACTCTTGAAAGATGAAGGCGGGCTGGACTTAAAAGCACCAAGAGATATAGCAAAGTGGGGAACAATGATAATAAATATTATATATTAGGAGGGCATGTCTACTTGGTGAAAGTGGATGAGAGAAAGATATTTGAGGGGATTGGAATTCTTACCAAGAACAAGAGAAGGATACTCACGCACAATCAATGTAATGACAGAGATGTGGCATCATGTTAGACATTTGTTTGACCCCTATGAGGCAGGAGAATGGAAACTCAAAGATACAAAGATCAACTTATGGGAAGTAACACGATCTAGAGTGGAAAAAGACAAACACATGGAGCAGATATGGGCTGGAATTCACGTTCTAAAGTGGAGCATGTGCATATATAAACTTTTGCACAACGCCTTAGCTACACTAGATAAAATACATGGGTGCAACCAAGATGTTACTGCTGTCTTCTTACTATGCAAGGAGGAGGAGGAATCCCATACACACCTAGTTGGCAGCTACAAATTCACAAGGGAGGTTTGAAAGATTACATGTGAAAAATTCATATTGAACCTGTAGCTGAAAGAAGAGCCACAAAGATTGTTGTCCAGTTGTGGGAAAAGTGACAAAAAGAAGATCTTGTTTGCTTCTCTATGCTACCACATCTGGGAGGAAAGGAATGTATGTAGACACAGAGGTTCAACCACAAATCCAACCACAATTGCTGTAAAAATATGTAAATGTGTCAAAAACAAGTTGCACATTAGTTATTAGTGTGATGTCTCCACTCTTTTTGATGTATGGCGTTGGGCTATATATAACTCTTGACCCCCTATATTTTAGAGGGAAATTAGAATATATATATTTACCTGATTCTGGTACACCACAAGATGGTATTTAATCATACATACAAGACAATATAAACAAGTGCAAGGAGATGAAAAATCTAGTGATACACACACAAATGCACATTATATATATATATGCATACATACACACACAAAACACGCACACACTCACACACACATCACATATGCGTACACCTATGCACACATACATGAGTGCGCACACACACTGAAATTGAAGTCTTTACATGATCAGTAGGGCTTGTTAGCTGCTCCCTACCCAAGTAAAAAGGACTAGCCACACATTTAATGTACATCACAAATTTAATGCACACGACATCCATAAGGAAAGAATACAAAAAAGAAAGAGAGAATAAAAATAAAAATAAGGAGAACAAACACAAGTAGATCTCTTCAGATTACAACGATTCTACTTTGATCTCCTACTGATGCAACTGGATCTAGAGTTCTTCTCAATGAAGGAAACATCACTGATGGTGATATGGGAAGAACATGATGTAGATAATCCTTACTCTATACTTTAGGATGTATTGGAGGATAAGTGATCAAGGGGCCTTTTCTATCTTAATTTCAACCTTTGAGGTGGTGTAGAGACAATATAGCAAGAAGGGAGGGCAGTGATGGTGTCTTCATCTTCTTAGACTCAAATGGAATGGAGGAATGATTTCAACAAAGTGTGTGATGCTTCTTGATGGAGGAAGTATACTTTTTATAATGTAGGTAGGGATTTGATGCACTGACCCTTGTACTTAGGTCTTTAGGGTGTTTCTTCATGGAACTTGACATGATTGGAACATGTTATTTAACTTCTTTTGTCCCCATTTCATTCATTATTAAGGCACATCAAATGGGGTTAGGTGTCCCAATATTATTGCTTTGGAAAGATGAGGCACCCACATCATGCATAAGGTGATCAATGTGAGCGGTACTCTTCAATTGGTGATTGATGTAGAGCTTAGAATACTTTGATGAGTTCATGCAGTTGCATGGAGTTCTTGGGTTGTATGAAGGGTGTACTTTGAGACATCCTAGATCTTTTGAGGTGCCCAAATCAATTTCTATAGACTGCTCAATGCAGGTGCATTGGGTGCGCATGGCTGTCAACTTGGTTCCACAAATGATTTGAGATGGTCGAGGCAAACACTTCAAGTTTGCTGACTAGCTTGATGCATGTGGGTTGGGATCTCATGTGGCATGCTACAACTTTCTCTTGGATGCATTAACCTATGCTAGTGGTCAATGAGGCTACATTGGGTCCTCACTGGCCCAAAGAATGGAGCCAAGACATAATTGGTTTTTCTAGTTTGGGTACATTGGTCTATCCATCAGTCACTTGGGCCTAAACTTGTTGAACAAAGTGAGAATCCATATCTTTGAGACATAACGATGACGTTGCATCAGGCCTTAGATGTAACATCCCCAATTCCAGGTACAACCTTTCTTTTCCTTGTCCCTTAATTTATTAGGCACCTCTTAATATTTTTCCTTTTCAAGAGTGAACTAGTTAACACTCAAATCTTTTTAACCCTAATCCACTCATTAGGGTTCGATAAAAAATGAAATTATAGGATGTTATTACCATAAAATTAATTTGGGGAATTAGTTAGTAATAATACTAACCTAGATGTCTTAACCATAAAAATGTACACTAGGATAGACTTGGGATCTTATCAGGACAAGATTCGAGATTGGGTGGAGGGTTTCACCATGTTTGACCACTAGGCCAAGTTCATTACATTACTTGAATGATTAATGCATAATGGTAAATTTATAACATAGTTAACCTCAAACCCTAAATCAAGTACAAATGCATAATCACCATATCCTAATGAGGCAACACTCTAGATTTGAGCTTAATCGGAGGTCATATACACCACTAATACCAATTGGAAGACTTGCACCTAAGTTAGACACCATTTTGATGATTTATTATTGACTTTAGATACATGTCTTAGCTTGATTTTTTGTCATGCTCTTCACGGACTAGGCGCCGGTTGCTGGCAGCCGAGTAACCAAATAATGGGACTATGTCGCCCCTACCTATGACCTCCTCACACTGATGATGGGTTCAACTCAGTGAGTCTCTCCACGTTCGTTCCTCCACTACTCTCACCTCTTTCTGGAAATCACCTCTCCAACAAACTCCGCTCTCCATCCCGATTCCAACGATCTCTCACTTGGAGCGAGTGGTAGTCTAAATAAGAAACACCTTTTTAGCCTTAAGCCTATGATCTCAGCTTCTTCCTGAGATCCCCAAAAACCACCGTAACCTGTGACTGAGCACCCTAATTTTAATCTGGGAACAACCTCAACACTTCCCCAAAGCCTTCTCCCTAATCAATTTCCCTTGGGTTCTCGCCAGTGGTGCTGTTGGCATCGAACTTCTTCTCCAGCAAGTGTCTTAGATCATCATCAACTAGGGTAATTCCTGGACAATTCATCGTAAGGTAACATTCTAGGGACCCCACTCTTTCATTTCGCGTACCTAGCTTGGCTCAGTTTTTATTGGTTTGTCCGCTCGACTAAGGCAACAAATCACCAGTGTTTGGATGGCTTTCAGCGAGCAATGCACCGGTTCAAGGACCCAAAAAACCCTATTTTTTGCATCGTAGGGTTACGAAGGGGTCATACCGTTTGTTCCCACAACCTTGTAGCCCCCCAAATCTTTATTTAAACTAATCATTTACTTTGCCTTTCTGGTGGTCTCCGACACCGCAAACCTCCTACTCCACCGTGGAGCCTGATCCCACCTCTTTGCTTTTAACTATGTCTCCGTCAGGGTCTTTCCTCTCAGACCGAGCCAAGTTCTAACTGCTTGAATCCTCTCTTCAGCCACATATACCTGATTCTCTTTGAGAGATGATGCAATAGTGGGGCCAACAACCGCTCATCACCTTTGGGTCATCCCAGGAACTAAGCAAAGGTTCATGGAGACCTTGGTGGCAAGGCGGAGCCAGTGAATGGATTCCCTACTCATAAAGACACATAGATTGGGTGCCCCTTCCATGCCTTGAATTCTAGTAGGATATCAATGGTGTGAGACATAGGGAAAACAATCCATGGGGTGAAAGCCCAGTCTCATCCATGAACCCTATGATACATAGGTCACGCCTTTGGGGGGCATTATAGGTAGTTAGGTTTTGTTTGACTCTGTTGACCCTAAACCACATGCTTCTAATTTCTATATAGTTTGCTGACATCACACCATGAATAATCACAATTTATTCAGGTGTAATCCAGTCATTTTACATCTTATTTTCTGTCTTAATTAGAAAATGATTTTTATTTGTAAAAATCATAACTAATTATTGGTTCAGTAGAAAAATATAAAAATTTATTTCTTTGAAATCAGAAAAATGTGATTGATTAATTGGATGCACATATATTATTATTAGGTTGTAACAACCTTGTTCCCGAGCCTAGGAAGTCTTACTAAATGCATATGTATGATCATAATGTATGTACATACTCTATTTCGTTTTGGAATTATTTGAATTAAACCTAATTATTTTAATGAGGCATCTCCTGAATATCTATTCTACTTGAACTCAATTATTGGACATTCATATTTCTTGATTCAGATTCATTTAAATTCCTGTGATGGTTGAAATACTTTATTATAATGGGTCTTTGGACCCCACCTGCTATGTTGCCTTTTTTATGTGAAATTGACTAAAATGATATCTTGTCTCTCTATTTTATACATGCTACATGTTTGACTATAATATCTAGAATAGCGGTACTTATGTACAACCATACTTTTAAAGGGTGTGTGCCTTCCACCCTAGGTGTGCGTTTCTACCCTTATTTCTTTTGGGACATGATACTATGGTGTTATGGCCATGCTTTAGGCATATTTAGTCTACATTATGTATCATGCAAATATTTATTGTCTTATATTGATATCATTGATAACTGTCATGGCAAGACACTTTTATTATAATGCTTGTAATCTGAATTTTAATATGTCTCATTTCTTTGTTACAATTCTCTTCGAATTAGTAATTGTAAACAACCCCCTTTCATGTGGAACACCCCTTTTGCACTTATAACCCAATATAATGGCCAAGGTGTTTCAAATATGTACATAGTCAACCTTTGCTGACCTCTACCTTGTTTCCCATATTTTGGCTGATGTTCCCTTCCACCTAGGTACAGAGGAGCCTGTTGTTACCTTAGAGGAGGAGCATGTACCTGAGGATCCAGGGTTCGTGGAACCTATTCAGATATAGTTTGTGAAAGCACCTGAAATGTCTAGGTTACCCACTGCAACTGATCCAATTAGTTTTAGTTTCTTTCAAGTTCTCTTTATGTCCATGTGGACAAGTACTTCGAAATAATTGGATCATGTAATAATTAAATCTTACTTTTCCTCTACTATGACTTTGTTGCTATATTTTTCCATATTACTTTGAAAGTATTTTAGCTCCCCTTTTATCTAATTGTGGTGAATAAATGATTGGGTCTCACTAGAGTATTCTCAAGGTATCAAGTAGGGAGTGGTCCCCTTAGTGGGTCCCACTCCTTACATTAGAGAAGGTAGATGTGTGGTGGAATTGGGTTTTTTTGACATCAATATTGGCATATCTGTGCTTGATGTTGGTGTGATGATTGATGTAGCCCATTGCCTTATCTCCTGAATCCAAAATGGCTTAAAAAGTATAGACATTTCCCTTAAGATGATGGATCTTTCAATTAGTGGGATCAATAACAAAATTGATAAAAATACTAAACAAATATTACATGCTTAAGTGATGAGTATGAGGGTAAAATAGGAACAAATAATCCATAAAAAAGGATGCCATCGATAATAACTCATCAAATGTATGTTACATTGTAAGTAAAATATATTGAAACAAGGGTATGAAATACTGCTTCAAAGGCATTCCATTCTAACAATTTTATTAAAAGTTAATTCTACCAATATTTGTGTCAACTCGATCTTGATACATAAAAGCTTAAATATTTAATTAAATACATCACTAGAGTTTAATGGAAGACACATTAAACTTCAAACTCAATTTTAGGTATAAAACATAGTTGAAACTGCCCCAAGACTTAGACTTACACAACTCACACAACCTCCTTACCAGACCCTATTTTTGGTTGAACCCTAGTCACATCTTGTCACTTTTAATGATCTATATTCTAAAAGTTTAATTACATGTTTATGTGTGATATAGTTTATTAGTTATGGTTTGGTGAAATAAAACCCTAGTTTCATTGAAGTTTGGTTTTCTTTGGGGGTGGTGGTAAATGAATATGTTTGCATGATAAATTAATGAACTATAATTTAATAAATACCACATAAGTGATCATGATGTTAGGGAGTGTTTACGGGTCACTATGTATGACATATAGGGTTTAGATAACCCTAGGGTATCTATAGAGACATTTGGTGGCCGCCATGGAAAGAAGTCTAATTTGGATATGTTAGCCAAAGATCAATCCAACCTTCTTATTTGTTGACTAAATTTTTGTTTTACTGGTAGCTAGTGATGTTATCTTATGGGTTTGGAATGAGTATAAGAAGTAGATTGCCATTCTTTATTTAGTCTAACCTATAGGGGACCTCTAGTGATAGTCGGGCCCACTAGCCACATTAGGGGCACACTATTGCTTGACTTATTCAAAGGTCAGAGCAACCTTTATGTAAGTGACTGAGTTGTCTACTTAGTCAAAATAAATAAATAGGATTGACGTTTAATTTAAATAATTGTTGATTTCAACATATAAGACCAAATTATGATTGTAATCATCAAAAACCACCATGATAATTTCTAGCATTAACAATTATTGAAGAAGAAGAAGGACATCATTTTTGTGTGATTAAGCTTGAATCAAGTTGGAAATTTCATTTATCACCAAACTAGAGGATGACTTAGCATGTTCAGATTTTCTCATCCTATAATATCTATTTTATCTCATATTACCCCCTCTGCCAAAATCCTACATACAATTTATGAGAAACACTAATCTTCACTTCTAATCTCTCTTTCTCCTTTTTCAATCTAGATTTAGGTCAAACTTATTTGATTTATAGAGAAAAATTTGTTCTTGATGTTATTGACATAGAGTCACCTATTTGGTGCACATGTAAGTGATTTAACACATGCTTCAAAAATTCTATAATTCTTATTTTATCAAGATGCATCAATTTAATGTTTTTGAACCTCCATTTGACCTAAACAATTAAGAATTAAGGAAATTGAGGTATCGAATGATGGCTGTGAGACCCCTAACCTTGTTTAAAGTGTTGAACAAGATTAATTATCATAATTGAATTCTCATAACCCTAATATAACCTTGTGATATGCTTTGAAATCATAGTACACGCTTAAGTTTCAAATTTGGTCCAATTTGGACACTGTTTGAGCAAGTTATGCAATTTTATGCACATTTTGGACTTTTCTGCAATTTACCCAATTGAGAGGTTTTCCTTGCAATTTATCACTTGCATTATGTTCCTTGGATATTATCTCATCATTATTGATCTTTTTGAGCCATGGGGATCCTATTTAAACCTTGGTTTGAAGGTATTTTCTCCAAGGGTATTTAGGGTTTACCCCTTCATGGATGAACTACCTTTAGTAGCTATCAACTAATGAATTATTTGATTGGCTTAGAAATTAGACAAAGGAGAGATAAGAAGGTCTATATGGACAGTGGGGGAGATTCTTGTGTGTGCTTATATATTCTTAATAGTTTAAGGCCATGGACACTTGGAAAGATACTAGAACTTCAACTTTTTCTTTTTATTTATCTTAAAGTTTCATATACTTATCCCTAAGCACCCAAACAAGCCATTTGCTCTCCACCACTTCCCTTCTTATACAAACCTCATTCTCCCTCTGTGCTTCTATGAATTTCCTATCCAAGGAAGAAGAAAGAGAGGATCTTCTTGGAAAAAGAATCTAGGGTTGCAATTGACTTCCTTTTAGGGTTTAAAAAGCTTCCTTCTAGTGTTCTTGACCTAAAAGAGTAAGAATCCCCTTCTTTCCTCCATTTATTTCTTTGTTATCCTTCCTCCTACCTTTCTCCAGGTCAGAACCTTGCTGTTACGCTGGTATAAATTGCTCTAAAGCTCTAAAACCCTACCTTTCTTGCTCCTTATGCATAGGGTTTGCTCATTTGATGAAGAAAGGTGCTAGATGGTCGAGTTCTCAACTTATGCTTGGATTTTCTACCCTACCTGCTTGTGTTTTCTTATGTTTGGGAGTTTATCTTCTAATTAGAGGAAATTTTTATAACTTTCTCCACATTTATTGCTTACTATAAGCTTGCTATCTCATGTTCTTGCTTTTAAATGATGATCCATGCACTAAAAAGCTATGCTTGACTTGGATTTCAATTTTTATAATATTTCCTGTTCTGATTTCAGTTCTAGTTGAACCCGTGATCATGTGTACTCTATTCCTAAGGTATAATATGACTTATATTAGGTTTTTTTGATAACCTATGGTGCTAAGAACCTATCAACCAATGGTCAATTTTAGGGTTTTAAGCTGATTTCTTCTATAAACCCATGGCCCGATGATGGTACCATCGCAACAACCCTATGGTGTTGTCTTCATGACAACTGATGGTCGGGATCAAAGGTGTCAGATTGTCTTCATGACAACTGATGGTCGGGATCAAAGGTGTCAGATGATGGTGACAACCTATGGTCACCCCCTTAGGGCAGGTTTTAGATCAATTATAAGTTTAATGATCAACCATTAAGTACCCTACTGATGTTATCAATCAATGATGACATTAGCTTAATATTTGATGCTGATTTATGAATATAGTGTTGATCTAACAACCTATGGTGACTTAATGGTCACTAATGATGGTGGATCAGGTCTCCAGTACCTATGGTGAGTTAATCATATAGTTGTAACATCAATTAAGCCTTATACCAATGGTTTCTTGGGTCACTTGATGCAATGGTCGGACCTATACATTAATTGATGGTTTGAACATATGAACTTGACCCAATGATCAAGATCTAATGTTTATTCCTCCAATAAAGTGGAATGATGGCTAATGTAATATGTTGGTCCTAATAATGTGATTTAGATGGCTTCCTTTATATGATCAACTTAAGGAGCTTACTTGTTGGCAATTGATGGCTTGTTTTAAATGAACAGTCAATTGTGGGTTTTACCGTACTCTCAACAGAACCCTTATTTTTGTTAATCAAAGGATGTCTAGGGTCAAACGGTGACTTCTATAGATCACAACTCAATAACATTATATATGATTCATTCAAGGTGTTTACTTATATAAACGACCAATGTCTTTACCTTTTCAACATTTCATGGTTAGAAGTTGATGCCTCAATATTCCCATTGTTTTGGGTGAAGCGTGTAGTGTAATTTTATGATTTTAATGATGAGAATTTGATGGTAAACTTGTAGTTTTACCCTTTCCCTCATATGATTTTGATTTATAATCACCATAATGAATTAATGGGTAACCCTAATGAGGTCTAGCTTGTTATATCTAACTTTAATATAACAAAATGATGGTAATTGGGTATGAATAGTCCTTGAATGACTAATACGATCATGGAGTACTCTGTTACTATTATGGAAACTCTAGTATGCTATAACTAGATGGTTACACCTTGATTTATGTGTGGGCTCATACTTAAGAATAGTATGGAATGTGATGGGGATGCTTCACATTATGCATCCATGATCCAATGGGGTTGCCTTGAGTTCGAGTTTGGGTATAAGTGCTAATTAGTAACATTAATATAATTTATCTTGTTGAACCTAACTATAATATAAATAGATAAATATGAGTATTCATGTTTAACATTCTTATATGATGGAATGATGGTGGAATAACCTCCTTAATATGATCACAACCTTAATATGTTAATTGGTCGTTATCATAGACACATGGTTGATACTTTCTTATGCTAAACATGCACATTATGAATATGATGAGGGTTAATCATATCTAGATTCCTTGCATGTTGATGTAATAAAGGACTATTCTTAATGTTAATATAACCCTGCTATGATTGTTTATGAATATCTCCTAGATCATTAGTGCAATATTGTATTGATTCAGTGTATTATATGTAAGTGATGTTGTTGAATCTTTCTATAAGGCATGCAAAGATGATGATGATCTTACAGGGAATAGTATGATGGTCTTAATGACCTCTGGGCATGGTTGAGCCCTGAATGAGGTGTAATCCTCTTATGTTGATAGGGGTTGATACCCTGTGATATTGTGAAAATGATTTATATCCTGTGATAGTATGATGGTCTTAATGACCTTTGGGCTTGGTTGAGACCTGAATGAGGTGTAATCCTCTTGTGTTGATAAGGGTTGATACCCTATGATATTGTGAAAAGGATTTATATCATGTGATAGTATGATGGTCTTAATGACCTTTGGGCATGGTTGAGCCCTGAATGAGGTGTAATCCTCTTGTGTTGATAAGGGTTGATACCCAATGATATTGTGAAAAGGATTTATATTTTGTGATAGTATGATGGTCTTAATGACCTTTGGGCATGGTTAAGCCCTGAATGAGGTGTAATCCTCTTGTGTTGATAAGGGTTGATACATAGTGAAATTGTGAAAATGATTTATATCTTATGATAGTATGATGACTAGTGTGGTCTCATGAATGGCAAGTAAATAGTACCATGTGATGATGAGATGAGAAATTATGTTCCACACATTTTATATCTTTTAAAAGTTGTGATATTTATATGCTTTCTAGAAGTGAATTAGGGTTCGTATGTCCACTTTTTTAATGCAGCCTTAATTTACCTAATTGGCATATCTAATCAAGTACAACTCTAATCATGTAGTGCACTATGCCGTAGAGCCATCTTCATTGTCATAACTTGCTGGATGGTGAAACGAGTATTCCTAAGGGAAACTCGGAGCACATACTGTTGAGTATGTGGGGGTTGCAAGCTGAGGATATATCCTTGTCATCCACAATGCAGGTTGTGGAGGATGGCTATGGTCATGCCTCATACATCTAATGTGATTGAGGACAACTACGGTTATACCTCAGATTAGAGGGTTTTGTATACCTAGGTTTCTAGTGCTGTGACCTGTACTAAGGGCGGACTAGTGGTTAGCATCTTGACTATATGTCAGAGATAAGTAATGGCTGAAATACCATCTCTACATTTTCCTCAAGTGTTTTTCATGTCAATATAAATATGAATGTCAACCATGCATGGACACTTGGAACCTAGTAGCTTAAAATGATGACACCTCATATACACTCTTTTTCATGAACCTCAACTATATATACCATTCCTTTCACCTATTACAGAAATTTTTGAAATTTACCACCCTATTGCTCTTAGATATAGTGCATAGTGTCTTGGTATCATGCATAGGAGAGGGGTATCATGCATAGAGACTTATATCAGACATAGAAAATTAGCCACAAGTGAGGGATATCGGCTACAAGTGGTGAGGTATCGTGCATAGTGTTGAGTAGCTCAAGTCTTGAACCTTTGATAAGCTCATCTTCAACCATGGGAACATGAAGATTTGGATTTTGGAGCTTTGAAGTTGTTCTTAAGGTGGGTTATATAACTTGAACTCAATTATGTTATTATTTACCATCAATCTTGCCATAGTTCATGATTTACTTTCAATTCAAATTTTCTTGCATAGTTGATGAATCCATGAGTTCTATTAGTGACATAGGACTATTATCCATAAACTAGAATAGTAAGAACAAGAGTCTAGAGGTTGATGATGATGACATCATCATGGTCCAACCCAGTATTGGGTTGAAGCACCTCCAACCCGATATGGTGAGGTAAACATACCACTATCACAATACATTGAGGATGCATATACCTTATACACGATATAATGATAAAGTATATACCTTGTGCACGATATGGAGTCGAGCATACACCATGTGCACGATATGAGGTCCTTATGCAAAACATGGAGTCAAGCATATACTCAAACCGATATGACAACCTAGATGATGAGTAACCCGATATGGTGATATGAATACACCACTAGCATGATATAGTGATGAATTTATACCTCATGGACGATATGAGTTGTAAGGCCCCTGAACTTGCTTAATGAGTGGAATGAGATTAATAACCATAATTTAATGCTTATAACCCTAATATAACCTTTTTATATGATTTTAAAGCATAAGACAAGCTTAAGTTTCAAATTTGGTCCAATTTGGACACTATTTGAGCAAGTTATGCAATTTTCTATACATTTTGGACTTTTCTACAATTTACCCAATTAATGGGGTTTTCCTTGAAATTTGTCACATTCATTATGTTACTTAGATGTTATATTATCATTCTTGAGATTTTTGAGCCATGGGGCTCCTAGTTGAACCATGGTTTGAAGTTGTTTTCCTTAAGGGTATTTTAGGGTTTACCCCTTCATGGATGAGCTACCTTTAGTACCTATCAACTAATGAATTATGTTATTGGCTGGGAAATTTGACAAAGGAAAGCTAATAAGGTCTATCTAGATAGTGGCAAAGCTTCTTGTGTGTGTTCTTGTATATTCTTAATAATTTAAGGCCATGGACACTTGGATAGATACTAGAACTTCAATTTTTTCTTTTTCTTTATCTTAAGGTGTCATATACTTATCCCAAAGAACCAAAACGAGCCATTTTATTTCCACCACTTCCCTCCTTCTTTGACCTTCATTTTACCTCTGTGCCATTGTGAATTGTTCTGCCCAAGGAAGAAGAAAGTGGGGATCTTCTTGGAAAAAATTCTAGGGTTGCAATTGATTTCCTTTTTGGGTCTAAAAAGCTTCCTCCTAGTGATCTTGACCTAAAAGTGTAAGTATTACCTTATTTCCTCCATTTATTTCTTTGCTATTTTTGCTACTATATCTCTCCAGGTTGGAACCCTGCTGTTCCATGGTGGAAGTGGCCCTAGAACTCAAAAATCTATCCTTCTTGTTTCTTTTTCTAGGGTTTTGCCTCTTTGTGGAGAGAAGTGCCTATTTGGCCAAGTTCAGATCTGAATATAGGGATTTCTTGCCTTATTTTCTCGATATTATTGCTGTTTGGGATCTGACCTACTCTATAGAGGTGAGTTATATAACATTCTTCACTTATATTACTTGTTAGAAGCTTGTTAGTTCGTGTTTATGCTTTAATGTGATGAACTAAGCATAGAGAAACCATGCTTGTTTAGAATTACGAATTTTTGTGGTGTCCCCTATTTTGTTCCAGTTATATATGAACTTGTAAACGTGTATGACCTTTATAAGGTGTAATATGATATGGGACAGGTTGATAGCATAAACCTTTGGTGCTAAGCACAAAATAATTGATGGTTCAAATTAGGGTTTTCAAGCTATTTCCTTCCCTATCACACAATTGATGGTCATATCATTCAACAACCAATGGCGTTGCTATCTTGGCAACTGATGTTCGTGATCAAGGGTGTCAAATTTATGGTGACAACCTATGATCACCCCCTTAGGTCAGGTTTTGGCTCAATTAGACGTTTAATTATCATCCACTAAGTATTCTATTGATGTTATCAATTGATGATGACATTAGCTTAATATTTGATGGTGTTAACTGAATGTATTACTGATTTAACAACCAATGGTGACCTAGTGATCACAATTAATGTTGGATCAGGTCATCACCATATATGACGAGTTAAGAATGTAATTGTAGATTTGACTAAACCTTGAACCAATGGTTCCTTGGTGCAATTGATATAATGGTTAGACCTATACTTCAATTGATAACCTTGGACAATGAACCTGATCCAATGAATAATATTGGATGATTCAACATCCAATGGATTAGAATAAATCACATGGTATTATTTGTGGGTCCTATTGATGATATTTTGATGGTTCAATACCATTAATTTGTAGTGTTACCTTTGCCATCATATAGTTATATTTGATAAATCACTATAATAAGTGAATGTGTAACTCCCATGTGATCTAGCTTGTTATACCTAACCTTAGTATAATTATATGATGCTTATTGGTTATAATCAGACCTCTTGAATGATTAATGTGATAATGAATTACACTCTTCTTGTGTTGAAACCACATTGTAGTACTATTTGAATATCATAGTGCCTTGCCATGTTAGTATCTATGGACACGTATGTAATGACCCTGACCTGGGTTATGAGGTAACCCTATTTCTTTTGGATAAGTAAGTTGCTTATAACTTTAATATAATCCTCTAAGGGTGTTTTGTTATCACGTGACACACTTATGTTCCAAGTTTGGTCCTGATTGAATGCTGTTTGAGCAATGTTCCTTTATTTTGGACCAAAGTGCAATTTACCCAAGTTGAGGGGTTATATTGCAATATGTCACATGTTGAACGTTCCATGTATGTTTTAGAATCATAAGAGAGATAATGATGCTAAGTGGTGGCTTGTGGAAAGCCTAAATTCCAAGTTTGAACATGTTTGAATAATGTTAGCACCTTGTGCACCAATTTTGGTACAAATTGTAATTTACCCAAAATATAGGGTTGATATGCAAATTACCACCTCTAGAGTGTCCCCACTCCCTCCTAGTATAATTTAGAGGAGAGATAAAGAATGATACACCATGTTTGAATCAATTATGAGTGATGGTAATCCTGGTGATGAAATGACCAAGAAAAGGGTTGAATATGAAACCTTAACTTGAGTTGTATCAAGTTGAAAAGCTTATATATGAGTGCCTGTCAGCCAAGGAGCCAAAGGAGGAGTCTCATATTATTTTATGCACTATTGAAAAAGCCAATGACGTTCAAATCACCTCAAGGAGGTGAATTGTATCAGTTTACAACTTCCTTAGAAAAGTTGTATCGGGTTGTGAATAAAGTGGCAATTTTGTTGATATATTTTATTCAAAGGGATAAGTAATGGATGAAAGTTCATCCCTAGATTATCCTCAAGAGTTTTTAATGTCAAGATAAATGTTAATGCATGCATGTACACGTGTCACCCATGCATGGACACGTGGCACCTAGTAGCTCAAATTGATGACACCTCATTTTCACACTTCTTCATGAACAACAAGTATATATACCCCTTCTTTCACCCCTTTAGTGAACATTTTCGAATCTTACCACCCTCTTTCCTTAAGGTAACGTGCATAGGGTCCTTGTATCGTGCAGGAGTGAAGTGGTATCGTGCATAGGGCCTTGGGTATCATCCATAGCAAGTTCATATCGGCCAAGTAGGGTGATATCGGCCTAGTGAGGTGATATCAGCCATAGTGAAGTGTTTTGATCACAAGTGAGGGGGATATCGGCCAAGGGTGGTGGCATATCGTGAACAAGTGATGGAATATCGTGAAAGGGTAGTGAGTTATCGTGCAAGGTGCTAAGGAGCAAGAAGGATCTCAATACTTAACCCTAAGGTGAGGCCATGATCATCTTCAACCTTGGATTGAAGCATGATTTTAGGGTTATGATCTTCCTTTATTTTCTTCTTCACCAATTGTTTATCCATGGTGATTCCTTGCATATAGAGGAATTTTGAAGTTCATCTTAAACCTTGGGAATGTGAAGCATTGGAGCTTTGAAGTTGTTCTTGAGGCGGGTTATATAACTTGAACCCAATTATATTATTATGCACCTTCAATTTTGTCATACTTGTTGACCTACTTGCAATTTCTATTTCTCTTGAATAATTGATGATACTTTGAGTTCTAAAAGTTTCATGGGACTATTTTCCATGACTTAGAACAGTAAGAACAAAGGTCAAGAGGTTGATGGTGATGACATCATCAAAGGTAAAGTGATATCGGGTTCAAGCACACAAGCAAGCACCTCTAACCCGTTATGGTGATGCACCTACTTCACTAAAATGGTATGGATATGATTTAATACTTTCTTACATGATATGGTGGTGTAGTATACACCTCTTGCACAATATGAGGTCAAGCAAACACCTCAAAATCTATCTTGGGTTAAGCACACACACACCTCTCTGCCCGATATGGTGTGAAGCAAGCACACACACACCTCTCTACCCGATATGGTGTGAAGCATACACACACACCTCTCTACCCAATATGGTGTATAGCATACATACACACCCCTCTCTGCCCGATATGGTGTGAAGCATACATACACACACCTCTCTGCCCGATATGGTGTGAAGCAAGCACACACACACCTCTCTGCCCGATATGGTGTGAAGCATACATACACACACCTCTCTGACCAATATGGTGTGAATCATACATACACACACCTCTTTTCCCGATATGGTGTGAAGCAAGTACACACACACCTCTCTGCCTGATATCGTGTGAAGCATACATACACACACCTCTCTGCCCGATATGGTGTGAAGCATACACACACACCTCTCTGCCCGATATGGTGTGAAGCATACATACACACACCTCTCTGCCCGATATGGTGTGAAGCACACACACACCTCAAAAGTGATGTGGAAGCAGACATACACCTCAAACCCGATATGGAAGCATACATACACCTCAAGATGATATGGGTAGCAAGTATACACCTTTAAACTGATATTGGGTTAAGCATACACCTTTTGGACGATATGCTGTTGAGCACATATCTCTAAAATGATATGGTGGGTAACCCAATACACTAGATGACAAGAGTGGAAAGGTGGTTAGCACCCTAGTACATGTGATGGCCAATACACTAAAGTAGGGTGTGGCCAATATCTCCAGGTGAGGTGAGGATGTTACACCCATGAAGTGTGAAGTTGATACACCATATGAATGGTAAGGTTGATACCTTGATGGGTAATGTATGAGGGACATGATGATGCCTAGCTCAATATACACCTAATCCAATACATGTGTTCAACTTGAAATACATGATTTCCATCCAATACTCCTTGTAAAGGTGAGGGCAAAACACTCTTAGGAGTGATGAGTATTATACCAAGCAATGGTGTGTCTAATACCTTGATGGGTGAAACATCTAAAGTGATTGATAATGGTCAATCCTATATCAGCAATGTCTTAACCTGAGATGAGTCCATATCACTTGATGATATTTGGGTAATTTAAGTGTGTGACTTATGGCCAATACATTATAGGATAAATGTGATGGGCTAGTAGATAAAGTATTAGGATAGGAAATACCCTAATACAAGATAAGTTGATGAACTTGAGTAAGTTAAAAGTGATGAGGGAAGTGATACATCAAGACATGATAAATATCACATCCAACACCTTAAGGTTGATATACCTTGATGCACCTTAAATCCAATATACTTGGATGAGTAACACATGAAGATTGTCATGTAAATTGTTACATTGAGATGTAATGAGTTTAATGCACTTTGATAAGTGTAGGCTAATATACCTTGAGAAAGGGTTAAGCCAAGTTAATAAAGTATGATGTAATCATATCCTGGTAAGGATGAGAGAGAAACTCATACCTTGTATTGATACTCATTTAATGATAAATGATGATAATAAATAAGTATGATGGAATACTTATGATGTCAATGCATGCTGCTAGATGTGTGGAGCAATGAATTAGGGTTTGATCCTTGATAATATGATCTTGAAAGCCTAAATGGTTAATAATGGAAAACCCTAACCGTAATTTTGGGATTATGGTATTACTCTTGTTTTGCATGGTGTTGATATGTATTTGATATAGCTACTATCACGAAATACTAACCATGCATGTATCATGAGATGATGAGCACAGTCAGGTATGAGCTATGATGTTTTATATGATAAAGATTTAAATGGGCCTTGTGAGCCATGAGAATATTTGTTGCCTAGTGAGAGGTGACGAGGTGTTTAATGGGCCTGATGCGCCATGTGATATGTTTGTGTAATAAGTATCATGTATACCTTCGTCTGAGGACCTAGAGGTAATAGATACCTAATAAGTGGTAACAATGTTCAGTGATGAATTAAGGGTTTGAATACCCAGATATAGTAAACATGATGATGATAATGTTGAGGGATGAGAATTCACAGTAATGAGATAAGAGATTGAAATCCTAAAAGTTATATGTGTTCTCAAGATTTGAAAAATACTTGATAGATGTATTATACCTTTCTTTGTAGCATTTTTCATAATAATTCATATTTGAAAACTTGACTGATGCTAAAGGATACAGTAATGCACTTAACTAATCAAGTGGAATCTTATCATGTAGAGCCCTGACCATAGATCCATCATCATCAGCAGTTGGTGATGGTGAAACATGTTTTCCCACGGGATCTCCTGCAGGCACATATTCTGGAATATGTGGGGGTGATGGGCGTGAATATCCTTACGCCCTAATGTAGGATTGATGTGAGATAAATACGAGATCTCTCAATCCTTCATTATATGTGCCAGGATGGATGTTACACAAATCTCTCGATGATGATGAATGCCGGGATCGCTGTGGAGATAAACATGAAATCTCTCGATTCCGAAGAGAGTGCAACTGCCGCTGTAGCTCTATAGCGAAGTTGCCAGTATACCCTAGAAAGTTATGAAGTAGTTGACATGGTCCTGCTTGTGGTCTCGCACTGACCGAGACAACAGAGGTCATGGCAGCCGACTCTTCCATTGACCTTGTATGGTATCGATTTCGACTTCACAGTGGTCGGTTGGAGTATGAGCGATATACCTCATCTCTTCTGGGCATAAGTGTGATTTTAAAATGTAATAAGCCATGTAGCATATTTTCTCAAGGATAGAATACATAAATTATTGACTGATGTTACATTTCTTTTATACATCTTAAATGGATAGATGTTATACATGTTCTTTATATTTCTTATAAAATGAATAGATGATTTATTGTTTTATCATATATAGCTGCAATGCTTCAGAAGATGATATTGCTCTACTCTGCTTAAATAATGATTAAATCATGTTATTAATGTAAAAGAATCATCTGCCTAGTTTTATACTATTTAAATGTGATAATAATATGGTCGGTAGAGAGTTATATCTCTTGCTGGGACAATTGTCTCACCCCGTGGGATCCACATTTTTTTTAGGTGGACATGCACAAGGGGGGTTGAGACCGTACTACAGAGGGAGAACATTAGCAGCAGGGACAACAGTGACAACTCAGGTTGAGTGTACTATCTGTCATGTATTGTAGATAGAAGTCCTATGTGTCATCTCTGTACTCTTAGGTCTTTGGATTTAATACGTGTTTGTTTTATGAACAATCTGAGGTTTTGGCTAGTATGCCTTGAGGTTTTATGTTGCTTCAGTATATGTTTAGACAAAGCAACTGTTATAAGTTATCCTTAAGAAGAGATGGTACTATGTATGTACAATGTGAACAATGATGTATATAAGGTTTTGGTTCTTCCTTAAAGAGTTTTCCTAGAAATGAATCTCTTTGCAAAATGGTTTTAATTTTTAGTAATTTTTGTTAATCCATTTCTTATGATTATTCTGCATAATTAGTAATGATTTGTTTGTCCCTTTGGTGGCGGTCGTTACAAGTTTTGGTATCATAGCTTAAGGTTCACTGAGTCTACAGAGACATAGGACTAAGGTGTTGAGTTTGTTTTAGTGTCCTCCAGTATATCCTATAGCGACTTCTGTTTATGCAGAAGAAAGGGTGAAGTTTAAAAATGACTGGAGAACATGAGCAACACGTTTCTAAGAGAAATGTTGTTGCACAAAGAGAGGGTGCAAGGGATCAAGCAAGAGAAGAACAAGTTCCTGAGAATTCCCATTTTGATCCCATCAGGATAGAGAATCCTATTTTTATGCTCTTGTTGGGCTAGTTACGACGTCAGTGATACATATAGTAGACTGGATACTAGCATTACAGCCTAGGTTACCAATCCTTAACACATAAACTTTGGGTTCTGAAAGGGTTCCTGAATGCCATAGTCATGTTGGAACAGTGGAAAATGTGGGAATGATTAACATATGGCAACAAAATAGACTCTTCCATAAGTATAGATAGATAGTACATCTGTGATGGTAATGCCCAAGGAGGGGCACTAAGCTGAGAATTAAGGAAAGGTCTCTACAATTCTAGAGACATTTGCCTACTTGTTCTAAAAAGGCAGTTTTTGGTGCCACCAGTGCAATAAATGCCTAGTGCACCAGGGCAGTAATTGTAATGAAAGTTGCCAAACTGACAAACAAATTGTTACTAATTAAGCGGAATAAACATAAACAGCGGATTAACAAAAATCACTAAAATTTAAAACCATTTTGCAAGGAGATCCTTGTATAGAAAACTTTTACTGAAAGATTCAAAACTCATACATATCATGATTGACATTGTACAACATTGTTTCATCTCATCTCGAGGACAACATATATCAGTTTCTCTATCAAAACACATACTGGAGCAACATAAAACCTCGAGGCATTCAAACCAAAATCTCATATTTTTCATGAAACCAGTACGAACCAACTCAAAGGACCTAAGAGTACAGAGACGACACATAAGACTCATATCTGCAAGACAGGACATACAGTACACTCAACCTGAGCTGTCACTGCTGCCTCAGCTATTGTTCTTCCTCTGCAAAAAGGTCTTCACCTCCTCGTGCACGTCCACCTAAAAAATTGAATCCCACGGGGGTGAGACAATTGTAAATTTCCCCAGCGAGAGATATAACTCTCCGCCAACAATATTATTATCACAGTTTAAATGGTATAAAACTGAGCAGAAGATAAGCAGTTTAGAATATTCTCATCTTTTAAAGCATTGCAACTATCTGTGATAGAGTAGTAAGTCATTTATTCTCTTTATAAGGAATGGGAAGAACATGTATATCATTTACTCATCATACTATATCAACATCTCAAGCTTATCCAGTGAAACTTATTATCATGGTATGTCATCCATGAATCATTCTCATTTCTATTTATTGGCCTCAGCCAATTTGCTAACCAGATATTTAATTGTACCAGTCATGTGAGTATACATCATCATATTATATTCAGGCATTGGACTATGCCAATCCTGTACAACTATTTCAGGCATTGGACTATGCCAATCTTGTGCAAACATCACTGAATACCACATCACTTTTACTAGGCATTATACCTTGGCCAAGCCATCATACTTATTCACATCCTTTCTATAAACAAGTATCCCTCTCATATATTTCAAACATTATAGCCCTTATTTGTCTATAAGAATAAAGCATGTATGATCAAGATTTCATTATTATTATTGTATCCATTTATTATTATCATTATATTACTAAGTTTCCATTTCTTAGTTTATTTTGAACATTATCATTTCTTACATGAGACTTTTATAAACACCTTGTTACCTCTCACTAGGCAACAAATATCCTCATGGCTCACAAGGCCCATTAAGTATCTTGTCACCTCTCTCTAGGCAACAAATTATCACATGGCTCACAAGGCCATAACACATCTTGTCACCTCTCACTAGGCAACAACTTATTCTCATGGCTCACAAAGCCCATAACACATCTGGTCACCTCTCACTTGGCAACAAATTATCACATGGCTCACAAGGCCATAACACATCTTTTCACCTCTCACTAGGAAACAACTTATTCTCATGGCTCACAAAGCCCATAACACATCTTGTCACCTCTCACTTGGCAACAAATTATCACATGGCTCACAAGGCCATAACACATCTTGTCACCTCTCACTAGGCAAAAAATTATCACATGGCTCACAAGGCCATAACACATCTTGTCACCTCTCACTAGGAAACAAATTATCACATGGCTCACAAGGCCATAACCTATTTATACTTTTATACAAGTATTTAACATGCCTTACAAGGCTTATGCAATAAGAGAATTACAACCATCCCATCATTGGGATTAGGGTTTCCCCTTTATGACCGATTAGGGTTTCATGTTTATTTTATTGATCCAAACCCTAACTCATTGCTCCACACATCTAGGAGCATACATTGCTATCATAAGTATCCAACCATACTTATTTATTCTCAACATTTATCATTAAATGATTACCAATACAAGATACACATTTCTCTCTCATCCTCTCTAGGATATTGATTACATCATACTTTATTGTTTTGGCTTAACCCTTTCTCAAGGTATGTTAGCCTACACTTATCAAAGTGCATTAAACTCATTACATTTCAATGTAACAATTGGCATGACACACTTCATGTGTTACTCATCCATACATATTGGATTTAAGATGCATCAAGGTGTAGCAACCTTAAAGTGTTGGATGTGATATTTACCATACCTTGGTGTATCACTTCCCTCATCATTTTTAACTTAGTTAAGTTCATCAACTTATATTGTATTAGGGTATTTCCCATCCTAATACTTTATCCACTATCCCATCATATTAATCTTGTAAAGTATTGACCATAAGTCATACACTTGAATCACCCAGCTATCATCAATGATATGGACTCATCTCGGATTAAGGCACTGTTGATATAAGGTTGTCCATTATCAACCACTTTAGGTGTTTCACATATAAAGGTATTAGCCACACCATAACTTGGTGTTACTTTCATCACTCCTAAGAGTGTCTTGCCCTCACCTTTACAAGGTATCTCGGATTATAAGTGTGCATATGTTCATCATATCGAGTTGTAAGTATATGAGCACTCACCATATCGAGCTAGAAGTATATACACACCATTCATATCGGGCTCAAGGTGTTTGTATGTGTTACCCATGTCGTGCATGAGGTATTAAGACATCACCATGTTGGGCTAGACATCAACTAGGGTTGTGTATCGGGCTACCATATCGTGCAATAACACTTGCTATTTTTTACTCATATTTGGTTGCCCAAATTAGGGTTTCACATCAACTTATAAGTATTCATTTAACCTTGTATCATGCATGGAGTCTATACTTGACTCCCTATCGTGCAAGAGGTGTATACTACCCCTCCATATCGTGGAACAATGATTCATTCATATCCATATCGTTCAAGTGAAGAAGGTGCATCATCATATCGGGTTAAAGGTGCTTACTTGTGTGCTTGCACCCGATATCACTTTTATAAGGTAATATCATCATATTCAAGCTCTAGACCTTTGTTCTAACTATTATAGTTCATGTAAACATGTCTAAGAAACTACTAGAACTCATAATTTCATCAACTATTTCAGGAAATTTTGGAATTAAAAGTAGATCATTAAATACATCAATTTAGGTGATGAATAATAACACAGTTGAGTTCAAGTTATATAACCCACCTTAAGAACAACTTCAAAGCTCCAAGCTACAAAGCTACATGTTCCTAAGGTTGAAGATGAATTATAAAAAGTCCAAGGCTCGTTCACAACTCCTTCATATACAAGGAATCACCATGGATAAGCAATTGGTGAAGAAGAAAAGAAAGGTAGTTCATAACCCTAATTCCATGGTTCAATTCAAGCTTGAAGACAACTATAGCTTACCTTAGGGTTACGTTTTGAGTTCCTTAGATCCTTGGACGACACCCTACAACTCTTGGGTGATATGGACTTCCTCTTGGCGGACACAACTTGGCTTGTGGCCGATACCCCCTCACTTGTGGCCAAAATCACTTCAACTGGCCGATATCAACTTGCTATGGGCAATATCAACATACTATGGCCGATATACTTTCTATGTACGATACCCAAGGACTATGCATGATAACCCTATGATCTTTCACGATATGATACTCACTTTCATGATATGGCACTCACTTGGAGTCAAAACACTTCACTTTATGGCCGATATCTCCCTTATATGGCTGATATCACCTACTTGGGCGATATGGTCTTGCCATGGGCGATACCCCAAGGCCCATGCAAGATACCACATCATCCCTTCACGATATGGGAGCTCTATGCACGATACCTTAGGGTAGGAGGGTGTTAAGGGTCGCAAAAGTGCACCAAGGGGTGAAACTAGGGGTATATATACTTGTTGTTCATGAAGGAAGGCAAAAAATGAGGTGTCAACATTTTGAGCTAGTAGGTGCCACGTGTCATGCATGGGTGACACGTGTACATGCATGTATCAACATTTATCTTGTCTTGAAAAACAGTTGAGAATCATTTAGGGATAAAGATTCGTCCATTACATATCTCTTTGAATAAGATATATCAACAAAATCACCACTTTATTCACAACTCATCACAACTTTGCTAAGGAAGTTGTAACCCGACACACCCCACCTCCTTGAGGTGCTTTGCACGATATGGACTTTTCCAAGAGTCCACAAAACGATATGGGACACCTCTGTGGGATCCATGGCCGATAGGCACTCATATATAAGCTTTTCAACTTGATACAACTCAAGTTAAGCTTTCAAATTCAACCCTTTTCTTGGTCATTTCTTCACCAAGATTACCATCATTCGTAATGGAATCAAGTATGGTGTATACTCCTTTATCTCTATTCTAAATGATGCTAGGAGGGAGTAGGAACACTCTATATGTGGTAATTTGCATATTAATCCCACATTTTGGGTAAATTGCAATTTGTACCAAAATTGGTGCACAATGCTCCAACATTGTTCAAACAAGTTCAAACTTGGAATTCAGGCATTGCACGAGCCACCACTTAACATCATTCTCTCTATTATGATTGTAAAAGACATGTGGTACATTCAACATGTGACATTTTGCATTATAACCCCTCAACTTGGGTAAATTGCACTTTGGTCCAAAACAAAGGAAAATTGCTCAAACAACATTCAATCGGGACCAAACTTGAAACATGAGTGTGTCACATGATAACAAAACACCTTATAGGATTATATTAAAGTTCTATGCAACTTTATTTGTCAAAACAAATAGGGTTTCCTCATAACCCAGGTTAGGGTCATTACAGTAATCACTATGTAAAGGCAAAAGTCCTAACTTTCCACCTGTAAGAACCCATGACTTAGTCTCTACATCGGTAATAAGACCGATAAGACCATGGTATGAGGATAAGACATGTTATAGGTAAGGACATTTTGAGCATACTATACTCTTTTCTTTGAAAAGAAGGGAGGAAATGACTCAACAACTGAGGTAAACTTAGTAGGGCTTACGAAAGTTACAACGCAATAATGTAAAAAGGCAAGAGTAACAACATGAAATAACTAGACTCTATGTGTTGAGTCAAACTTAAGAGGTAGATGACCATGAGGGGTAATAGTCAGATAGAGCTTCTTCATTTTGATATGCCTTATCTTAATGTCATATGATAATCATAAGAAGGATTGATGTTATGCATTTCCCTATTGATTGTCCTATGGGGACATAGGGAAGAAATGATGAGAACTATAATTTATATTCTGTTCAGTATTCTTTTAAATGTTCTATAATTGCTCTTATCTATGTGAAAGAGGATGAGATATAGAAGTGATGCCTGGAGGAAATCCAAGAATGCTAAGTCCTATGTTTTAGATGATATGAAAAGTAAGGAACATGATAGTAAATAAAGTGCATACTACCTAATCTCAGTACTTGTATACCCTGGTAAGGTATTCAACTATTGAAGATAACGTGAGTATGGAACTCTTAGATTGTTATCTTTCTGATTACTCTGACCAAGTAGTCATTTTGAGACAATCTAGTGGGTATAATGAAACTAGAAATATGGTATGGACATTTGTATCACATCCTAAGTGCAATAAAGTGTGATATGAGATGATCTCAGGTCAGTCCATGTGTATGAGGAAGTAAAGAGTATAATCCTCATGAAATGAGAATGAGAACAAGGGCGGTGATCCCTATTTCATAAAGTATGTGCGAATAGTAAAGATCTTTTCCCATAATGTGGAAATGGGGAATGCGATAATAAAACCATGAAATGTTCATGAATATGTTAACCAATAATAAAGAAAGGGATGATGATATGTAATAATCCATAAAATTCCTATGCAGATGGCAAGGAACCTAAGACGCAACAAGTATAAATGACTCATGAACAGTTGAAAGTTCATGCAATAATTAGAGGAGATGATAATCTCTTCTCTTTGATAAACAAACATGGGTGATTATGGGGTGATAAGAGGAATATGTTTCTTTGTGTTCTCTTCTTTTAGGGATATGGCAATCAAGTGAGTACTATGAAACTTGATGTGCATGGATTTAAAAGTAATCCATTGATGGATACTTAGAAAAGTATCAGTTCATCTTGGACTTTGGTTCCAAGATAAAGATGTGTGTAACAAGTAATGTTCCAAGATGAAAGAAAGATCATTTTATATGTGTGTCTTTGGTAATGACAACAAAGAGATGGAAATGATGAGGATGTGATGTGTTTTTGACACATGTGATAGATACCAAAGTAAGGAATTCTGGTATCTAAGAAATATCAGGTGGTATGGGAAAGTAAAAACATAACTCCTAATCATATGATTTATGTTGGTTCCCTAGGATGGCCAACTGTGAAATCAGTCTAGTTACATAAAATAGTATGGACATCATATGTTAGGTGTTTATGCTCTGCATAAACATAACATCGATAAGAATGTACTAATTGAAGGAGCAATTTTAAAATCATTGTGGGAAAAGCTTATCAAGCTAAAAATAATTCCTTAGAATACCATTATCTAGATCTATTAAGGCAACTTATACATAACATCTAAAGATACCTCTAAGATAAGTTCTTAATTGATAAGTAACCACCCCATATGATAAGAGAATGTACAACTAATGAGATAGTTGGTACAAGTAGTAAGAAAGTTTAGTATTGTGTCAACAGGTTAGATGGCACAATAGATGTATGATAAGACTTGTAGTCCCAAGTGGGTGACAGAACGTAACTCTGGTCTTTCCTAGGAAGTGAAATGCTAAACTGAATGAGGAGTATGGATGACTTCCCAGAATCAAGAATCTTGTCACATAAAGTTGTAAGTTGAGAAAGATGACAAATCAATGAGGTTTGACACCTGAGTTAAATAGGGTATGCATAATGTTTCTCTGACTAAGAAAAGTGTTACCTGACACAGAGTTGACTCCATAGTCAATAATGAAAAAGACAGTGGAGTATGTGTCCTGCGTGATAGATTCTATGGTAACCTTATGGGAAGAACTTTGTGTTGATCAAAGTTCTATGTCATCTCCATGTAATTAAGATGTTATGTGGAGACTTGATGATATAATGAATGAATAATATCTATCTCCCTTTACCTGGGATTTTGGGGACGAAATCCTTGTTAGGGGTTTATAACTTGTAATGACCCTGACCTGGGTTATGAGGTAACCCTGTTTGTTTTGGCTAAGTAAGTTTCTTAGAACTTTAATATAATCCACCAAGGTGTTTTTTTTATCATGTGACACACTTATGTTCCAAGTTTGTTCATGATTGAACGCTGTTTGAGCAATGTTCCTTTATTTTGGACCAAAGTGAAATTTACCCAAGTTGAGGGGTTATATTGCAATATGTGACATGTTGAACGTGACCTATATGTTTTATCATCATAAGAGATAGAATGATGCTAAGTGGTGGCTTGTGGAAAGCCTAAATTCCAAGTTTGAACATGTTTGAATAATATTAGCACCTTGTGCACCAATTTTGGTACAAATTGTAATTTATCCAAAATATAGGGTTGATATGAAAATTACCACCTATAGAGTGTCCCTAGTCCCTCCTAGTATCATGTAGAGGAGAGAGAAAGAATGAGACACCATGTTTGAATCAATTATGATTGATGGTAATCTTGGTAATGAAATGATCAAGAAAAGGGTTGAATATGAAGCCTTAACTTGAGTTGTATCAAGTTGAAAAGCTTATATATGAGTTCCTATCGGCCAAGGAGCCAAAAGAGGAGTCTCATATAGTTTTGTGGACTCTTGGAAAATCCCATGACGTGCAAATCACCTCAAGTAGGTGAACCCAATTATATTATTATGCACCTTCAATTTTGTCATACTTGTTGATCTACTTGCAATTTCGATTTCTCTTGAATAATTGATGATCCTTTGAGTTCTAAAAGTTTCATGTGACTGTTTTCCATGACTTAGAACAGTAAGAACAAAGGTCTATAGGTTTATGGTGATGACATCATCAAAGGTAAAGTGATATCAGATTCAAGCACACAAGCAAGCGCCTCTAACCCATTATGGTGATGCACCTACTTCACTGAAATGATATGGATATGATTTAATACTTTCTTGCACGATATGGTGGTGTAGTATACACCTCTTGCACAATATGAGGTCAAGCAAACACCTCAAAATCGATCTTGGGTTAAGCACAAACACACCTCTCTACCCGATATGGTGTGAAGTAAGCACACACACACCTCTCTGCCCGATATGGTGTGAAGCATACACACACACACCTCTCTGCCCAATATGGTGTATATCATACATACACACCCCTCTCTTCTAGATATGGTGTGAAGCATACATACACACACCTCTCTGCCCGATATGGTGTGAAGCAAGCACACACACACCTCTCTGCCCAATATGGTGTGAAGCCTACATACACACACCTCTCTGCCCAATATGGTGTGAAGCATACATACACACACCTCTTTGCCCGATATGGTGTGAAGGAAGCACATACACACCTCTATGCCTGATATGGTGTGAAGCATACATACACACTTCTTTGCCCGATATGGTGTGAAGCACACACACACACACCTCTCTACCAGATATGGTGTGAAGCATACATACACACACCTCTCTTCCCGATATGGTGTGACGCACACACAAAACTCAAAAGTGATATGGAAGCACACATACACCTCAAACCCGATATGGAAGCATACATACACCTCAAGATGATATGGGTAGCAAGTATACACCTTTAAACCAATATTGGGTTAAGCATACACCTTTTGGATGATATTTTGTTGAGCACATATCTCTAAAATGATATGGTGGGTAACCCAATACACTAGATGACAAGAGTGGCAAGGTGGTTAGCAACCTAGTACATGTGATGACCAATACACTAAAGTAGGGTGTGGCCAATATCTTCAGGTGAGGTGAGGATGTTACACCCATGAAGTGTGAAGTTGATACACCATATGAATGGTAAGGCTGATACCTTGCTGGGTAATGTATGAGGGACATGATGATGCCTAGCTCAATATACACCTAATCCAATACATGTGTTCAAATTGACATACATGATTTCCACCCAATACTCCTTGTAAAGGTGAGGGCAAAACACTCTTAGGAGTGATGAGTATTATACCAATCAATGGTGTGTCTAATACCTTGATAGGTGAAACATCTAAAGTGATTGATAATGGTCAATCCTATATCAGAAATGTCTTAACCTGAGATGAGTCCATATCACTTGATGATATTTGGGTAATTTAAGTGTGTGACTTATGGCCAATACATTACAGGATAAATGTGATGGGCTAGTGGATAAAGTATTTGGATGGGAAATACCATAATACAAGATAAGTTGATGAACTTGAGTAAGTTAAAAGTGATGAGGGAAGTGATACATCAAGACATGATAAATATCACATCTAGCACCTCAAGGTTGATATACCTTGATGCACCTTAAATCCAATATACTTGGATGAGTAATACATGAAGATTGTCATGTAAATTGTTACATTGAGATGTAATGAGTTTAATGCACTTTGATAAGTGTAGGCTAACATACCATGAGAAAGGGTTAAGCCAAGTTAATAAAGTATGATGTAATCATATCTTGGAAAGGATGAGAGAGAAACTCATACCTTGTATTGATACTCATTTAATGATAAATGATGAGAATAAATAAGTATGATGGAATACTTATGATGTCAATGCATTCTCCTAGATGTGTGGAGAAATGAATTAGGGTTTGATCTTTGATAATATGATCTTGAAACCCTAAATGGTAAATAATGAAAAACCCTAACCCTAATGTGGCAACACATCCCACTATCACACATATAGCGAGGTGTTACGCGAAAACGTGCGGAAATCACCATAACCACATATTACCGAAACACGACTTAATTAAAACCGATTGCGGAAAACAGATAAACTATGAAACCATTACATTATAGGTCCTCATCCTGCAAGAAAACATGTTATATAAACATATATGAGCCTTGATACTTGTCCACAGCTTAGAGGAATAGCTGTCCCGTCATCACATGAGTTCATCACCTGTCAATTATACATAAAGGCCCATATCCGGACAGCACCAGGATATACATAGGAACAATAGCCATACATCGTGAAACAACGTCAAAACACTCCCAAGGACCTGAGATTACAGGGATGACTCTAGACTCTACTACAAAACACCAAAACAATAGCATGTCCAACTCTTGCCTTCTACTACTCGTCTTGCTGCTCGGCCGCAACTCCACGACCACCTCCTCCACGTCTAGCATGAACACCTGAAAACCAGCGGAGTGAGACAATCAAACATTATCCCAGCGAGAAACATAACTCCCCGTCAAAACTATAAAACCAGAAGGATAAAGCAACAACAATAGATAAATAGTAGAACGTAGAATAATAACAGTCTATATAGAAAGGCTATTCATACCGAAAAGCTTACCATATGTACAGAAGGCATATAACCACTAGTTCTTTATGGAACAGGGTTAACAAGATAAGATATGTTGCTACATATCATGAGGAACATATAAGTAACAGCAAGGTATAACATGATTAAATATACAAGCAAGGCCTCAACCAATGTTCCGTGTTTTGCCTTAAGCAATAAATACTATACGGATGGATTACATATTATTACGCCATGAGGAAGTGAACCATACCGTTCAAATCCAACCGACGGTTGCGAAACCCAGAGCTGGTGCCATACAAGGTCACATGGAAGAGCCGGAATCCATGACCTCCCACCTCGTGGTCAGTGCACGAGTACAACACAAGCAGGACCGCAGTCTCATGCTGAAGTGGTCTTAGCCACAGGGTCAGGCTACCCTCTGCCTAGCCTGCCTCGGTACAGGTATCAGCGCTAGTGAAACTGAGCCACGGGCTTGGTCACCGTGCTCTAAGCCATGACGCATTCATGCTCCTCATGTCACATATCCTGAGCCATGGGTCTGTTCACCATGCTCTTCACATACTTGGGCTACGGGCCTGAATCCACACCCTGGAGTCTACAACCGAAGTTGCACTCTTACCTCCTCACTTTAGGCTAGAAGAAACCTTGCATATTCAACAATATGTGCTCCGGGTTAACCCGTAGGAGAACCCGTTTCACCATCACCAGCTCCTGACGATGATGGATCTATGGCCAGGGCAACTACATGATATATTCCACTGTGATTAATTAATATCTTTTATATGGATTGCAAGATTCAACCAAGTTATATAACATGCAAATTATAATAGAAAATAAACAACAACATTATGCTTTTATTGTAAACACATCATCCTGATCCATCACAGGGATCCAACATCACATGTTATCACTTGGCCTCTTGCCAATCATCCAGACCCATCTCAAGGATCATTACATACCATGGGATCTCAATCCCTCATCATATACTGCCATTGCCTCTCAAGGCATGCATCGTCATCATGGGATAGCAATCCCCAATACTTTAGTCAAGTACATCATACAGATTATTTCAACATTAAGAGTAACAATCACATCAGAGTTACTCAACCTGTACATATACCTCATAGCCTCTTATTATTGGCTATGCATCACCTGCATGATTAGTATATACAATAATCATAGGCTTAATAGAAGACCGTGCTATCAATATAAGGTGACATTAAAGATTCTATATCACTCATACATTAACAGATGATCATGTGCATAAGACACATCATTAAGCAAACCATACTATATGCTTATCATAATCTTCAACTTACTACCAATAATCCAGATGGTCATGTTTATGTATAATGATATGGAGCTACATAAGCAAGCATTACCATAACCATTGCCATTGAGTAAAATGGCATATATATATATATATATATATATATACATGCAGAACCCTCACTAGAAGCACCAAGAAACCTTACTAAAGGTTGTATCGGGCAACCTGCCCTCATCTAATGTCCATCCCATAACGGCCAGCATCCAAGCGCAACGCGCCACGCAGCGTTTCAAGGTCTATCATGCACTTGTGCCATGCAGAAGGATATCAGACAACATGGTGTTGGGCTCAGTTGCAACGCCTGTCACATGATAGGGTTATCGGTCGATACACAACCAATCATGACGCCTGTCACAGATTGCTGGCAACGCCTATTCCAGGTGCATATCGGGCAAGGTTATCTCATAAGAGGTATCGTCCAAAGGTTCGTCTAAAACTAACATCATAGATCTATTGTCCAGCCATCCAACCATGGCCTAATGGCTGTTACAGGGCAAAACGATGGTGTGACGCCCGTCACAGAGACAAGGGGTGTCGTCCACCACCAACCCACACATGTCGTCAAGCAAGGTTCTAGGTCAAGAGGGCTGTCGGGTAGCACCTCCCCAAGCACACAACGTCCAAGGTACAACTCACAAGATCATCTTCCACCTCAAGCACAAGGACACCCGAAACCCTAGAAAGAGTCAAGAAGATGGCTCACCTCTCAACTTAAACGAGAGAGGGGTCTTGCACATCTCTTGCCACCAAACGACCAACACAAGGATAACCCTAGAAAAGATCACCACTAGTACAAAGCTCACTCTTCAAGTCCATGGTGAGAGTAGGGTGTTGCTTCAGCTACTAGAGCTCAAGCTCACTCCTCAAGACCTAAGAGAGAAGAGAGTGTTGCTTACCAAGAACCCTAGAACACAAGTTCGGCCAACATGAAGACTAAGCAAGAAAGCAAAGCTAGCAACATATAAGAACATGAAAGGAGGTAGAATAGTTAGGGTTAGGAGTTATGAAACCCGCCTTAAGCAAGCTCCAAGCTCCTAACACCACCAAGCTCCAAGGAAGAAGAAGACTCCAAAGATATCGGCCACCATGCTTGCTCTTCCAAGGGGTATCGGCCACCAACTTGCAAGGGAGAAGGGGTGTCGTGCACCAAGGTGGAGAAGAAACTAAGGCACCAAAGGAACTCCTAGAAAAGGAAAGGAACCGCCTATATAGAAGGAAAGGGAAGAGAAAACAAGGTAAGATATGGCAAGGTGTCGCCCACCTAGGGACACTTGTCCTAGTGCATGAGCCACTACTCTAGCAAGCCCTAAACACATGTCCAAGGTCGTTGCCACATGCAAGCATCATGCACCAAGTGTCCACTAGTGGTGACACAAACGAGGTCAAACTTGGTCAAAGGCTCTAGGGCGACACACAACCAGCACCATGGGCAACACACCTCATGGGCGACACACCCCATGGGCGACACACACTCCTCTTGGCCGATACAAGGCTCAACTCAACCAAAGCAAGGCACCTCAAGGCCCAATAAGCTCAACCAAGCCCAAAATAACTTAAACAATGAGCCCAAACCATCCTCTCTACACTAGAGGAAGGAAGGAGAGAGAGGAACACCTCACAAGGTGGCAAACGTGCCCACAAAACCCTAGACTTGGGGTTATTTGCAAGTAGCACCTCCAACTCTCAAAAAAGCACAACCAAACCCTAATCACCACTATAGGTGATTAGCAGACAACTAAGCATCAGGGTTAAGCAAAACAAACAGGGTAAACCCTAAACGAAGGTCAGGGTCCTTACAAGCTAACCCCCTTCAAGGGATTTCGTCCCCAAAATCTGAAGAGAAAAGCGAGGGATACTTCCTCCTCATCTCTTCCTCAAGCTCCCATGTAGCTTCCTCAATGCCATGATGATGTCAAAGAACCTTCACAAGAACCAGGTCCTTCCTCTTCAGCTTCTTAACTCTTCTGTCAAGGATCACCACAGGACCTTCCTCGTAGGTCACATATTCATCAAGCTCAACTTCCACTGGTTATATCACTGTTCTTGTATCCGGATGACTTTTCTTCAGCATACTGACATGGAACACTGGATGTAACCTATGCAACTCTGGAGGCAATTCTAACTCGTAAGCTACTTTGCCAACACGTGCTATAACTGGGTAAGGCCCCATATATCTGGGTGCTAGCTTACCCTTCCGGTCAAACCTTAGCACACCTTTCCACGGCGAGACTTTAAGATACACTTTGTCTCCTACCTGGAACTCTAAAGGTCGTCGACGATTGTCTGCGTAAGACTTCTGTCTGTCCTGTGCCACTTTCAACTGTTTTTGTATTATCTTGATATTTTCTGATGTTTGATGTATTAACTCAGGACCCAAAAGCTGATATTCACCAGACTCATACCAACACAAAGGAGATCTGCACTTCCTTTCGTACAAGGCCTCATAAGGAGCCATGTCAATGCTCCGTTGATAACTGTTGTTGTAGGCGAACTCTATTAAACTAAGATGTACATCCCAGTTGCCTAAAAACTGCAAAACACAAGCTCGAAGGAGATCTTCTAAAGTCTGAATAGTCCTCTCAGACTGTCCATCTGTCTACGGCTGAAAGGCGGTACTGAACCTCAACTGCGTTCCCAATGCTTTGTGCAGCTGTTCCCAGGAATGACTCGTAAACTGCGGACCTCTATCAAAAACTATCACTATCTCATCTACATATACTCGAGCGAGCTTCTCGGCCGTGTACGTTGTCTTTACCGGTATAAAATGGGCAGACTTCCTCAATCTGTCCACTACTACCCAAATGGAATCATGATTCCTAGTTGTCATGGGTAGACCAACTACGAAATCCATGGTTATATGATCCCATTTCCACTGTAGTATCGACAAGGGTTGCAACGTACCTGCTGACTTTTGATGTTCATCCTTCACTTGCTGACATACCGTGCATCTCGCCACGAATTCAGCTACATCTCTCTTCAAGCTGGGCCACCAATACAAGTCTTTCAAATTATGATACATCTTGGTGACACCTGGATGCATAGCATACATCGACGTGTGTGCTTCCTTGAGAACTAACTTCCTCAGGTCATCAGCATCTGGAACCACCATCCTATCACGATAGCAAACTAGCCCATCCTCAGACTCATGGAACCCATCACGCTTTTCGCTGCCAAACTCTGATCTGATCAACTGTACCGCATCATCTGTTTGCTGTGCATCTTTAATCTGCTATCTCAGCATAGGCTTGACTTGCATCTGTGCTAAAAGTCCAGCTAATGAAGAAACTTCCATCTGTACATTCATCTGCCGCAACAAAACAAGCATATCCCATCTATAGCATACCAGAGAACTCAACTGTGCCCTCTTTGGAGAAAGAGAAGAAGACTTTCGGCTAAGCGCTTCAGCTACCACATTAGCCTTACCAAGATGATACTCGATGGTACAATCATAATCATTGATTAGCTCCAACCATCGACGTTGTCGCATGTTCAACTCATACTGTGAAAAGATGTACTTCAGATTCTTATGATCTGTAAAGATCTGACACACTTCCCCATAAAGATAGTGTCTCCAAATATTTAACACATGAACCACTGCTGCCAACTCCAAGTCATGAGTCAGATAGTTCTCCTCGTGTTTCTTAAGTTGTCGTGAAGCAAAAGAAACCACATGATCCTCCTGCATCAGCACACAACCCAAACCTTTCTTGGAAGCATCACAGAAAACAACATAGCCTTTCCCAGGCTCTGGCAGGATTAACACTGGAGCACTAGTCAGCTTCTCCTTCAATCTATGGAAAGCTTGCTGACATTGATCATCCCAGACAAAAGGTACATCCTTTCTCGTCAACTTTGTCATCGGCAACGCGATCGCACTGAAATCCTTGATAAACCTCCGGTATTAACCTACTAGACCAAGGAAACTACGAACTTCTGTTGGTGTCTTTGGTTGCTCCCAATCTGCGATAGACTCCACCTTCTTCGGATCTACTTTGACTCCTTCAGCAGATATCACATGACCCAAGAAAGTCACTTCTTCCAACCAGAACTCACATTTACTGAACTTAGCATACAACTGGTGTTGGCGAAGAAGATTCAATGCTTGTCAAAGATGTTGCTCATGCTCTTGCCTATCCTGACTATAGATCAGAATGTCATCTATAAAGACTACAAAAAACTGATCTAGAAACGGACGGAACACTCTGTTCATCAAATCCATGAAAGCAGCAGGTGCATTGGTTAGTCCAAACGGCATAACCACGAACTCGAAGTGACCATACCTCATCCTAAAAGCTGACTTTGGTATGTCATCCGCTTTAATCCTCAACTGATGATATCCAGATCGTAAATCGATCTTTGAAAACATTTCCGCACCACACAATTGATCAAACTAATCATCTATCCTTGGTAATGGGTACTTATTCTTGATCGTGACCTTGTTCAACTGCCGGTAATCTATACATAGCCGCATCGATCCATCCTTCTTCTTGACAAACAACACTGGAGCACCCCAAGGTGACGTACTTGGTCGGATGAAACCTTTCTCCAACAGCTCTTGCAACTGCTTCTTAAATTCTGCCATCTCTACTGGATCCATCTTATACGGTGTCTGTGCAAATGGCTGCGTCCCTGGTACCATATTGATCTTGAAATCAATCTCTCAGGGTGGAGGAACACCAGGAAACTCATCAGGAAACACATTGGCAAACTCTCAAACAACTGACACCTCTTCAAGACTAGGACCTTTCGCCTTGGTAGCCGCAACGGTATCCACCACGTGAGCTAGAAACGCCTCACATCCTTTCCGTAACAACTTATCTGCCACCATAGCTGATACCAGACACGTCGAAAGAATCTTCCTATCTCCTTGGAAGATCTACTTCTCTCCTGCATCATCGAACACATCTTGCTTGGAACCACAATCCAAAACAACCTTATACTTCTCTAAGGTATCCATCCCAAGGATAACATCGAAACCATGCATATCAAGTGGTATAATATCCACTTGAATACTGTGTCCCACGAAAGACGAGAGGGACACTCCTCTAGAAGCATCGAAGAACCATCAAGAGGGGTTTCTAACAACAAGCTATCCTTCTTACAACTAACAGGAAAACGACAATTTTCAAGCATACTATAGGTGATAAAAGAGTGTGTAGCACCCGGGTCAACCAGAACATATATAAAGCAAGAAGAAGACATATCAGAATGAAATAACTCCATCTGACCTGTCACCACTCGTGGGTTGACTATCGCCTCCGGCTGACTCATAGCATAGAATCGAGCCGTTGCTTGCTATTCACGTCCTCTGCTTCCTTGAGCAGACGATCCAACTTGCGATGCTTGACCATGTCCTCGACCTCTGCTACCACTAGGCTGCTATCTATCTGATCCTTGTTGATTCTGCCTCGGCTGCTGTGTCACTTCATCATCTCTATTTGGGTAGTTGTTCCTGAAATGCTTGATCTCTCCACATAGATGGCATACTCTATCATCGAACTGTGGCCTAGATGGCCCTGTCACTGCCACTGATGCTGTACTATGTGCCTTAGATGGAGAAGAAACATAACCTCTTCCCTTACTCAGAGACCACTGCGAAGGTACACCAGAACCTCTCATCACTGACGGTGATGAAAACCTGGGCTTCTTGAAGACACCAAACCTCTATCCCTGAAACTGAGCAGGTCTTTTGTGAGATATGGATTATCTTTTCTCCATTACTGACCTCTCAATCCTTCGGAAAGATTCCACAAATGTAGAAAACTACTCACGGTTCTCCAGCACAGAAACAAGTGTTGTCAACTCAGAACTCAGACCCTTCTCGAAACGTCTGATACACTCCTCATATGTTGCTGCCATATGAGGACAAAACCTCAACAGATCCATGAACTTAGCCTCATACTCGATGACATTCATCGCTCCTTGTCGTAAACGCTCAAACTGATTGATCTTCTCATCTAGATACGTCTTCGGAAAGTATCTGCTGACGAACTCGTGCCGGAAAACTTCCCAACAGATCACCTCACCAAGCCGCTTTTCCTCCTCAATGGTCCACCAGTGACCAGCACTAACTTTTAGAAGGTAGACAACGTGCTTTACTTTGTCTGCTTCGGGGATGTCGAGGATCCGGAAAGCCTTCTCAAGACTTTTCAGCCACAGATCTGCATCCGCTGGATCTGCCGTTCCAGCATAATCTGAAGCTCTGTCTCGGCGAAACCGCTCAAAGGTCTTCATAATACCCGATGTTTCACCATGGGGAGCCTGTGCTCTCAGAGGAGGCACTGGCAATCTTTCTACCATGTGATTCATCGTAGCTATCATCTGTCCCATAAGCTGTTCATAGGCAGGGTGTTCAAGAATGGCTGGGTCAGGTTGGGGGACCTCAGGCACCCGATCTCCATGTGCCTGTCCTTCAGCTCCACCAGCTGAAGCAACATCGCTGTTCTCATCATAGTTTCCAGACATCTTGACTTTTCTTCTACTGAGGGCAGAAGACGATCGTAAGAAAATCTGGGCAACTCACAAGAACAGACTCAACCTAGTCCTAAATCTATGTAGACTCAGTGAACCTAGGGCTTTGATACCAAAATTGTGGCAACACATCCCACTATCACACAGATAGTAAGGTGTTACACAAAAACGTGCAGAAATCACCATAACCACAGATTACCGAAACACGGGTTAATTAAAACCGATTGCGGAAAATGGATAAACTGTGAAACCATTACATTATAGGTCCTCATCCTGCAAGAAAACATGTTATATAAACATATACGAGCCTTGATACTTGTCCACATCTTAGAGGAACAACTGTCCTGTCATCACATGAGTTCATCACCTGTCAATTATACATAAAGGCCCATATCCAGCCAACAGCAGGATATACAGAGGAACAACAGCCATACATCGTGAAACAACGTCAAAATGCTCCCAAGGACCTGAGAGTACAGGGATGACTCTAGAATCTACTACAAAACACCAAAACAATAGCATGTCCAACTCTTGCCTTCTACTACTTGTCTTGCTGCTCGGCCGCAACTCCACGACCACCACCTCCATGTCTAGCACGAACACTTGAAAACCAGCAGAGTGAGACAATCGAACATTGTCCCAGTGAGAAACATAACTCCCTGCCGAAACTATAAAACCAGAAGGATAAAGCAACAACAGTAGATAAGCAGTAGAACGTAGAATAATAACAATCTATATAGCAAGGCTATTCATACCGACAAACTTACCAGATGTACAGAAGGCATATAACCACTAGTTCTTTATTGAATAGGGTTAACAAGATAAGATATGTTGCTACATATCATGAGGAACATATAAGTAAGTACAAGGTATAACATGATTAAATATACAAGCAAGGCCTCAACCAATGTTCCATGTTTTGCCTTAAGCAATGAATACTATACGGCTGGATTACATATTATTACGCCCCGAGGAAGTGAACCGTACCGTTCAAATCCAACCGACGGCTGCAAAACCCGAAGCCGGTTCCATACAAGGTCACATGGAAGAGCCGGACTCCACGACCTCCCACCTCGTGGTTAGTGCATGAGTACAACACAAGCAGCATCGCAGTCTCATGATGAAGTGGTCTTAGCCACAGGGTCAGACTACCCTCTGCCTAGCCTGCCTCGGTACAGGTATCGGCGCTAGTGAAATTGAGCCATGGGCCTGGTCACCGTACTCTGAGCCATGAATGCATTCATGCTCCTCATGTCACATATCCTGAGCGATGGGCCTGTTCACCATGCTCTTCACATACTTGGGCTACAGGACTGAATTTGCACCCTGGAGTCTACAACCGAAGTTGCACTCTTACCTCCTCACTTTAGGCTAGGAGAAACCTCACATATTCAACAATATGCGCTTCGGGTTAACCCATAGGAGAATCCATTTCACCATCACCAGCTCCTGACGATGATGGATCTATGGCCAGGGCAACTACATGATATATTCCACTGTGATTAATTAGTATCTTTTATATGGATTGCAAGATTCAACCAAGTTATATAACATGCAAATTATAACAGAAAATAAACAACAACATTATGCTTTTATTGTAAACACATCATCCTGATCCATCACAGGGATCCAACATCACATGTTATCACTTGGCCTCTTGCCAATCATCCAGACCCATCTCAAGGATCATTACATACCATGGGATCTCAATCCCTCATCATACACTGCCATTGCCTCTCAAGGCTTGCATCGTCATCATGGGATAGCAATCCCCAATACTTTAGTCAAGTACATCATACAGATTATTTCAACATTAAGAGTAACAATCACAGCAGAGTTACTCAACCTGTACATATACCTCATAGCCCCTTATTATTGGCTATGCATCACCTGCACGGTTAGTATATACAATAATCATATGATTAACAGAAGACCATGCTATCAATATAAGGTGACATTAAAGATTCTATATCACTCATACATTAACTGATGATCATGTGCATAAGACACATCATTAAGCAAACCATACTATATGCTTATCATTATCTTCAACTTACTACCAATAATCCAGATGGTCATGTTTATGTATAAAGATATGGAGCTACATAAGAAAGCATTACCATAACCATTGCCATTGAGTAAAATGACACACACACACACATATATATATATATACAGGCAGAACCCTCACTAGAAGCACCAAGAACCCTTACTAAAGGTTGTATCGGGCAACCTGACCTCATCTAATGTCCATCCCATAATGGCCAGCATCCAAGCGCAATGCGCAACGCAACATTTCAAGGTCTATCGTGCACTTGTGCCGTGCAAAAGGATATCGGGCAACGTGGTGTTGGGCTCAGTTGCAACGCCTGTCACAGGATAGGGTTATCGGCCGATACACAACCAATCGTGACGCCCGTCACAGATTGTTGGCAACGCCTATTCCAGGTGCATATTGGGCAAGGTTATCTCATAAGAGGTATCGTCCAAAGGTTCATCTTAAACTAACATCACAGATCTATTGTCCTGCCATCCAACCATTGCCTAACAGTCGTTACAGGGCAAAAAGATGGTGTGATGCCCGTCACAGAGACAAGGGGTATCATCCACCACCAATCCACACATGTCGTCAAGCAAGGTTCTAGGTCAAGAGGGCTGTCGGGCAACACCTCCCCAAGCACACAACGTCCAAGGTACAACTCACAAGATCATCTTCCACCTCAAGCACAAGGACACCCGAAACCCTAGAAAGAGTCAAGAAGATGGCTCACCTCTCAACTTAAACGAGAGAGGGATCTTGCACATCTCTTGCCACCAAACGGACAACACAAGGACAACCCTAGCAAAGATCACCACTAGTACAAAGCTCACTCTTCTAGTCCATGGTGAGAGGAGGGTGTTGCTTAAGCTACTAGAGCTCAAGCTCACTCCTCAAGACCTAGGAGAGAAGAGAGTGTTGCTTACCAAGAACCCTAGAACACAAGTTCGGCCAACATGAAGACTAAGCAAGAAAACAAAGCTAGCAACGTATAAGAACATGAAAGGAGGTATAATAGTTAGGGTTAGGAGTTATGCAACCCGCCTTAAGCAAGCTCCAAGCTCCTAGCACCACCAAGATCCAAGGAAGAAGAAGACTCCAAAGATATCGGCCACCAAGCTTGCTCTTCCAAGGGGTATCGACCACCAACTTGCAAGGGAGAAGGGGTGTCGTGCACCAAGGTGGAGAAGAAACTAAGGCACCAAAGGAACTCCTAGCAAAGGAAAGGAACTGCCTATATAGAAGGAAAGGGAGGAGAAAACAAGGTAAGATATGGAAAGGTGTCACCCACCTAGGGACACTTGTCCTAGTGCACGAGCCACTACTCTAGCAAGCCCTAAACACATGTCCAAGGTCGTTGCCACATGAAAGAATCGTGCACCAAGTGTCCACTAGTGGTGACACAAATGAGGTCAAACTTGGTCAAAGGCTCTAGGGTGACACAACCAACACCATGGGCGACACACCTCATGGGCGACACACTCTCCTCTTGGCCGATACAAGGCTCAACTCAACCAAAGCAAGGCTCCTAAAGTCCCAACAAGCTCAACCAAGCCCAAAAGAACTCAAACAATGAGCCCAAACCATCCTCTCTACACTAGAGGAAGCAAGGAGAGAGAGGAACACCTCACAAGGTGGCAAACTTGCCCACAAAACCCTAGACTTGGGGTTATTTGCAAGTAGCACCTCCAACTCTCAACAAAGCACAACCAAACCCTAATCACCACTATAGGTGATTAACAGGAAACTAAGCATCAGGGTTAAGCAAAACAAATAGGGTAAACCCTAAACGAAGGTCAGGGTCCTTAAACCTAATATTGGGATTATGGTATTACTCTTGTTTTGCATGGTGTTGATATGTATTTGATATAGCTACTATCACAAAATGATATTCATGTAGGTATCATGAGATGATGAGCATAGCCAGGTATGAGCTATGATGTTTTATATGATAAAGATTTAAATGGGCCTTGGGAGCCATGTAAATATTTTTTTGCCTAGTGAGAGGTGACAAGATGTTTAATGGGCCTTGTGAGCCATGTGAGATGCTTGTGTAATAAGTATCATGTATACCTTGGTCTGAGGACCTAGAGGTAATAGATACCTGATAAGTGGTAACAATGTTCAGTGAAGAATTAAGGGTTTGAATACCCAAATCTAGTAAACATGATGATGATAATGTTGAGGGATCAGAATTCCCAGTAATGAGATAAGGGATTGAAATCCTAAAACTTATATGTGTTCTCAAGATTTGAAAAATACTTGATAGATGTATTATACCTTTCTTTGTAGCATTTGTCATAATAATTCATGTTTGAAAACTTGATTGATGCTAAAAGATACGGTAACACACTTAACTAATCAAGTGGAATCTTATCATGTAGAGCCCTGACCATAGATCCATCATCGTCAGCAACTGGTGATGGTGAAATAGGTTTTCCCACGAGATCTCCTAGAGACGCATATTCTTGAATATGTGGGGGTGATGGGCGTGAATATCCTTACACCCTAATGTAGGATTGACATGAGATAAACACGAGATCTCTCAATCCTTCATTAGATGTTCCAGGATGCATGTATCATGAATCTCCTGATGATGATGAATGCTGAGATCGCTGTGGAGATAAACATGAAATCTCTCGATTATGAAGAGAGTGCAAATGTCGCTGTAGCTTTACAGCGAAGTTTCCAGTATACCCTGGAAAGCTATAAAGCAGTTGACATGGTGCTGCTTGTGGTCTCGCACTGACCGAGACGGCAGAGGTCATGGCAGACGGCTCTTCCATTGACCTTGTATGGTACCGATTTCGAATTCGTAGTGGTCGGTTGGAGTATGAGCGGTATACCTCATCTCCTCAGGGCATAAGTGTGATTGTAAAATGTAATCAACCATGTAGCATATTTGCTTAAGGATAGAATACGGAAATCATTGGCTGATGTTACATTTGTTTTATACATCTTAAATGGATAGATGTTATACATGTTCTTTATATTTCTTATAAAATGAATAGATGATTTATTGTTTTATCATATATAGCTGCAATGCTTCAGAAGATGATATTGCTCTACTCTTCTTAAACAGTGATTACATCCTATTATTAATGTAAAAGAATCATCTGCCTAGTTTTATACTGTTTAACTGTGATAATAATATGGTCGGTGGAGAGTTATATCTTTCGCTGGGATAATTGTCTCACCCAGTGGGATCCACATTTTTTTAGGTAGACATGCACAAGGGGGGTTGAGACCATACCGCATAGGGAGAACATCAGCAGTAGGGACAACAGTGACAACTCAGGTTGATTGTACTGTCTGTCGTGTATTGTAGATAGAAGTCCTATGTGTCGTCTCTGTACTCTCAGGTCCTTGGATTTAGTACATGTTTGTTTTATGAACAATCTGAGGTTTTCTCTAGTATGCCTCGAGGTTTTATGTTGCTTCAGTATATATTTTGACAAAGCAACTGTTATATGTTATCCTCAAGAAGAGATGGTACTATGTATGTACAATGTGAACAATGATGTATATAAGGTTTTGGTTCTTCCTTAAAGAGTTTTCTTGGAAATGGATCTCTTTGTAAAATGGTTTTAATTTTAGTGATTTTTATTAATATGTTTCTTATGATTATTCCACATAATTAGTAATGATTTGTTTGTCAGTTTGGTGGCGGTCATTACACCATATGTTCTAATGATCTTTTGAGCCTTGTTTATGGCATAGAATGATGATGATAACCTTACTATGAATAATGTGATGGTCTTAAAGACCTTTGGGCATGTTGCCATGATTGAGGTGAAATCCTCTTCATGTTCCAATAAGGGTTAAAACCCTCAAACTTGTGATAAGATATTGGTATCTTGTAAAAGTATGATGATAAGTGTGGTCCATTAATTTGCAATGAATGATAACATGTGGTCGTGTGATTAAGATTTATATCTCAAATGTTTTATATCTTTTGAAGTTGTTATACATATACTCTTGTTAGAAAAGAATTAGGGTTTGAATGTCCATTTGTATGATTTAGCCTTAATTCACCGAATTGGCATAACTAATTAAGTGAAACTCTAATCATGTAGTGCCTTGTGCCATAGATCTATCTGAGTGTCAGAAATTGCCAGATAGTGAATTGAGTATTCCTAAGGGATACTCGGAGAGCATACTGATGAGTATGTGGGGTGCTTGTCATCCTGAATTCAAGTGTTAGGGAGGATGACAGCGGTCATACCTAGCCCTCAGTTTGAGAATGGCTGCGGTCGTGTCTCAATGATTATATATATATATATATATATATATATATATATATATATATATATATATATATATATGATGAAATTGGAGGACAACAGTGGTTGTACCTCAGATGGTAATATATATATATATATATATATATATATATATATATATATGATGAAATTGGAGGACAACAGTGGTTGTACCTCAGATGGTAAGGTATGCGTACTTGCCTCCTTTCACTAGTTCCGTGACATGTACCAAGGATGGACTAGGCTGTTAGCAGCTTGACCTTATGTGTCACTGTGGCAGACCCATATTGAACGGGGGCAGAGAAGATCTTAGGAGTCTGGCTCTTCCTAGATCTTGTATGGCACTGATTTTGACTTAGTAGTGGTCAGTTGGTGTAACATCCCTGACCTGGGTTATGAGTTAACCCTAGGTGTTTTGCCTAAATATGTAATTAAATCTTTGTGATTAACTCTGAGCATGTAATTAAGTTTCTCAGAAACATATATTTCAGTATTTGCTCCTTTTTATTTAAAGTTGTAGCATTGTTTTGTTATACAGGGACCTATGTGCAATTTACCCAGTTGAAAGGGTTAGCTTGCAATTTTCACATGATGAGATGTTCCTCTGATATTGAGACATCATGAGAATCTTTTTGGCAAAAGTATGAGGGATTTCCCAAGCTTGGGCACCAAGGTGCAGCTGTGGAAGCAATCCCGGTGCTTGAAAACCCTAATTTGGGATAAAATGCAATTTACCCAAATTAAGGGATTCAATTTGTAAAACATATCATCTAATGTATCTTTTTAGACTCTTGCCATCATTAAGAGAAGAAATGATGAGGGAGTCACCTCAATTGAATTATCAAGTTATGAAATATACATTGTGATTGAATAATCAGGGTATATGTGCAATAGTTCTTTATGTACGTACCTTATTATTAGATTGCTCTCCTTTATCTTCTTTTTCTAAGACCTTAAGAGAAGGTTTGTCCTTAGAATAAAGAGGAAGGGACGATCAAGTAAAGAAGGAGGGACCTAGTTGGAATTATGGACAACTTATGAACTATGTTGAAAATCCTACCCCTAGTATATATACCCTCAACTTCTCTAAGCAAGGGAACTTTCCCTTCGTTCCCTTCACTGTTCCATTTCACCAAAGATGACCAAAGACTGCCTTGGAGCTAAGGGGAACGACCAAGGGTGCAAGGTAGGTTTGAACCCCTCTTCTTGCCTAATTCCATGGTTAGAACTCGAATTCAAGGTCAACTTCATGGCTAACTCTTAAAACCCTACCTTTCTAGCCATCTCTTTTCGTCTTTCCTTGGAGTTTTCACCTTGGCCAACCTGTGGGAACTCAAGGACGCCATTAGAGCTTGGAGCTCAAGGAGCAGGCTTTAGGCGGGTTTTATAACTCTAAACCCATGCTTTACTATGTACATCTCTTATATGCGGTTAGATGATAGCTCTTCATGTTTCCCTACTTTCCCCTGCTATTTTGCAAGCAAATCCATGGGATATTCGTACTGTTCTTGAGCTAGGAGATGAAGGCGTGATTTCCAAGAAAAACCCACCGCTTTTCACTTTCTTAAACGGTCTCACCGGTTTGCTCTCTCGGTCTCAAGACCGCGAGGTGAGCAAACGGTCTCGAGACCGCGACAGGGTAAACGGTCTTCAAGACCGTTTTTCCCCGTTGACCGAGCATGGACCGTATAAGAAATCTGTGCCTAATTATATAGGATAATTACCCTCAAACTTTGGGAGGCTAACTCCAAAGGTATCGGGAGATATGACCTTTTTAAGTAACAATTTTAAATGAATTTATTCCTGATTTTCAAACGGTCTGAAATTGCCTTTTTGGGCAAACGGTCTCAAGACCGTGTAAGGTCGTTAACCAGGCGTTGACCGTATGAGATTACTGTTCAAAATAATGTTAATTAACAACTCACCAAGGTTTATGGTCTAATTCCAAACGGGCTAAGAGTTGAAGGGTGAATACTAGGGCTAACCCTAGGTGAAATCAGTACTGAAATTATGGTGACCTAATTAGGGTTTTTAGGGTTGATTGACCTAAACGGTCTCAAGACCGTTTAGGGGTCACCCAAACGGTCTCAAGACCGCGAGGGCAATCAACCATGACCGTTTGGAGGTCTGGGGTCAAGATTAGTTGACCAATGGAAGGTATAATTGCACCAAATTACATTGCAATTAAAGTATTGATATAATCATCAACTCAATTTGTTCAACCTTGTTGAATTTCCACTAGAATCCAAAATTTGATGGGCAAACGGTCTCAAGACCATTTGTAACTCATCCAAACGGTCTCAAGACCGAGAGAACAATCACCCAAGACCGTTTGAAGGTCTAGGGTTAAGTAATTTGACCAATTGAGGACCTAATTGCAAATAAGTTATCAATATAATCAAAATTCTGTTTTGTAGTTCAATCATGGTTCAACCCCTATCAAATCACCTTAGACTTTGATGAAATCTTGGGAAAACGGTCTCAAGACCATGTGGGGTCCACCCACATGACCTCAAGACCGTTTGGGCCAAGTTGGGGCCCAATTGGAGCTCAATTGAAGGGTTCAACCTTGTGTTGAGTCACATTGTTGAGTGTTGATGGGTGAACATTGATAGACCCTAATTGAATCGACTTCAACCCTAATTGGTCAACAATTGAGGGTCAATTGAATGACCAAGTGGTCAAGCAAAATCTTAATTGATCCAATTCATAAGTGGTCAACATAGCTTTGACCTTTTGAGGGCTTCAATATCGGTTGACATCATCAGTTGTATCATTGATTTTGTTGATGGACCAAGCGGCTGAGACCATGTGAGCCTCGCGGTCTCAAGACCGTGAGAGGGCTCGCGGTCTCAAGACTGTGAGGGGGCTCACGGTCTCAAGACCGAGAGGGGGCTCATGGTCTCAAGACCGCGAGGGGCCTCGCGGTCCTAAGGTCAAGGTGAGCAAACGGTCTACATAGCCTCGCGGTCTTAACATCAATTTGAGCTTCGCGGTCTTGAACCATTTGAAGAGGCTCGCGGTCTTGGAGTTTAAGGAGGCTCGCGGTCTTGGAGTTAGATGAGGGCTCTTGGTCTTGGAAAGTCAAATTAGCTAAACGGTCAACACTTTCAAACGATCTCAAATCAATTGGAGATTGATGGTTGAAGATCGATCAATGTGATTCAAGGTTGACTTCATTCAATCAATTGATGATATAAATGGTTCAATGTTGCCCTAATCAAACCCTAATGATAACCTAGGATATTAAGTGGCTAATTGACTAGGATTTTGACCATGATGATGATCAATGGGGTGAATTACCAAAATACCCCTGAAGGGTAAATTAAGTAATACCTTGATCAAATCAAACCCTAATCACATGATGGTGATGTTTTGGGCTATGTTAGCCTATGATGACTTAATCCAACCTGATTTAGAGTGATGTTGACATCACCTAACATTATGATGAGAGAGAAAGTACTTCTAGAGAGAAAAAGTACTTCTAGAGAGAGAAAGTACCCTTTTCAGGTGAAAACTCAATTAAAACATCTCCAATGCACAGGAATGAGCATAATTAGGGTATGATCCACCTGTGTGAGATCATAGAAACCCTAATTATGATAAATGATGAACCTTTAACTAATCTAAGAGCATCAATGAAGATGTTACTCATATATGATGATGTTATGAGTTCAATTCACCTTAATGTGAATAGTAAACCCTAATTCAAGGGTGATGACATGTAATGTGAATAATAAACCCTAATTCAAGGGTAATGGCATGCTTTTGAGTATTAAACTCTATTTGATGTGAATTAGAGATTTAACTCTTATGACAAGAGTAGGAAGTATATTCCTTATTTTTTGTATTACCTTTATCAGTTGTATTAACCATGCAGGTTCTGATATGAAGGTAATCATATCCAGGTATGGATGTTGATGTTATATTCATTAAAGGCATGTTGTTAGCCTTATGAATAAGTAAGGTAATCTGATGCCTTGTCAGTGGCATCCTATACTGATAATGGGCTGTGAGAGCCATGAATACCATCAAGGTCATGCCTTAGAGATGACTTGTGATGAGGATAATGAGAAATGATGATTGATATGAATTAGGCCTGTTACATTTAGTATTCTTCTTTTATAGCTGCTATGCTACTGTTATTGTTTGGAGAACAATGTATGCTGTTAAAGAATACTGAATGTACCTAACTAATCAAGTATAATGTAGAGCCCTGATCATAGATCCATCATTGTCAGAGATTAAGTGATGGTGAAACAGGTTTTCCTCAGGGAACTCCTGGAGCACATACTTTTGAGTATGTGGGGTACATGGATGTGTAGAACCTTACATCCTAGTGTAGGAAAGTGATGTAGATGTGCAATCCATCCATCCTTCACTATAATTCCATACCGTATCAGTGGTAGGTAAACATGAAACCTCCTGATGACGAAGAAAGCACAGATATCCGTATCAGTGGTAGGTAAATATGAAACCTCCTGATGACGAAGAGAGTACAAAACGCCACTGTGACTCTAGAATAGCGAAGGACCAGTTTACCCTGGTGAGCTATAGTAGTAGAGACACGAGATGTCCTACAAGTGATCCTCTTACTGACTGAGGAAGGAGAAGTTCATGAGAATCCGACTCTCTTAATGACCTATGTATGATACTGATGTGACTTCTCAGCGATCAGTTGGAGTATGAGTGGTATGCCTCATCTCCACAGGGCATAATGTTGTTTGTAAAATAAAATCAACCATGTAGTATAACTTGTTAGAGATGACTCCAAGTTAGTTGATTGATGTTACATTGCAATAGTGTTTATATTCTCCATATCTCCTAAATTGTAGAGATCTTGTTATACCTGCAACTGTTATAGAATACTTTGAAGGCTTTACTGCTTAAGATATTCTTTGATGTTATGATAAAGCTTCTGGCGAAGAGTTATAACTCTCGCTGGGACAATTATGTATAATTGTCTCACCCCATAGACTTCAACTTTTTAGGTGAACGTCGGAGACAAAGGAACCATCCTACAGGTGACCAGTCTCAGCAGCAGCAGCACCAGGAGCAGCAGTAATCTCAGGTGGAGATTGTCCTACCATGTGGTGTAGTTAGAGTCAGTCCTATGTGTCCTCTGTACTCTCAGGTCTTGGAGTCTTTTGTGTAGTGATCTTGAGATTTTGTATCTTGATGTATATAATTACTCAAGAAGTAATTATCCTGAGATGTAAACAATTTATCTCTCTTTATGAAAGAAGTTTTTATGGATCTAAGTTCTTATCTCGAAAAGTTTTAATTTCCCGTGATTTTTGTCTTCCGCTGATTACCGATTCACTTTCGCTAAGTTTTAATCGTGTTTATGTCATGGTTTGGAGATCAGAGCCCACAATTAGTGGTATCAGAGCTCTAGGTCAGTTGAGTCTACAGAGGCATAGGACTTAGGATGTCGAGTCTACCTTTAGTACTCCTTCCTTATCTAATAGAATCTTCTGCTCCTCAGGAGAAGAAGATACATAAGAATGTCAGAACATCACGGTGAGTACGTGGCAGAGAGTAGTGCTAGTGCACCTCGAGGCGGTGCAAGAATTCCGAGAATAGAACAACATGCACCTGAGTCACCAAGAGAGCCACCCCAATTCGACCCAGCTGACATGAGTAACCCAGCTGTACATACAATGTTCGGGCAGTTCATGACTGCCATGACACATATAACTGATAGGATGCCCATTCCTGCACCTAGGGCACCTGTCCAGCCTGAAGCACAAGGTATCAGTAAGACATTCGAACGACTTCGTCGTGTCGGAGCTACCGAGTACTTCAGAACTTCCGACCCTGCAGATGCTGACTTATGGTTGACAGAGTTGGAGAAGGCTTTCAGGATTCTTATGATTCCGGAAGCTGAGAAGGTTAGACATGCTGTCTATCTTCTCAAAGGCAGTGCTGGTCACTGGTGGAACATGGAAGAGCAGAAGAGGCCTGGAGTAGAGTTCTCATGGGAAGAGTTTCGTCGGGAATTTATCAAAAGATATTTTCCAAAGACCTTCCTAGATGAGAAAATCTCTCAGTTCGAGAAACTAAGGTAGGGTATGATGAACATTAGCGAATATGAATCTAAGTTCATGGAGTTGCTGCGGTTCTGTCCACACATGGCTGCTACAGATGAGGAAAGAATCAGAAGATTCGAGAAGGGTTTGAATTCTGATATGTCAACCCCTGTATCTACCTTAGAGAACTGAGAGAGATTCTCTACCTTCGTTGAGTCAGTCCGAAGGATAGAGAGATCTGTGGTTGAGAAAAGACAAACCCATAAAAGATATCCACAGTTCCAGGGTTCTTCATCTAGGGATTCCAAGAAACCTAGATTCTCTGCACCTAACCCTCCACCACCCAGATCGAGTTTTCAAATTCAATGGACACCAAGCAGAGGTAGAGGACGGAGTCAACCACTTCAAGGGATGCACACTTCTGCATCAGTGTCAGTCACTGGACCACCCAGACCACAACAACATGAGAGGAGTTGCTACAACTGTGGTAAGGTGGGACACTTGATGAAGGATTGCCGTTCTAGGCCTGCTAGTGTGACACAACAACCTCCGAGACAGAATCAACATGGATCTCATAATAGACAACATCAAGGAGCAGCTCGAGGATGTGGACAAGCGTCTCAAGCTGGATCATCAGCACCACCTCAACACCAGGAGACTGCGAGGTTCTATGCTATGAACCCACCTGAAGCAGTGGTCAATCCACGGGTAGTGGCAGGTCAGATGAAACTTTTATATTCTGATATGTCTACATCCTGTGTTGTATCCATTGTGATTGATCCGGGTGCTACACACTCTTTCATCACTCGTGAAGTGATTCGTAACTGCAATGTGACTGTTAGTCATAGGACAGATAGTTTGTTGTTGGAGACTCCATTGAGTGGGTCTGCCGTTTTGCAGGAGGTATGTTCTCCCTGCATCCTCTTCCTTTCTGACCATCGCATTCAAGTGGATCTTATACCACTTGATATGCAGGGATTTGATATAATCCTCGGGATGGATACCTTAGAGAGGTATAGAGTTGTCTTGGATTGTGAGTCCAAGTTGGCTGTGTTTGCTGACGAAAGCAGCACATGGATCTTTCAAGGTGAAAGAAAGATTCTGCCCACCTGTCTTGTATCAGCTATGGTTGCTGATAAGCTGTTGAGGCAAGGATGTTATGCATTCTTAGCCCATGTGGTAGATGTTACCAAGGAAAGTTCCAATCCTACTGAAGTTCCTATAGTCAGGGAATTCGAAGATGTGTTTCCTGAAGAACTTCCTGGTATACCACCACCTCGGGAGATTGATTTTGAAATCAATCTGATCCCAGATACGAAACCCATAGCTCAAACTCCGTATAGGATGGCGCCTGCCGAGATGGCAGAACTCAAGAAACAGCTTCAAGAGTTACTTGAGAGAGGTTTTATCCGACCGAGTACTTCACCTTGGGGTGCTCTGGTCTTTTTTGTCAAAAAGAAAGATGGGTCAATGCGGTTATGCATCGACTACAGACAACTCAATAAAGTAACAATAAAGAATAAGTACCCTCTGCCGAGGATTGATGATCTCTTTGACCAGTTGCGTGGAGCAACAGTCTTTTCAAAGATAGACTTGAGGTCTGGATATCATCAACTCCGTATTAAGGATAGTGACATATCCAAGTCTGCCTTTAGGACAAGATATGGTCACTATGAGTTCACGGTTATGTCGTTTGGACTAACCAATGCACCCGCTGCATTTATGGAACTCATGAATAGAGTTTTTCAACCTTTCCTTGATCAATGTGTTGTCGTCTTCATAGATGACATTCTGATCTATACTAGGGATGCTCAGCAGCATGAGCAGCATCTTCGCCAAACTTTGACCTTGCTAAGAGAACATAAGCTGTACGCTAAGTTTAGCAAGTGTGAGTTTTGGCTGCCGGAGGTATCTTTTCTTGGACATGTGATATCCGCCTCGGGAATTCGTGTTGACCCTACGAAAGTAGAATCTGTTCTACAGTGGGAACAACCGAAGACACCGACAGAGATTCGAAGTTTCTTGGGGTTAGCCGGCTATTATCGAAGGTTCATTAAGAACTTTAGTTCTATAGCTTTACCTTTGACCAAGTTAACCCGGAAGGATGTTCCTTTTTCTTGGAATGATAAGTGTCAACAGTCTTTCCAGTTGTTGAAGGAGAGGTTGACAAGTGCACCTGTGCTAGTGCTACCTGAACAAGGAAAAGGATACGTAATTTTCTGTGATGCTTCCAAGAATGGACTAGGATGTGTGTTGATGCAGGATAAACAAGTGATTTCTTTGTCTTCCCGACAGCTTAAGAAACACGAGGAGAATTATCCAACACACGATCTGGAGTTAGCTGCTGTGGTTCATGCTTTGAAGATCTGGAGGCATTATCTCTACGGAGAGACATTCCAGATTTTCACAGACCACAAAAACCTTAAGTATATCTTCTCTCAGCATGAGCTCAACATGAGGCAACATCGCTGGATGGAGTTAATCAAGGACTACGACTGTACAATTGATTACCATCCAGGCAAGGCCAATGTTGTTGCAGATGCCTTGAGTAGGAAATCAGCAACATCAACCATGAATAGAGCACAACTAAACTCTTTAGTATGCTCTAGGAGAGATATGCTTATCTCTTTAAGGCAAGACAATGTACAGTTGAAGGTGTCATTGTTAGCCGGATTGTTGGCTGAGATGCATATTAAACCTACCCTAAGAGAGCAGATTAAAGAAGCACAGCTAGGTGATGCTGCAGTTCAGCAGATTAGATCTGAGTATGGAAATGAGAATCAAGATGGTTTCCATGACTCAAAGGATCAAGTAGCTTGTTATAATGAGAGAATGATAGTGCCGGATGTGGACAACTTGAGGAAGTTAGTCCTGGAAGAAGCCCATTCTTCCATGTATGCTATGCATCCAGGGAGCACCAAGATGTATCGGAGTTTGAAAGATCTGTATTGGTGGCCTGGGATGAAGAAGGACGTTGCAGAGTTTGTTCTGAGGTGTCCCGTGTGTCAGCAAGGTAAAGCTGAGCACCAGAAGCCTGCAGGAACAATGCAACCTTTACCCATACCACAGTGGAAGTGGGACCATGTGACCATGGACTTTGTTGTTGGCCTACCCAGGGCAAGCAAGGGACATGATTCCATTTGGGTAATTGTTGATAGGCTGACTAAGACAACACATTTCCTACCTGTCAAAACAACCTATTCTGCTGAAAGGTTATCAGAGTTATATGTTCAAGAGATAGTGCGTTTGCACGGAGTTCCTATCACAATATTTTCTGACAGAGGTCCTCAGTTTACGAGTCATTTTTGGGAACAGTTACACCGAGCCTTAGGTACCAAGCTGAGGTTTAGTACGGCCTTTCATCCGCAGACTGATGGACAGTCGGAAAGGACCATACAGACCTTAGAAGACCTGTTGAGGGCATGTGTTCTCCAGTTCACTGGAAGTTGGGATCTACACCTAAGCTTGATAGAGTTTGCCTATAACAATAGCTATCAGCATAGTATTGATATGACACCTTATGAAGCCTTATATGGTAGACGTTGTAGATCACCCTTGTGTTGGTTTGAGACTGGTGAGCACCAGTTGTTAGGTCCTGACCTGGTGCAGCAAACCACAGAAAAGATTAAAGTAATACAACATAAGATTAAGACTGCTCAGGATAGGCAGAAATATTATGCTGACAAACGTCGTAGACCCTTATAGTTCCAGGTTGGAGACAGAGTGTATCTCAAGGTCTCACCTTGGAAAGGAGTCCTTCGTTTTGGTAGGAAAGGGAAGTTAGCTCCTAGATTTATGGGACCTTATCCAATCATTGAACGGATTGGAAAGGTAGCGTATAAACTAGAGCTGCCCCCAGAGTTACAGAGGTTACATCATGTGTTTCACATTTCTATGTTGAAGAAATGTCACCCAGACACCGAGTCAGTTCTACAACCTATGGAGGTAGAATTGAATGATGACATATCCTATGAGGAAGGACCAGTGTCAATCCTTGATAAACGAATTAAAAAGTTAAAGAAGAAAGATATAAGTCTTGTGAAAGTCCTCTGGAACCATCGTGGTGTTGAAGAAGCTACTTGGGAGTTAGAGGATGAGATGAGAAGGAAGTATCCTGCCCTTTTCTCTTAGTATGTTTTATCAATTTCGGGGACGAAATCCTTGTAAGGGGTGGATAATTTGTAACATCCCCGACCTGGGTTATGAGTTAACCCTAGGTGTTTTGCCTAAATATGTAATTAAATCTTTGTGATTAACTCTAAGCATGTAATTAAGTTTCTCAGAAACATATATTTCAGTATTTGCTCCTTTTTATTTAAAGTTGTAGCATTGTTTTGTTATACAGGGACCTATGTGCAATTTACCCAGTTGAAAGGGTTATCTTGCAATTTTCACATGATGAGATGTTCCTCTGATGCTGAGACATCATGAGAATCTTTTTGGCAAAAGTATGAGGGATTTCCCAAGCTTGGGCACCAAGGTGCAGCTGTGGAAGCAATCCCGGTGCTTGAAAACCCTAATTTGGGATAAAATGCAATTTACCCAAATTAAGGGATTCAATTTGTAAAACATATCATCTAATGTATCTTTTTAGACTCTTGCGATCATTAAGAGAAGAAATGATGAGGGAGTCACCTCAATTGAATTATCAAGTTATGAAATATACCTTGTGATTGAATAATCAGGGTATATGTGCAATAGTTCTTTATGTACGTACCTTATTATTAGATTGCTCTCCTTTACCTTCTTTTTCTAAGACCTTAAGAGAAGGTTTGTCCTTATAATAAAGAGGAAGGGACGATCAAGTAAAGAAGGAGGGACCTAGTTGGAATTATGGACAACTTATGAACTATGTTGAAAATCCTACCCTTAGTATATATACGCTCAACTTCTCTAAGCAAGGGAACTTTCCCTTCGTTCCCTTCACTGTTCCATTTCACCAAAGACGACCAAAGACTTCCTTGGAGCTAAGGGGAACGACCAAGGGTGCAAGGTAGGTTTGAACCCCTCTTCTTGCCTAATTCCATGGTTAGAACTCGAATTCAAGGTCAACTTCATGGCTAACTCTTGAAACCCTACCTTTCTAGCCATCTCTTTTCGTCTTTCCTTGGCGTTTTCACCTTGGCCAACCTGTGGGAACTCAAGGACGCCATTTGAACTTGGAGCTTGAAAGCTTGGAGCTCAAGGAGCAGGCTTTAGGCGGGTTTTATAACTCTAAACCCATGCTTTACTATGTACATCTCTTATATGCGGTTAGATGATAGCTCTTCATGTTTCCCTACTTTTCCCTGCTATTTTGCAAGCATATCCATGGGATATTCATACTGTTCTTGAGCTAGGAGATGAAGGCGTGATTTCCAAGAAAAACCCACCGCTTTTCACTTTCTTAAACGGTCTCACCGGTTTGCTCTCTCGGTCTCAAGACCGCGAGGTGAGCAAACGGTCTCGAGACCGCGATAGGGAAAACGGTCTTCAAGACCATTTGTCCCCGTTGACCGAGCATGGACCGTATAATAAATCTGTTCCTAATTATATAGGCTAATTACCCTCAAAATTTGGGAGGATAACTCCAAAGGGATCGGGAGATATGACCTCTTTAAGTAACAACGTTAAATGAATTTATTCCTGATTTTCAAACGGTCTGAAATTGCCTTTTTGGGCAAACGGTCTCAAGACCGTGTAAGGTCGTTGACCAGGCGTTGACCGTATGATATTACTGTTCAAAATAATGTTAATTAACAACTCACCAAGTTTGATGGTCTAATTCCAAACGGGCTAAGAGTTGAAGGGTGAATACTAGGGCTAACCCTAGGTGAAATCAGTACTGAAATTATGGTGACCTAATTAGGGTTTTTAGGGTTGATTGACCTAAACGGTCTCAAGACCGTTTAGGGGTCACCCAAACGGTCTCAAGACCGTGAGGGAAATCAACCATGACCGTTTGGAGGTCTGGGGTCAAGATTAGTTGACCAATTGAAGGTATAATTACACCAAATTACATTGCAATTAAAGTATTGATATAATCATCAACTCAATTTGTTCAACCTTGTTGAATTTCCACTAGAATCCAAAAGTTGATGGGCAAATGGTCTCAAGACCGTTTGGAACTCATCCAAACGGTCTCAAGACCGAGAGAACAATCACCCAAGACCGTTTGAAGGTCTAGGGTAAGTAATTTGACAAATTGAGGACCTAATTGCAAATAAGTTATCAATATAATCAAAATTCTGTTTTGTAGTTCAATCATGGTTCAACCCCTATCAAATCACCTTAGACTTTGATGAAATCTTGGGAAAATGGTCTCAAGACCATGTGGGGTCCACCCACATGACCTCAAGACCGTTTGGGCCAAGTTTGGGCCCAATTGGAGCTCAATTGAAGGGTTCAACCTTGTGTTGAGTCACATTGTTGAGTGTTGATGGGTGAACATTGATAGACCCTAATTGAATCGACTTCAACCCTAATTGGTCAACAATTGAGGGTCAATTGAATGACCAAGTGGTCAAGAAAAATATTAATTGATCCAATTCATAAGTGGTCAACATAGCTTTGACCTTTTGAGGGCTTCAATATCGGTTGACATCATCAGTTGTATCATTGATTTTGTTGATGGACCAAGCGGCTGAGACCATGTGAGCCTCGCGGTCTCAAGACCGTGAGAGGGATCGCGGTATCAAGACCGTGAGGGGGCTCATGGTCTCAAGACCGAGAGGGGGCTCACGGTCTCAAGACCGCGAGGGGCCTCACGGTCCTAAGGTCAAGGTGAGCAAACGGTCTACATAGCCTCGCGGTCTTAACATCAATTTGAGCTTCGCGGTCTTGAACCATTTGAAGAGGCTCGCGGTCTTGGAGTTTAAGGAGGCTCGCGGTCTTGGATTTAGAGGAGGGCTCGCGGTCTTGGAAAGTCAAATTATCTAAACGGTCAACACTTTCAAACGATCTCAAATCAATTGGAGATTGATGGTTGAAGATCGATCAATGTGATTCAAGGTTGACTTCATTCAATCAATTGATTATATAAATGGTTCAATCTTGCCCTAATCAAACCCCAATGATAACCTAGGATATTAAGTGGCTAATTGACTAGGATTTTGACCATGATGATGATCAATGGGGTGAATTACCAAAATACCCCTGAAGGGTAAATTAAGTAATACCTTGATCAAATCAAACCCTAATCACATGATGGTGATGTTTTGGGCTATGTTAGCCTATGATGACTTAATCCAACCTGATTTAGAGTGATGTTGACATCACCTAACATTATGATGAGAGAGAAAGTACTTCTAGAGAGAGAAAGTACTTCTAGCGAGAGAAAGTACCCTTTTCAGGTGAAAACTCAATTAAAACATCTCCAATGCACAGGAATGAGCATAATTAGGGTATGATCCACCTGTGTGAGATCATAGAAACCCTAATTATGATAAATGATGAACCTTTAACTAATCTAAGAGCATCAATGAAGATGTTACTCATATATGATGATGTTATGAGTTCAATTCACCTTAATGTGAATAGTAAACCCTAATTCAAGGGTGATGACATGTAATGTGAATAATAAACCCTAATTCAAGGGTAATGGCATGCTTTTGAGTATTAAACTCTATTTGATGTGAATTAGAGATTTAACTCTTATGACAAGAGTAGGAAGTATATTCCTTATTTTTTGTATTACCTTTATCAGTTGTATTAACCATGCAGGTTCTGATATGAAGGTAATCATATCCAGGTATGGATGTTGATGTTATATTCATTAAAGGCATGTTGTTAGCCTTATGAATAAGTAAGGTAATCTGATGCCTTGTCAGTGGCATCCTATACTGATAATGGGCTGTGAGAGCCATGAATACCATCAAGGTCATGCCTTAGAGATGACTTGTGATGAGGATAATGAGAAATGATGATTGATATGAATTAGGCCTGTTACATTTAGTATTCTTATTTTATAGCTACTATGCTACTGTTATTGTTTGGAGAACAATGTAGGCTGTTAAAGAATACTGAATGTACCTAACTAATCAAGTATAATGTAGAGCCCTGATCATAGATCCATCATTGTCAGAGATTAAGTGATGGTGAAATAGGTTTTCCTCAGGGAACTCCTGGAGCACATACTTTTGAGTATGTGGGGTACATGGATGTGTAGAACCTTACATCCTAGTGTAGGAAAGTGATGTAGATGTGCAATCCATCCATCCTTCACTATAATTCCATACCATATCAGTGGTAGGTAAACATGAAACCTCCTGATGACGAAGAAAGCATAGATATCTGTATCAGTGGTAGGTAAATATGAAACCTCCTGATGACAAAGAGAGTACAGAACGCCACTGTGACTCTAGAATAGCGAAGGACCAGTTTACCCTAGTGAGCTATAGTAGTAGAGACACGAGATGTCCTACAAGTGATCCTCTTACTGACTGAGGAAGGAGAAGGTCATGAGAATCCGGCTCTCTTAATGACCTATGTATGATACTGATGTGACTTCTCAGCGATCATTTGGAGTATGAGTGGTATGCCTCATCTCCACAGGGCATAATGTTGTTTGTAAAATAAAATCAACCATGTAGTATAACTTGTTAGAGATGACTCCAAGTTAGTTGATTGATGTTACATTGCAATAGTGTTTATATTCTCCATATCTCCTAAATTGTAGATATCTTGTTATACCTGCAACTGTTATAGAATACTTTGAAGGCTTTACTGCTTAAGATATTCTTTGATGTTATAATAAAGCTTCTGGCGAAGAGTTATAACTCTCGCTGGGACAATTATGTATAATTGTCTCACCCCGTAGACTTCAACTTTTTAGGTGAACGTCGGAGACGAAGGAACCAGCCTACAGGTGACCAGTCTCAGCAGCAGCACCACCAGGAGCAGCAGTAATCTCAGGTGGAGATTGTCCTGCCATGTGGTGTAGTTAGAGTCAGTCCTATGTGTCCTCTGTACTCTTAGGTCTTGGAGTCTTTTGTGTAGTGATCTTGAGATTTTGTATCTTGATGTATATAATTACTCAAGAAGTAATTATCCTGAGATGTAAACAGTTTATCTCTCTTTATGAAAGAAGTTTTTATGGATCTAAGTTCTTATCTCGAAAAGTTTTAATTTCCCGTGATTTTTGTCTTCCGCTGATTACCGATTCGCTTCCGCTAAGTTTTAATCGTGTTTATGTCATGGTTTGGAGATCAGAGCCCACAGTTGGGACTTGAGTGGTATTTATCAAATCCCTCAGGGCAATGTAATAAAATAAGTGATATAAGCCATGTAGTATAATAACTATGGTTAAATACATCTCACATTGTTTGATTAGTCTTTAACTTGTCTTTATACTATTCACTGTTTACAAGATGATATAAATTGACCTTTGAGTAATTATACTTCTTGTCAAGTTAATTTGCTTAATGGCTTAGTATGTTTAACCTATTAAATATGCTTAAATTTCTTATTCATTTTTGTATTTGCTCAGTTCATTTACTGTCAATCAATATATGTTGGAGAGAGTTATATCTCTCACTGGGACTGGTGTCACCCGTGGGTCACCACATTTTTTTAGGTGGTTGCGGGCAACGAGGTCGAGGCCACACTATGGAAGAGAACCAACATGGTGATCAATAGATTTAGAAGGTTGGTTAGTTGTATATGTTAGTAGTAGATTCCTAGTGTCATCCCTATACTCTCAGGTTTGGGTATGGGATGTGTTTTCTAGATGATATACTCGTATCAATACAAGATTTTGGTAGTATGCCAATGCTTGTAAATATATGGCATGTACATGTGAAAAATCTTTTATATGTAGGATGTGACTGAGGTATTTTGACCCATATCTAAATACTTGTTACAATATATGAGAATGGAATGATGGACCTTTTGTAAATGTTCTAGAGTTTATTTACATTGTTGGAATTGATTTTAATTATTCCACATTTTTGACTATGTGATTAATTCGTAGTTGATTGTGTTTTGTGTTTTGAGTAATCTCATTTAGTGTGACGAGGTGTCACATGAGTGATACATACACACATATTGTGCACATTATGGGATCAAGCATACACATTATACACGATATGGTGTTGAGTATACACCCTAACCCAATATGGTGTTGAAACCCATCACAATATTGTGAAATCTAATATGCATTGGAACCCCACACCCTATCAGTTTGAACACTTGAGCTAGTTGAGAGTAACCAGTTGTCTAGCCTATCACTCATCACATAATGAAGGGTAGGACGATACCATGGAGGTTTTGAAGGGATATGAGCATAAGGGTCAAACCCGATATGCAAACCCTAAAGGTTGAGTAACCCGATATGGATGCACGATATGGGGACAAGGATATATCTCATGCATGATATGGTGATGAGGATACACCTATATACCCGATATGGAATCATACCTACACCTCTATACCTGATATGGAAGCATACCTACACCTCTATACCCAATATGGAGGAAGTACCTCAATCTAATACACATAATTGAGTGAGACATGTAGTGAGTTATGTCAAATGATACATTAAGACATAAAGAGTTAATGCATTTTGATAAATATGGGCCAATGTACCTTGAGAGAAGGATTGAGACAACCTAATGGAGTATCAACATCCTAGTAAGGGTGAAAGAGAAACTTATACTTGTACAACAATCATGTAATGAGTATACATTGATACTCCTAATATTTGTGGAATATGAATTAGGGTTTTGATTCTCGATGATCGTAATTGAAACCCTTATCGGCTTAATAGGGAAACCCTAACCATAATGAAGGGTGTTTTTATGACTTGAAACCCTAATCGGTAAGAAAGGAAAACCCTAACCCTAATGATGGGGAGGTTGTATTTCTCTTGTATTCCATGGTAATGATATGTTTTGGATTTTTCTATTATCATGAGATATTAACCATGTTGGTATCATGATATAATGAGCATAACTAAGTATGAGCTATGATGTTTCATATAATACTTATTATATGGGTCATGTAAGTCATGTGAAATACTTGTACAACAAGTATAATGTTTATATAGGTCTTATGACCTAGAGATGGATGTTGCCTAGTGAGAGGTGAAAATATGTTTATAAAAGTCTCATGATCTAGATATTGATGTAAGAGGTGGCAATGTTTAAAATGAACTAGGGAAATGGGAACCCCTTAACATAATAATAATAATAATAATAATAATAATAATAATAATAATAATAATAATAATAATAATAAAGTCTTGGTCATACATGCTTTATGGTTATAGCCAAATAAGGGGTATAGTGTTTTGAATATGCTAAAATGAGATATGAGTAATACTTGTATCACATAAAGGATGTGAATGGGTATGATGTCTTGACCGAGGCATATTGCCTAATAAAGGTGATGTGGTATTCAATGATGAGTTTAAGGGATTTATATCCCATAATGAAAGTGAAAGGGAAACATAAAGGTATCCCAACTACTATGGAATCCTTAGAAATATGGCCATGATCTCACAGGATTGGTATAATCCAATACCTGGCTGTAATCTCACAGGATTGCTACAATCCAATATTTGGTTGTAATCTAATAGGGTTGGTACAATCCAATACCTGGTTGTACTCTCATAGGATTGGAACAATCCAATACCTGGCTGTATTCTCACAGGATTGGTACAATCCAATTCCTGGCTATGATCTCACAAGATTGGTATAATCCAAACATAATGATGTATATTCACAGGATTGGTAGAAACCAATAACTGGATGGTGAATTGACTGATATTAATACCTATAAGGTATATTCATAGGATTGGTAGATACCAATACCTAACTGGTGGATTGACTGAGGCGAACAACTAGAAATGTGAATGATTCACTGATATCATACCATGAAAATATTGTCATAGAATAAGCTTGAGATGTTGGTATAGCATGATTGGTAAACAATATACATGTTCTTCATATTCCTTATAAAGTGAATAGGTGATTTACTGCCCTATCATAGATAGATGCAATGCTTTAAAAGATGGGATTGTCTAATCTACTTATCCACAATGATTAATCTTGTTTATTAATATAAAAGAACCTCTGCTCAATTTTATACTATTTACCTGTGATAATAACACTGTTGACAGAGAGTTATATCTCTCACTGGGATAATTGTCTCACCTCGTGGGATCCACAATTTTTATGTGGACATGGACGAGGAGGTAGAGACCTTACTGTAGAGGGAGATCAACAGTAGCAGGGGCAGCAGTAATAACTTAGGTTGAGTGTACTGTCTGTCGTGTCTGGTAGATAGAAGTCGTATGTGTCGTCTCTGTACTCTCAGGTCCTTGGAGTCAGTACGTAATGGTTTTATAAATGATTTGAGATTTTGGCTTGTATGTCTCGAAGTTTTACGTTGTTTATGTATATGTTTTAGCAAAGCAACTAATATAGGTTATTCTCAAGATGAGATGGTACAATGTATGTACAATGTGAACCATGATGTATATATTACTTTGCTTCTTTTCTTAAGAAGTTTCCTGGGAATGGATCTCTTTGCAAAATGTTTTTATTTTTAGTGACTTTTGTTAATCCACTGCTTATGGTTATTCCACGTATTTACGTGTGATGATTTGGCTTGATTCAATGTCGGGTCGTCACAGTATAAGGATGATAAAGTAGTCAATAAGGAGATGATATATGGAATACCTTGTGACTCGGTCCTCGTGATTGATTTTGGATCCATCTTTTATTTTATGTCGAAGGGACTTCATTGTCAAAAATTATTTTCTATTATACTATTATATGTACAAAAGATTTTTTTTTATTTTATTAATGTTTTCCCATACTGAGTCACAAAGAATAGTGGTATGAAGTTTGATATAAAAACCCTAGATTTAGTTGGAATGGAAGTTATAAACCCTAGTTTTGAGTGAAGTGGTGACTAAGAAGATATGTGATTAAGGTTAGTTGACCTATTCTTTGCATGCTATGACTTTTTGGATGTTCATGTGAACTTTAAGGTTGTTAGGTTAGAAACACAAGGTGAGTATGACCTGTTAGTTGGATACATGATCTATGAACAAGAAAAACCCCTAAAATATTCACAATCAAAAGATACATAATTAACTCTAGTACTTTGAAGTTTTTTAGCTTGGTTTATTTGCTTAAAACTTTTAAGGGGTGGAATTTTGGTGATTAATAATATATGGATGGTTAGATTTCAAGGATGAAATCCTTTTAAGGGATGGAGTATTGTAACAAACCAGAACCTAGAATCCTACCATGATTAGAAGGCTAGTGAGGATAGTTCCTTAGATTTCACCAAACTAAGACATATTTACACAATGATTTAATTATGCGTCACCATGTAAAAAAATCATAATGGATAAATAAAAATGAATAACATGCTTTGGAGTAACAAATGGCAATTACATGCTCATAAATAAAAATAATATCCTATAATTTAAATAAATAAGAGGAATTAATTGATGAAATATGTTAATTGAGTAAAAGGTGGATTTTCTCACATATTAATAATAATAATAATAATAATAATAATAATAATAATATATAACTCTTTTTCTAACTATGTGAATTAATAGGACTCCATTAAGTAAGTGTTGATAATAAAGATTTAATATTTTGATAAAAATAATGGTAATGAGTCAAAAATCCTAATGGATCCATAACTCATAAACGAAAATCTCAAAATAAAAATATAATAGTGAAAATGTGTTCTTTGGGTCCCAATTGCGTTGGGAGCCAAGTTTCACATTATTTGCAAAATAATAACTATCTTAATTTTAGTTGGAAAAGAAAATAAGAATAAGAGCCAAAACAGTTAAATAAATTACTAAAAATTTTCAAAAGTGCAAATAAACCTCAAATTTGATATACACATACCAATATTAGCCTATGCATGAGTTTTCATCTTATTTGCACAAGCTTATCTATCCTAGTGTGGTTTAGGAGAGAGAATGTATATTAAATCCCAAAACATTAAATGACATGTTAAATAATCCCAAAAGGAAAAATTAATTATAAAATGGCAATCCTCATGTTTAAGTTTTCTTGTAGACTAAGTTTCATATTTTTGGAGAGTTTCTAGATGTCTCAAATTCATAAAGGAAAGAAAATATACATTAAGATCTAAAAATATTAAGTTAAATATTAATGTTCCAAAAGTAAAAATCAATGTCCAAAATGAATTCTTTATGTCCTAATTGGTCTAGGTACCAAACTTGGTATTTAATAAACTTTGTTTGAAACCCCAAATGAATTAGGAAAGAAACTTAATCAAACTTTTATTTAAATACTTGATTATTTTGTTTTCCTAAATTTTTGGGCTTATTCAGTGTCAGGCCCAGATCATTTCTTTTTCCTTATGCGACTCCCACTTGTATGATCAGATCTTTATCAAATAGATAATCTATTTTCTTCTTCCTCCACCTCCTTCCTTTTCTGGTCGGCTATAGATCCAGTCCAGATCTCGCTCTTTCCCTCTCCCTTCCTCCTTTTCCTTTGATTTCCCCTCCAACACCTTCCCAATATCTACCAACAACCATTGACCCTATATAACCTGAGTTTCATATATTCCTTAGCACTTTCACACCTCAACCCTCCACTCTGTTTCTACCCTATTTGTTATTTCCTTTCCTTCTCTTTGCCATCTACAACTTTCAGACCTCCATAAAATCATCCCTTGATAGTCATCAATGCCCTAGAAACCCATACCAACACTTGTAAAGCATGGATTCCCCTCCCCCAACACTCTCGAACTTTTTCTTCCTTCTGGCACTCCCCTAGCTTATCGGCCCAGGGTCTGGGCCTCCTTTGCTACTAGAAATGATGCTGACAACTTACTGTGGTCTTGAGGAAGCTTTTATGTTCTTCAATTTCTATCTGGAGTGAGGTATTCTTAGTTTCCCTTTATATGTGTTCATTTACGGTAGTTTAGTAAAGGATGAAATTGAGGGGCTTGCATCGCCATTTTCTTCCAATATTCAGATTGATTGACTTTGTGTCATGTTGATAAAGCTTCTTCGAGTATTGGGTTTTCGCTCAGTATCTCACCCATTGGGTTTTCATATGCCTCGCCTTGCTGTGGCCATCACGGTTGCCACCTGGGATTCTCTGGACACCCTCAGCCTGTCGTTTGGATTCGATGGGATTGCTAAGTTCCAAAGAATGCAAGGGATTCATCCTCAAGCGGTGAGGAGCCTTGAATCTTGAGTTGGATTGTCGGGTTGGAACTCTAGTAGCTCTGTGATACGCACAAGTGAAGTACAAGATGTTCTCTGTGTTTTCTCAGTTTCACCCTTCGTGTCTCCTTATAATAATCTATTAAACGTTTCTTAGTTTTAGGGTGTAGCTATATTATTTCTTTTTTTTCAATATTCAACACCATATTTCACCACTAAAAATAATATTGAACAATTCTCTATAATTTCAGTACTCTGAAAAAGAATACAATTGAACTGTAAATTCTCAATATTTAATTGCACTTCATCTTAATGATGTGAATTGGTATGGATATACAACAATGATTTCTGTTATAAAGAAACTACTAAGCTTTAATATTGAATATTATTGATTTGATCTAATTGAACTACACTGAACTGTTGGTATTTGATATTGTGAATAGCTTGAACATGCTAAACTGATCATTGAATAAACAACATTGAAAGGGCTATGCATTTTTATCATCCCAACTTCATAAGCAATAAGAATCAAGCTATCTAGTAGAACACTCAATCATGTGTTTCACAACTGAAGATTAGGGCAAACCCAGATACACATGTGCCTTGATAGTTTACCATGTTTGAAACTCCTATGAATCATGTGCACACATTATAGAAATAAAATCATTCACCTTATCAATCCAATTTGAGGCTCACTGGGCCTCAAACAGATAAACTATAATATGACACAATCATTTTCTTCATGTTGTGAATTAGATATGTGAAAATCATAGCTAAAGGATAATTTCCTTTCACTTTGAGTTCAATCCACCAAAATCATGGCAAATCAACCTTAAACAATTGATTTCTAATAAAGGAAAGCATTTCAGATCTAAATTAGGATAAACAAAAATCATTTCCTATCATATAAGCCATTTAGACTACTTTACCAAATTTCATCTCAAAATATGACGTTTTGAGCCATTTTTACCCTAAGTGGCAAAAACCCACCAAATTTGGGAAAAAGTTGATCAAAAAGGATATTCCATAAAAAAACGATTCCATTGCACAATAGTAGTGTTCAAACAAGTTATATTTCAATAGAATTTTGTAAAATAAACATGAATTTTGAGTTTCATAATAAAATTCTTATTTTACCACAACATTAATCAAATTCTCTAAAATTGGTTAAACTAGATTATAAATCTCAAATTGAGTTTATTGCATACTTCAATATCTAAATGGGTGTAAATCCACTCATTCTTGATGTAACAAGCAGGTAGAATACGTCCTCCCCTGTTCCAAGAAAGTAGATTTCATAATTCTACAAAAAGTTCCACCAATCTTCTCTCAAGTTGAAAATGACCCCAAAATCCCTAGCTTGAGTTCCTTCATAGTTGGCATGAGAAAAGAGACAAAATAGAAGCAAAGAACTTACTAGATTCAACTTGAATCTGGGGAAGAACTTGAGCTAGATCAATTCAAGATCAACATCCACCCAAATTTCTTCAAAATCACCTCACTACACTCCACCATAAAACCTCAGAGAAGAATGGTGGGGTCTAAGGTGTTTCATGTCAGATTGCTAATAAGTCTACTTGAAGTGTTTGAGTATTTTGCAAAGAAGTCCATCTATGAAGTTTTTCTTTATTTTTTCTTTCTTGAAAATAATTTGGCATATCTTTCGTATTTAACCTCCAAATCAATATCGTAAAATTATATAGCATTTTATTTAATCCTAGAGTCCATTAGTAACCTAATATCACCTATAAGCAGTGAATATATATGGAATTTATGTACCATAATTCCATCATTTTAATCTATTTCAAGGCAAATTCAAGATAGAAACCCCAATTTCAACCTGTATAGGGTTTTGATTACCCAAATCCTATTTAGTCAACCAAAATTAGTATATGCAATGTTAATAAATCAATAAAAAGATAAATGTGATTTTTACATAATTTTTTAAAATAATATGATTACGTAGAGTAATATAGATTAAAGACTAACAAGGATTTAGGGTTTGACAAATCACCCATCCAATAAGGATTTCACTCTAAAATCTAAGAGAAGGATGGAAAATAACATAACATCTAGATTAGATATCAAATTTATATTAAACAACTAAACTTGAACTTAGGGTCTTATAACCCTTACTTACCTACTAAGTAGGGATAGGGTCATTACAGAAGAAGTGCATTCACGTGCCACATCAGATCTAAAAGTCTTGATATTCTTATAATATTGGGTATAGACCCAATTGATAAAAGTGGGTTATATTGAAGGCATCTAGAGTGATTCTTCATTAAGTATATAACGATATACCTTGAATAGTTGTAAGAAAATCACTTAGTATAAAAAAATACTAAGAGAATTAGTTGGTGTTGGACCTCAAATATCAACATGCATAATATCAAACGTGGAAGATGATTTATTTAATGGTTGTAGAAAAGATAGTTGCATTTTTTCTAGTTTGAAACCAATATAAGGAATTAGTTCAAAGTTTGAAAATAACATAAGACTCCTGAGCGAATACGAATTTTATTGTAAGGACCCTGACCTCCGTTTTGGGCTTACCCTATTTTCTTTGGCTAAACATGATGTTTAGATGTTTGCTAATCACCTGAGGTTGTGATTAGGGTTTGTTTGTGCTTTGTTGAGAGGTTGAGGTGCAACTTGCAATTTACCCAAGTTCTAGGGTTCGTGTGCAAGATTTTCACCTTGAGAGATGTCTTTCTCTCTCCTTACATCCTCTAGGGTTTATAGGATGAGTTGGGCACCTTGCTTGAGTTGTTTTGGGCCCCGTTTAAGGTTGGGCTTGTAGTTGGGCTTGAAGCCCTCCCTTCTTGCTTGAGTGTGTCGGGCAAGGGAGAGCTTGATGCCTTGTGTCGGCCATGACGTATCAGCCAGAGAGTGATGGTGGGTGTGACAGGTTGCCATGTTGGGTGACACACACCCCTCCACCTAGCATCGTTTGTGTCACCTCTTATGGACACTTGGTGCTTGTTGCTAGCAAGGTGGCAAAATGTGGCATCCAACTCACAAAAACAAGATTAATTAAGCGGAAGCGATCATTTGCAGCAGATTACTGAAAATCACTAAAAATTAAAACCTTTTTCAAAGAGATCCAATCATAGGAAAACTCTTTCAACAAGAACCAATGTATTACATTTACATCCTGGTTCATAAGTACATATCTTGTACTATCTCTTCTCGAGGGTTACAACATCAACTGCCTTATTAAAAGTTAAACACAGACATCATAAGAACCTCGAGGAATTCAGCCAAAATCTCAAAACGATTCATTAAAAGCACTAACTATTAAGTCTGAGGACCTGAGAGTACAGAGACGACACATAGGACTTCTATCTACAAACACGTCAGACAACACACTCCACCGGAGCTGTTGCTGTTGTACCTGCTGCTGCTAAAGGTCTTCCTTTGTAAGATATTCTCAGTCTCCTCTGTGCTGGTCCACCTAAAAATGTTGGATCCCATGGGGGTGAGACAATTGAGAATTTCCCCAGTGAGAGATATAACTCTCTGCCAGAAACATTATTATTGCAGTTTATAATATAAATATGAACAGAGGATAAGCAGTTTATATCATTCTCATCTTTAACTATTGCAACTATCTGTGATAGAGCAGTAAATCATGTATTCTCTTTATAAGGAATAGAAAGAACATGTATTTTATTTATCTATTATATTAGCTCAACATCTCATGCTTTTCTCATGATAGTCATTACTCTGATATGTCACCCATGACTCTTTCTTGTTTCTATCTGATGGCCTTAGCCAATCTGGTAAACAGATATTGGTTTATACTGGACATGAAAGTGTACATCATCATGTCTTATTTAGACATTGGTCCATACCAATCCTGTGCAACTAGTATGAGCATTGGACTTATATTGTTCCTGTGTATCCATTCCAAGTATTAGACTATACCAATCCCAACTATTCCAAGTATTGGGCTATGCCAATCCTAACTATTCTAGGTATTGGGCTATGCCAATCCTGTGACATTATTCTAGGTATTGAACTATGTCAACCCTGTGCAATTATTCCAGGTATTGAACTATGTCAACCCTGTGCAATTATTCTAGGTATTGAACTATGTCAACCCTGTGCAATTATTCCAGGTTTTGAACTATGTCAACCCTGTGCAATTATTCCAGGTATTGAACTATGTCAACCCTATGCAATTATTCCAGGTATTGAACTATGTCAACCCTGTGCAATTATTCCAGGTATTGAACTATGTCAACCCCGTGCAATTATTCCAGGTATTGAACTATGTCAACCCTGTGCAATTATTCCAAGTATTGGGTTATTACCAATCCTGTGTAGTTATTCTAGGTATTGGGTTATTACCAATCCTGTGCAGTTATTCCAGGTATTGGGATTTAACCAATCTTGTGTTATTATTCCAGGTATTGGGATTTAACCAATCCTGTGTTATTATTCCAGGTATTGGGATTTAACCAATCTTGTGTTATTATTCCAGGTATTGGGATTTAACCAATCCCGTGTTATTATTCCAAGTATTGAACTATGTTAATCCTATGCAACTATTCCAGGTATTGAACTATGTCAATCCTGTGACATTATTCCAGGTGTTGAACTATGTCAACCCTGTGCAATTATTTTAGGTATTGAACTATGTCAATCCTGTGACATTATTCCAGGTATTGAACTATGTCAATCATGTGCAACTATTACAGGTATTGAACTATGTCAATCCTGTGACATAATGTCCCATGTCTGTTTACATAGCACTGGGTACCTCATTTTTTCTACTGACATTTAAACTTTGACCATGCCATTATGCTCAATCACATTCTTTATGTAAAATAAGTATCCCTCTCTTTTCCACACTTGTATAATCAAGGTTCCATCATTATTATTGTATTCTTTTATTATAATTATTATGTTATTAGGTTTCCCTTTTCTTGGTTTATTAAGAACATTATCATCTTTTATAGTGGGCTTTTATAAATATCTTGGTACCTCCCACTAGGTATCAACTTACTCATGTGGTTCACAAGGCCTATTAAAATATCTTGTTACCACTCACTAGGTAACAACCAATCTCATGGCTCATAAAGAACATTTAACATCTTGTCACATTTCACTAGGCAACAACCTATCTCATGGTTCATAAAACACATTACATCTAAATGTAATGATTAGGACAACATTCTTTATATGTTACTCATCCAAGTATGTTGGATTTGAGATGCATCAAGGGATATCATTCTTAAAGAGCTGGATGTGATATTTATGATGTCTTGATATATAACTTCCCTCAACACTTTAAACTTACTCGATTTTATCCATTTATATTATATTAAGGTATTTCTCATCTTAATACTTCCATATACTAACCTATCACCTTTACTATGAAGTGCATAGATCATAGAACACACATAATGATTGTCCAACTATCTTCCATAATAGGGACTCATCTCAGGTTAAGGCTTTGCTTGTTATAAAGTTACCTATAATCAATCACTATTCCATTATTAGGATTAGGTTTCCCATACCATCACCTTTTATTAGGGTTTAGGGTTTCACATACTATTACTTCATTAGGGTTAGGATTGCATATAGCATCATCCTTCATTAGGCTTTCACATCACATTCCCCATAAATAGGGTTTACTATTCATCCCAACTAGGGTTTCTCATGGCATCACCCTCAATTATGGTTTCTCATGGAATCTACCTCAATTAGGGTTTCTCATGGAATCACCCTCAATTAGGGTTTCTCATATCATATCAATACATTAGGGTTTTACATCACATTACCCTAGTTTAGGGTTTCATACACTTCACCCTAAAATTAGGGTTTACTATTCACATCTTATCAAGGTTTATTATTAAAATACCCTGAATTAGGGTTTCTCATGTCATCAATCTCAATTAGGGTTATACCATCACCATAGATTAGGGTTTCACCTATCATTGCCCTCAATTAGGGTTAGGGCTCATAAATCTTCTTAATTAGGGTTTCATGATCTTCTTATCAAGGATCAAACCCTAATTACACATTCATTCATGTTGAAAGTGTTGAGGCTTAACCACTACATGATTATCATTCATGTAGGAAGTCCTCTCTCTCTCATCTTCTATAAGATGATACTTACTTCAGACTTGATTAGATCAGGTCAAATCAACTTGAATGAAGAGTTGACATCATATATTATAAAGATTGATCATTAAAAAGGTACTAATCACCCTATCTCATTAAGGGTACAATTACTATAATCACCCTTGACTTACATCATGTAATGATCAATTAAACAATAGACCTTTAATCACGTTAAGTGTCCATATGGTTTTGATTAATTACTTCTCAAACTATCTTGGTCACTTAGACCCCAAATGGTCTTGACCAACCAGACCTCAAATGGTCTTTCTTGAAATACATCCAAATGTTCTAAGACCATTTCGACCTCCAAACGGTCTTGATTAAACACTTGAAACCGTTTAGCAAAGTAGGTGCTTGAAACCGTTTAACAAATTAGGTGCTTGAAACCGTTTGAGTCTCAATCGGTTTGGGATCGTTTGGTCCCAAACGGTCTTAAGACCATTTGGTCCAAACCTCCTCAAAACCGATTGGACCAAAAATGGTCTCAACCACTCATATTAGTTTTAGGTTTCCAAGATTAATTCCTTCAACAATTGAATCCATGTAATTACTCATCAATTGAACCTAAGTACCATACTTCGATTGAGATTAATGAATCGTATTTCAATTGATTCAAACTTCAATTGCTCATCAATTAGGGTTTTGAACCCAATTTAATTAGGGTTGAAATCGATGAACCTTCAATATTAGTCATTATAGAACTAAATGCTTAGAAATCATTGGTCCATCATTCAAATTGGGCATGACCTGACCTCAAACGGTCTTGAGGTCGTTTGGATGACCTCCAAACGGTCTTGAGGTCATTTGGATAACCTCCAAATGGTCTTGAGACCGTTTTCCCCATCCATCATTAAATTGTTTTAAGTTCAATTAGGGTTTGCATCATTGAGTTACTCATCAAACTAGCTATTAATTGCATTACAATTTGATATCTTTGAATCTTCAACTTCTTCACCATACTCAAACCTAGACCTCCAAACGGTCTTGGTTGACCTCCAAATGGTCTTGAGACCGTTTGGGTGATCTGACCGTTTGGGTTAATCAACCCAAAGAATTAAATTAATTAATTACAAAATTAGCACTCAACCCGATTAGGGTTTCTAATTAGATGATTGTCCATACATTGATTTAATCAATTGGAACTATTAGATCCTCATACAACAAGTACTAGGGTCTTGAACTAAAATGGTCAACCCATCCAAATGGTCAACCATCCTAAATGGTTTGGGGTTCAAGACTCTAAACGGTTTGCAAACCATTTTGCCTCCAAACGGTTTGCTGAAACCGTTTGGACCAAGATCTTCAAAACCGTTTGCAAGGGAAACTTGTTGGATTTCATGCCCAAGATGATTTCATCATCATCTACCTTCATTCATTCAAAAGCTACTTCCGTTTTCATGGTAATTACAACAATGGATCAAGGGAATTTCAAATAGAACAAAACGTTCAACAAATAATGGAGAAATGAATGCAATAACAATATTTAAGGGTTTGAGTTATATAACCTGCCTCCAATTGAGCTTCAAAGCTTCAAACTCCACGTATTTAATGGTTAAAGTAACACCTTCAACTATCCCAAGCTCGTCCTCAAGGTTTGAGTGAAAAGGAATGGCTAGAATTGAAGATCGAGTGAAGATAAGAAGAAATCATGCATTGATTTGTGATTTCCACCATGGAATCAAGGTGAAAGAAGGTCAAGAATCTTACCAACAGGTTGGGGGTCATCCTCCTGTTGTTCCAAGATCCCTTGGTCATTTTTTCAAGCAAGAAGTGAAGGTGGATTCGAAATTACCCATCCAAGCTAGGGATAAAGGAGCATATATGTATTTTATTAAAAATTCATTTAAGAGAGAGAAAGTAGGGGATAACTCCTCCATTTCCTTGTCACTTTCCCCCTTCCCTTCCTTGGTTATGAGGATATCTATTTTTCCTCTTATTCCTCTCAATTATCCATGATTTAAAGAAAAGCAAATTAAGCACCTTAAATCATATTATAATAATATCCATAAGTGAGTGGATATTTCTTTTTCTTATAATAATGTGAGTGAGTTATCCACTTCCCTTAGATATTTTTTTGCCTTTGCAAGGCACATGGTCGTCCACATATATGGATTTCAACCATTTCAATTTTGGTTGAAGGGCACTTCAATTAATATATTTATTTTTGCATATAATTGAAGTAAAGTTTCAATTATGCTTAAATCTTGATTATTTTAATATCAAGATTCTCTCTCCTCCAAAATGATACAAATGAGACGTCCCTCTCATTTTATTTGCTCTACATGATGCCAAGAAACATTAGGGACTATTCTGAAGAGGTAATTTTCATATTGAACCCTAGGTTTTGGGTAAATTTCACATTGCACCAAAACTAGGTTTTAATGCATAAACATTGCATAATCATCTCTTTCTTGTTACTCAGGCTTTCCCAAGCCATACCTCTGCACCATATTCATTCTCATGATTCTTCAACACATGAGGAACATTTATCAAGTAACATTTGCAAGTTAACCCCTCACATTGGGTAATTTGCACTTTAGTCCAAACTAAGCAAACATTGTTTCAACATTATTAAAAAAGGACTAAAATTGAAATATAAGTTCCTCTTGAACCTCAATTATTTTTTAAAAGATAAGAGCAAGCATATAATTGTCTTTCTTAAACAAAACACCTAGGGTTAAAGCATAACCCAGGTCAGGGATGTTACAAATTATAAACCCCTAATAAGGATTTCGTCCCCGAAATCCCAGATAAAGGGAAACAGATATTATCCATCATCTCATCAAGTCTTCACATATCATCTCAATGTCATGTTTATGCAAGGCATAAACCCCTAACATATGATGTCCATGCTATATAATATAGTGAAACTGATTTCACAGTTAACCACTCCAGGTGGTCAACATAAATTATTTGATACCATAATTCCTTACCTTGGTATCCATCACATGTGCTGAAAACACATCACATTTCATCTTTCTTTCATACTGGGACATTTCTTGTTATACATATCTTTTTCTTGGAACCCAAGTCCAAGACAACTGATACTCTTCTAAGTATCCACCAAATAATCAATTTTAATTTATGCACACCAAGTGTTCTAAGACCCACTTGGTTGCCATGTCCCTGAAAGAAAAGAAAACAAAGGATCATATTCCTCTTATCACCCTATTATTATCCAGGGTTGTTTATTCATGAGAAGAGATTATCATCTCCTTTAAACATTACATGAACCTTCTACTGTTCATGAGTTATTTACTCTTATTTCTTTCTTGGTTCCTTGCCATCAGCATAGGAATCATATGGATGCTCACTTGTCATCATTTCTTAATATCATTTTCACCATGATTACTAGATATAGGTATTCAAACCTTTAGTTCATCACTGATTATTATTACCTTCCATCAGGTAACTTATTACCTCTAGGTTTTCAGACTAGGGTATACATTATACTAAACATCTTCTTTTGTTTATAAATTGATTTATAATTAAATCAAATTCCTTCATATATCAATTAGAATGTGGTAGAAATATCCATGCCACATCTCCTACTTATTTCTTTAGATTGTTTCAGAATGATTACTTGATCAGAGTAATCAGAAAGATAACAATCTAGGTATGTCATACTTACCTTGCCTTCAATAAATGAATACCTAGCCAGGGTATTCAAGAACTGAAATTAGGTAGTATGTATTTGTTTTATATTATGTTTCATATTCTTAACATCTCTTTAAATTTCACTACTTAGTATCTCAGATTGTCTCTGAGTGTTTCTTTTACATCTTTTCCCTTTCTGCACGAAAAGAGAAATTTTCAAACATATAAGAGGATCTTAAACTGAACATAAGTTTTCATCCTTCTCATCTCTTCCTCATATACTTAAAGGATTATACAGATAAACTAAAAAACAACTACCTTTCTTATAATAGGAAACAGAAGGCAACTCAAAATAGAAAGTTCTATCTTGACAAGTCTACCTTTTACACGTTAACTAGCATCTTATCTGGCCCAAAACATGGACTTAGTTGTTATTTGTTATTGCCTTTGTCCTCTACTACCAGAAGTAGATGGACCAAACTATGACACTTGTCTTCGTCCTCCACCATCTGCTCCACTGGACTGAGGTCCTTGTGGATTTTGCATATTATGCCTTGACTGTTGGGTCACCTCACTATTTCTCCTTGGACATTGTTGTCTAAAATGTCCTAACTGTCCACATTTGTGACAAGCTCGACCCCAACTTGATGACCCCTACATAGGTGCACTAGTTTGAGGTTCAACTGGTGAAGATTTTGGTTGTTTAGTACCACTAATCATTGATCCCTGTGACTGTGTAGACTTTCTTTTGAGGTTTGTCTCATGTTTCTTTATCGTAGACCTTTCTATCCTCCATATAGACTCCACGAATGTGGCATACCTCTCTCTACTGTCTAGGGCTGATGCCGGGATGGACATCTCAACATTCAATCCCTTCTCAAAATGTCGGATCTTCTCCTCCTCAGTAGTTGCCATTTGAGGACAAAATCACAAAAGTTCCATAAACTTAACCTCATATTCATTTATCGACATGGATCCCTGTCAAATCTTCTCAAACTGTGAGATCTTTTCATCTAAGTATGTCTTTGGAAAATACTTATTGATGAATTCTCGACGAAATTCCTCCCATTCAACCTCTTCATCATTCCTTTTTATTTCTTCTATAGACCACCAGTGTCCATCACTACCCTTCAAAAGGTACACCGTATGTTTAACTTTGTCAGCCCCTGGGATACTAAGGATCTTAAAGGCTTTTTCTAACTCAGTGAGCCAGAGATCAACATCTGCTGGGTCAGATGTTCCATCATATTCTATGGCTCCTACACGACGTAGTCGTTCAAAGGTCTTACCAGACCCATATCCCTCATTGGAAACTAGTGCCCTAGGTTCCGGTGTTGGCATTCGGTCTGTGATATACCTCAGTGTGGTCATGAATTGCCCAAAAAGATTATGAACATATGGGTTTCCTCTCATGAATTCATCAACCTGGGGATTTTCAGGCATTGGTTCCTCCCTTGCCTGATCCCTTTCACCTCCCACTGGTGCAACAACATTGGTCTCAGCAACGTGTCCCTCACGTTCTTCAGACATCTTCAAGTTATATATCTTCTTCTGCATAAGCAGAAGGCACTATAAGATACATTGGAGTACACTTAGAACATACTCGATACCTTAGTCCTATGTCTCTGTAGACTTAGCAAACCTAGAGCTCTGATACAACTAAATTGTGGCATCCAACTCACAAAAACAAGATTAATTAAGTGGAAGCGATCATTTGCAGCGGATTACTGAAAATCACTAAAAATTAAAACCTTTTTCAAAGAGATCTAATCATAGGAAAACTCTTTCAACCAGAACCAATGTATTACATTTACATCCTGGTTCATAAATACATATCTTGTACTATCTCTTCTCGAGGATTACAACATCAACTGCCTTATTAAAAGTTAAACACAGCCAACATAAGAACCTCGAGGCATTAAGCCAAAATCTCAAAACGATTCATTAAAAGCACTAACTATTAACTCCGAGGACCTGAGAGTACATAGATGACACATAGGATTTCTATTTACAAACACGACAGACAACACACTCCACCTGAGTTGTTGTTGTTGTACCTACTGCTGCTGAAGTTCTTCCTCTGCAAGATATTCTCAATCTTCTTTGTGCTCGTTCACCTAAAAATGTTGGATCCCATGGGGATGAGACAATTGAGAATTGCCCCAATGAGAGATATAACTCTCTGCCAGAAACATTATTATTGCAGTTTATAATATAAATATGAATAGAGGATAAGAAGTTTATATCATTCTCATCTTTAACTATTGCAACTATCTGTGATAGAGAAGTAAATCATCTATTCTCTTTATAAGGAATAGAAAGAACATGTATATTATTTATCTATTGTATTAGCTCAACATCTCATGCTTTTCTCATGATACTCATTACTCTGATATGTCACCCATGACTCTTTCTTGTTTCTATCTGATGGCCTTAGCCAATCTGCTAAACAGATATTGGTTTATACTAGACATGAGTGTACATATTCATGTATTATTTAGGCATTGGTCCATACCAATCCTATGCAACTAGTATGAGCATTGGACTTATATTGTTCCTGTGTATCCATTCCAAGTATCGGACTATGTCAATCCCAACTATTCCAAGTATTGAGCTATGCCAATCCTAACTATTCTAGGTATTGGGCTATGCCAATCCTGTGGCATTATTCCAGGTATTGAACTATGTCAACCTTGTGCAATTATTCCAGATATTGAACTATGTCAACCTTGTGCAATTATTCCAGGTATTGAACTATGTCAACCCTGTGCAATTATTCCAGGTATTGAACTATGTCAACCCTGTGCAATTATTCCAGGTATTAAACTATGTCAACCTTGTGCAATTATTCCAGGTATTGAACTATGTCAACCCTGTACAATTATTCCAAGTATTGAACTATGTCAACCATGTGCAATTATTCCAGGTATTGAACTATGTCAACCCTATGCAATTATTCCAGGTATTAAACTATGTCAACCCTGTGCAATTATTCCAGGTATTGGGTTATTACCAATCCTATGCAGTTATTCCAGGTATTGGGTTATTACCAATCCTGTTCAGTTATTCCAGGTATTAGGATTTAACCAGTCCTATATTATTATTCCAGGTATTGGGATTTAACCAATCCTATGTTATTATTCCAGGTATTGAACTATGTCAATCCTATGCAACTATTCCAGGTATTGAACTATGTCAATCCTGTGACATTATTCTAGGTGTTGAACTATGTCAACCCTGTGCAATTATTCCAAGTATTGAACTATGTCAATCATGTGACATTATTCCAGGTATTGAACTATGTCAATCCTGTGCAACTATTTCAGGTATTGAACTATGTCAATCATGTGACATAATGTCCCATGTCTGTTTACACAACACTGTGTACCTCATTCTTCTACTGACATTTAAACTTTGTCCATGCCATTATGCTCAATCACATTCTTTATGTAAAACAAGTATCCCTCTCTTCTCCACACTTGTATAATCAAGGTTTCATCATTATTATTGTATTCTTTTATTATAATTATTATGTTATTAGGTTTCCCTTTTCTTGGTTTATTAAGAACATTATCATCTCTTATAGTGGGCTTTTATAAATATCTTGGTACCTCCCACTAGGTATCAACTTACTCATGTTGTTCACAAGGCCTATTAAAATATCTTGTTTCCCCTCACTAGGTAACAACCAATCTCATGGCTCATAAAGCACATTTAACATCTTGTCACCTTTCACTAGGCAACAACCAATTTCATGGTTCATAAAACACATTACATCTTTATGTAATGATTAGGACAACACTCTTTATATGTTACTCATCCAAGTATGTTGGATTTGAGATGCATCAAGGGATATCATTCTTAAAGAGATGGATGTGATATTTATGATGTCTGGATATATCACTTCCCTCAACATTTTAAACTTACTCGATTTTATCAATTTATATTGTATTAAGGTATTTCTCATCTTGATACTTCCATATACTAACCTATCACCTTTACTATGAAGTGCATAGATCATAGAACACACATAAGGATTGTCCAACTATCTTCCATGATAGGGACTCATCTCAGGTTAAGGCTTTGCTTGTTATAAAGGTACCTATAATCAATCACTATTCCATTATTAGGATTAGGTTTCCCACACCATCACCCTTTATTAGGGTTTAGGGTTTCACATACTATCATACTTCATTAGGGTTAGGATTGCATATAGCATCATCCTTCATTAGGCTTTCACATCACATTCCCCATAAATAGGGTTTACTATTCATCCCAACTAGGGTTTCTCATGGCATCACCCTCAATTATGGTTTCTCATGGAATCAACCTCAATTAGGGTTTCTCATGGAATCACCCTCAATTAGGGTTTCTCATATCATATCAATACATCAGGGTTTTACATCACATTACCCTAGTTTAGGGTTTCGTACACTTCACCCTAAAATTAGGGTTTACTATTCACATCTTATCAAGGTTTATTATTAAAATACCCTGAATTAGGGTTTCTCATGTCATCAATCTCAATTAGGGTTATACCATCGCCATAGATTAGGGTTTCACCTATCATTGCCCTCAATTAGGGTTAGGGCTCATAAATCTTCTTAATTAATGTTTCATGATCTTCTAATCAAGGATCAAACCCTAATTACACATTCATTCATGTTGAAAGTGTTGAGGCTTAACCACTACATGATTATCATTCATGTAGGAAGTCCTCTCTCTCTCATCCTCTATAAGATGATACTTACTTCAGACTTGATTCGATTAGGTCAAATCAACTTCAATGAAGAGTTGACATCATATATTATATCATTACTTCCATAAGCATTAAAGATTGATCATTAAAAAGGTACTAATCACCTTATCTCATTAAGGGTACAATTACTATAATCACCCTTGACTTACATCATGTAATGATCAATTAAACAATAGATGTTTAATCACCTTAAGTGTCCATACGGTTTTGATTAATTACTTCTCAAACGGTCTTGGTCACTTAGACCCCAAACGGTCTTGACCAACCAGACCTCAAACGGTCTTGCTTGAAATACCTCCAAATGGTCTAAGATCGTTTAGACCTCTAAACGGTCTTGATCAAACACTTGAAACCGTTTAGCAAAGTATGTTCTTGAAACCGTTTAACAAATTAGGTGCTTGAAACCGTTTGAGTCTCAATCGGTTTGGGATCGTTTGGTTGGTCCCAAACGGTCTTGAGACCGTTTAGTCCAAACCTCCTCAAAACCGATTGGACCAAAAATGGTCTCAACCACTCATATTAGTTTAGGGTTTCCAAGATTAATTCCTTCATCAATTGAATCCATGTAATTACTCATCAATTGAACCTAAGTACCATACTTCAATTGAGATTAATGAATCATCTTTCAATTGATTCAACCTTTAATTGATCATCAATTAGGGTTTTGAACACAATTGAATTAGGGTTGAAATCGATGAACCTTCAATATTAGTCATTATAGAACTAATTGCTTAGAAATCATTGGTCCATCATTCAAATTGGGCATGACCTGACCTCAAACGGTCTTGAGGTTGTTTGGATGACCTCTAAACGGTCTTGAGGTCGTTTGGATAACCTCCAAATGGTCTTGAGACCATTTTCCCCATCCATCATTAAAATTTGTTAAGTTCAATTAGGGTTTGCATCATTGGGTTACTCATCAAACTAGCTATGGATTGCATTACAATTTGATATCTTTAAATCTTCAAATTCTTCACCATACTCTACCGTAGACCTCCAAACGGTCTTGGTTGACCTCCAAAATGTCTTGAGACCGTTTGGATGATCTCCAAACGATCTTGAGACCATTTGGGTTAATCAACCCAAAAAATTAAATTAATTAATTGCAAAAGCAGCACTCAACCCAATTAGGGTTTCTAATTAGATGATTGTCCATACATTGATGCAATCAATTGGAACTATTAGATCCTCATCCAACAAGTACTATGGTCTTGACCTCAAATGGTAAACCCATCCAAACGGTCAACCATCCTAAATGTTTTGGGGTTCAAGACTCTAAATGGTTTGCAAACCGTTTAGCCTCCAAACAGTTTGGTGAAACCGTTTGGACCAAGATATTCAAAACCGTTTGCAAGGGAAACTTGTTGGATTGTGTGCCCAAGATTATTTCATCATCATCTACCTTCATTCATTCAAAATCTACTGCCGTTTTCATGGTAATCACAACAATGTATCAAGGGAATTTCAAATAGAACAAAACGTTCAACAAATAATGGAGAAATGAATGCAATAACAATATTTAAGGGTTTGAGTTATATAACTAGCCTCCAATTGATCTTAAAAGCTTCAAAATCCACGTCTTTAATGGTTAAATCAACACCTTCAACTATCCCAAGCTCGTCCTCAAGGTTTGAGTGAAAAGGAATGGCTAGAATTGAAGATCGAGTGAAGATAAGAAGAAATCATGCATTGATTTGTGATTTCCACCATGGAATCAAGGTGAAAGAAGGTCAAGAAGCTTACCAACATGTTGGGGGTCGTCCTCCTGTTTCTACAAGCTCCCTTGGTCGTTTTTTCAAGCAAGAAGTGAAGGTGGATTCGAAAATACCCATCCAAGCTAGGGATAAAGGAGCATATATGTATTTTATTAAAAATTCATTTAAGAGAGAGAAAGCAGGGGATAACTACTCCATTTCCTTGCCACTTTCCCCCTTCCCTTCTTTGGTTATGAGGTTATCTCTTTTGCCTCTTATTCCTCTCAATTATCCATGATTTAAAGAAAAGCAAATTAAGCACCTTAAATCATATTATAATAATATCCATAAGTGAGTGGATATTTCTTTTTCTTATAATAATGTGAGTGAATTATCCACTTTCCTTAGATATTTTCATGCCTTCGCAAGGAACATGGTCGTCCACATATATGGATTTCAACCATTTCAATTTTGGTTGAATGGAACTTCAATTAATATATTTATTTTTGCATATAATTGAAGTAAAGTTCCAATTATGCTTAAATCTTGATTATTTTAATATCAAGATTCTCTCTCCTCCAAAATGATACAAATGAGACTCCCCTCTCATTTTAGTTGCTCTACATGATGCAAAGAAACATTAGGGACTATTATGAAGTGGTAATTTGCATATTGAACCCTGTGTTTTGGGTAAATTGCACATTGCATCAAAACTAGGTTTTAATGCATAAACATTTCTTAATCATCTCTTTCTTGTTACTCAGGCTTTTCCAAGCCATACCTATACATCATATTCATTCTCATGATGCTTCAACACATGAGGACCATTTATCAAGTAACATTTGCAAGTTAACCCCTCACATTGGATAATTTGCACTTTAGTTTAAACTAAGCAAACATTGTTTCAACATTATTCAAAAAGGACTAAAATTGAAATATAAGTTCCTCTTGAAACTTAATTACTTTTCAAAAGATAAGAGCAAGCATATAATTGTCTTTCTTAAACAAAACACCTAGGGTTAAAGCATAACCCAGGTCAGGGATGTTACACGAAGGCTATGGATAAGTGTTCTTAGGGAGGATGACACCTTGCTTGTTCCTACCCTGTACTCTCTTCTATATATCTCCCTCTTTTCTCTTGCTTGGGATCTCTTTGCCCCTTAGCCATTTTCTCTCCCTTGTTGGCTGAGAATGAGAAGAAGGAAGGAGAGGAGGTGGTCGATATAGCTGTTGTTGTTGCTGCTTTCTCCTTGGTGTTGGCCGATACGTCTTGCTACTTTTCTTCTCTTGTTGGTGGCCAAAGCTTAGAGCTTGGAGTTGTGCTTAAGGTGGGTTACATAACTCCTACCCTAACTATATTACCTTCTTTTCATGTTGCATTACTATGCTATCTTGATCGGCCTTACATATCTTTTTAGTAATGCTTCTTGTTTTAGTCAGTTATGTTGTTTCCCGTTATGTGCCCTAGATCTTGTTGGATGATATGTGGTGTGTAGGTTTCCCTTTGTGTCGGCCTACCCTTTGGGTTAAGGGATCTTGAGCAAAACCCCTCTCTCGCTTTAAGTTGAGAGGTGAGCTTAGGGTTTCTTAATTTTCAAAGGTGTGTGTAGTGTTCCTGTGAGGCAATGCCCCTCTCTTACCATGGATTTGAAAGGGTGAGCCTAGGGTTTGCGTTTGACCTGGTTGTTGGATGGCCGATATGGTGATGACCCATCTGCCTGATATGTGATAGTGGTTGTGCAAAACCCCTCTCACTTAGTTGTTGAGAGGTGAGCCAAGTCCCTTGATCATTTAGGGTTTGGTGGTGGTTTTTGAGGTTAAAGAGGACCAACCAAGATGAGGTGTAACCCAACACCCTTGCTTTCCCAATATCCCTTTTCTAGGGTTGAGCTTGGGCGATATGCTTTGGCTGACAGGGATGTGCCTTGGGCGTTAGATGGTCTGTGTTGGGCGTCATGGCGTGTTGGCACCTTGCACGACACCATGTTGGATGCTGCCTTGCTCGTTAGACTTGGATGACACATAGTTTTGATGGCCATTATCGGGAGGGTAAGGTGACGTTGTGGTTGGGCTGGGAGTCAGGCATTGTTGTTGCCTTGCACAATATGGCCCTGTTGCTGTGCACGAAACCCTCTTGGGTAGTGTTGCCTGTTACCCCTGTAGGTGCGTTACCCGTCGTTGGGCAATGCAACGATGCAACCCGATATGATGTTGCACACTTGGGTGTTATAGGTTGGTTCCTAGCTGGTTGCCCGATATGGTGTCTTGAGGAGGTGTTGCTCATTATCTTCTTGTGGTGCTGCCTGATACCTAAGTGATAGTGGTTGGCCGATATGGTTGTAGCCCTAGAAAGGGTGTTGGACGATACGACATGTGGTGAAGTGTGCGTGCTTAACCGATATAGTGTTGGGCATCACACTCTTTGGTGAGAGACACTGTGCTTTTAGTAAGGGTTGTGGTATACCTTTGGTGAGGGTTGTCCCTTACCCGATACACCTATAGTGAGGGTTGTATCTTGTGTTTGGTTGGTAACCCTAATGCTTGCGATGATTTAGTATATGTGGATGTTACGCTTGATATATATAAGAATGTTGTGCTTTGATATAATCAACCATGTTGCATGGTTAACTCTCATAATAAAGTAAGGAGTTGTAAATGTTCCTTGTATAAGTATCATTGCTCCTTTGTGATTTCACTAACCATGCAGGTAACATTTGTAAGATGCGGCCACGATGATGGCATGATAATGATATGATGTGGAATATCAAGGGTTGTGGTGAACCCAGAGATGTATGATGGGTGTTACCCATGGAATGGCAATGTGTGCCTTGGTGATGGGATTGAGTCCCAGTAATGTTGATCCTTGAGATGGATCTTGATGATTGGAAAGAGGCCAAGTGGTAACATGTGACGTTGGATCCTTGTGATGGATCAAGATGATGTTGATGGCATTGAAGGTCTTAGTGACAATGTAACACAAGATAATGTGTTTGATGTTTATTCATTCTTGTTATAGTTGCTGAGCCATGGGCCTGTTCACCATGCTCTATCACACATCCTGAGCCATGGGCCTGTTCACCATGCTCTAACCACACTGAGCCACGGGCCTGAAACCGTACTCTAAACATGCACTACTACTTAGGGCATAGGCGCACCCCGCATATTCAACAATATGCATTCCAGGTTAACCCTTAGGAGAACTTGTTTCACCATCACCAAACTCCTGACAATGATGGATCTATGGTCAGGGCAAAATACAAGAAAAGTTCCTCTGTAATTAATTAATGCATTTTAAGTGGATTGCACATGGCTTGGTTTTCTAGCACTGATACCTGTACCAAGGTGGGCTAGGCAGAGGGTAGTCTGGCCCTGTGTGGTTAAGGCCACTTAAGCATGAGACTGCAGTCCTACTTGTTGGTTCTTGTGCATTGACCACAAGGGAAGTGAGGTCGTGGAATCCAGCTCTCCCATTGACCTTGTATGGAAATTGATTGCGACCTAGAAGTGGCTAGTTTGGATCTGAGTGGTATAGCTCACTTCCTCAGGGCATAATAAATTGTAATCCAACATTATAGTATATTTGCTTAGGGAAAACACGAGACATTAGTGGAGGCCTTATTTGTATAGTTGCCCTAGTTTTATCTCACAGTTACTTACATGTTCCTCAGATGTTATGATAAGTTCTTATATAACTTATCTTGTCAATCATGTTCCATAAGAAACATCTGGTTATATACCTCTCGAATATCTTGGTAAGATGTTATAACAAGTCAGTTCTGCTCAATATGCTGCTCATATACGATCTTCTTATATCAGTTACCTGTTCTATCTGTTCTAGCTCTCCTTTGAGGTTTTATAGTTTCGGCGGGGGTTATGTTTCTCACTGGGATTGTGTGTCTCACCCTGTTGGTTTAAAACATTTTTAGGTGATCGAGCTAGACGTGGTGGTGTTCGTGAGGTTGCGGCTGAGAAGTAAGAAGAATAGTGGAAAGCAAGGTTGGATCTACTGCTGCTGTTGTTGGGTGTTTTGTAGTAGAGTCCTAGAGTCATCCCTGTACTCTTAGGTCCTTGGAGGTGTTTTGACGAGGTTTCACGATGTATAGTTGATGTAGCTTGTTTATCCTACTGTTGGCTTGATGTGGCCTGTTCTATATTTAAACAGGTGGTGAACTCTTTGTGCTTATGAGACATCTGGGTCCTATGAACTATGGACATATATCAAGGTTGATGTATATTTATATAACATGTTTCTTTGCAGGATGTGGATCTAGTTGTAATAGTTCCTTTCTTATCTACTTTCAGCAATCGGTTTTAATTAACCCGTGTTTTTGGTAATATGATGTTTATGACGGTTCCACATGTTTTCGCGTGGCATTTCATTGTCTGTGTGATAGCGGGATGTCACATTTATAATGTGACTCAGACATGCTATTTAGACGTCGATGCCAAAGTAAAACTGGAGATGAAGTAGAAGTAGTAGTTGCAATAGTTGAAGGTGATATTGGAATGGACAATTGATCAACCCATTATAAACCTCCCCCTCGATGTGCTTGACCAATGACCTCCTTAGTACCTAGATCATGCATAATATAAGAAGAGTAATTAGAATTCACTTCATAACATAGGCCACATATTGATTATACAAAAAATAAATTCATCAATGGGATCATATATGTGTAGAATAAAAGGTACAATGAATTGTCTTGCATTATTGTTAAGTGTCTCAATCTTCTTAATGGGTAAACATGCTTCACAATTAGTGTGACAAGGGGTTATATGAATAACAAAATCGAATGCTATAAGGAATGTAACATCATGAGTCATATGTCTAGACGCCCCAGAGTCCATATACTGAATATCAACATCATTACTTTTCCAATTTAAAAAATGTCATTGATGCTACATTGACTTGACTCAAAGAAGCATACATGAGAACTATTGCAATATTTACTAAAAGTCAGTTGAAGATGGGGTTGATGTGGAGCTTCTAACAAACTTTTAAGATCACACTTATTTAAATATCCTATCCTTTTCTGAGGATGTAGAATCCAACAACTTGTTTTGTTGTGACCTATGTTTTTTACAATAGATATATGTCTTTAAATTAGCCCCTTCTGAAGAAGATACTAGAACAAAAATTGACAAAATGGTCTCTTTAATAGTAGGGACAGAAGTAGCATGATTCAAAGGGCGTCCACCTCCAAAATAGGATGACATCTTCATACATGTCTTAGCATCTTTAATCTCCATGAATGCATCCTTGAAACATGAAAGTGGACCATGGACAATAAACTATTGAGCTAAAGTTTGGAACTTTGAATGGAGATAGAATGGTAAATGCACATTGTTTGTCTATGTGCATCATCAAGTTTTACATGTGAAACAAAGAGAAGGAGGCATAGAGCTCCATAATCCTCCAAGCTTTGGCCATTGTTGTGTGAAATTAATGTATTATTTGTTCACATTGATGTTTGATGATAGTATTTAACACGTCGACCATGAGGTTGCAATTATATATATATATATATATATATATATATATATATTGGAATGGTTTTCTCCATGTGATGCAATCCTGTCTGCATAAAAGAACCGCTATAATTTCACAACTATGACATAGGGAGACTTTGTTTGCTAAAGTGCCAAATAGAATGGTCTCAATTACAACATACCACATTATTTTTTGGGAAGCCTGTGTGATGAGTAATATCCCTCTCTCATTGCATCTTAGTTGTCATAAGATTGAATGCTACAAGCATTGAAGAAGAGAATAAAGGAGCAAGGAAAAGAAGAAGAATGGGTGTATACAGAAAAGAAAAAAATAATAATTATCCATATTTGTTAAAACTTTGAAAGCATAAAACATAAAAGACAAATATACTATATTATAAGGAGTATTTTCTTTTACATTGGGGATATGACCCTCTTTTATAATATGATATGAGAAGGGATGAAAAAAATCTAAACAATGTGATAGAAATAATAAATACAATGAATGTGCGTTAGAAATCGTCAGTCTATCAACATAAATACAATCAATATTAATATTAATTAACAATTAATTAATAGTGATATTTTTTTGATCATAAAAGTGTGTGACCCCTTTTTATATATTTTTGAAGTTATGTACACTATAGAGAAAAGGAAAAAGTAGTAACAAAAAGAGACCTATACAAGGATATCTATATCTTTCTTCAAGCCATTCTATTTTCTATCTGCACACATCCTACTACCAAAATCACAAGTTGTGGAAGACAACCAAAATCACAACTCTCTCCTTCTTCAATAAGAAAGAGCAGACATCAACAAAGGAACCTAGAATAAGAGGCAGATAATCATCTTCAACAACACTTCTCCATACCTGCAACAAATATTCACAACTAAATAAGATGTGAACCAAATATTCAGTATCCCCTTCGCATAGGGCACACCTAGAAGGGAACTGGAAACCCCTACTGTGCATATGATCAAGAGTAAGCACCTTATTCAGAAAGCACCTCCAGCCATGAACTTTGTGTCTCATCGACACTTTGGACTTCCATAGCCAACCCGACCAAAAAGGAACATGGGCTGATGATCTAACAACCTCCCAAGTATCCCTGACCCTGTTAGGTTCCCTACCTTCCAAAAGCACATAGTCATTTTTCTTCAGAATAATAATCCCTACCGAACGGATAACCTTAATAATAGAAGATACATGTGTTGACTTAGCTTCAACCCAATCACCATTAGAGATAAGAGAATTTAAGCAAGCAAACTTTCCAGTACCACTCTTCATGATGCATTCCGCATCCAACACCTTCTCCAAGTACCCCCCCCCTTGAACCAGGGGTCTCTCTAGAGCTTAATTATATTACCATTACCCACATAGAATGAGACATGATCAATGATAGTCACCCTGTGGTAAAGACAATGCTTCCAAACCCACAAAGCATTCGAGGCAATGTTACACCTCCTAACTGAATCTCCCTTCAAGTATGACGTGTATTTTACTACGCGCTTAAACGCAAGTATACACGTCGAGTAATATAGGCCTTGTGAGGCCCGAGTCGAACTCAGGGATACGTGAATTATTGGAGACTTCTACTAACTAATCGCAATCAGCTAGACCGATTAACAAAGTAGGGTTTTGTTGTTCAAATTAAAAGAAAATAAAAATCAAACAAAGAAAACAATCGATTAAAGGTTAATTTAATCAATTAAAAGGGATATCTTTAGGATGGCGGTTTCACCGCAGGTCAACATTGTATTAGATTTCATATAATTCCTCACACTTCTCTCTCTATCCGGGTAGTGGCCTGAATTGAGAATTACCCACTGTCGTGGTGTAATCCACTACTTAGATTTAGGTTGATTCCATCGTCATAGTAATCATTCCCCTAAACTAAGCGCATTAAGATCGGTCCCTCAGTTCCCACCATTAATTTTACAACTCCTTTGTCAAGGGTTTTATTAATTAATGTAGAATTCGTTTCTTTTCAACCGTTAATCCTTCTGTCGAAGTGATTAAGGGCATTAATTTATTATTATGGTGATCAAGCATAACAATAGCAACAGAGAAAACGAATTTATACCACGGATATGAGAGAAAAATATGAATTATCAATATAAAATCATCATACAATGTATCCCCGGGCTACTCCCGGTCCTAAAGATTGAGGGTTTTAGCCTCTCATGTTCATCTTACACAAATACATGGTAGAAATTGGGGAATTCATAAGAAAAACGTGAAATAGATGGGAAAACCCCTGAACGGAGAAGAACCGGTGGATCCTTGGCGTAGAACACAAGCTTTCCCCTCCTGTCGGTGGTGGAAATTGTCTTCGGCAGCGTCCGAATCACCCGGGATGAGCTTCTCGGCCTCCGTTCTCCTTTCTCTCCTCCTCGGCACTCGTGCAATCTAAAAATGAGATGATCCCCAGTCTGGGCGGCCGTCATTAGGTATAAGTCCCTAATTAGGTCGTCAAATAACAACAGCCGTCCGATCTGAATCAAAACACATCCAACGCATATCTGCCGGCGTCGATACCATCGACGCGGGTCGATGGTATCGACCCAGCGGATTAGCGGCAGCTTTCCTTTCTTTTATTCTGAGCGCCTGTGGTGATCTCGATACCATCGACTTGGGTGTCGATGGTATCGACTCCTTTAGCGTCGGTTGTTGTCGTTTAGCGACGCTGTAGCTCTCCTTGTGTCGATGGCATCGACTTGCGTCGATGGTATCGACTTCATCCTTGCCAGCAGCCTGGAGACATCTCGATGCCATCGACTTGGGTGTCGATGGTATCGACTCTGTATTGCTCTTCTCGGCTGACATCCTGTGGTTTGGTCGATGGTATCGACATCGGTCGATGGTATCGACGGATGTAGATACTTGTTTTTCCTGAAATTGTACAACAAGACCAAATAAATCCACACGATTTATGATAAGATGATCAATAATGCTTAAAATAATGAAATAAAGGGGATTTGATATAAAATGATGGCAAAGACCAAATAAAGTGAATTATGCAATAATATCCATGAAAATGAGTAATTAAGGCACAAAACACATATGAAATAGGTCTCTAAATGCGACTCAAAATCATCGCATCAAACTCCCCTAAGCTTAAACATTGCTCGCCCTCGAGCAACTAATCCTTAGAAAAGAATTGTGAATGTCAACTAACAATCAAAACACCAACCCACCTCACAAATGACTCCCACTGGACGTTCTCAAACCGGCCTACCCTAATCACAGAACAGTAATTACCCTAAAGGCGACAATAACCATCAATAAAAGAAATTATCCTTCAAACCGATGAACACTATCACATAGGGCAGTTAACATAATAAAGTTCGCCGATTCAGCCATGGTGCATCTTGTGATCACCTAAACTACGTTGCTCGCCCTAACTACCATCTACATGGAAGCCGTCCTCCTTATACACATGAGTGAGGAGAAAATCACGGTGGACTACCAATCCGAGCAACGGGTGGATGGAATGGGTGATTCATGGGAGAATTTGGAAGTATTACACAGTTTCAAAATGTATATAACGAAATGCCCTAAATGATGCAAATGCACATTAAGAATGCCCTACTGCCTAAAAGTGGGTGGAATGATGCATGCCCTAACCTTCTACCTCACAATGAGATAGAAATCTACTCAAGCCACATCATGTACTCAATTCCCATTTATTATACAAGTGATATCATTCCTTTCTCCCTCTTATTCCTTTTCTTTCCAAATCTCCTTTTTTTTTCCAGAATTTTTTTCTTCTGTTTTTTTTTTCTTTGCCCATATATCCATAATTGCTTAGAGATACATGTATAAGGCCATTTTCTTTCCAATTGGAGATCTTTGCTTTATTTCGAGGGTATGGAACAAATTAGATCACCTATTTAGGAAAACTGAGATACATGGTGTGCTTATGCATGAAAATCATGAAATTGTGAGTGCAACTACATGACATGCACCTAAGGGTAATGTGCATGTTTCACTATATATTTTTTTCATTAATCTATGCAAAAACATGAAAATAACAATGCAAAACCTGTCTACATGCCATGCACGCAAAAGAAATTGAAACTGCACTTTACTTCCAATTCTTGGGTGGATTATAGGAAATGGGGTGGAATGATCACAAGATTAAGTGACTGAACCTTAAAAGAAAATTATGTGTCCCTCCTTATTGACATGTGTAGTAGTTTAAAGGGTTCTTTCTCTTACATCTGATTAAGGTCTCATTACCATTTGATTAGGTTAGGCTCAAACAACCGTTACTATCCACTTTTCATGAGTCAATGCGGGTGTGGGTATGACATATTGCTTCAAAGTTGACATAATCAATCATTTTCATAGAATAAGTTCCCCAAGGACAACCAAGTAAAGCTATCCAAATGACACAGAAAATTTTTTCAATTCCCTTAATTTCCCCATGAAAACAGCAAGATGACAATTTTTTACGACATCCACAATTACACTAGATAGATGTGGATCCTAAATAAAAACTTAAAATTGCAAAAACAAATAACAAAGCAGAAACTAAAACAACTAAAGAAAAGATAAAAGATAGAGCTGTTCCAGCCACCCCCCTAAGCTTGAATCCGACTATGGCCTCATAGTCAAAAACCAACTTAAGGGTGGAACAGTGATACCCTGATCAATCTTGCGGAGGCGGTGGTGGGTAATGTGGTGCCGTAGGATCCCAAGACGGGTACTCCCCCTGGAAGCTTGGATCATAGTGGGTCCTCGGCGGAGGCTGTGGATAACCTCCAAAGTAGTCTCGACTCCAGTAGTGGTCGAAGAAGGGCTCCTGCTGCGTCTCTATCCGCTGCAACCGGTTGTGCATTTGTTCTTGGTTGGCGAGGATGAGCCGTTCGTTCTCGAACATAGCCCTTTGATTATCAAGCAACCGGCCCGTTGTCTCATGGATGCCGGTATACAAAGTCATATGCTGGTGCTGCGTCTGCTGGATGTCCTGCAGCATGGTATACATCCCTTGCATGGAGTAGGGATCCGCAGCTGGCTGTTCTTGCTGTGGTGATGGCGGCGGGGGCTGAGATGATGAAGATGCACCCGGGTGCATCCTAGGACGCTTCCGTGGTGCCACTCGTGCTCGAAGAAGTGTGAAAGCCTCCTCGTCTTCCTCCGCCTCGCCTTCTTGGTCGTCACCTCCTCCTTCTTCTTCCGAGGACTCGATGGCTATGATGGGCCATCGGAAATGCTGCTTGCCCTCGATGTGGAAGACGTCGTCCGGCAGGGATGCCTCCTGGTAAGCTTGGTTGACGTGGCAATGAGCGTACGCCAACCCGTCCCGGATAAGAATAAGGTTTGAACGGTGCAAGTGTTGCACGTTCACCTTACTCCGCGTAGAAATCGGAGTCATGGACTGAAAGTTCAGCCCCAAGTAAAGCGCCAACTTGGTGACAAGACCACCAAAGTGTATTGGAGCCTTCCTTGTGCTCCGCTTCACCGCCATGACGCGCTGTAACCAGAATGCTCCCCAGTTGCACTCTTGACGTTTCAGGAGGGCGTACAGAAAGAACAAGTCGCTCTCCTGAAACTTGCTCAAAGCAAGATCGCTCCGCCCGAAGAAAGTCAAGCTAAGCATCCTATGCAATACCCGGACGAACGGGTGCTCAAAATCAGCTACCGCGGCATTGTGGTAGCTCACGGTCTTCCCTGCCGGCACTGTAACTAGCTCGGCGAAGATTTTGTCGTAGTCGGTGCGGGCGTCGGGGCGTCGGTGATCGTGGCGGCTGTGGTTCCAGTTGAAGATGGTGTTGAACTGCTTCAACGTGATGTTGTAATTGTTGTTGAAGAGTCGGAAGGACACCCTTCCCTGGATCCACGTCTGGTCCGATGGCACCACGTCATTTGGTACGACGCAGATATCAAGAGACGCCATGAACTCGGCCACCAGTTCCTTGTATGTGGGCCATTCGCCAAAGAACGGCTGCCCATCCGCATGACAGTCCATCTCATATATGCGACCGGTGTGCCGCACTTGCCCGGCCAACACATAGGCCAAGTTGGCCTCGAATCCCAAGTCCCTGATCATTCCCCGGTCCACATACCGGGTGGCCTCGAACTTCCGCTTCATTATTTCCTCGTATACCTTCCTTACATCCATGTTGGCATGAATGAGGCGTGGACGAGAGATGGAAGCGGTTGGAGGAGGAACAAACTCCTCGATCTCCCTGGGGTGTGCGCTCGATGAAGATGCTCCGCCCGTATGCACCATGCTTGCGAGAAGAATGAGATTGGGAGAAAAGAGCTCGGTGAAGATGGAGAGAAATTCTCCACTCGGTGAAGATCTTCGCTCGATGACGCTTCTCCGCAGGTGTAGAGGGCTCGGGGGAGTGCTCGGCGCAATAGGAGATACTTGCTCTGAGGGTGTGATGTCATATGACGTTGCAAGTCCCCTTAAATAGACTTGATCGGCGCCCCTGTTGACCCGTCGATACCATCGACGCGGGTCGATGGTATCGACATGGCTCGCGGGTAGCCGCATCTGTCGCTGGTATCGACGGCTAACGTTGGCTGGATCGAGAAACCCGGATCGCTGACGTGTCGATACCATCGACTTGAGTCGATGGTATCGACGCAGCACCCGGATCGCTGACGTGGCTGTTGCGATCGTCGTCGATGTCTTCATGCGGATCGGTGACATGTCCGTCGATGCCATCGACGGGTGTTGATGGTATCGACTTGCTTTTATTGTGACACCTCCGTTTATTGCATTCAACCTGTGATGATGTCGATACCATCGACAAGGCCGTCGATGGTATCGAGTTGACTGAGCAAAATTCGTCTGAAAATATCCAGAGATCTCGATGGTATCGACTGGGTTGTCGATACCATCGACACTTTTATTGCGACCTGCCTGTGACCATGTCGATGCCATCGACTCGGCCGTCGATGGTATCGACGCAGTGCGATTTCTGCTGGTGTCAACCTGAACCCATGTCGATACCATCGACTGATGTGTCGATGGTATCGACCCTGCCTGTTCCTGCACATTTAACAAACGGATCAAGGTATCATTTTTAAACTAAAAAGTAAACAAAATAAAAGCAAACTACACCTAACATTAAACTATCCTAATGTACCAATGGTTGGGTTGCCTCCCAACAAGCGCCCCTCTTTAGCGTCTTAGGCTAGACGTCGGTCCTTCTTTTCATTCTTGTACAAGTGAAATGAGTTTAACCTCATTCACTTTCCTCTTATAGTTCTCACCAAAGTACAGCTTCAAGCGTTGCCCGTTCACCAAGAACGTGGCCTCTCCATCTCGCACGAGAATCGCTCCATGCGGTTTCACTTCTTCCACCTCGAAGGGTCCACTCCATCGGGATTTCAGTTTCCCGGGATGCAATTTGAGACGAGAGTTGAACAATAGGACACTGTCTCCTTTCTTGAACGTGCGCATCTCAATGTGGCGATCGTGGATCAGCTTTGTGCGCTCCTTATAAATGCGGGCATTCTCATATGTCGTCATTCGTAGCTCATCCAACTCATTCAATTCAAACATTCTTTTCCTCCCGGCCTCGTCATAGCGCAAGTTCAGCCTTCTTAGCGCCCAATGGGCCTTGTGCTCCAATTCTACCGGAAGATGGCACGCCCGGCCATACGCCAACCTAAAAGGTGTAGTGACTATAGGTGTTTTGTACGCCGTCCGATAAGCCCAAAGTGCATCCGGTAGCAATGCACTCCAATTCTTCCGTGTAGATGCTACGGTCCTTTCTAAAATCTTCTTGATTTCCCTGTTTGATACCTCCACCTGTCCTTGCGTTTGTGGATGATATGGGGTGCCAATGTTGTGCTTGACCCCATATTTCTTCAAAAGTGAAGCGAATTTCTGATTTCGGAAGTGTGTGCCTCCGTCACTAATGATCATTCGAGGAATCCCAAACCTGCAGAAAATATTCTCTTTGACGAACCTGCACACTACATTCGAATCATTAGTCCTTGTGGGGATTGCCTCCACCCACTTCGACACATAATCCACCGCAAGCAAAATATAAAGATTTGAATTTGAGGACACAAAGGGTCCCATGAAGTCAATGCCCCATAAATCAAATACCTCGACTTCCTGAAACACATTCAGGGGCATTTCTTGTCTCCTTGAGATATTACCTGCGCGCTGGCACGGGTCACACTGCCTAACAAAATCATAGGCATCCCGGAACAAAGTGGGCCAATAAAGGCTGCTCTCCAACACCTTAGCTGCTGTCCGTGAACTAGCATGATGTCCTCCCGTAGGTGACGCATGACAATGATGTAGAACACTTTCGTACTCTAACTCCGGCACGCACCTGCGAAGAATACCATCCCTGCATTGCTTCAACAGTATTGGGTCATCCCAAAAATAGTATCTCAATGAATGGAAGAATTTCTTCTTCTCTTGATAAGACCAATCTTCCGGGATGATCCCGCAAGCCAGATAATTCACAATATCCGCAAACCATGGTTCTTTAGAATCAATTTTTAAAAGTTGTTCGTCGGGAAAAGTCTCGGTAATGGGTATATACAAACCTTGTTCATCCACCCTCTCTAACCTAGACAAGTGGTCAGCCACCACATTTTCAATTCCCGACTTGTCCTTGATTTCAATATCGAATTCTTGCAGGAGCAAAATCCACCTAATTAGTCTAGGCTTCGCATCCTTCTTCTCCATCAAATATTTTATTGCGGCGTGATCCGTCCACACAACCACCTTAGAACCCACTAAGTATTGCCGAAATTTCTCAAAAGCAAAAACAACAGCAAGTAACTCTTTTTCCGTGGTTGTGTAATTTAATTGAGCATCATTAAGTGTTTTTGAGGCGTAGAAAATCACAGCAGGCTTGTTATCTACCCTTTGCCCCAAAACAGCCCCCACAGCATAGTCAGACGCATCACACATCAACTCGAAAGGCTTTGTCCAATCCGGCGTTTGAACAACCGGAGCCGAAATCAGCTTTTCCTTCAAAACCTCGAATGCGTGAAGACATTTCTTATTGAAATAAAAAATTGCGTCTTTTTCCAACAATTCCGATAATGGCTTTGCGATTTTCGAAAAATCCTTGATAAAATGCCGATAAAACCCAGCGTGTCCTAAAAAGCTTCTCACCCCTTTTACAGAATTTGGTGGGGGTAGCTTAGAAATCACCTCAATTTTTACTGGGTCTACCTCTAGACCCTTGCTAGACACCTTGTGTCCTAGCACAATTCCTTCTGTCACCATCATGTGACATTTCTCCCAATTGAGGACCAAGTGTGTGTCCTCGCACCGCTGCAACACCTTATCTAAATTATAAAGGCATTCGTCAAAAGACGCTCCATAAACCGAGAAGTCGTCCATGAAGACTTCGAGACACCGCTCCACCATGTCAGAGAAAATGGCGAGCATGCAGCGTTGAAAAGTCGCCGGCGCATTGCATAAACCAAACGGCATACGGCGGTAGGCGAAAGTCCCATAGGGACATGTAAACGTAGACTTCTCTTGATCCAAAGGATCAATAGAAATCTGGTTATACCCCGAGTAACCATCAAGGAAACAAAAATGCGACCGACCGGCTAAGCGTTCCAAAATCTGATCAATGAATGGCAAAGGAAAATGATCTTTCAGAGTTGCGGCGTTCAGTCGGCGGTAATCAATGCATACACGCCACCCGGTTACCAATCGGGTGGTGACAGGTTCATTAAGAAGATTTGTAGTGACAGTGATTCCCCCCTTTTTAGGGACTACCTGTGTGGGACTCACCCACGTCGAATCAGATATGGCATAAATAATCCCTGCAGCAAGCAACTTAATGACTTCCTTTTTGACAACCTCCATCATGCTTGGATTTAGACGTCTTTGAGGCTGTATGACTGACTTAGCTCCTTCCTCAAGCCGAATCTTATGTTGACAAAGTGTAGGGGAGATCCCCTTGATGTCCACCACTGACCACCCAAAGGCTCCACGGTGGTTCTTGAGCACTATCAGTAGCTGCTCCTCCTCATCCGCACTCAAGTATGCAGAAACAATCACTGGCAACTTGTCCTCCTCAGCTAGAAAGACGTACTTCAAGTGCGGGGGAAATGGCTTTAACTCCAGATCAGGTGGGCAGATAAGGGATGATTGTAGCGGTGGGGGCAGTGTACCCAAATCTTCATAGTGCCTCGTGTAGAAACATGGAAGCATTTGAAGCATTTTGGCACACTCCTTGAGTGAAGTACTCCGCATCCAATCATAAGTGACATTAAACAAACACGCCTCTAGAGGCAATTCCGGATATGCATCACAGACAGAAGTAATTATCACATCATCCTCCCACGAAGGTGGAATGTCCTCATTCTCATCATTTGGAAACCCGACAGCCTTGCATAAAGAGACAACTTTCGTTTGCTCCATAAGGTCTACCGCCAAGGTCCCATTGTCTATCCTGCTCATCACATGGGCCATATCTAAAAATGGCTTCCCGAGACAAAGTGAGATATTGCTTTCCACATGCTTCACCATGTTGCACTGTGTCTTTGCTTTAGTAGATGTATTGCTGTTGGGCATGACCATCTCAAAGCGATCATCCGCAATGCCTAAGGTCAAGCGACCTCTCCCCATCTCCAAGATCATGTCAGCTGTAGCTTGAAATGGGCGACCAAGAAGTAACTCATTACCGTGTTCGTCCTGCATCTCCATCACAACAAAATCAGCGGGAAAAACAAAGCGGTCTACCTTTACCAAAACATCCTCACAGATTCCATATGGTTTCACCACAGAATTATCGGCCAATTGGATAGTCATATTGCTTGGCCTTGACTCCTTCAATCCAAGTTTCTTGAATGTAGAAAGGGGCATCAGATTGATGCTTGCCCCGGAATCACAAAGCGCTTCGCCAAATTTGAACTTCCCGATAAAGCATGAAATATTGAAACAGCCAGGATCCTGTCGCTTTGGCGGCAAAGTGCCCATAATAAAAGCACTCACTTGCTCCTTTAATACCACCACCTCAGTGTCGGGTATCTTCCTCTTCTTGGTGATTACATCTTTGAGAAACTTTCCATAAGACGGAATTTGTTCAATTGCCTCTAACAAGGGAATATTCACAGATAACTTTCTAAAGCTGTCTAGAAATTTTTTAAACTGTGCATCCACCTTTCTTGCTTTTGCACTATTGGGGTAGGGAACCGGAACGGTATGTGCTCTTTGATGAGGTGGCACATAGGGAGTTAATTTCTGTGGTTCCACCTCATTGGCTTGTCCTTCCTTACCATCTTCGGTTGTGTCATCAATTTGCTCTATGACTGGTGCAGGCTGCTCCTTAGCGGTTGCTTCTTCTACTGTGTCCTGCGGTGTGCTTGTGTCATCCGCCCTTGGATTAAGCACCTTCTTACCGCTCCTCAACAATATGGCCTTGGCCTGTTGGTTTCCCCCGGGAACATTGGTGTTCCCCGGAAAACCCGGATGTGCCGGCTTTTTCAAGCTTGCAATCTCCGCTGCCATCTGTGCCATTGAAGTCTCTATAGTCCGCATCTGAGCCCCGTGGCTCTGCAACGTCTGCCCGAACTGGTTCATGAATTCACCCTGCTGCTTTATTTGCTGCCCAAAAGTGTTCATCAACTCTTGATTCTGCTTTATGACTTGATTTAGCAACTCCGTGCTCTTGTCCTCCGTGACCGGTGCAGGTTTGGCGTCCGGATCTTGCAGGAAGTTGTTTGGATCCTTCCATGAAAATTTCTTGTCCTTCCGCCATGAGTAATCGTTGTTCCTGTACCCTTGCTGTTGCCTCATATACTTGACCTGAGCCTCATCCTCGGACTCATTGTCTTCCTTCTGCAGCAACTTCTTTACGAGAAGATCCATCTTCTCATTCAGCTCTCTCATTGCCTTTGACTCACTGGCAACTCTTGCTTGCTCAATTGGGCCTCTTTCTCTTTCTCCCCAAGACTGCTTTCGTGCCATATTCTTCAGTATTTCCCAGCATCTTGTATCAGTGTTATTTAGAAAGAATCCAGAACCGGCCGAGTCCAAGTTGCTTCTATCATGCTCGGAGAGAGCAAAGTAGAAGATCTTCACTTGGGTTTCCTTGTCCAAACCATGATGTGGACATCTCCTCAACATGACTTGAAATCGCTCCCAAGTCTCAGAATAGGTTTCACCCGCCTGTTGGGTGAAATTGTGGATCTTTCGGATCATATCATTGGTCTTCTCAGGAGGGAAGAACCTCTCGAAGAAAACCTCCACCATGTGATCCCATGACTCAACAAACTCGTCGTCGAGGTTGTGGAGCCACTCTCTTGCTACTCCCGCCAAGGAACTGGGGAATAACTTGAGATAGAGCACATCCTGCGGAAAGCGATCTATCTTCACCATATCGCAGTTCTCCACAAACTGACTAATATGTGCCACTGGATCTTCATTTTTCAGACCGTGAAATGCATTGGATTTGACCAAGTTAATCAGTGCTGGGTCGATCTTGTATGTAGGTATGTTTAGCCCCTGTTTCTTTATAGGCCCTTTTGATGCAGAGGAAGAAGACGCCTTGATCTTCTCCCATATTGTCTGTGCTTCAGCCATTACTTCTTCTTGTTCTTGCTCAGATTCAGAATTTGTATCACTATGGTGTTCCTCCTCGTAGTAGCCCTCGTCCTCTGGTCCCGCAGATGGAACCTCAGGTGTGCGATTCACGTAGTCTCGACTACGTGTGTGCACCATGCAAAGTACCTGAAATATGGAAATAGGGGTTCAGTACAATGCTTTGGACGAGTCAACACAATTATAGAGAAATAAAAGAATTTTTTAAAATTGTTTTAAAAATAATAATTAAAAAAAAATGTGGCCTAGAATGGCCGCTCTTAGCACTCGAAGTGCCAATAATTCGCCGTTTCCCCGGCAACGGCGCCAAAAACTTGACGTGTATTTTACTACGCGCTTAAACGCAAGTATACGCGTCGAGTAATATAGGCCTTGTGAGGCCCGAGTCGAACTCAGGGATACGTGAATTATTGGAGACTTCTACTAACTAATCGCAATCAGCTAGACCGATTAACAAAGTAGGGTTTTGTTGTTCAAATTAAAAGAAAATAAAAATCAAACAAAGAAAACAATCGATTAAAGGTTAATTTAATCAATTAAAAGGGATATCTTTAGGATGGCGGTTTCACCGCAGGTCAACATTGTATTAGATTTCATATAATTCCTCACACTTCTCTCTCTATCCGGGTAGTGGCCTGAATTGAGAATTACCCACTGTCGTGGTGTAATCCACTACTTAGATTTAGGTTGATTCCATCGTCATAGTAATCATTCCCCTAAACTAAGCGCATTAAGATCGGTCCCTCAGTTCCCACCATTAATTTTACAACTCCTTTGTCAAGGGTTTTATTAATTAATGTAGAATTCGTTTCTTTTCAACCGTTAATCCTTCTGTCGAAGTGATTAAGGGCATTAATTTATTATTATGGTGATCAAGCATAACAATAGCAACAGAGAAAACGAATTTATACCACGGATATGAGAGAAAAATATGAATTATCAATATAAAATCATCATACAATGTATCCCCGGGCTACTCCCGGTCCTAAAGATTGAGGGTTTTAGCCTCTCATGTTCATCTTACACAAATACATGGTAGAAATTGGGGAATTCATAAGAAAAACGTGAAATAGATGGGAAAACCCCTGAACGGAGAAGAACCGGTGGATCCTTGGCGTAGAACACAAGCTTTCCCCTCCTGTCGGTGGTGGAAATTGTCTTCGGCAGCGTCCGAATCACCCGGGATGAGCTTCTCGGCCTCCGTTCTCCTTTCTCTCCTCCTCGGCACTCGTGCAATCTAAAAATGAGATGATCCCCAGTCTGGGCGGCCGTCATTAGGTATAAGTCCCTAATTAGGTCGTCAAATAACAACAGCCGTCCGATCTGAATCAAAACACATCCAACGCATATCTGCCGGCGTCGATACCATCGACGCGGGTCGATGGTATCGACCCAGCGGATTAGCGGCAGCTTTCCTTTCTTTTATTCTGAGCGCCTGTGGTGATCTCGATACCATCGACTTGGGTGTTGATGGTATCGACTCCTTTAGCGTCGGTTGTTGTCGTTTAGCGACGTTGTAGCTCTCCTTGTGTCGATGGCATCGACTTGCGTCGATGGTATCGACTTCATCCTTGCCAGCAGCCTGGAGATATCTCGATGCCATCGACTTGGGTGTCGATGGTATCGACTCTGTATTGCTCTTCTCGGCTGACATCCTGTGGTTTGGTCGATGGTATCGACATCCGTCGATGGTATCGACGGATGTAGATACTTGTTTTTCCTGAAATTGTACAACAAGACCAAATAAATCCACACGATTTATGATAAGATGATCAATAATGCTTAAAATAATGAAATAAAGGGGATTTGATATAAAATGATGGCAAAGACCAAATAAAGTGAATTATGCAATAATATCCATGAAAATGAGTAATTAAGGCACAAAACACATATGAAATAGGTCTCTAAATGCGACTCAAAATCATCGCATCAAAGTACCTTCCATGAACCCACCAGACCCACGGTTTGTCCTTCTTCACAACAACATTCTAAAAGTTGAGAGTGATACATGCATCAACAATATCTCTAGCTTTTTTCAAACCCAGCCGCCTTCTTTTTTAGGCAAATAAACTTGGGTTCAAGACACAAGATGAACCTTCTTCTCCAACTCCGGCCCACCCCAAAGGAAGTCCCTACACAGTCTGTCAATGTCATCCGTGACAGCCACATGTAAGGAGAAAGATGAAGCCCAATAGAGTTGAAAAGATGAGAGTGTAGATTTGATCAGTTCCAATCTACTTGCAAATGAAAGGTGTCTCGACTTCCACCCTTCTAAACGACTTTTAATTTTGTCAATAATAGGTGAGCAAAGGTTCCGAGAGAGTCTGTCCACAAACAGAGGGAGACCAAGATACTTCACATGCAACTCCTCATGCTTCATATCCAATAATCTCTCAACCATCTCAACATCGTCCAACTTGTTCGAAAAGGATGACTTTTGACTACTGATGTTCAAACCCGAGATAGTACCAAAAACATCAATAACACCTGCAATAGATCTCGCCGATTCCTCATTACCATCAGAGAACAACACCACATCATCAGCAAACAAGACGTGAGACACCCTCATATCACCACCTGCCTTCAGAGGATGGACAAAATTGTTCCTGACAACACTAGACAACATATAAGATAAACCTTCCATTGCAATGACAAAGAGGTAAGGGGCCAAAGGATCCCCTTGCCTAATGCCATTATTTGGGCAGAAGGACTCTGACGGTTGACCATTAATTAGAATTTGGAAACTAATGGTATGAAAGGTCTTAAAGATCCACTCAATCCAACATCTAGGGAACCCCATCTCAGAAAAGACAAAGTACAAATACTTCCATCTAACTGAATCATACGCCTTCTTTCTTTCTGGTAGTAATATATAACTAAATATGTCTTACAAAAATTCTTCCATAGAAGCACGGATAACAAATTGAGCTTCCAATCTTTTTGAGTGGCAAGCCCATAAATCTAAAAATAAAATTATAAGATACATACAAGAGTAGCATAAGATTCCTATTAGTCACGTGTTGAAAGCGCAATTGAAGTTCGTATTATCATCAAGTACTCCAAAGACATAAAAACAAAACACAAGAAATAATGATTATTTGTCATACAAAGTGCACCATACTTTTATAGTTTTTTAGAATGGTATCATCAGCTACTTAGCCTGCTTTAAAATTAATAACATTTTAGAAGAAAAAAAACAGAAACTAAAAGATATAATATACTGATGTGAGCCGAAGTTGTATTGTCACGTACTTATCTTCAACCACACAAACCGGCAGCTAATAGGTATCACATCACGGATCAAAGGTGCATGCATCACGTGTATACCCTACCTCAAGTATCCGATGACTAATCAGTTAGATAGCTCCAAGCAAGATTCCATGGTGCGACCAGTGCGGGAACATACGGGACGTGTGGGGTAAACTAGTGGATGGGCGAATATGTCCCACTGGACAATTAAAGCAATTCTTTTTCTCTTTGGCATATAGCTTTGAATGTTTGATAGCTCAGTCTGTTGAAGCAATTGCCACCAACCAAGTTAGGAAGTAATATCTAGCTTTAGGCTATGTAGGGGGCGTTGGTGCTGTGGCTCGATTCCTAATTCTTCACTCCACTGCCGGTAGAAGTGTTTCCCACCTCCTGCATATGCATGGCGTGCACAGTAGTAGGACGACTGGGAAGGGTAGAGAAAGGACAAAAGAAAAGAGGCCCACCTATGAAAGCGAGGAGAGAAAGGAGGAGGTATGAGGTATCTTGCATTCTTTACCCCGCCACCGCCAACCAACGTCCATACACATCCACGACTCGTGCGACTCTCTCCAAGCTTATCCGATCCAACTGGGAATGGAAGCCTCTAGAAAGCAGCTAAAAGCCGGTCGCTGTTATTACCTTGCAAACAAAATAAAAAGAACCGAGTAATGAATTGCTATGACTCCACTTTAATAGTGTCGGGAACAGAGAAGGGTATCGGGACCGGTTGGGGCCGGGGGGAAGATGTCGCATCTGCGGCAGCAGCATTTTGACATGAATACACCGTACAACGACGGCCGATCCCACTGTTCTACACAGTACTGCGCTCTTTCTGAATTCGCGGCACGATGATCGGGCACAGCCTTGCGGCTTGCGCGCTAAAGCCAGGGTAGCGGAGCAATGAAGCAACAAGACAGCAGAGTGAAGCTATATTATCAGAGCATGAAGTGCCAAACTAGATAAACTAATATAATAATATCTCAACTCCACTTTAATAGTGTTTACATCCTGTTTTAACTTAACAGCGCCATAGTATCTGTCCGCCGCCCTTCATGCATGATTATGAAAGAAAGATTCCAAGCAAAACTAGTTTACACTAAGTTAAAATCCAGCAGCATGAGCGCTTTGAAAGAAAAAGAAGGCCCATGCATCATATTAATCAATGTTTGTCTCTTCTTTGTATATTAACTAAAGAGTAAATTAAGATTTTTTTGACAACTTACGTACCACGCTCACACACCCACTCTTGTGAGTAGTACGAGTATATGCCTCAACAATTTTTTTCTAAAATACAACCTATGGAAAAAAATTATTTCCACCAAAAATAATTATTTTTCTATTTTTTGTTCCTTTTTATCTTCTTTATAATTTAATAAATACTTTTTCTATGTAATTACTCCATCTCCTGACGGTTTGGCGATCTCAAGTGTTAAATGTGTGAATAGCTTACTGTCTGGGACGGAACTAGGGGAAAAATTAATACTAAGTAGTGATTCTTTTAGTATTATATATAGATCACGTGTAAATAAATACATTAATTGAGTAGTAGCTAACAAAAAATGAGCTAGATGAAGTGGTAAAATACTGGAGACTCAAATTCCGTTTTGTATTTTTTTTCGAGTGAGCCTCCTTTGTATTAAAATGCTAACGTATATGATTTCACTTTAAGTACACACGCTTGGAACAAGAGTTGGTAAAGAAAATTCATTTCATTCATTCCTGTGGACAAAACTCCAGGCCAGCCTAGTATGAGCTGTCGACGGTACAAAAACAGGAAGCATAACAAAAGCGGAGAGAGAGAGAGAGAGAGAGAGAGAGAGGCGGGACAGAGAAAGAAACCAGAAAAAGAAAAAGAAAACCTTCGAGGAAGAAAGAGACAGGAAACGTCCTTTGTCCTCCCGTCCTCCTCTCTTCCCTCTGCTACGAGCAGCGGTGGGTGAAATGTAACACTGGTCCAAAACTGTGGGTCTGTGGTATGTCCAAAATATCTGTCTGCACGCCCTCCGTCGCCGTCACTGCCGTCCACTGCTCTCATCGGGTTCCTAACTGTCTGCTATATATACCATCGCCGATCAAGATGAGTTCATCGGCAGGCCGCATCGATCAATATGCGAATCCGGTGTTGACAACACCAGCTTGCCGTGGTTTACCGACGCCGCTCTTTCGGTGACGACCAGAGGAAGACCCAGTAGAAGCAGCAGCCGCACTTGTCGAAGTCGACGAAGTAGTAGCGGACGCGACGAGGCCGCACTTGTTGTTGTCCATCCACGCGCCGTCCTCATCCATGGACATCTGCCTCATCCGGCACTCCACGCTGCAGAAACCACGGTCACCCCTGCAGGAAGGAACAGGCACATCAAAGGCCGTTAGCAATCTGCAGGAAGGAAAAACATTCTCGCGTTGCTGTGCCTACTTGGGGCCGTGCTCGCTGCCCCAAAATACCTGTACATGTAGATGTCCTTCTCCGGTGACAGCCTCTTCTTGCACAGGAAGCACGCGTCAAGGAACCCTGCACCAGCTGGCGGTGGTACCGGACCGCGGCGTCTGGGCGTCGATCGGCAGAGCCGGACCATGTCGGCCTTGTTCAGGACCTGGGGGCTTGAATCGCTGCTTTTCTTGCTGCTGCTAGCACGGCTCTTCTGAGTCTCCAGCAGTAAGGTAAGCCCCGCCATGTAACAACAGGGAAGATCGATCGACGGTGGTGGGTTGATCGATCGATAGACGGTGGTGGGTTGATCGATCGATGGCAAACTACTGCGTCTTCTGATGTCCCGACAACGATCCCTCACTCCTGCAGATGGCTTTCGTCTAAAATCGGCGCTGGCACTTTGACAACACCCCTGGTGCTGCCGCTGGACGGCTGGAGACTGTGGAGGGTGGTCCGTGGTCGTGGCTTTATGGGCGGGCGCTCAGCCGGCTGTACCACTAGTCGCCACTCGCCAGTACCGAAAGCAGATGCTACAGTTGGCGGTCTGCTGGCGCGCAGGAGCATTCATATCATGCCTCTTTTCTTGTTATATTATACTGCAAAACTGCATGCAGCCTAGCCTAGCTGGCGCCTGCTGAATGAGGTGGCGGAAAGGCAGAAAAAGGATGAGGGAGAAATCCACGAGAAGAATGAAAAATCCCGGGCGTAGACCTTTCAAAATCAATCAAATCACCTTTTTCAGAACACACAATATCAGTAAGCATAATCAAATGCCTTCTACGAACAAAAAAAAAAATCAAATGCCTTCTTTATATGCACGGATATTTCCAATATTATATATTATATACAAAAGAAAAAACATAACATGTTAACCTGTTAGTTCGCGATCTATGTTCGTGATATTTAGACCCAAACCATGGTTTCTTCTCCTTCCAACAAAAACATTGTAATAGCTATGGACTGGGGAGGGTAGACAAGACAAAGCCTAGTAAGCGCTCACGCTAGCTAGAAACTTTGAAAGGAAGCAACTACATACGATTTACCATGCTTAATAAAGAAGAAAGGAAGGACGGACTTTTAATCACTTCATTCCGCTGGAGCACTACCGCAGCCCTACCTTTCCTTACTAAGTTTTATTTTGAATATTATTAGTTTCAATCGGGTATAAGATGTAAATTATAATATAGGACGAGTAAATACTTTTTTTTATGACAGACTAATTAAAGTACAAATCTTCTCATCACTTCTATTAAAAATCACTTACTGTACATTATAATGAAAATCTATAAGTTTGCTATGAAATTACTATAAGAAGCATGTCCGTGTAAGACCTTCTAATATTGTAAAAGTTGCCAATTTAGAATGACAGATGGATACAGTCGCTTTGCTCGTTAGGCAACCGATTTTGGATTCCAGAAATCAGACTAAGTTGATCTCCAGTCATTGGAACACGCGTAGTCTATATTGAAATAGATTGATGTTTGGCTTCCAATGTAGTTCTGATTAAAATATTATATCTCTTTAATGTCAAAACAGAGAGAGAGCTAGCAATTCTAATTGAACTTTTATAATCATGAAAAAACCGGATGTAGATAACGCGAATCTCGATTACGACTCCAGCAGAACTAACGAACTCATCAATCTAGTTTCAACCAATTTCGATCGGTACTCTCTTCCCCGAACACCACTATACTAGATTATTGAATCCCTGTTACCCAGCCGATCGGCCGTTTTTTCGTTGGCCAGCACAGCACCTCAGACCATGCCACCTCTGGGCAACCCTGTTGCTTTCTGCTCCCATGTTATTAACAATGCATATTTTTAACACTCCGATCAGCAAGTACTCTGTCAAATTGTTATAACTACGAAGATTAGCTAGCATGAACACGTCGAGTCAGAATGTCAGATGCTTGCTTATCAGCTACGTACGTACTACTGGGTTTCAGTGCAGATGGCCTCCCATCTCACAGAAGGAATATAACACGCCCATTTTTACATTATATGCCCCTCTTTGGTTTGGTTCGGCGCTGAGTCTGGATCAACGGCTGTCGTTTTGCGCCAGCCCAGCGAAATTCGGTCTGGGTTTGCTTCGATTGATGTTTGGTTCATTATTCCGATACGGGTCTGTTTTGGTGTTCCGTTATCTCCAAATCTGGACCAACTCGATCCCGGTCTGAGTAGGATTGCGATTTACAATCCGGGTTTTGCAGTCTTGGGTCGTTTCTCCCCCCGACACCCCCAACTTCCTCCCTCCCTCGCGTTGACTCCGCCGCCGGAACAGTAGCTCCCGAGGAACCAAAAGGCAGCCCCTCGTCCCGAGAGAAGCCCGCTACGCTATCTTCATATTGAAGATGAGGGTGGCGCTCTGTCCCGCCGGCGGAACGGGAGCCCATCTATCCCCCTATGCCCTGCTTGTGTGAGCAGTAGCAGCGTCAAGGGTGGAATATTTGGTCACAGGAGGAGTCGAGCAGGTGGTAGCAGGAGATAAGTCGTCTTGTAACATTGCCCCCGTCGCGTCAAATTAGTATATTTGACCATTATTTCCCACCGAGGTTTCAAGGTATAGGCGGGAAGCGACACATGTGGTACACAAATCCTATCGGCTGGGGTATAGCTTCTACTATAAATTGGGGTTGTCTGCAGTCGAATTGGTACTGCTGCATCTTCATATCGTAGTCCAGATGATCGCAAAATCTTGCGCTTGTGAATCCTCGTTCGCCGATTTATCCACACTGATGAGGTGAGTCTTCTTCTGCAACCTGTTTTCTCATTTTTTTTCCTTTGTTCACGACATGTTTGTCTGATTAAAACTAATATTTTCCTTGTTTAATTGTTGCTTGGTCTGTGCTGCTCCATCCATCTGGACAATGTGGAACCTCTCCTTATCAATCGTCAATGCATGTATTTCACTCGCCCTATTACTTGATGTAGTACTGCTAAGATTTTGGGCGTAATTGTAGATTGGTTTAACTTAATTCCTCTATGAGATGTCAGTTGAATGTGAATATATGTTGGGGGATCTGTTATCAGTGATTGAGGCTGTAATCTTGATATAAATCACATTGCACTCCATCCACGACCATATTGTACATTTGTTTATATTCTGTCACTCTTTGACCTACCTTGTTGATATAAATCACTGTTTGACCCGATCCATGAATTGACTGAGAGGGATTGTTTGAAGTGCAAATTGAATCGTTTGTTTGCATCTTCTTCACCTTTACTTTATTTGTATATTAAATTTAATAAACTAATACATATTGTAAAATTATTTGATGTAACCTGAAATCGATTATTTGTTGTTACAATCTTTATATTACATCTCTATTTATCATGTTTGATATGCTTGACTATTATTATCTAGTTGTAGCAGTAGATTATGGGGGTGTAGGTGATGCACAACTTGTCGTATGTATGCATGATGGTGCTCTCATCTAACCTCGTATGCTCTCACCTAAACCAAATATCATTCTATGTAGGATTGTATAGGTACTGTCACCTCCTTCCTAGACACAGATATTGAAAGTGTGTTGTGTGCTAGTCATATATGATTAAATCCTGCTATATAATTTGCATGTAGTTGGACCAAATTGATTGATTTCGTATTGTTGTCTATATTATATTATGACAATATTTTTATCTGTATTATATTAAGACAATAATTGCTTTTTACTTTGTTTGTATGTCTAAATATCATCAGTAAGACACCTACACAGTTCTATACTGACTCTAGTAGAGGTAGGTCGAATGATTATATATGGAAATATCATTTTATCGGCACGAACACCTGAACGATGTTATTGGGTTGATTTTTTCACCACATGTTCTGCCTCTCTGTCATTGTGGTTGTTTCCATGTGTCCATTATGCTCTCTATTTTTCATCTCGTACATGTACAACAACATGTTTTGAATGTTGTTTTGTTTGTGTATGATTAATACAATTTTCTTATTATAAATACCAAAATTGCTCAATATACCACATTACACTTGACCAATGCTTGTTATTAAGATGTCCTTCAAGTTTGTAATATATAAAAGCTGGAATAATCTATTTAGTGTTGACTTTGGTATTAATTTATCAACTTTTACAGTTCATTGTTGCCTTAACCTTACCTCAGTTGGTTTCTTATATATTAGATGAGGGTTTTCGTGTGGATTATTGTATGAATATTATATACCCTAAGTAAAATTTGATCACAGTGAAATAATATTTTTTCACATTGATTTTAGTTAGTGTAAATTGTGTATATATCATTTTTGGTTTGTGTAAATTGTGTATATAGCATCGACCTAATACTAAAATATGACAAAAATATGGTACATGTCCAATACTAAATGTTCTTTGTATATAACATTTTTGGTTTGTGTAAATTGTGTATACGACACATATTTTAATTGTTCAACTGAGTCTACTTGTAATGTATCATATTTGGTTGAGTGAATCATTTGTGCAACAATAATCAGATGTCTCGAAATCCAATAGAAAGAACATTTATGTTCTAGCTTTGCAAGTATTATAACACTATTTCCCCACTTATAGATGCATATTTATCAAGTAGACATATGCATTATTTTATTTATATGGTTTGAAACCATATTTTTGTCATATTTCGATATTAGGTCGATGTTGTACATGTCACAAATAGATCACAAACTATAATTTTGCACTCCATGTTTGGTGTGAGAAGTGCACAACAACTTTTAGAGCTAAACCTATGATCGTGTTTTATTTTGGAATTTACTTATAAGTTCAATGAGGCATAATACATTCTTGAATGAATCCTAATTAGTATAGATAATTTTTTTTATTTTTTTATATATTAATAAAATAGCATTTGAAATTACATCTGCAACATCAGATACATAGTGAGGACAAATAGAATAGAATGTTTGTCTTGCAGAGTAAGACAAAACACTACTAGTAACTAGTGATGATGGAAAACAAACACTACTTTGTGGGAGACACACCATAAAAATCTTCTATTATCTAATAAAGATATATGTTGTAAGTATATATCACTGTGTGATTCAAATGGATTTAGGTTTGACTTTGTGAATCAAATTGATGGTATCCAACCGATCTTATTTGTTTTAATTGTGAGTTGTAGGTAATTTTGCCATATGTTCCTAGTGTATGTGTGCAGTTGAAAAGAATATGCATTTGACTTTTTCTATCTTGTCAAAGATGCTATCATATCGTGTATCCTCATTGGCAGAGATGTGTAAACTTCATATGTAGAAAGTTTGATTGAATTATCCATTTGAATATAATAAGTAATGTTGCCGAAATCCAACCAAAACTAAATTATGATCTATCCCCTACTTCCAATTACATGTAAGACTTAGCAGACATATATGCATTCAAGTGTTATTTTCCCAATTGGCCTATACATTGAATTTGGTTGGGACCATTTACTGCCCATTTTTAGCATACCTTTATTGGTTTGTTAAATCCCAATCATGGAAATGGTTGAACTAGTGATTTCTGCATATTTGTTGGGTTTAGATATATACTGCAGAACTTCAAACTTATACACGTATTAGGTTGTTAGTTGTTCATATACTACAGAACAAAATAGCAACTCAGTTTTTCAACTGAGTACATGTATGATTACTAATATCTTTGTGGTCTGTCAGATTAATTTTTAACTGGGAGGCATCCTATATAACTTTCATGTTAATAATATGCTAATCAACTGAGTTTTATCAAAAATTAGTCAAGACTGAACCCTTATAAGTATAAAAATGTTATTTATAAAATTTTCTATGCCCGTTGTTGTTGAAATTTGGACTGTAAGTCTGAAAAATGTATTTTAGACATGTTACTAAATTTACAAAATTGACACACATCATTGACAAGGTTAAATAAGTGAACATATCAGTTAATAAGTGATGAAATGACGTAAGTTGATGTTCTTTGCATAGGTTTTTACGGTGAATATTGTCTCCCATGTATAAATTTTCTCCATTTCTTGTACCTATTAATAGCCATGTAAGTCATTATATATTTATAATTACTATAAACACTACGGACTGTAATTATATATTACACCACCTACGGGAGTATGTCTTCCGTAGACCCCAAGATCCGTTTTATATGGTCGAGAGAGTCTGACAACACTTTAGTTTCATCACTGAGGAGGCAGTATGAGATAGGTAGGTGTATTGACAGACAGTTTACTAGGAAAGCTTGGAGGGAGACGCTATGTGAGGTGCAAAATAGGATGTCGAGGACGGATTGTACGATGGAGTAGGTGAAAACTAGGTGGAAGAACCACAAGAAGGACTATGCCAAATTGAAGCTTGTAACCAACAATAGTGGCGTCGAATGGGATGAGACTAGGAACAAGCCCAGGCTGCCGGACACCCCTAAGTGGAAGGAGAGCCTTGCAGTACATACAATAACCACACACTGACCCAAAAGTAGTGACATACATTTACATATCAATCTCCTAATAAAGATTTTTTTTTAATTAGGCAAACAAGGATCTTGCTAGGTTGATTAACCAACCTTCCCACTACTACGACGTCAAGTTGATGGAAGGGAGGAACATTGCTAGAGGACACCATGCAATGTCTTCTGCAGATAGACAAATATCGTCTGACGTTGCCTCCGAGGATGAAGATGTTGTCGACTTAGATGCATTTGATACACCCATGCCCACAGAAACTCCCATTGTGGAACCAGACTTAGGCGCACCTGGGATGCAGAGTGAGGGTGATACTGGGGGAGGCAGAATGGATATGTAGGGTGTTGGGGGAAGTACTCCTCATAGCCACAGGTGCATGAAGTGACCGTCTATGCCACAAGAGTGATGTGTCCTTTATAATGACATGTTAACTGAATTTACACAAGTATATGCAAAGGTACATGAGTTAGACACAAGTTTCGCCACTAGAGCCATTGAAAAAGAAGAGTTTGTAACAATTTTACAATATTTCAATGACACTTTCCCCAATGCCCCTACCCATATATTTACAACTCTTGTGAACGCCATAAAGGAGTCAACAAACCGTAGCATCTACCTCAGCCTCACCCACACCCTACAAAACTAACAATATGGTTGCATGACCTTTGGGAAAGGTCCCAAGGAGGTAGTACAACACCACGACCTTCCATGCCGTCCACTTATGTGCCATCTCAGCAGGGATATGCTTCACAGTCCCCATCATCAAACTTCAATGGCACATCAAGTATGCCATCTATGTGGTATACTGGAACCAATGACAGTGGCACAAGTGGGAATAACATAGGTCATTCATCATCGTAAGTTAGAGGATGGTTCAAGTTGTGGTTTGCTTTCCAGTATCGTTTATTTATGAACTTTAGAAATTTAGTTTGCCTTGTTGGTTTATTTGTTTCGGAACATGATAACCAATTTGTTATTATTGTAATAAATACTTCACCGTCAAGCATTTATTGCGTATAACAATTTATTCGTATGTAATGTTGATGTAGTTCATTTTCTGTCACATTTATCATATAATGTTCATGTTGTGAGCCTTTTAATTTTAGGGATCATGTCAAGTTTTATATCCTTTTGCTTGTAGGAATCATGTCTGGTAGTGGTCATACAAAACCAATAGACCTCCTTACACATATTTTAGATATCGTGTTCGGTCCAGCAAATCGCATTACTGATGCAATAGCTGAGTCAATAGAGAACTCCATCATGAATGATATTTATGATGATGATGACATACCTCCTTCAATACCTAGGTCAGTTAGTATTAGGAGTGGGAACCAAAAGGTGCTAGAAATCATGAATGATCATGAACAGAGGGCTTATGACCTATACCGAATGCGTCCACAAACTATAATAGCCCTCGTGGACAAGCTTGAGGATTGTGGGTTGTTAAAAAGTAGTAGAGGAGTCTCATCAGTTGAGGATGTATGCTACTTCCTCCAGATGGTTGGCCATGGCCATACAAATCATGCTTTCGCTGAGGACTACATTCACTCTGGTGAAACCATAAGTAGAAAGTTCAATGAAGTTTTGTACACGGTGTGTGTGTTGTGCCCTGAGTATGTTGTCATTCAAACCACAAACACAACCACACATCATCGTATATTGGAGAGCCCAAGGTTCTACCCTTACTTCAAGGTAGTAATGGTTATCCTCTACAATGTTTAATATTTTTCATTTTGTTTGTATGTTGAAACTCGATTTTGGTATTGTAGAATGCCATCGGGGCCATTGACGGGACACACATCCCAGTCTTGGTGACACGTGACAATTAAAATCAATATCGAGACAGAAAAGGGAATGTCTCCCTGAATGTCATGGTTGTTGTAGAATTCTCAATGGAGTTTACATATGTACTGACTGGGTGGGAGGGCTCGGTCACTGACCAAAGGGTCCTACAAGCATCAATGAACACAAACAATTTTAAAGTACCGATAGAATAATATTACCTAGTTGATGCAGGATACAAGAACACTCGTCAATTTCTTGCACCTTATCACAACACAACTTACCATTTATCTGAGTACTGGGGAAATAGACATTCCTACAACAACAAGAAGGAAATGTTCAACCACTTCTACGCTCAATTATGTAATATCGTAGAAAGAGCATTCAGAGTGCTTAAGAGGCAGATGTCCTACCTTAAAAAGGGGGCGACATATCCTATTCATTCTCAGTGTTGCCTCGTAATGGCTTGTTGTATCCTCCACAATTTTATACGTCACCAGAATGATGGTGGCATTATGATGGAGGAAATACCAAATAACAGTTCAACATCTGCCATCCCACCCAATGGCATCAGCCTGAGTTCGCTACAACAAACAAATCCAGCTGATGCAAGGGAGGGTGATGTACTACGAGAAACAATTTTCAATTTCATTTGGGATACTCATTGAGATGAGTTTGTAGTTGTCATCATTTTTGTAGCATTTAAGAACTCATTTAGGAGTTCACATGTGCTCTTTCTCTCTTTGTTTAATACAATGTTAGCATTTGACAACTGATCTATGACTTCACATGTGTTCTCAAATTCTGTAGTACATGCAAATTTTTATATGCCTCATAATAAAAAATATCACATTTTCTATCATTAGATTGTCTATCTTAAAATTGAGAATGGAATGTTGTCGTGTCCATGTGGGCTCCAGTGCACCGTACGAGTGTACATGGATGGCACAGATGCAGAAAATGGACAGTTTGAAGACAACAACCCCTACATGTCGTATTTTACATGTGGTAGGGGTGTTGTTCCAAACATATGTCGCATGATGTTGCCCGCACAACGAGTACAACCTACACTTGCCATGCTAACTACAATTAGGGATGCGCTGGTAAAACAACTTGCATATACACAAAATAAATGCAAGACATGGTCAGAACAATGCAACTTTGTCTGTTCCGCTAGAGTAGACACCGCCCGACTAATAGTAGAAATTGAAATTCTATGGGAGAGGTGCCTATATCTACGCGAACAACTACACCTACAAAGTGATAATGACTCTTCAACGGAGGAAGAGGGATACAATACATCATAGATGTAATATATTTTGATCTATCCAACTAAGGCTTCACTACATGTTACAACATTCAACTGCTCCTATCGAAATACTATCAAAACTAAGTTTCGTAGAGATATATGTTTTGAAGCCGAGTTTATGTTACTAATCATTAATCTTGTTTTAGATGTCGATGAATCTATCTGAATTTATGAGGTGTGATTGTGGTCTAGTTGCAACATTGCGGGTAAACACAGAGGATGCATGGTTATATGATTTTGACATTCTGAGTGAAAGGCTGGGAGAAATGTATTTTATATGTCCTTCTAGTCAGGTGCGCTAGTAAAACAACAAATAATCAGTTGCACTTGCTAAGTACATCACGTATTTGTTGTTATTAACTCAAATTTGGGAAAACATTTTAGGGAAATGACCGATACAAATACTTTCATTGGACAGTCAATCTCCCCCCAACAACTAATTTGTTGAAGGCTGAGATTACATTACTAACTTGCGAGTGCAAGTCAGTGTGGGGCCATGCAATGAACATAAAGGACTTTGTTGAAATCCATCACGACTTCGAGCATATTTACACCTCCAAATAGTATGAGTATGAAGTTTTAAAAACCTTCATTCATAAGTTGGAGGAGAGTTGTACTCATCATTTGGATACTCCTTCACCTCCGATGACTCCATTACGTTGTTGTTACACTTATATGACAAGCTTCATAGTTTTTTTTTTAATTCTATTGGATGCTTATGGATGTATCAAATTTTATGTCCTATGTTATTTGCACATGAAATCGTAATATTAGAATTATATCCACCATTGTGAAACGAGCCCTTATACGATTTCAACATCTTACATACAGATTTTGTTCTATGGATGGTCGTCTAATATGGGGTGCAGAACATGATCAAATCCTACTTGATGCGATGAGAAACCAGTATGTCCTGGGGAGATGTATCAACAGAGCATATACTAGAGAGGCTTGGAGGGAGGCATTGCTTGACTTTCATAACATAACAAGCCTGCTTTGGATTGATTTGAACAAGCTGAAAACCCATTGGAAGAACTTAAGGAAACAATTTATGAGATAAAATTGATTCCTTTTGAATGATTGGATGTCTAGGAATGAATTAGCCCTGGCAAACGTGAGGAACACTGCAAACATCAACAATGTTGTTACAGGAGAATGTGTTGCAGGCAACAAATGAAAACAATCACCAACAATGTCCATGTTTACATTTAAATTAATACTCTTTGTTATTGTTATAATCGGACCCCTAATCTTGCTTGCTACTACATGTATGCTCTTACTTCATCACAATGTTGTTTATTTATGGATTCACTACGCAGGAGGCCCTTTCTTATATGCACATTAAAATATCTATATTCCAATTATCATAGTAGCTTCACATACAAAAATAAAGCCTTACTATTGCAATATATTATATACATAAATTTATATTATGGTTGCACAATAAACAACGGCGTATGTTATATAGTGTACAAAGCGTGATATGGTTCTCAGAGGTTTGATGAGAACCCAATATGACAAGGGGAGATGTGCGAATGGAGTATATACTGTTCAGGCTTGGAGGGAGGTGTGGCGTGACTTTCAGAACATAACAGGGGGGGCTTACATTTCTTTGAGCGAGGTGCAACTGCGCTGACATCACCTCGGGAGAGAGTTCATAAGAGATAATCTTTTTATTTTGGGAGATTCATTGCCTTCCCCACCATTGGCTGTGCAATACGCCATTCAACGTAACTTTGTAACTACTCGTCCCAGCTATCCACCACGAGTTGATGAATACCTTACTGATGTATGCACAAATTGTCGTTATTTTGATATCTAATTTGGTTATTTTCTTTGTCATTTGTGCTTAATTGAATATCTTTTTAATACATATTTTACCAAATTAGTAAAAATCACTTGTGCATCATTTCTTATATTTTTACATGTATTTTACATGTATTTTACATGTTTTAATTATTATAGTAATTATTTGATTTTATTCATTGATTATTTTATTGCAGATAATTATTATTTACTGGAGCAAAGTCGATACCATCGACTTGCAACTCGATGGTAGCGACATGGTATCAGAGTAAAATATTATTTGCTCCAGATTGAAAAGGAAAAGGACATTTTACTGTGAAGAAGTTGATACTATCGACTTCCAACTCGATACCATCGACTCAGACGCTGCAGACTAAATTTTAATGTGTTAAATCTAACACATATTGTATTAAAAATTACATTTTAGGTTTCCTCTTGACCTAAACATGTACGACGGCTATAAAAGACACCTTTAGAACCGCAATTGGGAGATCTATCACGGGAGGATGATACGACAGCCGAACGGAGAGAGAAAAGTAGAGGAACCCTATACGGAAGACTTCAGAGGCATTTTGTCGGCAGAAACGATGGCAAATTCTCTCCATCTTCTCCAGATCCACTCTTTAACCCTTTCTCCAATTTATTGTATCTCGAAATTCATGTTTTACATCTTTTCAACTTACTGTGATACTATGTCGTCTATTTTCGACTAAAAACCGTAATTCCTTAGGACCCGGGAGTAGCCCGGGTAATCATTGTATGATACTTTTTACATAGTTTATCATAATTTGTCTCTCAAATCCATGGTATGATGTCATTTTCTCCATTATATCATTATGATTGATCACCCTAATGATAATCTAATACCTTTAATTACTTTGAAAGAAGAATTAACGGTTGAAAAGAGACGATAATCACATTAACTAATAAATCCTTTGAACAAGGTGATGTACAATTAATGGTGTAAACCCAGAGTATGATCTTCATGCACCTAGTTTAAGGTATATGTTACTACTACCGTGGAACTGACCTAGATTTAGGTAGTGAATTGTATCACGAAAGCGAGCAATTCTGACTACAGGCCACTACCCGAAATATGAGAAGAATTAGGATAATTGTGTAGGAATTATTACAATGAGAACCTACAGTGAAACCGCAATCCTAAGGATTCCTTTTTTAATTGATTAAACATACCATTTAATCCATTGTTTTGTTTTCTTTTATTTTTATTTTCTTTTTCAATGAACTCTTATTTTTGGCTTAGCTGATCAATCCTAATTAGTAATAGTCTTTAACCTCACAACTCCCCGTGTTCGATAACTCGGGACTCATAATCCCATATTACTTTGACACGCAAACTTGCATATTACATGCACGTTATACGCGTGTCAAGTTTTTGGGGCCGTTTCCGGGGAGTTGGCATGGTTAACACTATAAAAAGTTAGGATCAGCCACTCTAGGCCATTGTATTTATTTTCTTTTTTTAGTTTTTTTTCTTCCCATTTTTCATTACATAAAATTTTACTATTATTTTAGGCATTGTACATATTCATCTAAATATTTCTTTGTAGTTAGTCTTCTTTCATTTAAAAAATAAATAAAAAAAACACATGGCCCCTAATTGTTCTCTGTAGAAATGCACATGTAGGTTATAGATGTCTGAGTCCACCTTCATTACATCATGAGAAAATCTCAAATGAAATTCATCATGAGCATATTAGGATTATGGTTCAATATGTTTTAAATCGCAAAGGTCCTATTTCTAATGGAGGTTGGGGTAGAGTAGAGAAAATGGAAGAAGTTGAGGTTGAGGATAAGGAATTAGAGAGTGAGGAGAACATACTAGAAGAAGTTTTAGAATCACCTCTACCATGTCCTTCCATTGAGACCACACCCACACCCTCGAATCCTAGGATTGATTTTGAATATGATTGGGGATCTGATGAGGAAGATGAGAAGAATGATGCAAATAAGGTGGATGACAATTTTGATACATGTGTTTGGGATACGAGTGAAGGAGAGGAGGATCTAGAAGGTGCTTTATTTGATAGTGAGCTTAGAGAGGAGGAAGAGAGTGAGGAAGAGGATACCGAGAATGAAAAGGTGGAGGAATTTCCCATTACCCATCACATAATTCCTTCACCACAAGACCCATCTCTTCATTTCCTTATTGAGGATCCTATATGGGATATATATATCCAGATGATAATTTTGAAAGTTTTTGTGAGGATATTAATGAATGTGGGGGAATTAAATTATTAGAAGAGGAGGAGACATACAAAATCACCTTTGATGTAATCCCTCCATTATGTGTAGATAGTAGTGATCCATTGGGGATGGTCATAGAAATTAAGGATCAATCATCATTATACCTTTCACCTCATGGCTATCTATTTCTACATGTGCTCCCACATCAAGACTTGATTGTGAGTCGTGTTCATATTCATGTTCATTGCAATGATAATTTACTGTTGAAATGGAACGTCAACCATACATGTTGGTCTTCTGACTATTATTTATTTCTTCTCATTGTTGCAAGGAACCAAAAGTTTAGAAGGAAGAGGCGGAGAGAGCTTTACCCTCCTCCACGACCACCTGATTATTGTTGATTGACATGTGTCCATCATAGGACGTTAAACAAGGAAGCTTGTGGGAGGCAACCCACCAATTAGGTTTATTTTGTTAAACTTTCAATTCTACTTTTACATTCCTATTTGTAGATTGTGATATCTAGTTTTGATGCAAGTAAAAAAAGGTGACCTTGATATGTGCATTCAGTGTGTAGGGACGCATTGAGTCGGTACCACTGACTTCACTGTCGGTAGTACTGAGTTTTTATCAGTGACATCTCACAAGCTGAGAAAGCATAGACACTTCACTGAGCTTGAGTGCATATTAGAGGGCAGATTATCATGTGGATCACATCTACTCATCTTTGACCCTAGAGTTCACTTCCCATACTGGTACAATCGTTCCATGTATCTTCCTTTGCTTTTGACATTGAGGATAATGTCATATTCAAGCTTAGGGGGAGGAATGGAACGATGTTTCTATCTTTACTTCTTGCATCTTTTCTTTTTATCATACATCTACATGTTTTTGTTTAAAAAAAATTAGATTTTTCATTTTTTAGAGTCCATTTCTATCTAGTGTACTTGTGGACAAAATATAAAATTTTAGTTAGGATTAGCCATTTCTTGATGATGTGGTATCAATTCTGATAATTGTTGAAAACTGAATGTGCTTTTATGCTTTGCACTTTAAGCTAAATTTGCTATGTTTAAGAGTACATAACTGGAGGAATTGTTTGGATTAGTCAGCTTGAAGACATACTGAGTGAATGAAAAAAAACCTAACTTAACCCTATGGCTTGTGTTATGACGATGATGTTTGAGTCCAAACCAACCAAACAGTAACATGATCTTTAATGTGAATTTTAGAAATAAACTCTAAGGTTGCCCTATTATACAAGTTGATAGAAGAGGGACATATCATGGTTGGGAAATACATTTTCTCTTAGTCATGTGATCTCATCCACCTTCCATTCATCTTCATTCACCACCATAGGATGATCAAGTTTAATCCAAGTTATTTTCCTCTTATTTGCATTACAAGGCATGATAGGAAGCATATAGTTAGTTTATTTTATTATGCATTAGAAAAGGGAAAAAAATTTCATATCATCTTTTGAGCATTTGTAGTTTGCATAACAAAATCACATATAGTTTCATTTGCATTGCATATTTCATAAGGCATTACATATTTGTTATCTTCTATGATCTTTTCTCATGTAAGAGTGAAAAAATGTGTTTATCCTTACTCCTCCAAAAAAATAACATAAAAAAATAAATTAAAAAAAAACCCAAGCATGAAGTATTTATCTTGCTAAAATAAAAGGGCAGAGAAAAAAGAGTTATTGAAAAAGAAAAAAAAGGAGAAAAGGAGGAAAATGATTTTTAATTTCAATGGCATATTCTCTCTAAGCAATAAATGAGGGGATTGTGATTATTTTTATAAACACTTTCCACTTATACTCATCATTAGGATGAGACATCGATTGCATGCATCATTCCACCAAAATAAAAAATAGTCATTAGAAATCATATATTCACATTTTATCCATCATACATGTGCATCATATTTTTACTTTTTGCATAAATAATTTGGATGATTCTTGTGAATCCTATTTTCATAGCCACCCATCTTTTTCACCCATTGCTCTGCATGGAAGGTCACCATCATAATTAATCCCCTCATCCATTTTTATTTGGGGATCTACTTCCAAGTAGTTTATTTAGGTAGATCAGAGCAATGTAGATAGGGAGATCACATGGTGCATCAAGTATGTGTCCTACTAGCCATGATATTAACTTCTTCATATTGATAGTGTTTTTCATTAATATTATTGTGGACATCTATTATGAACATGATTGATCGCTTTAGAGTAGTTACTTGTTTAGTGGTTGGCAAGGATCAGTTTGGGACCGACTGGTGGAGGGCGGTTAGAAAAAATAATTCATAGGTACCTGTCTTCTTGTTGAATTTTTAAAACAAATCTAAGATTAGTGTTGCTCGAGGACGAGCAATATTCAAGCTTAGGGGTGTGGTTCCGTTGCCGGGACGTTGGCATGGTTAACACTATAAAAAGTTAGGATCGACCACTCTAGGCCATTGTATTTATTTTCTTTTTTTAGTTTTTTTTTCTTCCCATTTTTCATTACATAAAACTTTACTATTATTGTAGGCATTGTACATATTCATCTAAATATTTCTTTGTAGTTAGTCTTCTTTCATTTAAAAAAAAAGTAAAAAAAAACACATGGCCCCTATTTGTTCTGAGTGTGGAAATGCACATGTAGGTTATAGATGTCTGAGTCCACCTTAATTAGATCATGAGAAAATCTCAAATGAAATTCATCGTGAGCATATTAAGATTATGGTTCAATATGTTTTAAATCGCAAAGGTCCTATTTCTAATGGAGGTTGGGGTAGAGTAGAGAAAATGGAAGAAGTTGAGGTTGAGGATAAGGAATTAGAGAGTAAGGAGAACATACTAGAAGAAGTTTTAGAATCACCTCTACCATGTCCTTCCATTGAGACCACACCCACACCCTCGAATCCTAGGATTGATTTTGAATATGATTGGGGATCTGATGAGGAAGATGAGAAGAATGATGCAAATAAGGTGGATGACAATTTTGATACATGTGTTTGGGATATGAGTGAAGGAGAGGAGGATCTAGAAGGTGCTTTATTTTATAGTGATCTTAGAGAGGAGGAAGAGAGTGAGGAAGAGGATATCGAGAATGAAAAGGTGGAGGAATTTCCCATTACCCATCACATAATTCCTTCACCACAAGACCCATCTCTTCATTTCCTTATTAGGGATCATATATGGGATATATATCCAGATGATAATTTTGAAAGTTTTTGTGAGGATATTAATGAATGTGGGGGAATTAAATTATTAGAAGAGGAGGAGACATACAAAATCACCTTTGATGTAATCCCTCCATTATGTGTAGATAGGAGTGATCCATTGGGGATGGTCATAGAAATTAAGGATCAATCATCATTATACCTTTCACCTCATGGCTATCTATTTCTGCATGTGCTCCCACATCAAGACTTGATTGTGAGTCGTGTTCATGTTGATGTTCATTGCAATGATAATTTACTATTGAAATGGAACGTCAACCATACATGTTAGTCTTCTGACTATTATTTATTTTTTCTCATTGTCGCAAGGAACCAAAAGTTTAGAAGGAAGAGGCGGAGAGAGCTTTACCCTCCTCCACGACCACCTGATTATTGTTGATTGACATGTGTCCATCATAGGACGTTAAACAAGGAAGCTTGTGGGAGGCAACCCACCAATTAGGTTTATTTTGTTAAACTTTCAATTCTACTTTTACATTCCTATTTGTAGATTGTGATATCTAGTTTTGATGCAAGTAAAAAAGGTGCCTTGATATGTGCATTTAGTGTGCAGGGACGCATTGAGTCAGTACCACTGACTTCACTGTCGGTAGTACTGAGTTTTCATCAGTGACATCTCACAAGCTGAGAAAGCATAGACACTTCACTGAGCTTGAGTGCATATTGGAGGGCAGATTATCATGTGGATCACATCTACTCATCTTTGACCCTAGAGTTCACTTCTCATACTGGTACAATCGTTCCATGTATCTTCCTTTGCTTTTGACATTGAGGATAATGTCATATTCAAGCTTAGGGGGAGGAATGGAACGGTGTTTCTATCTTTACTTCTTGCATCTTTTCTTTTTATCATACATCTACATGTTTCTATTTAAAAAAAATTAGATTTTTCATTTTTTTAGAGTCCACTTCTATCTAGTGTACTTGTGGACAAAATATAAAATTTTAGTTAGGATTAGCCATTTCTTGATGATGTGGTATCAACTCTGATAATTGTTGAAAACTGAATGTGCTTTTATGCTTTGCACTTTAAGCTAAATTTGCTATGTTTAAGAGTACATAACTGGAGGAATTGTTTGGATTAGTCAGCTTGAAGACATACTGAGTGAATGAAAAAAAACCTAACTTAACCCTATGACTTGATAAATGAACATAATCTACATTAACTTATATACAATTAACCATATATTTTAAATAATAAATGAACATAATAAAATAATAACAGAATATTATATTTCATTAATACCCGTATACGTTTCACTTCAGTTCAACTTGGGAAGGCATTTTCCCAACAACGATGGGTTTCTTTCGTCTCATTGTGCCAGCTCTAGCCTTTCCGGCCTTTAACCGACCTCTATTTATGCACGTCCCAACAATGCTGGGTTTCTTTCATCTCCTTCTTGTGACAGCTCTAGCCTCTCCGGCCTTTAACCGACCTCTATTTATGCACGTACATAAATAGAGTGTGGCCACTATTGTTGGAATGCACCCACTATTACTTGAATGCGCCCACTATTATTTAAATGTGCCCACTGTTGCTTGAATGCGCCCACTATTACTTGAATTCACCTACTATTATTTAAATATGCCCACTTTTACTTGAATGCACCCACTATTATCCATATTATACCAATTTTGACGATGATGTTTGAGTCTAAACCACCCTCAACTAGGTGGAAGAACCACAAGAAGGACTATGCCAAATTGAAGCTTGTAACCAACAATAGTGGCGTCGAATGGGATGAGACTAGGAACAAGCCCAGGCTGCCCGACACCCCTAAGTGGAAGGAGAGCCTTGCAGTACATACAATAACCACACACTGACCCAAAAGTAGTGACATACATTTACATATCAATCTCCTAATAAAGATTTTTTTTTAATTAGGCAAACAAGGATCTTGCTAGGTTGATTAACCAACCCTTTCCCCACTACTACGACGTCAAGTTGATGGCAGGGAGGAACATTGCTAGAGGACACCATGCAATGTCTTCTGCAGATAGACAAATACCATCTAACGTTGCCTCCGAGGATGAAGATGTTGTCGACTTAGATGCATTTGATACACCCATGCCCACAGAAACTCCCATTGTGGAACCAGACTTAGGCGCACCTGGGATGCAGAGTGAGGGTGATACTGGGGGAGGCAGAATGGATATGTAGGGTGTTGGGGGAAGTACTCCTCATAGCCACAGGTGCATGAAGTGACCGTCTATGCCACATGAGTGATGTGTCCTTTCTAATGAAATGTTAACTGAATTTACACAAGTATATGCAAAGGTACATGAGTTAGACACAAGTTTCGCCACTAGAGCCATTGAAAAAGAAGAGTTTGTAACAATTTTACAATATTTCAATGACACTTTCCCCAATGCCCCTACCCATATATTTAAAACTCTTGTGAACGCCATAAAGGAGTCAACAAACTGTAGCATCTACCTCAGCCTCACCCACACCCTACAGAAACCAACAATATGGTTGCATGACCTTTGGGAAAGGTCCCAAGGAGGTAGTACAACACCACGACCTTCCATGCCATCCACTTATGTGCCATCTCAGCTGGGATATGCTTCACAGTCCCCATCATCAAACTTCAATGGCACATCAAGTATGCCATCTATGTGGTATACTGGAACCAATGACGGTGGCACAAGTTGGAATAACATAGGTCATTCATCATCGTAAGTTAGAGGATGGTTCAAGTTGTGGTTTGCTTTCCAGTATCATTTATTTATGAACTTCAGAAATTTAGTTTTCCTTGTTGGTTTATTTGTTTCAGAACATGATAACCAATTTGTTATTATTGTAATAAATACTTCACCGTCAAGCATTTATTGCATATGACAATTTATTCGTATGTAATGTTAATGTAGTTCATTTTCTATCACATTTATCATATAATGTTCATGTTGTGAGCCTTTTAATTTTAGGGATCATGTCAAGTTTTATATCCTTTTGCTTGTAGGAATCATGTCTGGTAGTGGTCATACAAAACCAATAGACCTCCTTACACATATTTTAGATATCGTGTCCGGTCCAGCAAATCGCATTACTGATGCAATAGCTGAGTCAATAGAGAACTCCATCATGAATGATATTTATGATGATGATGACATACCTCCTTCAATACCTAGGTCAGTTAGTATTAGGAGTGGGAACCAAAAGGTGCTAGAAATCATGAATGATCATGAACAGAGGGCTTATGATCTATACCGAATGCGTCCACAAACTATAATAGCCCTCGTGGACAAGCTTGAGGATTGTGGGTTGTTAAAAAGTAGTAGAGGAGTCTCATCAGTTGAGGATGTATGCTACTTCCTCCAGATGGTTGGCCATGGCCATACAAATCATGCTTTCGCTGAGGACTACATTCACTCTGGTGAAACCATAAGTAGAAAGTTCAACGAAGTTTTGTACACGGTGTGTGTGTTGTGCCCTGAGTATGTTGTCATGCAAACCACAAACACAACCACACATCATCGTATATTGGAGAGCCCAAGGTTCTACCCTTACTTCAAGGTAGTAATGGTTATCCTCTACAATGTTTAATATTTTTCATTTTGTTTGTATGTTGAAACTCAATTTTGGTATTGTAGAATGCCATCGGGGCCATTGACGGGACACACATCCCAGTCTTGGTGACACGTGACAAGTAAAATCAATATCGAGACAGAAAAGGGAATGTCTCCCTGAATGTCATGGTTGTTGTAGAATTCTCAATGGAGTTTACATATGTACTGACTTGGTGGGAGGGCTCGGTCACTGACCAAATGGTCCTACAAGCATCAATGAACACAAACAATTTTAAAGTACTGATAGAATAGTATTACCTAGTTGATGCAGGATACAAGAACACTCGTCAATTTCTTGCACCTTATCACAACACAACTTACCATATATATGAGTACTGGGGAAATAGACATTCCTACAACAACAAGAAGGAAATGTTCAACCACTTCTACGCTCAATTATGTAATATCGTAGAAAGAGCATTCAGGGTGCTTAAGAGGCAGATTTCCTACCTTAAAAAGGGGGCGACATATCCTATTCATTCTCAGTGTTGCCTCGTAATGGCTTGTTGTATCCTCCACAATTTTATACGTCACCAGAATGATGGTGACATTATAATGGAGGAAATACCAAATAACAGTTCAACATCTGCCATCCCACCCAATGGCATCAGCCTGAGTTCGCTACAACAAACAAATCCAGCTGATGCAAGGGAGGGTGATGTACTACGAGAAACAATTTTCAATTTCATTTGGGATACTCATTGAGATGAGTTTGTAGTTGTCATCATTTTTGTAGCATTTAAGAACTCATTTAGGAGTTCACATGTGCTCTTTCTCTCTTTGTTTAATACAATGTTAGCATTTGACAACTGATCTATGACTTCACATGTGTTCTCAAATTCTGTAGTACATGCAAATTTTTATATGCCTCATAATAAAAAATATCACATTTTCTATCATTAGGTTGTCTGTCTTAAAATTGAGAATGGAATGTTGTCGTGTCCATGTGGGCTCCAGTGCACCGTACGAGTGTAGATGGATGGCACAGATGCGGAAAATGGTCAGTTTGAAGACAACAACCCCTACATGTCGTATTTTACATGTGGTAGGGGTGTTGTTCCAAACATATGTCGCATGATGTTGCCCGCGCAACGAGTACAACCTACACTTGCCATGCTAACTACAATTAGGGATGCGCTGGTAAAACAACTTGCATATACACAAAATAAATGCAAGACATGGTCAGAACAATGCAACTTTGTCTGTTCCGCTAGAGTAGACACCGCCCGACTAATAGTAGAAATTGAAATTCTATGGGAGAGGTGCCTATATCTACGCGAACAACTACACCTACAAAGTGATAATGACTCTTAAACGGAGGAAGAGGGATACAATACATCATAGATGTAATATATTTTGATCTATCCAACTAAGGCTTCACTACATGTTACAACATTCAACTGCTCCTATCGAAATACTATCAAAACTAAGTTTCGTAGATATATATGTTTTGAAGCCGAGTTTATGTTACTAATCATTAATCTTGTTTTAGATGTCGATGAATCTATCTGAAGTTACGAGGTGTGATTGTAGTCTAGTTGCAACATTGCGGGTAAACACAGAGGATGCATGGTTATATGATTTTGACATTCTGAGTGAAAGGCTGGGAGAAATGTATTTTATATGTCCTTCTAGTTAGGTGCGCTAGTAAAACAACAAATAATCAGTTGCACTTGCTAAGTACATCACGTATTCGTTGTTATTAACTCAAATTTGGGAAAACATTTTAGGGAAATGACCGATACAAATACTTTCATTGGACAGTCAATCTCCCCCCAACAATTAATTTGTTGAAGGCTGAGATTACATTACTAACTTGCGAGTGCAAGTCAGTGTGGGGCCATGCAATGAACATAAAGGACCTTGTTGAAATCCATCACGACTTCGAGCATATTTACACCTCCAAACAGTATGAGTATGACGTTTTAAAAACCTTCATTCATAAGTTGGAGGAGAGTTGTACTCATCATTTGGATACTCCTTCACCTCTGATGACTCCATTATGTTGTTGTTACACTTATATGACAAGCTTCATAGTTTTTTTTTAATTCTATTGGATGCTTATGGATGTATCAACTTTTATGTCCTATGTTATTTGCACATGAAATCGTATATTAGAATTATATCCACCATTGTGAAACGAGCCCTTATATGATTTCAACATCTTACATACAAATTTTGTTCTATGGATGGTCATCTAATATGGGGTGCAGAACATGATCAAATCCTACTTGATGCGATGAGAAACCAGTATGTCCTGGGGAGATGTATCAAACGAGCATATACTAGAGAGGCTTGGAGGGAGGCATTGCTTGACTTTCATAACATAACAAGCCTGCTTTGGATTGATTTGAACAAGCTGAAAACCCATTGGAAGAACTTAAGGAAACAATTTATCAGATAAAATTGATTCCTTTTGAATGATTGGATGTCTAGGAATGAATTATCCCTGGCAAACGTGAGGAATGCTGCAAACATCAACAATGTTGTTACAGGAGAATGTGTTGCAGGCAACAAATGAAAACAATCACCAACAATGTCCGTGTTTACATTTAAATTAATACTCTTTGTTATTGTTATAATCGGACCCCTAATCTTGCTTGCTACTGCATGTATGCTCTTACTTCATCACAATGTTGTTTATTTATGGATTCACTATGCAGGAGGCCCTTTCTTATATGCACATTAAAATATCTATATTCCAATTATCATAGTAGCTTCACATACAAAAATAAAGCCTTACTATTGCAATATATTATATACATAAATTTATATTATGGTTGCACAATAAACAACGGCGTATGTTATATAGTGTACAAAGCGTGATATGGTTCTCAGAGGTTTGATGAGAACCCAATATGACAAGGGGAGATGTGCGAATGGAGTATATACTGCTCAGGCTTGGAGGGAGGTGTGGCGTGACTTTCAGAACATAACAGGGGGGGCTTACATTTCTTTGAGCGAGGTGCAACTGTGCTGACATCACCTCGGGAGAGAGTTCATAAGAGATAATCTTTTTATTTTGGGAGATTCATTGCCTCCCCCACCATTGGTCGTGCAATACGCCATTCAACGTAACTTTGTAACTACTCGTCGCAGCTATCCACCACGAGTTGATGAATACCTTACTGATGTATGCACAAATTGTCGTTATTTTGATATCTAATTTGGTTATTTTCTTTGTCATTTGTGCTTAATTGAATATCTTTTTAATACATATTTTACCAAATTAGTAAAAATCACTTGTGCATCATTTCTTATATTTTTACATGTATTTTACATGTATTTTACATGTTTTAATTATTATAGTAATTATTTGATTTTATTCATTGATTATTTTATTGCTGATAATTATTATTTACTGGAGCAAAGTCGATACCATCGACTTGCAACTCGATGGTAGCGACATGGTATCAGAGTAAAATATTATTTGCTCCAGATTGAAAAGGAAAAGGACATTTTACTGTGAATAAGTCGATACTATCGACTTCCAACTCGATACCATCGACTCAGACGCTGCAGACTAAATTTTAATGTGTTAAATCTAACACATATTGTATTAAAAATTACATTTTAGGTTTCCTCTTGACCTAAACATGTACGACGGCTATAAAAGACACCATTAGAACTGCAATTGGAAGATCTATCACGGGGGGATGATACGGCAGCCGAACGGAGAGAGAAAAGTAGAGGAACCCTATACGGAAGACTTCGGAGGCATTTTGTCGGCGGAAACGACGGCAAATTCTCTCCATCTTCTCCAGATCCACTCTTTAACCCTTTCTCCAATTTATTGTATCTTGAAATTCATGTTTTACATCTTTTCAACTTACTGTGATACTATGTCGTCTATTTTCGACTAAAAACTGTAATTCCTTAGGACCCGGGAGTAGCCCGGGTAATCATTGTATGATACTTTTTACATAGTTTATCATAATTTGTCTCTCAAATCCGTGGTATGATGTCATTTTCTCCATTATATCATTATGATTGATCACCCTAATGATAATCTAATACCTTTAATTACTTTGAAAGAAGAATTAACGGTTGAAAAGAGATGATAATCACATTAACTAATAAATCCTTTGAACAAGGTGATGTACAATTAATGGTGGAAACCCAGAGTATGATCTTCATGCACCTAGTTTAGGGTATATGTTACTACTACCGTGGAACTGACCTAGATTTAGGTAGTGAATTGTATCACGAAAGCGAGCAATTCTGACTACAGGCCACTACCCGAAATATGAGACGAATTAGGATAATTGTGTAGGAATTAGTACAATGAGAACCTACAGTGAAACCGCAATCCTAAGGATTCCATTTTTAATTGATTAAACATACCATTTAATCCATTGTTTTGTTTTCTTTTATTTTTATTTTCAATGAACTCTTATTTTCGGCTTAGCTGATCAATCCTAATTAGTAATAGTCTTTAACCTCACAACTCCCCGTGTTCGATAACTCGGGACTCATAATCCCATATTACTTTGACACGCAAACTTGCATATTACATGCACGTTATACGCGTGTCAAGTTTTTGGGGCCGTTTCCGGGGAGTTGGCATGGTTAACACTATAAAAAGTTAGGATCAGCCACTCTAGGCCATTGTATTTATTTTCTTTTTTTAGTTTTTTTTCTTCCCATTTTTCATTACATAAAATTTTACTGTTATTTTAGGCATTGTACATATTCATCTAAATATTTCTTTGTAGTTAGTCTTCTTTCATTTAAAAAAAATAAAAAAAACACATGGCCCCTAATTGTTCTCTGTAGAAATGCACATGTAGGTTATATATGTTTGAGTCCACCTTCATTACATCATGAGAAAAGCTCAAATGAAATTCATCATGAGCATATTAGGATTATGGTTCAATATGTTTTAAATCGCAAAGGTCCTATTTCTAATGGAAGTTGGGGTAGAGTAGAGAAAATGGATGAAGTTGAGGTTGAGGATAAGGAATTAGAGAGTGAGGAGAACATACTAGAAGAAGTTTTAGAATCACCTCTACCATGTCCTTCCATTGAGACCACACCCACACCCTCGAATCCTGGGATTGATTTTGAATATGATTGGGGATCTGATGAGGAAGATGAGAAGAATGATGCAAATAAGGTGGATGACAATTTTGATACATGTGTTTGGGATATGAGTGAAGGAGAGGAGGATCTAGAAGGTGCTTTATTTGATAGTGAGCTTAGAGAGGAGGAAGAGAGTGAGGAAGAGGATACCGAGAATGAAAAGGTGGAGGAATTTCCCATTACCCATCACATAATTCCTTCACCACAAGACCCATCTCTTCATTTCCTTATTGAGGATCCTATATGGGATATATATCCAGATGATAATTTTGAAAGTTTTTGTGAGGATATTAATGAATGTGGGGGAATTAAATTATTAGAAGAGGAGACATACAAAATCACCTTTTATGTAATCCCTCCATTATGTGTAGATAGAAGTGATCCATTGGGGATGGTCATAGAAATTAAGGATCAATCATCATTATACCTTTCACCTCATGGCTATCTATTTCTGCATGTGCTACCACATCAAGACTTGATTGTGAGTCGTGTTCATATTCATGTTCATTGCAATGATAATTTACTATTGAAATGGAACGTCAACCATACATGTTGGTCTTCTGACTATTATTTATTTTTTCTCATTGTTGCAAGGAACCAAAAGTTTAGAAGGAAGAGACGGAGAGAGCTTTACCCTCCTCCACGACCACCTGATTATTGTTGATTGACATGTGTCCATCATAGGACGTTAAACAAGGAAGCTTGTGGGAGGCAACCCACCAATTATGTTTATTTTGTTAAACTTTCAATTCTACTTTTACATTCCTATTTGTAGATTGTGATATCTAGTTTTGATGCAAGTAAAAAAAGGTGCCTTGATATGTGCATTCAGTGTGTAGGGACGCATTGAGTCGGTACCACTGACTTCACTGTCAGTAGTACTGAGTTTTTATCAGTGACATCTCACAAGCTGAGAAAGCATAGACACTTCACTGAGCTTGAGTGCATATTAGAGGGCAGATTATCATGTGGATCACATCTACTCATCTTTGACTCTAGAGTTCACTTCCCATACTGGTACAACCGTTCCATGTATCTTCCTTTGCTTTTGACATTGAGGATAATGTCATATTCAAGCTTAGGGGGAGGAATGGAACAATGTTTCTATCTTTACTTCTTGCATCTTTTCTTTTTATCATACATCTACATGTTTTTGTTTAAAAAAAAATTAGATTTTTCATTTTTTTAGAGTCCACTTCTATCTAGTGTACTTGTGGAAAAAATATAAAATTTTAGTTAGGATTAGCCATTTCTTGATGATGTGGTATCAATTCTGATAATTGTTGAAAACTGAATGTGCTTTTATGCTTTGCACTTTAAGCTAAATTTGCTATGTTTAAGAGTACATAACTGGAGGAATTGTTTGGATTAGTTAGCTTGAAGACATACTGAGTGAATGAAAAAAAACCTAACTTAACCCTATGACTTGTGTTATGACGATGATGTTTGAGTCCAAACCAACCAGACAGTAACATGATCTTTAATGTGAATTTTAGAAATAAACTCTAAGGTTACCCTATTATACAAGTTGATAGAAGAGGGACATATCATGGTTGGGAAAGACATTTTCTCTTAGTCATGTGATCTCATCCACCTTCCATTCATCTTCATTCACCACCATAGGATGATCAAGTTTAATCAAGTTATTTTCCTCTTATTTGCATTACAAGGCATGATAGGAAGCATATAGTTAGTTCATTTTATTATGCATTAGAAAAGGGAAAAAATTTCATATCATCTTTTGAGCATTTGTAGTTTGCATAACAAAATCACATATAGCTTCATTTGCATTGCATATTTCATAAGGCATTACATATTTGTTATCTTCTATGATCTTCTCTCATGTAAGAGTGAAAAAATGTGTTTATCCTTACTCCTCCAAAAAAATAACATAAAAAAATAAATTAAAAAAAATCCCAAGCATGAAGTATTTATCTTGCTAAAATAAAAGGGCATAGAAAAAAGAGTTATTGAAAAAGAAAAAAAAGGAGAAAAGGAGGAAAATGATTTTTAATTTCAATGGCATATTCTCTCTAAGCAATAAATGAGGGGATTGTGATTATTTTTATAAACACTTTCCACTTATACTCATCATTAGGATGAGACATCGATTGCATGCATCATTCCACCAAAATAAAAAATAGTCATTAGAAATCATATATTCACATTTTATCCATCATACATGTGCATCATATTTTTACTTTTTTCATAAATAATTTGGATGATTCTTGTGAATCCTATTTTCATAGCCACCCATCTTTTCCACCCATTGCTCTGCATGGTAGGTCACCATCATAATTAATCCCCTCATCCATTTTTATTTGGGGATCTACTTCCAAGTAGTTTATTTAGGTAGATTAGACCAATGTAGATAGGGAGATCACATGGTGCATCAAGTATGTGTCCTACTAGCCATGATATTAACTTCTTCATATTGATAGTATTTTTTATTAATATTATTATGGACATCTATTATGAACATGATTGATCGCTTTAGAGTAGTTACTTGTTTAGTGGTTGGCAAGGATCAGTTTGGGACCGACTGGTGGAGGGCGGTTAGAAAAAATAATTCATAGGTACCTGTCTTCTTGTTGAATTTTTAAAACAAATATAAGATTAGTGTTGCTTGAGGACGAGCAATATTCAAGCTTAGGGGTGTGGTTCCGTTGCCGGGACGTTGGCATGGTTAACACTATAAAAACTTAGGATCGACCACTCTAGGCCATTGTATTTATTTTCTTTTTTTAGTTTTTTTTCTTCCCATTTTTCATTACATAAAACTTTACTGTTATTTTAGGCATTGTACATATTCATCTAAATATTTCTTTGTAGTTAGTCTTCTTTCATTTAAAAAAAAAGTAAAAAAAACACATGGCCCCTATTTGTTCTGAGTGTGGAAATGCACATGTAGGTTATAGATGTCTGAGTCCACCTTAATTACATCATGAGAAAATCTCAAATGAAATTCATCGTGAGCATATTAAGATTATGGTTCAATATGTTTTAAATCGCAAAGGTCCTATTTCTAATGGAGGTTGGGGTAGAGTAGAGAAAATGGAAGAAGTTGAGGTTGAGGATAAGGAATTAGAGAGTGAGGAGAACATACTAGAAGAAGTTTTAGAATCACCTCTACCATGTCCTTCCATTGAGACCACACCCACACCCTCGAATCCTAGGATTGATTTTGAATATGATTGGGGATCTGATGAGGAAGATGAGAAGAATGATGCAAATGAGGTGGATGACAATTTTGATACATGTGTTTGGGATATGAGTGAAGGAGAGGAGGATCTAGAAGGTGCTTTATTTGATTGTGAGCTTAGAGAGGAGGAAGAGAGTGAGGAAGAGGATACCGAGAATGAAAAGGTGGAGAAATTTCCCATTACCCATCACATAATTCCTTCACCACAAGACCCATCTCTTCATTTCCTTATTGGGGATCCTATATGGGATATATATCCAGATGATAATTTTGAAAGTTTTTGTGAGGATATTAATGAATGTGGGGGAATTAAATTATTAGAAGAGGAGGAGACATACAAAATCACATTTGATGTAATCCCTCCATTATGTGTAGATAGGAGTGATCCATTGGGGATGGTCATAGAAATTAAGGATCAATCATCATTATACCTTTCACCTCATGGCTATCTATTTCTGCATGTGCTCCCACATCAAGATTTGATTGTGAGTCCTGTTCATGTTCATGTTCATTGCAATGATAATTTACTATTGAAATGGAACGTCAACCATACATGTTGGTCTTCTGACTATTATTTATTTTTTCTCATTGTCGCAAGGAACCAAAAGTTTAGAAGGAAGAGGCGGAGAGAGCTTTACCCTCCTCCACGACCACCTGATTATTGTTGATTGACATGTGTCCATCATAGGATGTTAAACAAGGAAGCTTGTGGGAGGCAACCCACCAATTAGGTTTATTTTGTTAAACTTTCAATTCTACTTTTACATTCCTATTTGTAGATTGTGATATCTAGTTTTGATGCAAGTAAAAAAGGTGCAATGATATGTGCATTCAGTGTGTAGGGACGCATTGAGTCGGTACCACTGACTTCACTGTCGGTAGTACTGAGTTTTTATCAGTGACATCTCACAAGCTGAGAAAGCATAGACACTTCACTGAGCTTGAGTGCATATTAGAGGGCAGATTATCATGTGGATCACATCTACTCATCTTTGACCCTAGAGTTCACTTCCCATACTGGTACAATCGTTCCATGTATCTTCCTTTGCTTTTGACATTGAGGATAATGTCATATTCAATCTTAGGGGGAGGAATGGAACGGTGTTTCTATCTTTACTTCTTGCATCTTTTCTTTTTATCATACATCTACATGTTTCCGTTTAAAAAAAAATTAGATTTTTCATTTATTTAGAGTCCACTTCTATCTAGTGTACTTGTGGACAAAATATAAAATTTTAGTTAGGATTAGCCATTTCTTGATGATGTGGTATCAATTCTGATAATTGTTGAAAACTGAATGTGCTTTTATGCTTTGCACTTTAAGCTAAATTTGCTATGTTTAAGAGTACATAACTGGAGGAATTGTTTGGATTAGTCAGCTTGAAGACATACTGAGTGAATAAAAAAAAACCTAACTTAACCCTATGACTTTTGTTATGACGATGATGTTTGAGTCTAAACCAACCAAACAGTAACATGATCTTTAATGTGAATTTTAGAAATAAACTCTAAGGTTACCCTATTATACAAGTTGATAGAAGAGGGACATATCATGGTTGGGAAAGACATTGTCTCTTAGTCATGTGATCTCATCCACCTTCCATTCATCTTCATTCACCACCATAGGATGATCAAGTTTAATCCAAGTTATTTTCCTCTTATTTGCATTACAAGGCATGATAGGAAGCATATAGTTAGTTCATTTTATTATGCATTAGAAAAGGGAAAAAATTTCATATCATCTTTTGAGCATTTGTAGTTTGCATAACAAAATCACATATAGTTTCATTTGCATTGCATATTTCATAAGGCATTACATATTTGTTATCTTCTATGATCTTCTCTCATGTAAGAGTGAAAAAATGTGTTTATCCTTACTCCTCCAAAAAAATAAAATAAAATAATAAATTTAAAAAAAAGCCCAAGCATGATGTATTTATCTTGCTAAAATAAAAGGGCATAGAAAAAAGAGTTATTGAAAAAGAAAAAAAAGGAGAAAAGGAGGAAAAGGATTTTTAATGTCAATGGCATATTCTCTCTAAGCAATAAATGAGGGGATTGTGATTCTTTTTATAAACACTTTCCACTTATACTCATCATTAGGATGAGACATCGATTGCATGCATCATTCCACCAAAATAAAAAATAGTCATTAGAAATCATATATTCACATTTTATCCATCATACATGTGCATCATATTTTTACTTTTTGCATAAATAATTTGGATGATTCTTGTGAATCCTATTTTCATAGCCACCCATCTTTTCCACCCATTGCTCTGCATGGTAGGTCACCATCATAATTAATCCCCTCATCCATTTTTATTTGGGGATCTACTTCCAAGTAGTTTATTTAGGTAGATCAGAGCAATGTAGATAGGGAGATCACATGGTGCATCAAGTATGTGTCCTACTAGCCATGATATTAACTTCTTCATATTGATAGTGTTTTTCATTAATCTTATTGTGGACATCTATTATGAACATGATTGATCGCTTTAGAGTAGTTACTTGTTTAGTGGTTGGCAAGGATCAGTTTGGGACCGACTGGTGGAGGGCGGTTAGAAAAAATAATTCATAGGTACCTGTCTTATTGTTGAATTTTTAAAACAAATCCAAGATTAGTGTTGCTCGAGGACGAGCAATATTCAAGATTAGGGGTGTGGTTTCGTTGCCGGGACGTTGGCATGGTTAACACTATAAAAAGTTAGGATCGACCACTCTAGGCCATTGTATTTATTTTCTTTTTTTAGTTTTTTTTTCTTCCCATTTTTCATTACATAAAACTTTACTGTTATTTTAGGCATTGTACATATTCATCTAAATATTTCTTTGTAGTTAGTCTTCTTTCATTTTAAAAAAAAGTTAAAAAAAAACACATGGCCCCTATTTGTTCTGAGTGTGGAAATGCACATGTAGGTTATAGATGTCTGAGTCCACCTTAATTACATCATGAGAAAATCTCAAATGAAATTCATCGTGAGCATATTAAGATTATGGTTCAATATGTTTTAAATCGCAAAGGTCCTATTTCTAATGGAGGTTGGGGTAGAGTAGAGAAAATGGAAGAAGTTGAGGTTGAGGATAAGGAATTAGAGAGTGAGGAGAACATACTAGAAGAAGTTTTAGAATCACCTCTACCATGTCCTTCCATTGAGACCACACCCATACCCTCGAATCCTAGGATTGATTTTGAATATGATTGGGGATATGATGAGGAAGATGAGAAGAATGATGCAAATAAGGTGGATGACAATTTTGATACATGTGTTTGGGATATGAGTAAAGGAGAGGAGGATCTAGAAGGTTCTTTATTTGATAGTGAGCTTAGAGAGGAGGAAGAGAGTGAGGAAGAGGATATCGAGAATGAAAATGTGGAGGAATTTCCCATTACCCATCACATAATTCCTTCACCACAAGACCCATCTCTTCATTTCCTTATTGAGGATCCTATATGGGATATATATCCAGATGATAATTTTGAAAGTTTTTGTGAGGATATTAATGAATGTGTGGGAATTAAATTATTAGAAGAGGAGGAGACATACAAACTCACCTTTGATGTAATCCATGTGTAGATAGGAGTGATCCATTGGAGATGGTCATAGAAATTAAGGATCAATCATCATTATACCTTTCACCTCATGGCTATCTATTTCTGCATGTGCTCCCACATCAAGACTTGATTGTGAGTTGTGTTCATGTTCATGTTCATTGCAATGATAATTTACTGTTGAAATGGAATGTCAACCATACATGTTGGTCTTCTGACTATTATTTATTTTTTCTCATTGTTGCAAGGAACCAAACGTTTAGAAGGAAGAGGCGGAGAGAGCTTTACCCTCCTCCACGACTACCTGATTATTGTTGATTGACATGTGTCCACCCTAGGACGTTAAATAAGGAAGCTTATTGGAGGCAACCCACCAATTATGTTTATTTTGTTAAACTTTCAATTCTACTTTTACATTCCTATTTGTAGATTGTGATATCTAGTTTTGATGCAAGTAAAAAAGGTGCCTTGATATGTGCATTCAGTGTGCAGGGACGCATTGAGTCGGTACCACCGACTTTACTGTCGGTAGTACCGAGTTTTCATCAGTGACATCTCGCAAGCTAAGCAAGCATATACACTTCATTGAGCTTGAGTGCATATTGGAGGGCAGATTATCATGTGGATCACATTTACTCATCTTTGACCCTAGAGTTCACTGCCCATACTGGTACAATTGTTCCATGTATCTTCCTTTGCTTTTGACATCGAGGACAATGTCATATTCAAGCTTAGGGGGAGGAATGGAATGGTGATTCTATCTTTACTTCTTGCATCTTTTCTTTTTATCATACATCTACATGTTTCTGTTTCAAAAAAAATTAGATTTTTCATTTTTTTAGAGTCCACTTCTATCTAGTGTACTTGTGGACAAAATATAAAATTTTAGTTAGGATTAGCCATTTCTTGATGATGTGGTATCAATTTTGATAATTGTTGAAAACTGAATGTGCTTTTATGCTTTGCACTTTAAGCTAAATTTGCTATGTTTAAGAGTACATAACTGGAGGAATTGTTTGGATTAGTCAGCTTGAAGACATACTGAGTGAATGAAAAAAAACCTAACTTAACCCTATGGCTTGTGTTATGACGATGATGTTTGAGTCCAAACCAACCAAACAGTAACGTGATCTTTAATGTGAATTTTAGAAATAAACTCTAAGGTTACCCTGTTACACAAGTTGATAGAAGAGGGACATATCATGGTTGGGAAAGACATTGTCTCTTAGTCAAGTGATCTCATCCACCTTCCATTCATCTTCATTCACCACCATAGGATGATCAAGTTTAATCCAAGTTATTTTCCTCTTGTTTGCATTACAAGGCATGATAGGAAGCATATAGTTAGTTCATTTTATTATGCATTAGAAAAGGAAAAAAAATCATATAATCTTTTGAGCATTTCATATCATAGGTGTGACTACTCGTCGCACCTATCCACCACGAGTTGCTGAATACCTTACCAATGACGAAAACAACAACACCCTACACCCTTAAGCGGTTAAGAAAATGAATGAAATTGTAACATAGTTGATCCATGTTGTATTTGTTTATGATTGCTTGGCAACATTTTGTTGTAAAACTTATGGTCATCATTACGTTATTTTTACCATCTATTTGATCAAAGTTGTACTTACTTATTATGTTTAGAAGACTTCCATCATGTTCAAATTTGTACTTATCTAAGTTTGGTTATTTTTACCGTCCATTTTGTTGTAAACTTGTACTTACTTATTCTGTTTAGAAGAATCCATTTTGGTTATTTGCTCTTGCTCATACTTATATTTATTTCAATAATTTATATGTCGACCTCACGTTCAAAGTCAAGACCTAATTTAGAAAAGATATTGATGTCCCCGTCAAAGTTACAAAAATATCTTGAAGAATATGTTGTCTGCAAGAACAAATGTTGCGAGCATGCACACCAGAGGGTAAAATCTGAGAGCCAGGATGAAGGAAAGGATGGGGTCAATAACACTGTTCCTCATCTGCCATTGTTGTTTGATTGGCGAAAAGACGACATCAAACAACAACCACAACCACTGCAGGATGACTATCCTATATCATGCGACGAGTACGATGAGGTCCTAAAGTGGGCCAACTGGGAAGGTCCTACGTTGGAGCAAGAACAATCATCCTCCACACCCAAGACTGGCCAGCATAGTGGCTGGTCACCATCTTAGCAGGCGTGTATGAGTGTGTTGTAGGCCCAGGGCATGTCGTTCCTTTTTTGTCCGCTATCCGTTGGTTCTTCGCACACAGTTGCCTGGGACCAAAATATGTTCTTATCAGCTTTTTTTGGCCGTTGTTTAAGTTCTAATGAAAATGTTATCATCTATACTCTGCCTTATCTTTTATTATGGAACAATTATGGCAATTTTAATAACACTATCATTCAAATGATGTTTGGTCTACTTTATGAACAATTATGTGTAACTATCATAACGGCATTTTCTTTAACAAACTGTTCTGCTACTTGTGTGTGACTAATGTTTTATTATGCCAATTACAATTATCTTATCATTTATCAATTACTGGAGTGAATATACACAACTATATATATAAATACAAAATTAACATGCCATGCAAGACAATTGTAAAGTTATATATCATTAAAATAAACATATAAAATGAGCAAACTCATCTAATATTCATTTCAATAAACAACACACAACATCAACCACATTATCTATGCAATTATTTTTTTTAGTAAATTTTATACTTGTATTGTACTGGCATCACAACTTTACATATTTTTACGTTGTTAAAATAGTTCTGTAGGACAAAATAATCATATCGACTGGTAGCCAAATAGAATCAAACTGAAACCAGACTCAAACCAGACCAGCTGACCAAAATCTGACTGAGTTTCCAAATAGAATCAGATTGGAACCAGACTACACCAATCCAGATCTACTGACTAACCCTGTCCAGTCCAGTCCAAACTACAAAATCCCAGTCCCGAACCAAACAGGGGCTATATTTCTATCTTATATGAGTAGGCTAGTGTACACTCGAGTGTACCAGAGACACCGTCCTCTTCACTCGTTTTTAAAGATGCAATAACTTTTTGAAAAATCTAAATTGTTAATCTTTTAAATATCTTGAGAACATACTATAAAATAAATTTCAGCTCATTTGGACACTTATAGGTGGCACATCCAAAGGAGGCAAAAATTATGCATTTCAAATTAGTTTTGTGAATCAATTTTGTTGTCCTTAGATGAGTGACTTACACTCATCCAAATGAACTCAAATTTTACGTGTGGGCTATTATTATTGTAAATATGAAGATCAATGGATTATATTTAAAAAAATGATCTAGATAGGCAAACATCATTGGGGTGTACAACGTGATCTGTACACTCGAATGTATTCTAGCCAAACTCCTTATACGTATACTCTATAAACGCCAACCTACTAGCTCGTGATCCATGGAAGAGTACGTGCCAAACGGTCATCCCCGCTCAAGGTTTCCCTGTCCACGCTCACCTCTACCATATCTTCTACCGCGTTGCAAGTGGCAACAAAACTTCCGAGCTACCTCCGCCGGGCCGGTCCATAGAGAGCCAATGTCCTACGATGTAAAGTCAGCCGTGAAATCCCAAACGGGATTGCATTAAAACACACGCAACAAAAGGAAAGGATATCTCCCCTTGTTATGACTTGTTTCTTTCTTCCTTCCTTTCTCCAAGCGTCATTTAATGACGATAAAGACGCAAATTCAATGCACGACAACAACACCACGTTGAAATATGTTTGCTAACATTTACCAGCCACAATGCAAACAAAGGCATACAACAGAAAATTAGAAACAAGAAACGCAGCAAAAAAACGTGAGTTGGATGAGAATGGAGGTAAAGACGCGTCAATACTAATCTATATTTTTGTTGCTTATATGCACGAGCTAGCAAGTGGTGTGCTTTTCCCAAGTGAATCAACCACAATATTGTAACAACTCCAGCCTTGTTTAACCCCGAACCTTATATTAGTCGTCTTGGTTGGCTGAATTTCTTCTAATCCGAGTTAACCAAAAACCCTATGTTAATTAGGATAACCAATAATGCTTAACCTTGATTCATATGTAGGGGCGGATCTAGGTGGCAATCTGGGCTTCCCTCACACACACACACACACACACACACAACATGGCCACATATGATATATATAGAATGTTTTCTGATATAACTTCAAGTAAAATGTCCAATTGGATTGGTATCAGGGTGTTATTTTTAGGAAAGATTTTTAAGTTTGGATCTCAAAACATATTTTTTTCCAACTCATTCAACTTATCCCTCTTGTTATACTTAATCAAGTCCTAGACCAGCTTCCCTATCTCAAAACTAGGGTCGAGTTCCCCACTGAGTCCTCGACTTACATATGTTTGCTTGGCTGAGTTTGTTTCTTTGAACTGTTATGAGCATGCCTTGAACTTAGGTATGATATACCTTGAAGTATGTCTGTGTTTCCCACTAAGTGCTTGAGTTGCCTATGTTTGCTTAGTTGGGCTTGTTTCCTTGTGTTATTGTGAGCATGCCTTGAACTCAGTCCGATTCAAGGTTGTTGATGATATTTTCTGTTATTTTTTTCCCTTTATATTAGTTGATTGGACTTCATCTCCTCAGACCCATTGGTATTAGTTTAGTTTATGTTATGTTGTGTCTCCAGTAAATCATATCTTGAGACAAGGTTATATATATGCATCCTCTCTGTAATCTTGATTCAAGTAATACAAAATTTTCTTCACATGATATCAAGAGCACCTGTCTAGTTTGCAAAAATGAGCCTCCTTTTCTTCCTCTTCGTCTTCTTCTTCTTTCTTCTTCTTCTTCTCTTATTCTCTTCCCCACCCCACCTGCCCACATGCCTTGTCCGCTCGCTAGCCATTGGCGGTCATTGCCAGCCACCACTAGCCAGCCACAACGACACATGCGACTAACCGCTGCAGCCGACCATTGGGTGTACAGCTGGTAGCTGTGCGCTAGAATGTCGTTGCTAGCAGGGTGGTTTCCCAGGATGACAACCTCCATCATGTTGTCTTGTCTTGGGGGATACCTATACTGGTTTTTCTAACCTTTGATACAGGAGTCATTGGCCATCGTTCTCTTTAGAGTTGCACTCGTGGCCCCTTAATAGATGTTTTTTTCTATAGAAACCTCTGTAAAAATTTGAATGGTACTCTTCCCCTTCATCGTCACCCACCAGATTTGACTGGTAGCATGTTGATCTCGACGCGGTAGGAATAAGTTTCTAAACATAAGGTTATAATAACCTCGAGCTTCTCTTTTCAGTTAAGTTCCTCTCCATGTATTTTTTTTCTACGTACATGTGTGAGTGCAAATAATTATTAGGGATTTATCATCTTCTTCCTGTCATAGTGCATCATTCACATGATTGTTCTTACAATCATGCTTCTTTTTTGTCTTTCTTCTCATATCCAATATTGTTCTACCAATGTGCTATTGTGATATCCTTCTTCACAATTATTCACTGGTGTGCTACTTTGATATCTTACCCCACCAATGTCCTTTCGATGTGACTTTTCATCTGTCTAAAGGCATGGATAACGAAAAAGAATCACCTCTGACCATTGTCTCTAATGACTATGCTCCTATCTCCATGATCAAGTTGAATGGAAACAATTACCTACTATGGATGAATTCTATCAAAACCATCCTAGAGTTCAAAGACACAATGAAATTCATTGACAAACCTACTGAGGATACACCTGAATGGAAATAGGACTATAACCAAGTCCAAAATTTGTTATAGAACAAGATGGAACCTTCTATTGCCTCCATGTACATATTTCATAACACTACTAAGGAATTGTGGGGTACTATCCATCGTCACTAAACAAAGAAAAAGAATACTTTGAGACTTTTATAAAGTTTGGAATAAATTATTTGGTGAAAATTAGGGTGATAGGATCCTTGATGAATATTTTGATTATATCATTTGCTTGTCTCAGCATCCAACCTATGCTCTAGCTCAAAACATTATATTGGCTGATGACAACTTTCCCACTTTAGAACATGTCTTCTCTCATATCCTACAGATATGATTTTTGCCACTTGTCTTCTACTACACCAGAGTCACAACTAGCTATTTTTACCATTTTGTGGATGAGGATGTGATCAGGGATGCCCCCAAGGCCACAGTGCACTTTCTACAACAAGCTAGGCCATCTATAGGAGAAGTGTTATCAAAAGCATAGTATCCGATGTTGCCCAAGAATTAAACAACTGGTCGGTTACCATCTCTTCAACTGAGTATGAGAAACTTCTGCAAGCCTCTCAACAGACTCATTCACAATTATAAGGAGTGGGACCCGAGAGGAGATCCACTCCTTACTCTATTGAGGAATAAATCTATCAAATCCAACACTAATAAGTAAGCTAAAATAGATGCATTTTTATTTCTCAAAATAATAGTATACAAGACCAAAGTATAGTAGTGAAATACATGTAATGACTATATTCAATTTCAACTTTACATAATAATCTCACACTTGTGGTTTACATAAAAAAAACTTCTTCACTAGGTAGAGGGATGTACACACTATTTTAAGTCTATCTCCTAAGAGTCAACTTCACTATTCCAGGTCCAAGTCATTATGTCAGGTCCACCATGCCCTCCACCTAAGGGTTTGGAAGCATATCCCATAAGAGAAGAAAAAATTGATGTTGTTAGTGTAAAATTTTCTATGTGCATATAAATATGAATTGAGAAATATCAGAGAAAAAAGGACATCAATGAACTACTCAAGACTTCCCAAATCAAGAGAGATAGTAAATATCCAATTGGATACCATAGAGAACATTTAAAGAAGATAATAGATAAGAAACTTTCTTGCCTTTCAACAATGTTACATCAATATTATCACAAAACATTAACAACTTATCGATGAGTAATAAGCAGACTAGCACATACTAAAAAGTAGGTTAGGAATCCATATATTCCATGCCAAGGGGCAGGACGACTAAAACCTCAGTGCCAAAAAACTATAAAAATTTTGTAGGGGAAAAAGACCTAATGCATGATAGGGGAATAAAACTAAGTGCCGATGAGAATATGTGGTAGGGGAATAAAACCCAGTGCCTAATTCTGATGTGGTCCAAGAATAAAACCCAATGCCTATATGGTGTCACTACTTCTAGTTATGACTAGTCAATCACACATGCAAACTAACAAGCAAGATAATGTATAGTCATGTTCAAATAAGGTATGAGAGCATTGAAATGATACCATGTGGGGTCAGAGGACCCAAATATACATATTCAACAACTTTTACAATTAAGATACATCATAAGACAATAACAATCCAAACTTGAAAATTAGGGTGTCCACATGGAATAGTATGAACAAGATACAAATTAGGATCCAACAAGTATATCAAGTAAAATAAGGATATCAAGATATCTATTTCAGTGAACTTGATCCAAATAAGTCAATCAGAATATGAAAGAGCAATTTCATCTTACTAGTACCTCATACAAGTTCAAGAGAGTGAACTAGAAGGATAATTTTTCAATATGACTCGTGGTGAATGCAACATAACTCATATTGCACTAAGTATGTCTAAAGTCAGCCCTAGGTCCAAGCTAGGGTCTTCAAAACATCTATTAAACATATATGTAGAATTAGGGTTAAGTTCACAATAATTATATAAACCCTAAAAATTGTATTTTTATTATTAACTAAGTAGGTTATCAACCAACACTATCATGTAGGTAATATTTTCCTGATTTCATAAAATATCTTTTTTTATTTTTTTTGACTTATAAATTATTGGATATGTATTCTAATATATATTCTACCTAATTAGGAAAATACTTGAAATAACATATATTTATCTATCTGAAGGTAGGTGGTGAAATTGATACCATTGGATGGAGAAAATATGATAATTCTAAAACATATTTTATCTTATTTTTCCAAGTGAAAAAATAATTAGTATGGATTTCACACATTTTGGCCAATTAGAAACTCACGAAAAGACACATCAATTGATAAATTGAGAACCTGGGTCAACAAGATTAAGTGGACCAATACGACTTGGCATTCAGGCTCTATTTCTTGTAATACAAAAAATGTACAATTAAAATTATACGTAAAGGAGAATAGACCACTCATCCCATGATTGGCGTGACAAAATAACACGAGATCAAGGGCATTATGGTAAACATTCCTGCATTCATCTTCTCCTTGCTGAAAGAACTGTGAGATGTACAGAAGTATAGAAGATTCAACGATAGAATCAAAACCTGATCTTTAGTGTGGAAATCACCAAACATACACCAACTTTGAGTTCCTTAGGGTCAGATGAATTCAACAACCCTTCACTCCGGTCCTGGCTAGGTCAGAGTTTACAGAAAGCTTCTCTGCCATGGAACATGAAGGGGGGGGGGTAACAGTGATGTTTAGAAAGTGATCAAACCATAACAATTCATAGGATTTAAATATTTAATGAAGTCAAAGTCACAAAGAAAATATGAAAATGCAAGCCTGGACATCCAAAAGCTACGTCAGTACATGGGGCAAGAAAAGGGGGAAACCCACTACACACTTTCAAAGACAAAATTGGTGCCACAATGAGCTTTAAGGAGATCTCTGTAATCAAACTGGTTATTTGGACACTCATCCGATGGTCAAAAACTCATCGTTGGACTCATAGAGTTTGGGATGGAAATGACTACCATATCCTCGATGAACGTGATCATGGGAGCCCTTTGGATCAATGTAAAAAGAATTGGGGAAGGTCCTAGGAGAATCCTAAAATGGTGTAAAGGTTGTGGATGGTGAGGAGAAGGAACAAAAGGGGGATGCATGGGAGGAACATAGGAGAAGTGAAAGAGGCCACAACTAGAGCATTTAAGACATGAAGCCCTAATATATATAAGGTCTTTGGGTGCAGGAATAGGTAAGGAATGTAAGGTAGTGGAAATCATAGGAAAAGAGAAGGAAAGTGGAGAGAGGAGAGAAATAATAGTCAGAGAAAATAGTAGATTAAAACATGAGAACAAAGCAAGGAAGAAGAGATACACACTACCGTGGGATCTAAATCCAAGACCCATAATGGGGCAATATTTTGGCAAGTTAATAAATCTAGGCATAATAGTGAAATATATGAAATAGGCGTGTGACATTTAAATCGACTGTAAGGTTTTCATAAAGAAAAACTTTGGGCAATAAACATTAGGAAAGCACCTATGTTGGTAATTCCTTTCTCCTATCTCAATTGGGATATCTAGAACTATCCAATATGGTTTAAATTTGGTATCTTAGCTAATTGAGACTGAAGGAAATTGACTTTGATATTACATTTCACTTTTTATGCTTCCTTTTATGAGTTATAACTATAGGGGTAACATTATTTTCTCATTGTTTATTATTTCATATTAGTGTCCTTTAACATTATCTTACCACAAACTGAGTTTCATGATATTATCTTGCATGAGATTAGTCAATGAATTAATTATCTCCTTTAATTCAAAAGGCACTCATATGTAGCCATTATATATTGATATTCACATATAAAGTCCAATCATTTGTCCTTTATGTATATTAAACAGATTAAATACCTTACATGTGTATTACTATCCAAACAAAGCATATGCGACATATTTCATGAAATCAAGTACATGTTACCACATAACTAGGTTTTAGGTAAATATATGAGTATCATGTTATGCGATGTTGTTTATAGGCCTAAATTCACCTAATGTAATAATACATATTCTTTAAAGTCTATACATGTTAGGGTTACCTTTGATTCATTCATATTACATGCATTAACTGGATACAAACAATTATACTAAGGTATGTATCTATTGTTTGATCGAAACTACATGTCTAAGCATTCCAACATCACCTCTAAGGGATACATCATATCTAAAGTCAAGATGCTAGATTTGAGTATGTTACAACAATCCACATGATCTAGGGATTATGCTATCATGCAATCCACTATGACATCTTTGGCGCATCTGGGCCTCCAACGAAGGTAATGTCAAGACCTCTATGTTGACATCCAATTCTCCTTGAATTATTGACCTTGGGACCACCACACATATGACTGGTATGAGACACCTTCTTTCCTCCACCGAACCTCATATTCCTACATCATCTATCACTCATGTAGATGGGTCCATTAAAATTGTTCAACAATGTGGTAGTGTTAATGTCTCACCTATTTTCAAACTTCAATATGTTCATTATATTCCTCATTTTCCCTTTATTTAATTTCTTGCTAAATGATTTATTTAATGCATTTCCTTACAACCTCACCTTTGGTAGTCATGGTTTTGTGATGCAAGATTCTTAGACTTTTTGGAAAATTGGTTTGGGTTCTAGAGACGGTGACCTTTATTACTTTGGTGTTATTATTCCATCTTCTATTCTTGTTGTGAGCACACCTCTTCAACTTCACCAACATTACAATCATCCCTCTCTTGAAAAGTTGAAGCACCTAGAGCCCTCTTTATCTAGTTTAAAAGATCTTCCATGTGACTTGTGTGAGTTTGGGAAGCATCACATGAGTTCGTTCCCTAGAAAAACTAGTCTCAATCCTAAATCTACCTTTGATGTTATTTCATGGTGACATTCGTGGTCCCTTTCAAACCACTAGTTTCAACATATTCTATTATTTCGTTATCTTTTTTTATTATTTCTCTCACATGAAATAGTTATATATATTGAAATCTTGTGACAAAATGATTGGTGTTTTACAAAATTTCATAAAATGATTTGAACAAAATTTAATGTATCCATTAAATTTTTTTAGACTGGCAATGGTTTGGAATATGTTTCAGCTCAGGTGTCTTCATTTTCCTATAGAACTGGAACCATCCATCAAAGTTCCTAAGCTTGCATCTCACAACCAAATGGGGTGCAAGAATGCAAAAATGGTCATTTACTTGATATCTCTTGTGCTCTTATATTTTAGGGTAGATTATCTATGACTTACTAGTCTGAAACTCTTCTCAAAGCTCTCGACCTTATAAATTGACAACCATATTGTGTTCTTCAGAACAAGACCCCTTTTTCAATTGTTTTTCCCACACAAACAACTTTCCATATTCCTTTGTGTGCTTTCAGGTGTACTACTTTTGAAAGATGATAAACTTGATCCCTTCTCTATCAAGAAGGTTTTCCTTAGCTATTCTACCTTTAAAAAAGGCTATCATTGTTATAGTTGAAGCAACTTTCACATGTATGTATCTGCTGACATTACCTTTTATGAATCTAAGATGTTCTTTGATTCTACATTAATATCTTCTCTGCCTCAACCTTAACCTCCAATTGATTTTGTTGAGCTTGACTTTTCTGACCCAATGGATTGTGAACCCATATCATACCCTCCTATCATTCCTCCTTTTTGGCACAAGACTCAACACTAATGTTCACATCTAAGGACCTACCAAGTCCCATGGATCTCCAGAAAGGTATATGCTCTTGCACTCTTCTCCATCCTATATCTCATACATGTTTTCTATCCAAGTTATCATGTACTTGTAAATCCATTGTCCAACAGCTCAATTCCATCCAGCTTCCCAAAAACAACCGTGAGACCCTTTAGCACCCTAGTGGAAAGATAAAATGCTCAAGGAAATGACAACGTTATGTGAGAATGGGACCTGGGATCTTGTTCCTCCTTTGGTAGATAAAAATATTGTTGATTGTCGATGGGTCTTCTCTATCAAATTTAACTCAAATGGATTGGTGGAACAACTTAAAGACAAGCTTGTTGCTAAAGAATTCACCCCAAAATATGGCATGCATTTCTTTAAAACCTTCTCACTAGTAACCTGCATTTCTTCTATCTGAATCATAATCTCCATTGCCACTAAGCATGGCAAAAAAATCTGATCCGAACCAATCCGGACCGATCTGACTCGGTCTAAACCACAATTTGTGGATCATATGGACTTTTTAGCTTGTGAGGATCATTCTAACGGATCGTATGCTCACTGTGGAGCGGGCCCAACTAAAACTACGGATTTCCAACAGATCCGTTGGATCCACAATGACCTACAATTCACTCACTAGCCCTCGCTGACCATGTGGAGCCTACACACGATCTACCCAAATCTGCTCCTCGCTCCTACCTCCCCATCATAGCTGATGTCCCCGTACAGTGCACGACGTCCTTCTTGCTCATCACTTCACCCCCTCAGGCCCTCAGCTTTTGGATCTTCCGCTTCCCTGACTCATCCAATCAGCTAGGTAGCTGCTCGTTTGGTTGTCTAACGAGTAAGGGATGGTCATCATCAAGGAACAAGGACAGTGCCGCCGTTGCTGAGCTTCCCCTGGTCATAGTCGGTCATCCCACCTGCTGTTGAATGCGACGTGCCTCCTCATACTTCCCATGAACTATAGTTGATGCTCTTCTACCTCTTCTCCTCAAGCCCCATTCCTCTCTCATCTCCTTATCTTTGACCAACTGCTGTCCTTTGAATTTAGGAAATCTTGACGACATGTTAAGATGGAGGCTATTTCTCACCGGACTCTACAAATCTTGATGAGATGACATGATGGAGGTGCTACTACTATTGTTGTCAACTGTGTGCGATGAATCGTCATTGCCCGAGACAGAAAATCAATCCTAACCACCATCACACATGGTGTTGCTGATCGCTGTCGAGTTTGAGTCCAAGCAATTTCTGGATCCAAACTCTCTCCATCTTCCACGTTCTTAGTAGCTGAGGCATTTTGTCGACTCTTCCTATTTGGCTATTGCTGTTCTTCCAACTCCTCTGAGTATTCTATCAGTTTGCTTGAACAAATGCTTCTCCAACGACTTCAACTTGGCCTAGGCCAGCTCTAGGATCACATCCCCAGCCAAGGTCCGGCGGTGGCTAAGCTAGATTCTCACCCTTTTCAATCTGGCTATTGTAGACTTCCTATCACCCCCATGCCCATCGTTGATGTCTTGGCAGTTGCTGCACCCTGTGGCGGGGAGAGTGGTGGTTGTTTGGCTATTGGGTTTGGGTGGTTTAGCAGCTGAGTAGAATGGGATAATGATTCTAATGGAGGACGAAGAAGCCATGGAAGTTGGTTTGGATGTATAAGCACATTAATTATGTTCGTGCTTTTTGCTTCACTCGACGTGTTCGTTCATTTGTCTAGTTGAATTAGGTGTTGTACCTAACGATGTGGATTTATCATGTTCAAATTAAATAATAACATAGTTTTTGGACGTCATATTGTTATATTGACTGCTTGGATCATAGAATGAATTGTTTTAGCCCAGATATACTAAATATAATATTTAGACATGTAAAGTGGGTTAATGCACTTATTTTTTATTCTGGCTGTTTGCAGGTCGGGTTGGATCTTTGCAAATCGGGTTGTAATATTGAGGATTGATTCGATGCAGGTTTATGTTAGTTGTAGATTTTCTAAGTTCAGATCAGATGTGGGTTGTATAATTGCGGGTTGGACCGGGTTCAGTTCAGATCAGTAAAAATCCGACCCGTTGCCATGCCTACTTACCACTCACATGGACCGGCCTTTGTTCCATCTTGACAATAAAAAGTCTTCCTTCATAGTGATTTAGAGGAGAAAGTGTATATGAAACACCCTTGTGTTGTTCTACTAAAGGGGAGTCTTCCCAAAGAGTGTGTCATCTCAAACACTCCTTGTATGGCTCAAGCAATCACCCCAGACCTAGTTTACAAAACTGAGTGGCATTCTTGCTAGCCTGGGTTTTTTTGAAAGATCTAGAGCTCACAGACTATTTTTTAATTCTTCTCAAGTTGGAAGCATCGTCCTCTCTATCTATGTTGATGATATCATTATCATTGATAGCGATGCTCATAATATTTTAGCATTGAAACAAGCACTCTAACAACATTTTCATACCAAGGATATATGACAACTTTGCTACTTCTTGGGAATACATGTGCTACGTTCTCATTAGGGCACTTGCTTATCACAATAGAAGTATGTCCTTGACCTCTTAATGGACTTTGGTATGGTTATTTCTAAGCCTATTTGTTCCCCCATGGACTATCACAACAAAGTTATGTATTAGGGGGTCTTTTTCTGATCCTAAACAATATCAACACACACTTAAGAAATTCATCTATCTTAGAATTAACTGACCAAATATTTCTTTTTTTTTTATTAGTGTTGTTAGTCAACACATGGCTAAACCTCTTGTTGGCATTGGAGTTGGGTACAACACATCTTACACGATCTGAAAAGTGAACCTGACAGAGGTCTCCTTTACAAGAGAATATAATCTTTAGATATCTCTTTGACTTTCTATGTCGATGTTGATTGATTTGTAGATGTGTATGACTAGAGATCTATTTCTAGATTCTATGTTCTCTGGGGGTCATCCCTTAGTTGGCGGAGTAAGAAGCAGTGTTGTGGCTCATTCTAGTACTTAGGCAGAATATTACACCATGACACACACCCTTTGTGAAATTCAATGGATGACGCCTATTATTCGAAAATTAGATTTTCCTCTCTCTTCCATAATAACTCTCAAGTGAGATAATCAACAAATTTTATTATAGACAATAATACAATTTTTCATGAACTTACCAAACACATTGAGGTTGACTGTCACTTCGTGAGAGACCTGATCCATGACAAAAAGATCATTACATCATATGTAAAGAGTGATGAATAAACTGCTTATATTTCCACCAAGACACTTCCACCTTCATTCTTTTCCTATATGTTTGGTAAGCTAGGAATGATATGTAATCTCCAGCTTGAGGTAGAGTCTTATGACCCAATTTCAAGTTATCCATCTAATTCAGGTTTACTTGGATGATTACATACTTAATTAGAGTGATTATTATCTAAGATTGATTAATAATGAGAGTATGTTTATGTATTTTACCTAATGAGAAACTCGTAAGTATGATTTAATTTGATGAATTAGTATTTAAGAGTGTAAATGCTATTTGGTAAAAATTAGCATTTTGATTGTATATGAATACATAATTTGATAAATACAACCATGCAGTAATTTTTTTTAGTATTTTATTGTTAATGTGGATTTATTTGAAATTTGGATATAATTTGGATAACTCAATTATGCATGTTATTGAAATTTTTTAGAATATTTGAAGTGTAATTTGAATGTATTGGTTGGTATACTTGCAACTTGACCAACCATGCTACTGACTGTTGTATAGAAATGCAGTTTTAGATTTTAGATTATTTATTGGTAACTTTGAATGGCCTGAATTTTTCACTAGAGTTCTGGAACTTAATTTGAGACAATATACTATTTGTTCATAATTTTAGAGGAATTTGGACCTATTCGGATAATATTTTTAGTAGCATTTTATGATAGAAAAATTTCTACTAATATAAAAGAAATTATAAGGTGGGTTAATTTTCAATTATCTCAATCACTTTAATTACTCTATATGATTAACGTAACACACTATTATCTTTCATAATTCATGACTCACTCCAAATAAACTAAATTCTTGAGGGAGAGGGAGAGTTAGGGTTTGGATGGAGAAGTGGCAAACATGGAGTAATTGCTCAAAGTTTGATACAGATTCAATGAGATCATTTATTGGGCTATGTTATTATGGTTCTTTTGCACATTAGGTGAGTGGTATATCCATCTAGTAGTAGATTTCACTGAATTGAATTGAATCCATTAATATCTCCAGTTCTTTCTATGTGTGACAATTAACCCTAAATCTGACTTTCAATTCTAGCTTTTACAAGATGATCTAGAAATGGATTATTTCCTAATGTAATGAATTTTAGATGATGAGATCTTATTGATGGACAAAAATAATATATAATAGAATATCTAAAGTTATTACAAAAGTTAGAAGAATATATTGAAACCTAGGATTTTTGGTTCTGTCCGAATTTGTTGTATAATAAAATAAAAACCTTTGCCTATTAATTCTTCTTATTTATTAATCATTTTTTTCATCTGAATATTTAGTATGAATATGTCAAGTATTATTCAGAGATTCAATTGAGGTTATCAGTGTTTTCTAGATATATAAGTAAATAGGGTGAGACCCTAGATGAGTGAAAAGTTGGAAGTTTGTGAATAACTAGAGATGCCGGCAGTACCTATGATGCTAGTCATCTAGTTGGCCATAGTGGAACCATTGATGCAGAGATAACAAGTGTTTTGAATCTCCTCCTGAGTATCCAATTTTAGAGGAGTCTAGATATTTTCCCGCTCTCATTAGCTGCCAAGAGCCAGACATGATGATGCCCTCTACAGAGGGGTAGTTTAAGTTCAAATTCAGAATCTTGAGCATTCTTCTAAGTCTTGTATAGTGAGATTTTAGCTTGTTGTGATGTTTTCACATGTCGTGGTACACTTCATGTGGGTTTAGGACATAATAAGATGAATAAGAGATTAATCAAATATGTTCAATTATTGATTTATTCTTTGTCGCTATATGAAGTAACTTGCCATTTGTATGTTTTTGAATGATTAGTTCCGTTTGATAATGATCAAGTATGTTTAGATATTGATTTACTTTTTTGTAGTTATCTAAAACAATCCTGCCATTTATACATTTATGAAGGACTAGTTTCTTTAAAGTTCTTTACTATCCTACCTAAAATTTAGTTGCTTAAGATTATATTCTTTGACTATTTATGTGTTGGGTTTTTGGATGTGCCAGACTCGTATGTTGATGATATAAATATTTCCCCAATTGTATTACTAACATATGTATTAAGTATTTCAGGTGATCAAGGAACTAAGTCAAGATCCAGCTACAAAAACCTTATATATATGATTGAATATTTGCAAACAAAGTTGTACCATGTATTTATGTATTTGTTTGTACACATGTGCTATCATGCAAACTGACAGACATGATGTAAGGATAAGTGATGATCTTCCAAAATCTACCCAAAACCCTAACCCACACTCATATGAAGCCTCTAGGGTTGATAGGTTTCATTACTTAAGTCATTGGATAGATTTTTCACACATTTAAACATTCACAGAGTCTACCGCGATTGAGAAACTTGTCAACCAAGACAACTTTGGTCGATAAAATGTTCAAATGGGACTCCCCTCAGTCGAGGATTCAAAGGACCAAAATAACTTTACGACATAGTTATCTCTAAGTCCTTCTCGATCAAAAACTTGGTCGACCGAGACAATCCCGGTCAAAAATTTTGTGGATCGAGTATGGACTGTTAAATCAGTTGACCAAGAAATTAGAACAAAACTTAGACGTTAGATTCAAGTTGGACACTCAGACCAAACTTAGTCAAAATCTTTCTCGACTGAGACAGTTTAAAATCGAATAATTTCTCGATTGAAAATGTAACAGAATAAAAAAGTATGAACGATCACAATGGCCGTTGCAACCTAGTCAATTTCATCCTAGAAAATAATGGACCTCTAAGAACACTATAGAATTTCCCTACAATTGCCCTACCCACATGTAAACATTTCCTATAAATATGAGTAGTCTTAGGATGCTTAAAAATAACAATTGAACAACAATTGAGATAATATACACATACTTGAGAATAATACATACTTGTCATCATTCTTAAGAGCTTAAGTCTAGTACTTTAAGTTGCTATCATTCTAGCCTAATCCCTTGGTTCAGTTATAGTATCCTCTCCACCTAATACTACAATGCATAAACCTTTTTGAAGTGGATCATCATCACTTGTCCTTTAGAGATTGATTGTATATCTTGTGAGCTTATTTTATTTCTTTCCTTCTCCATTCTATTTATTCTCTATTGTATTATTCTTGGGCTACTTCTTGGAGTGGAGGTTGTCTAGGAACCTGTAAAAAGAAGGATTATTGTCTTCCATTGGCTGTTAAAGAAGAGGTGAAGTAACAATACTTTTTCACATCCTTCAGAGAAGAGGTGAAGAGGGTGACCTTCCGCGGTCCGTCAAAGAAGGTGTAGTTCTCCTTGGCTGGAAACAACTAGTTAGTGGACTGATGTCATTTGACGGAACCACTCAAAATCCGTGTCTCTTGTGGTTGCTTCCTTTGCATTGTGTTTCCGCTGCACTTTAAGTAAAGTGCTTCTATTTGTTTAAGGTTATCATAAAGCTCTATTCACATCTCTAGATCTTTTCATTATGTGCTTTGAACTATTTTTAAAAAGTACTCATTCACTAGGCAAGTAGCTCATCACTCCACTAACAAAATGCTTAGGTAACTCTCGAGCTTATGGATATTTAAATTCTATATTACAAGTCCCATGACACGTTAGATACTAGAGAGGTACAGATAATTGGTCCCTATAACTCTAGGTCCTTGTTTAGAAATAGCAAGAGTAGTATATGATCTAAAATTTTACTAATGTTTATCATGATAGTATGTGTATATAATGGTCAAGCCAACAATCATGCAATGTTGAAAGATAGTATGGATAACTTATTTGATTCTCTTATGTTGCAATCATATCAAAGAATAAATATTTCATTTCTTATAAAAGTTGATTCATTTGGTTGTGTTTTATCTATAGTCCAATTTTTAAAATAAAAAAGAGGGTTCAGAGTGGTGTTTACTTTGCTTGAACTCACATGATGCCCTATTTCATGATCAATTAGTGACTGTGGAATCTAGGTGTGAGTTGGAGTGCTGGTTTTTTTTTGTTACTTATTTTCCCTTGTATTAGCTAATTGTGATTACCCTCCTCATGTCGATTAGCATTAAATTAGTTTATATTATGTTGTGTATGTAGTACATCATACCTTGATACAAGGCTATATATATGCCTCCTCTCTATAATCCTGATTCTAACAACAAGAATTTCTCTTCACAAAGAAAAACCATCTGGGTTTATTATTATATAAGATTATGAGGTAAGTTTGAACTCATGCATGATTTAGATGAACTCGGCCTAAGTTCACCAAATCTAAAACGAGTTGGTTGAAATAGGTCAGGTTGGTTGAGAGGTGAATTTGGCCCAAATTGAATGAACTCCGACTGAGTTCATCTATATTTCATTGAAATTCTTGATTTATTTATGGATTTGATTTCCACAACACTATTTTCTAGTACCCAAAGTTGATATAATAGTTGGCGGTCTATTGTCATGTAGGAGCCCTTCATATCATACATTGTTTTTGTTGGCTCAAGGTCAATTTAGTCAATGTTGACTCAAGGTCTAGATTGACTAAACATTTGTGTTGATGATGACTAAACCATTCCATTTATTTATGTCTAATTCTTCTACTTGAGTGATTTCATATCAGGTATAGAGACACTCCAAATGCCCTCAATTGGGCATCTCAAATTGGAGAAAAGACAAGTCAATACAAGTGCATATTTTTGGAATATGATGTAAATTTATTAGAATCGTGTTGTAAGTCACTTGTAATGATTATATGACTTGTAATTAAAATTTTAAAAAAATCAGGAGTCCTTAAATTGAATATTTAAGTACTTTAATGACATTTTCCAAAATTCATTATAGGCTATTAGTCGGTCTAGTTACAAACTTGACTGATCCCTTGATGGATTTTGAAAATGTCCATGTTCGGTCGAGTTACAAACTCAATCGATACGTTCGATCTAGTTACAAACTCGACCGATCACACTTTTCAGAAAAGTGCAGAAAGTGTTTTTGGCTGTTGGAGTGTTGCAAAACTCAAAAATATATCAATTGCAATACCCCCAAATGGTTAGTATTCATCCTTAAGTGTTCCCAAAAGCTAAGAGGCATCCCCACCTATAAATAGGACCCCTTGGGCTTAATGCAAGGTTGAGTATTCAATGCAAAACTCTATATGAGGTTCCTAGTCTATAGTTGAGTGCATCCTACAGCCTCCTCTCTCTCTCTAAGCTTAATCACTTGCATCATCCATTAGAGTGAGTAGGATTTTTGTAAGAGAGCTAGTCCTACATGTATATCTTGTGAGGCTCTCACTTACACCACCTCCCAATCTCTCTTTATAACCATGAAGATGAATGTTCTCTCTCTTAGACAAGAGAGGTGAAGAAGAAAAAGAGAAGGAGTCCCTTGGTGAAGATCAAGGCCAAAGACTTGGAGCAAGAGTAGGTAAGCCCTTGGTGAAGGCAAAAGACTCCTTGATCAAATGGGTAAGTTCTTGGTGAAAGCTTCTCTGAGTGAAGGTGAAGTCAAAGGTTGAAGATCCAAGAAGATTGGGTAATTCCTAAAAGTCAGAAGACTTGTGTAAGAGTGGGTAAGTCCTTGGAGAAGGTCAAAGACTCATTGCAAAGTGGGTAAGTCCTTGGTAAGGTTGAGACTCTTTGTATTGGATAATTAAGTCCTTTGGTGGGTTATGTGTTGTAACTTTTATAAGTGAATATATAGAGGGAGACACACTTAGAAATACTGGAGGATGACCTCTCTAAGTAGTGGACTGACATACTCCTAGTTTAGAGTGTGGAACTACTATACATAACTTGTCACTTGGTGCTTGTTCAATCTCTCTCTTCCTTGCTATGTATGTTTTAGTTGCACTCAAATTTCCTATTTAGCAACCTTATCTTATGATGTAACTTGAAGGTCTAATGAATTTTATTTAAGTGCATTCAGCTCTATTCACTCCCCCTAGAGCATCCAATCTCCCATCTAAGATCTAACAATTGGTATCAGAGTGGGTCTTCTCCAAGTATACTTCAACAAGTAGGAGAAGATGGGTGACTACTGAGGAGGGAGATACTTGATAAACCTTCCAATCTTTGATGGGCATTTTCCTTTATTGAAAAAGAAGGCTACAATTCTACATCCAAGGATCAAGTCTTGATCTATGGAAAATGGTAGAACATCCATACAAGCTGCCAGAGACCAAGATAGAAGAATGGGATGAAGCTACCATGAAGAAAGCCACCTTGAATGCAAGAGCAATCAACATCCTATATGCCACCATGAACCCCACTAAGTTCAACCGGATTTCCTCTTGTGAGACAGCCTATGAGGTCTAGAGAAAGCTATGCATCACTTACGAGGGGAAAACTCAAGTGAAGGAAAGCAAAGTCTACATGCTCAAAGGGCTGCTTGAGAACTTCAAGATGGGAAAGGAGAAGAAGATAGCCAACATGTACTCAAGACTCAACACAACTGTAAATGGCCTTGCCATCCTAGGTCATTCTATGAGTAAAGGAGGGATCAACTCTAAGATCTTTAGAACTCTCCTAAAGAGATGTAAATCCAAGGAGACTTCTATTGAAGAAGTAAGGTCTCTTGATGATATCCCCATTGAAGAGCTCATTGGAAATCTACAAGTCCATGAAGTCACACTTGACAAAAGGGAAGAAGTTGAAAGACAAGATGTGACACCCTGCCATCGCACAGACAATGAGATGACACACGAAAATGTGTGGAACCTCCTATTACCAAAAACACGGGTTAATTAAAACAGATTGTGGAAATCATACATGAGAGAACTTTTGCATCCAGATCCCATAGAAAGACATGTTATATAAACATTCACAGGCCTCGTTATAGGTCCACAACTTATCAGAACCAACTGTACTGTCAGCACCAGAGTTCAACACCTGTTTATACATACATAACAACCACGTACGGCCAACATCAGGATATACCAAAAATTAGAACAGCTAGTCATCGTGAAACATCGTCAAACACCTCCAAGGACCTGAGTGTATAGGGATGACTCTAGGATTCTACTACAAAACCACTAAAACAACATCATGTCCATCTCTTACCTTCTACTACTCTTCTGGTTACACGGCCGCAACCCCAAAATCACAACCACGTCTAGAATGATCATCTAAAAAGGGCGTAAACTAGCGGGGTGAGACACATAGTCCCAGTGAGAAGCATAACTCCCCACCGAAACTACAAAACTGGTTAAAATAGATAACAACAGATATTTGATAAAGTGTATAACAAGAGTAGCATACTGAACAAAGCTATTATTACCATCAGAATTACCAAGATATCCAGGAGGCATATAACCAAGTATTTCTTTATGGAACATGATTGACAAGATAAGTTTTATAAGAATTTATCACAAGATATAAGGATCGTATGCACAACTGCATAGTTCAACTAGAACAACTATATAAGCAAGGCATCAATCAATGTTCCATATTTTGCTCTAAGAAAGGTATACTTATTCGGCTGGATTACGTTTTATTATTATGCCCAGAGGAAGTGGCCTTGAGGAAGTGAGTCTTCCCTGCTCAAATTCAACCATTGGCTGTGAAGCCCAATTTGGTGCCACAAAAGGTCTAAGGAGATCCAGACTCCATGACCTCACCTTCTCGTGGTCAGTACATGAATCATCAAGCAAGACCGCAGTCTTATGCTTATGGGGCCTCAGCCTCTGGGTTAGCTCCGCAAGCTACCCATATCTTTAGCTCACCTCATCATAGGTGCAAGTACATACATCCGAGCCATGAACGCATAATGCTCATCATCACACATCTTGAGCCATGGGTCTGTTCACCATGCTCCATATGTCCCGAGTCTGCAACCACAGTTGTACTCAAACCCTCCTATTTTAGGCTAGGGGAAACCTCGCATATTCAACAATATGTGCTCCAGGTAATCTCACAGGATAAACCTGTTTCACCATCACCAAATACTGACGGTAATAGATCTATGGCCAGGGCAAACTACATGACATGTTCATCTATAATTGATTAATATATTTTAAACCAATTGTTGAGGTAAAACAAAGTATAAACACAACTTTATAGAATTACATTATTATTGTCATCAACATATTGTCCTGGGACCTCAATCCCTCATAATATGAAACACTGCCTCTCAAGGTATCACAATCATGCATCAGCATCCTGGGAACACATCCCTTATATCAGGTCCTCAAACCTATCAACTTGTTGCCATATTACCACATGCTGCTATTCCAACATATATGTCTCATAGCTCTTACCAGGCTATGAATCCACATGAAATACCTGCATGGTTAGTATACACATTCATAGAGATAACTGAAGCCATCATGGATTAACATAATTATTATTATACTATCAAGTATAAAGAAGCATCCATGAGTACATCACACATAAGCTTTATCATCCATAGTATTATTATCCATCATGGGTATATATTATGCCTTACTCTTGTGACCATATGCATGTGTCATATCAACATGTGTAGCAACATCATATGCTTCCAAGCTTCCTGGTTCACAATCTATTATTTTATCTTATCAACATATTTGCAGGATTCAAGGTGGTCACATCATTTCACTAGTATTATCGCTTATTAAAAGAGAACCATCAACTATATACATTCTGGGTTATCAGAACCCTCACCAAAACTCCTGCAACCCTCACTAAGCATGGCAAGCAGTGCCATCCCTCATCAAAGGGTGTACCCGATATAGCAATACCCTTACCAAAGGTATTACGGCTAGGATTTCCAACCCTAAGGAAACTCACCACCATATCGACCAATCACTGCACATTCTCTGACATGCATCAAGGTTCCATTGGCACTCATGGTGTCGGGCAACCATCATCAAGGTATAACAGACAACACTACCATGGCTATCGACCAAGAGTCTAACGTGCACCAAGCTAGGGTTAGGGTTAGGTTTCATTATCAGCTAACCTTCAACCTGAGCCATATCGACCAAAGGGGTGTCGCCCAAGGCGCCCTTATCGTGCAACCATCTCAACATCATTCGAGGGTTAACTCTATCGGTCAGGGTACCCATGACGCCCAAGAATGGTGTCGTGCATGGCCATGAAGCATCATATCGGCCAGCATCTAGGGTTAGCATGTCGGGCATGAAGCCATATTGTCCAACACTTCATATAAGTCAGAGCTCAACTAGGACATGGTGGTATCGGCCAAAGCCATCCTAGGCACCATACCACATCACCCAATCTCATAAAGACAAGGATAATGTCCAAGGCTGTGTCGGACACCAAGCTATCAAAGCCTATCGACCAAGACCATCTCGAGACAGGGGGGGTACATCGGGCATCCTCTTTACATGACGTATCGTCCAAGACTTAACCCTAATGAGGGTATCGAGCAACATCTCATGCCACAAGGGTAGACAACTCATGTCGCCCAAAGCAACTCTAACACCCAAGATAGGGTTAAGGCTCTATATCGACCAAGGCATAACGAGCACCAAGCCGACTATCTCAATAAGGTATGTCACCCAAGGGTACAACTCCAAACAAGGCTATCGAGCAGCACAACTCCAAGGTCATATCGTGCAAGGCACAACCCCACAAGATCATCTTCAACCTCAAGCACAAGGGCATCAAACCCTAATTGATCACGAAGGTCAGCTCAACTCTCAACAACCAAGAGAGAGGGGTTTTGCACAACCTCTATCACAAATCGAGTAACCACAAGGATCCACCTCAACATAGGTCATCATCTAACCAAAAGCTCACCTCTCTAATCCATGGTGAGAGGAGGGTGTTGCTCAAGCAACTAGAATATAATCTCACCTCTCAACAACCAAGAGAGAGGGGTATTGACCACATTACTAGAGCTCAAACTCACTTCTCTAGACCAAGGAGAGAAAAGAGTGTTTCTCAATAAGGAAACCCTAAACCATGGTTCAGCCAACTAGGTGCAAAGGGACATATACCATCAACAACATCATGCTCATTATATCCACAATATCAACAACATGTACTAGAGCAAGATACATAACATGCAACATAGAGAAGGTAGTATTGCTAGGGTTAGAAGTTATGTAACCCGCCTCAAGCAAACTCCTCAAGCTCCAAAGCTCCAAGCTTTAAGCTCCTAGCTCGTAGCTCCAAGCACACTACTTCGGCCACCTTAAGAAAAAGAACAAGAAGCATAACCACCATGGCCGAAGAGTAGGAAAGATGGAGAAGAAGATGCTAAGGGGAGAGGGAAGATACTTACCAAGGAAAAAAGACCCACCTAGGGTTCAACCACCAAGATAAAGGAAGAAGAAGGTAACTCCTTCAAGGGGATCGAATACCAACCTTAACTCCTCCAAGGGTATCGGCCACTAAGGTTGCAAGAGAGAGGTGTATCGTGCACTAAGGAAAAGAGGAGCAACAAAGAGATAAAGGGTTCCTAAGGAAGAGAAAGGCAAGGCATATATAGATGAGGTTCAAGGTTAAACCAAGGCAAGGTGTCACCTTACCAAGGGACACTTGTCCACACGTTTCACCACCTTGCAAAACACATGCACATGCCATGCCACTACTCAACCAAGGATTGGCCACATGTCCAAGCTAGGGTGACACAACCAAGGCAAGAAGGTCAACAAAGGTCAAAGGCCGACACACTACTCCTCCATGGCCGACACACCCCCATGGGCGATACCCCATGGCCGACACAAAGCACCCTTGCCCGATACAGGGCTCAACCAAGCAAGGCAAGGCCCAAACAAGGGAAAACAAGGCCCAAAAGAGCTCAACCAAGCCCAAGACAACACAAGGCACGAGCCCAAACCTTCTTCGCAACCCTAGAGGAAGCAAAGAGAGAGAAAGACATCTATCAAGGTGACAAACTTGCTTTTCAACCTTAACTCGGGTTATTTTGCAAGTAGCACCTCCAGCTCTCAACTAAGCACAAGCAAACCTAATCATCACTAAAGATGATTAGCAAGCAACCAAGCACAAGGTTTAGGAAAAACAAATAGGGTAAGCCCAAAATGAAGGTCAGGGTCCTTACAAGCCATAAACCTCTACAAAGGGATTTCGTCCCCGAAATCTGAAGAGAAAAGTGAGGGATACTTCCGCCTCATCTCTTCCTCAAGCTCCCACGTGGCTTCCTCAACACCATAATGATGCCAAAGAACCTTTACAAGAACCAAGTCCTTCTTCTTCAGCTTCTTTACTCTTCTGTCAAGGATCACCACCGGACCCTCCTCATAAGTCACGTCTTCATCAAGCTCAACCTCAATTGGCTGGATCACCGTCCCTGTGTCTGGATGACTTTTCTTCAGCATACTGACATGGAACACTGGATGCAACATGTGCAACTCTAGCGGCAACTCTAACTTGTAAGCTACCTTGCCAACACGTGCTATTACCGAGTATGGACCCATATACCTAGGTGCCAGTTTACCTTTTCGACCAAACCTTAGCACGCCTTTCCAAGGTGAGACCTTGAGATACACTTTGTCTCCCACTCAGAACTCTAAGGGTCGTCGGTGATTGTCTACATAAGCATTCTGTCTGTCCTATGCCATTTTCAACTTTTGTTGTATCACTCTGATCTTTTCTGTTGTCTGTTGTACTAACTCAGGACCCAAAAGCTGATACTCACCAGACTCATACCAACATAAAGGGGATATGTACTTCCTTCCATATAGAGCCTCATAAGGATCCATGTCAATACTCCGCTGATAACTATTGTTATAAATGAACTCTATCAAACTGAGATGCATGTCCCAACTTCCTAGGAACTGCAAAACACAAGCTCGAAGAAGATCTTCCAAAGTCTGAATAGTCCTTTCAGACTGTCCATCCGTCTGCGGGTGGAAGGAGGTGCTGAACCTCAACTGCGTTCCCAACGCTTTGTGCAACTGCTCCCAGAAATGACGTATGAACTGAGGACCTTTGTCGGAAACTATCGTTGTTGGTACACCGTGAAAATGCACTATCTCGTCCACATACACCTGAGCAAGCTTCTCTTCTGTATATGTCATCTTTACCGGTATGAAATGGGAAGATTTTGTCAACCTGTCCACTATTACCCAAATGGAATCGTGATTCCTAGCTGTCTTTGGTAGACCTACTACGAAATCCATGGTTATGTGATCCTATTTCCACTGTGGTATCGACATGGGTTGCAACGTACCTGCCGACTTCTGATGTTTAGCTTTAACTTGTTGACATATTGCACACTTAGTCACAAACTCAGCTACATTTTTCTTCAATGCAGACCACCAATATAGGTCCTTCAGATTATGATACATCTTGGTGACTCCTGGATGCATAACATACATCGATGTGTGTGCTTCCTCGAGTACTAGCTTCCTTAGATTGTTGACATCGGGAACCACCATCCTATCATGATAGTAAACTAGTCTATCCTCAGACTCATGGAACCCATCTTGTTTTTTGCTACCAAGCTCTGATATGATCAACTGTACTGTATCATCCGCCTACTTTGTGTCTTTGATCTGCTATCTTAATGTAGGCTTGACTTGCATTTGTGCCAACAGTCCTGCCAATAAGGAAACTTCCAACTGCACATTCATCTACCGCAAGGAGACAAACATATCCCGCCTATGGCATACTAAGGAACTCAACTGTGCTTTCTTCATGGGGACAGAAGAAGACTTTCTACTAAGCGCATCAGCTACCACATTTGCTTTACCAGGATGATACTCAATGGTGCAATCATAATCATTGATTAGCTCCATCCAATGACATTGTCGCATATTCAGCTCGTTCTGTGAAAAGATGTACTTCAAGTTCTTATGATCTGTAAATATCTGACACACTTCCCCATAAAGATAGTGTCTCCAAATATTTAACGCATGGACCACTGCTCCCAACTCCAAATCATGTGTCGGATAGTTCTCCTCATGTTTCTTAAGCTGTCACAAAGCAAAAGAAACCACATGATCTTCCTGCGTCGGTACACAACCTAAGCCTTTCTTGGAAGCATCATAGAAAACAACATAGCCCTTCCCAGGTTCTGGCAGCACTAACACTGGAGCACTAGTCATCTTCTCTTTCAAACTTTGGAAAGCTTGCTGAAAATGATCATCCCAAACAAAAGGTACATTCTTCCTGGTCAGCTTTATCATCGACAACGGGATTGCTGTAACGACCCCGCCTCCCAGTAACCCCCAATTAAGGGAGACCCGAAGGTCAGAGCCGTTATCTAATTAACAGGATCAAAGGTTCAACAAATAATCAGTAATAATTAATAAGCTTTACCAACTAAACTGAAAACTGGTATAAAATAAAACTTTTCTTACCTTGGAAAAACTGGGATTTCTAAACTTCTATCCATGAAGATGTTACTCTAACTAATCCTCCTGTGTACGCTACTTCTCATTTAATTCCACATATGCCACTTTACTGTTTGTTCTTTTCATTGGTACCTAAAACGCCGACAAACAAAACGTCGGTCAGTATATCGAAATATACTGGTATGTGGGGACAACTAGAAGTTTGCACATATGGCTAACAATTTAATAATCACAATCAAATTATTTAACAAGCCACTTTACATTTTCAATGTGTCATCCTCCACCGCTTTTGCCCTAACCCTGGCATACCCCTCTAGGGTTTCTCTTTTGCCATTGACTTTAAGGCCACCTTCTCAATCCTGAGCTTGGTGCCTGGGAGTCACCTCTCATGGTGCTCCATAGTCATGCATCATAGACCACCTTCTCATTCCCGAGCTTGGTGTCTGGGGTCATCTCTCATGGTGCCCATCGGTCTACCCTCTTGGGCCTGACCTTCATGGCATCTTCCATCAGGGTGGCATGTAGGTGCGAGAATACACATGTTTATATAACTGTGATAGCCATAGTGACTCTATAGTTGCAATATGAACATCCAAACAGTTTAGATTACATTCAATGCGAGAAAACATCCGAGAATCCTTTGGGAAACTAAAGTGGTTATTCATAATTAACCACATACCTGATCCAGAGCAACTTGTTGTCCAAGCAATAATGATAAAGAACAAGCAACAAGCAATCAACAAGTATCCTGAAATTAATGCATGACATCCAAGTGTTATAATTTATCCAGAACATTCTAAAGATAGACTTGGATTCCACCTTAGGTTTTCTAAACCACATTAGGATTTTATTAGGGTTTTTGCCTCCATAACACTTTTATCATATTAAAAACTCCCTTAGTTCATTAACCCTAATTTCAACATCATAAGCCCAATCAAAGTTGATTATTTCTCTTTTTTTCCAAAACTACCTTCTTTATCCTTTTAAGTTATTTCAAGGTCATTAGACTCAATTATCGTCTTTAGTTTCTTTCGGATTAACAACTCATAATTCATGATGGTCTAATTCCCATATGAACTTGATTTTGCTATTAATTCTACCTTATTTCAATCGAAAACCCTAATTTCTATATTAAGGTTATCTTTCCACAAATTAGTGACTTGAATGCTCAGAATATCATATTCCAACCTTAATCATGAAATTAGTCAATTAAAGCCATTAAGAGTCAAATCTACCAACATTAGGGTTTCAAGGCCCATTAAAGTATTATTCATGCACATTAAACTTGAAATTAAACTAATCACATGCAATTTCGTCCTTTTTCAATCTTAATGATCCTTTTATCATTAACAGGCTAATATCAACTTTATATACTCATTTAACCCTTTCTAACTCATTAATCATCAAAGCCTAGGGTTTTTCATTTATTAAACTATTAAAGATAGTATTTCTATACACTTTTCGAATTTCATAAGGAATCAGGTCCCAATTATATTTTATTTAGATTCCTCTCGATTTTCTGAGCACTTTTCATATTTTATGCGTACCAAACCGAGCTGCGAATAAGGAGATACGAATTTTGTAAAATTCCACTTACCAGAGCCAATCAGCAAGCGCCACGTCACCTTTTATCATGCAACGCCGCCTTTTGCTTTTGGAATATAATCGAAAGTTGATTCTGCCCTTGATAAGTGAACTGGTATTGTAATACCCAGAAGGGTATTTTCGTCAAGAGACTGAAGGTTGTCTTCCTCCTCCTCCCGATACCACGACGACGCCGACCTGTAACCCTGGCGCGGCTCAGGTCCCTCACCCTCGACTCTGTCGACCTCTAGATCAGGTCCTTTGCCACCGCCGTGCCTCTGCGCACATGAGGGTACCCCGGGAGTGTAGCCACGATGGCTGTTTTCCGATCTACCATTCCCGCAACCCCGCTGGCCTGCAGCCAACTTGCTGCGACTCGCAGCCCGCCTTGCACCTCCTGACCGCTCGAAACTCCTCGGAACCTCCTCCTTGCCTCCGCCACCCTCCCCCGTACACGACCAGGTCTCAAAAGGTGGCCGAGACAGCCAATGTTGAGAGTGCCCAGTCTGCGCTCCTGGTGGGTTTACAGCCTTCCAACAGGTACTGTGTGAGGGCGGGAGTAAGCAGATGGTGGATGACCACTTTACGATGGTTTTGGGTGCATCCTGCTTCCACCAAGTCCCCTTATCGGTTCCTTGTTGTCCCATGGTTGCGCCACTCCTCGATCTTAGGGTTTTGAACAAACACTAGGCAAAGAAGAGGGTGGAAAGTCCCGGATCTTCTTGGGCTCGAGGCCAAGGCTCTAAGCCTTTTATAGGGACAGTTAGCACTGCCCTAGAACGTCCCTGCACGAGGAAAACAAGTTCCTCCTCAACCCCGGTCACTTTCCTTATTTGAGATATAACTTATCTCTCTTAGTAAATTCCTTGTTTATTAGTATTCCTTGGCTAATAAGGAATCTATTTTCCTTAAGGAAATCCGAAAATTATCTCTCCCTTATTCTTCTTATGACTTTTATTTCATTGTCCTTGAATCTATATTCTCCTCAAATAGGAAATACTTCCTATTCTTAGCAAAACCACATAATTCCATTAATTATGTTTTCCCATTATCCTTTATTTAACAATTTTGGTATTTTATCTTTCTTTCCTCTTCATTGGGTTTCCTTGGATCCCAAGGAACTCAAGAATTCGAAATTCCTTTTTAAGAATTACTCATTATCCTTCTAGATGCATTTACATGCATTTTTCTTCATTATCATGTGTCTTTCTTATTAAAATATATCCTTTTGAGGATTTCTCTTTATTTATCTTCTATTTTCCTCACTAGTATTCCTTTTATTATTAGGAATCATTGGGATACGAAATCCCACTAAGGATAACTCAAATATACTTATTTTCACATATTTTCCCTATTTCATCAATGTTTTCAATTTCTTTATTAACAAGGAAATACTTAATTGATATTTTCTTGTTTTATTGCCTTTTCTTTGACACTTTGGACTCCTTGGAACCCAAGGAATCTAAGAGGTACGAAATCCTCTTTAGATTTGCCTTCTAGAGGTTTCCACACCTTTCTTATCTCAAATTCTCAGTTATTCATTAATTGAATTTCCTTGTTATTGGGCCCAATAGCCAATAAAGCCCACAAAACAATTATCAAGGCTATTGTAAACAAAATCCATTTATTCAAAATAGATTATATCATTTATTCATTCAAATATCTTTATATGAGAAAATTATATTTCTCAGCAAATGAACCCAAAATTTGGGGTTGTAACAATTGCACTGAAGTCCTTGATAAACCTCCGGTAGTATCCTGCCAAACCCAGAAAACTACAGACTTCCGTCGACGTCTTTGGTTGCTCCCAATCTGCAACTGACTCCACCTTCTTAGGGTCCACCCGGACTCCTTCTATAGATATCACATGACCTAAGAAAGTCACTTCCTTCAACCAGAACTCACAATTGCTGAACTTGGCATATAACTGATGTTGGCGAAGAAGAGTCAAAGCTTGTCAAAGATGTCGTTCATACTCTTTCCTGTCCCAACTATAGATCAAATGTCATCTATAAAGACTACAACAAACTGATCTAGGAACGGACGGAACACTCGGTTCATTAGGTCCATGAAAGCAGTAGGTGCATTGGTCAGCCCAAACAACATAACCACAAACTCAAAGTGACCATACCTCGTCCTAAACGCTGAATTTGGTATGTCATCCGCCTTAATCCTCAACCGATGATATCCAGACCATAGGTCGATCTTTGAGAACACTGTAGTGCAACACAGCTGATCGAAAAGATCATCTATCATCGGTAATGGGTACTTATTCTTGATCGTGACTTTGTTCAACTGTCGGTAATCTATACATAACCGCATCGACCCATCCTTCTTCTTAATGAACAACAATGGAGAACCCCAAGACGACATGCTTGGTCGGATGAAACCTTTCTCTAACAACCCCGGTAGCTGCTTCTTCAACTCTGCCATCTCTGCTGGAGCCATCCTATATGGTGTCTGTGCAACTGGTTGTGTTCCTGGTACCAGATTGATCTCAAAATCAATCTCTCAGGGTGGGGGAACACTGGGGAACTCATCAGGAAACACATCCGCAAACTCTCAGACAACCGTTATCTCCTCAAGGCTAGGACCTTTCATCTTGGTATCCACAACGTGAGCTAAGAAAGCCTTACAACCTTGCCGCATCAACTTTTCTACCACCATTGCTGACACTGGACATGTCGGAAGAATCTTCCTATCTCCTTGGAAGATCCACTTCTCTCCGTTGTCATCAAACACCGCCTGCTTGGAACCACAGTCCAACACAACCTTATACTTTTCTAGGGTATCCATCCCAAGGATCACATCGAATCCATAAATATATAGTGGTATAAGATTCACTTGTATACTATGTCCCGAAAAAGATAAGATACAAGATGAACACTCCTCTCGAAGCATCGAGGAACCATCAAGAGGGGTTTCTAACAACATGCTATCTGTCTTACAACTAATAGGTAAAGGAAAACTATCAAGCAAACTATGTGCGATAAAAGAGTGTGTAGCACCGGGGTCAACCAAAACAGATATAAAGCTAGAAGAAGACAAATCAGAATGTAATAACTCTATCTGGCCTGTCACTACTCGCAGGCTGACTATCGCCTCCAGCTGACTCATAGCATAGAATTGAGCTGTTGCTTGTTGTCCACATCCTCTGCTTCCTTGAGAAGACGATCCCGCTTGTGACGCTTGACCGCTTCCTCACCCTCTGCTACCACTGGGCTACTGTCTGTCTGATCCTTGATGATTTTGTCTCAGTAGTTGTGTTACCTCAACGTATTTTCTTGGGCAATTTGACTTTAAATGCCACGTCTGTCCATAGTGATAACATGACCTGCCTTCTGTCTACGGTCTAGATGGCATTGTTACTGCCACAGAAGTTGTACTGTGCGTCTTCGACTATGATGAAACATAATCTCTTCCCTTACTCGGGGACCATTGTGACGGTGCACGAGAACTCTGCATCGTGGAAGGTGCTGAAAACCTTGGTTTCTTGAAGCCACCAAATCTCTGTCCCTGGAACTGAGCAGGCCCTTTCCTGGTCATGGACTCCCTCTTCTCCCTGACAGACCGTTCAATCCTGCGGACGGACTCCACAAACATGGCAAACCATTCTCGATTCTCTAAAGCAGTAGCAGGTGTCGATAGCTCAACACTCAAACCTTTCTCAAACCGCCTGATCTGCTCTTAATCAGTAACCGCCATGTGAGGGCAAAGCCTCAGCAAGTCCACGAACTTTGCTTCATACTCAGTGATGATCATCGTTCCATGTCGTAGACGCTCAAACTGGTTGATCTTCTCATCCAGATACGTCTTCGGAAAGTATCTACTAACGAACTCTTGTCGGAAAACCTCCCAACCGATCTCCTCACCGGGTCGCTTCTCCTCCTTGATGGCCCACCAATGGCCAACACTACCCTTCAGGAGGTAGACAGTGTGGTTGAATTTGTCTGCTTCGGGGATGTTGAGAATCCATAATGCCTTCTCAAGACCCGCCAGCCACAGATCAGCATCCAATGGATCAGCCGTTCCAGCATAATCCGAAGCTTCGACTCAGCGAAGCCACTCAAAGATCTTCCCAATACCTGATGCTTCACCATGGGGAGCATGTGCTCTTGGATGAAGCACTGGCAACCTTTCCACCATGTGATTCATCGTGGCCATCATCTGCCCCATAAGCTATTGGTAGGAAGGATTTTCGAGAACGGCTGGGTCAAGTTGGGGGACCTCAGGCACCCGATCTTCATGTGCCTGCCCTCCTGTTCCATCAACTGATGCAGCATCGCTGCTCTCGGCAGCATGTTCTTCATGGTTTCCAGACATCTTTAAGCTTTACCTTCTACTGAGAGCAGAATGTTATTGTAAGAAAATCTGGAAAGCTCACAAGAATAGACGCAAACCTAGTCCTAGATCCCTGTAAACTTAGCAAACCTAGAGCTCTGATACCAAACCAACTGTGACACCCCACCATCGCACAGACAATGAGATGACACGTGAAAATGTGTGGAACCTCCTATTACCAAAAACACAGGTTAATTAAAACTGATTACAGAAATCATACATGAGAGAACTTTTGCATCTAGATCATGCAGAAAGACATGTTATATAAACATTCACAAGCCTCGTTATAGGTCTACAGCTTATCGGAACGAGCTGTACTGTCAGCACTAGAGTTCAACACATGTTTATACATACATAACGACCACGTACGACCAACAACGGGATATACCAAAAATTACAACAGCTAGTCATCGTGAAACATTATCAAACGCCTCCGAGGACCTGAGTGTACATGGATGACTATAGGATTCTACTACAAAACCACCAAAACAACAACATGTCCATCTCTTACCTTCTACTGCTCTTCCGGCTGCTCAGTCACAACCCCACGATCACCACCACATCTCGAACGATCACCTAAAAAGGGTGTAAACCAACGAGGTGAGACACACAGTCCCAGTGAGAAACATAACTCCCCGCCGAAACTACAAAATTGGTTAAAATAGATAACAACAGATAACTGATAAAGCGTATAACAAGAGCAACATACTGAACAAAGCTATTATTACCCTCAGACTTCCCAAGATATCCGAGAGGCATATAACCAAGTATTTCTTTATAGAACATGATTGACAAGATAAGTTTTATAAGAACTTATCACAAGATATAAGGATCGTATGTGCAACTGCATAGTTCAACTAGAATAGCTATATAAGCAAGGCATCGATCAATGTTCCGTATTTTGCTCTAAGCGAGGTATACTTATTCGGTTGGATTACATTTTATTATTATGCCCTAAGGAAGTGAGCCTTTCCTGCTCAAATCCAACCATTGGCTGCGAAGCCCAATCCGGTGCCACACAAGGTCTAAGGAGATCCGGACTCCATGACCTTACCTTCTCGTGGTCAGTACACGAATCATCAATCAAGACTGCAGTCTTATGCTTATTGGGCCTCAGCCTCTGGGTCAGCTCCGCAAGCTACCCATATATTTAGCTCACCTCATCATAGGTGCAAGTACATACATCCGAGCCATGAACACATCATGCTCATCATCAGAAATCCTGAGCCATGGGTCTGTTCACCATGCTCCATATGTCCCGAGTCTGCAACCGCAGTTGCACTCAAACCCTCCTATTTTAGGCTAGGGGAAACCTCACATATTCAACAATATGCGCTCCATGTAATCCCACAGGATAAACCTGTTTCACCATCACCAAATACTGACGGTAATGGATCTATGGCCAGGGCAAACTACATGACACATTCATCTATAATTGATTAATATATTTTAAATCAATTGTTGAGGTAAAACAAAGTATAAACACAACTTTATAGAATTACATTATTATTGTCATCAACATATTGTCCTGGGACCTCAATCCCTCATGATATCAACCACTGCCTATCAAGGTATCACAATCATGCATCATCATCCTGGGAACACATCCCTTATATCATCATCATAGGATAACACCTCACTAGGCACTCAGCCTTATATCAGGTCCTCAGACCTATCAACTTGTTGCCATATTACCACATGGTGCTATTCCAACACATATGTCTCATAGCTCTTACCAGGCTATGAATCCACATGAAATACCTGCATGGTTAGTATACACATTCATAGAGATAACTGAAGCCATCATGGATTAACATAATTATTATTATACTATCAAGTATAAAGAAGCATCCATGAGTACATCACACATAAGCTTTATCATCCATAGTATTATTATCCATCATGGGCATATATTATGCCTTACACCTATGACCATATGCATGTGTCATATCAACATGTGTAGCAACATCATATGCTTCCAAGCTTCCTGGTTCACAATCTATTATTTTAGCTTATCAACATATTTGCAGGATTCAAGGTGGTCACATCATTTCACTGGTATTATGGCTTATTAAAAGAGAACCATCAACTTTTTACATTCTGGGTTATCATAACCCTCACCAAAACTCCTACAACCCTCACTAAGCATGGAAAGCAGTGCCATCCCTCATCAAAGGGTGTACCCAGTATAGCAATACCCTTACCAAAGGTATTACGGCTAGGATTTCCAACCCTAAGGCAACTCACCACCATATCGGCCAATCACTGCACATTCTCTGACATGCATCAAGGTTCCATTGGCACTCATGGTGTTGGGTAGCAATCATCAAGGTATAACAGGAAGCACTACCATGGCTATCGACCAAGGGTCTAACGTGCACCAAGCTTGGGTTAGGGTTAGGTTTCATTATCGGCTAACCTTCAACCTAAGCCATATCAACCAAAGGGGTGTCGCCCAAGGCGCCCTTATCGTGCAACCATCTCAGCATCATTTGAGGGTTAACTCTATCAGTCAGGGTACCCATGATGCCCAAGAATGGTGTCGTGCATGGCCATGAAGCATCATATCGACCAACATCTAGGGTTAGTATGTCGGGCATGAAGCCATATTGTCCAACACTTCATATAAGTCAGATCTCAACTAGGACATGGTGGTATCGGCCAAAGCCATCCTGGGCACCATACCACATCGCCCGAGCTCATCGAGATAAGGATAACGGCCAAGGCTGTGTCAGACACCAAGCTATCAAAGCCTATCGACCAAGACCATCTCGAGACAGGGGGGGGGTACATCGGGCATCCTCTATACATGATGTATCGTCCAAGACTTACCTTAATGAGGGTATCAGACAACATCTCATGCCACAAGGGTAGACAACTCATGTCGCACAAAGAAACTCTAACACCCAAGCTAGGATTGAGGCTCAATATCGACCAAGGCATAACGGGCACCAAGCTGACTATCTCAATAAGGTATGTCACCTAACGGTACAATTCCAAACAAGGCTATCGGGAAGCACAACTCCAAGGTCATATCATGCAAGGCACAACCCCACAAGATCATCTTCAACCTCAAGCACAGAGGCATCAAACCCTAATTGATCATGAAGGTCGGCTCACCTCTTAACAACCAAGAGAGAGGGGTTTTGCACAACCTCTATCACAAATTGGGTAACCACAAGGATCCACCTCAACATAGGTCATCATCTAACCAAAAGCTCACCTCTCTAATCCATGGTGAGAGGAGGGTGTTGCTCAAGCAACTAGAATATAAGCTCACCTCTCAACAACCAAGAGAGAGAGGTATTGCCCACATTACTAGAGCTCAAACTCACTTCTCTAGACCAAGGAGAGAAAAGAGTGTTTCTCAACAAGGAAACCCTAAACCATTGTTCAGCCAATTATGAGTAAAGGCACATAGACCATCAACAACATCAACAACATCAAAAACATCATGCTCAGTATATCCATAAGATCAACAACATGTACTAGAGCAAGATACATAACATGCAACATAGAGAAGGTAGTATAGCTAGGGTTAGAAGTTATGTAACCCGCCTCAAGAAAACTTCTCAAAATCCAAAGCTCCAAGCTTTAAGCTCCTAGCTCCAAGAAAACTACTTCGGCCACCTTAAGAAAAAGAACAAGAAGCATAACCACCATGGCCGAAGAGTAGGAAAGATGGAGAAGAAGATGCTAAGGGGAGAGGGAAGATACTTACCAAGGAAATAAGACCCACCAAGGGTTTGGCCGCCAAGCTAAAGGAAGAAGAAGGGAACTCCCTCAAGGGGATCGACCACCAACCTTAACTCCTCCAAGGGTATCGGCCACCAAGGTTGCAAGGGAGAGGTGTATCGTGCACTAAGGAAAAGAGGAGAAACAAAGAGCTAAAGGGTTCCTAAGGAAGAGAAAGGCAAGGCATATATAGATGAGGTTCAAGGTTAAACCAAGGCAAGGTGTCACCTTACCAAGGGACACTTGTCCACACGTTTCACCACCTTGCAAAACACATGCACATTCCATGCCACTACTCAACCAAGGATCGACCACATGTCCAAGCTAGGGTGACACAACCAAGGCAAGAAGGTCAACAAAGGTCAAAGGCTGACACACTACTCCTCCATGGCTGACACACCCCCATGAGCGATACCCCATGGCCGACACAAAGCACCCTTGCCCGATAGAGGGCTCAACCAAGCAAGGCAAGGCCCAAACAAGGGAAAATAAGGCCCAAAAGAGCTCAACCAAGCCCAAGACAACTCAAGGCACGAACCCAAACCTTCTTCTCAACCCTAGAGGAAGTAAAGAGAGAGCAAGAAATCTCTCAAGGTGACAAACTTTCTTTTCAACCTTAACTCAGGTTATTTTGCAAGTAGCACCTCCAACTCTCAACTAAGCACAAGAAAACCCTAATCATCACTAAAGATGATTAGCAAGCAACCAAGCACAAGGTTTAGGCAAAACAAATAGGGTAAGCCCAAAACGAAGGTCATGGTCCTTACACAAGAGGAGAAAGAGATAAAGAAGATGAAGAAGGCTGAAATGAAGGCTCAAATTGAAGCTATTATGGGACAAGCCTCTCTATCCTCTCATGCTGAAGAAGATGCCATGTACTCCAAGGGTAAATTCTATAAAGGCAAGAATTACTTCTCCATCTGGTGCCTCAAGTGTGGAAAGAAGGGTCACTTCAAGATAGATTGTCTACAAGGCAAGAAGACTCATCATCACAAGGAAAGAGAAGAGAAGTACAAGAAGAAGGAGAAATGACACAAGGGCTCAAGTGACTCCACTAACTCAATCTCAAGTGAAGAATTAAGTGGAAGATCTAGCTCAAGCTCTAGTGATGAAGGAGAATACCATTTGTTTCTTATGGCATCCACAAGTGAAGACTCAAATGACGTAAATCTAAACTTTTTAGATAAATAACCTTTAATTGCTACCATTAATGCTACTCGTGCCTCTCTCAAGTCTTCTAAAAAGAAAAGTAAAAACTTGCTAGAATTGTTGATAATATGCATGTAATATTAGATGACCTTGAACATACCAATACTTGCTTTCTTGATGATAAAAATGCCTATCTTAGTCAAGTAGATGCTCTTAAACTTGAAAATGCTAGCTTGCTTGATAAGATTAGATTTCTAGAAACTCAACCTCTTATGAGTAGTTCTCTTGAAGAGCATACCTTAATTTTTTATTCTCTCATGCATGATATTAATGTTCTTAAATCTAAAAACAAGGACAAATATTTTGTTTTGCAAGGATTAGAATTTGAAAATGGTGTTTATATTTCTAAAATTGCTTTGATTGAACCCAAAAATGCCCCCTTGCTTACTAAAATCAATGTGCTTGAATCTTGTTCTAGTTCTACTAGTAGAGAGAATAATGTTGCTGCTCTTCATATTGATAGAGATTCTTATTTAACTAAAGCTATTTGCTTAGAAAATGATCTTTTACATGTTAGAGATAATATCACTCATTTGTCTTCTATTGTTTCTTCTCTTAGGCATGATAATCATAGTTTGAGATCTTCTTAGTAAAATTTCTTAGTTGGTAAAAAGAATCTTAATGATACCCTACACCGTACTACTAAACAAATTGGTAGACATGGTTTAGGGTATGATGATAGCCAAAGGACCAACAATGGTAAATGACTTCCAATCTTCCATGGAGAATCCTCTAGTTCCAAGTCTATGGGCACATGCAACTATTGCATTGATATTGGCCATTATTCTACTTGTTGCCCATTTAGGAAAGCACCCAAGAGCACTAGGACATGGGTTGCTAAGATAACCCCTCTGGACCCAAAAACATGATTGGGGACCATTTCATATTTCTTCTTTTAGGTACTTGCCAATGGGTTGACTTGAGCTATTGAATTGCAAATTGACTTCTCAATCCATATGAAAGAAGAAAGGTGAGATGTGTAGAGGGTGACCACAAGTGGAAAAGAAATGGTAAGCACCGAGGTAATGTTTTTCTTGCTGATATCCAATCATAGTGTGTTTTTCCAAGTTAGTGTGCACTATGCATGTGATTTTTGAGTCAAAGTGGTATTTTGTGATTCTATTCACACTCTTGCTCAAAAACTATTTTTAATGCATTCATAGTGCATTACTAACTTTCTTACATATGTTTGGATATGGCTTATATTTTTAGCATGCCTCTAAATATGTTTTTTTATGAAATATATGTGCTTTTTGACATCAACTTTGTCAGTTGAGTTTGTCCTATTTGAAACTCGACTGATAGACACCAATGGGTGTTGCCAACAACTATTATCAGTCAAATTGTGATAACAAGGAACTCGACTGATGGCACTGCTCACAGAAAGCACAATTGGCTTATTTAATGAGAATTTCCCTCTCAACTAGATTTTCTCAACCAATAGCCTTATTCTTTGGCACTCCCTTGGTACCTTTGTATGCATATTTCTATGCTTTAAATTGCCTATCTTGCTTACAAATCTATCTTACTAATTGCTATAATTTGTTATCCCACTAGTGGTATTCTATATATTGCAATAACTTGTTTTGAGTTGTTCTGCAAGTTTTGATGATGATATCTTTGGATCTCCTAGTTGTGTCTTAAAATGCTTCCGTTGTACTCTAACTTGCTACATCTATATAGTTGTATATCTTGTTTTGATACAACCTTGAGGTTCTTAGTGGTAATCATCTTTTGGTAATGATAAATATTTGATAGTGATTTATATCCTTTGATACTTATAAAATTACATATCTCTTTGTTTGGATATATCTCTACATATACTCATAGATTTCTTTATTTTGTGCATCTCCTGCTATGATCTAGATCCTACTAGTAGTCCTAACTTATGATAATATCTACTAGTAGTCCATATACATGTAGTTCTAGCATTGCTTATCTTTGCATCAAGTAGAATTCAACTATATGCTATGCTTGTATCTTATTTTATACTTGCTCAAGATTTTTTCTTGAATTGCATATCTACTATCTTGAGTTGCTTACATAACATTGTGATGCATGATACATAGAGCTACATTGTATGTAGAAATTGGAGCATTCTTGAAATTTTATGCAGATTTTGCTCCAGTGTCAGATTTTGATGCAAGACTAGTGTTTTTAATGCAGAAACGACCTTATGAGAAAGACTCACTGCATTGCAATGAGACCTGGTGCTTTTTGGGTGAATTCTGTCATCTTGAGGGTCAAAATTGCAATTTAGTATATTTTTTTCATCACTTTATCTTGCTTTGATCTTTGGTAGAATTACATTGTGGGTTGTTCAAGTGCATGCTTTAATTTGCTTTTTTTTCTATGCTTGGACAAGCTCGTAGTTGTTCTCTTCTACTCTCCTTATGTAACTTTTGTTATCTCCTTTCTTTTAACAAGTTGTGTTTCTTATCTCTTCATACCCCCACCTTTTTGAAATGACAAAGGGGGAGAAGGTATGTCTTCTTTTGACAAAAGAGGGAGAAGTATGTCTATGTAAAGGGGATAAGATAAAGGGAAGAAGACATATTTGTCTCAAACATATATGAGTAGAAGACATATTATTCTATACATGTTATGAAAGCTAACCATGTAGGAGATATATCATCAATTGAGGGGGAGTATGAGAACTCCACTAGCATAAATTGAGGGGGAGCATATGAATTCTATTCTATTGAAACCCATAGGTTTCTCCAAAGGTTTGACTTTACTTAAATACTTTCAATACATTTATGGAATGATTTGTCATCTTCAAAAAGGGGGAGAATGTTTGCTCAAGGTCAATTTAGTCAATGTTGACTCAAAGTCTAAATTGACCAAACCCTTATTTTGATTATGACTAAACCATTCCAATTATTTATATCTAATGCTTCTACTTGTTTGATTTTAGATTATGTATAGACACACTCCAAATGCCCTAAATTGCACATCTCAAATTGGAGAAAAGACAAGTCAAAGTCAGTACAAGTGCACATTTTTGGAATATGATGTAAATTCATTAGAATCATGGTGTAAATAACTTATAATGATTGTATGACTTGTAATTAAGCTTAATAACAACCAGGAGCACTAAAATCAAATATTAAACACTTTAATGACATTTTCCAAAATTCATTACAGGTTGTCAATCGGTCCAGTTACAAACTCACCTGATCCCTTGATGGATTTTGAAAATGTCCAAGTTCGGCCGAGTTACAAACTTGATCGATCCGTTTGGTCTAGTTACAAACTCGACCGAGCATACTTTTAAGAAAAGTGTAGAAAAGTGTTTTTGACTATTGGAGTGTTGCAAAACTCAAAAATATATCCGTTGCAACACCCCCAAACAACTAGTATTCATCGTTAAATGTTCCCAAATGCTAAGAGGCATTCCCAACTATAAATAGGTCCTCTTGGGCTTCATTTTAAGGTTTAGCATTCAATGAAAACTCTATATGATGTTCTTAGTCTATAGTTGAGTGCATCCTACAACCTCCTCCTCTCTCTCTAAGCTTAATCACTTGCATCATCCATTAGAGTGCGTAGGAGTTTTGTAAGAGAGCTAGTCCTACATTTATATCTTGTGAGGCCTCCCTTCCACCACCTCCCAATCACTCTTTTCAACCATGAAGATGAATGTTCTCCCTCTTGGCTAAGCGAGGTGAAGAAGAATAAGGGAAGAAGTCCCTTGCTGAAGATCAAGGCTGAATACTTGGAGTAAAAGTGGGTAAGCCCTTGATGAAGGTAGAAGACTCCTTTATCAAGTGGGCAAGTCCTTGGTGAAATCTTCTTCGAGTGAAGGTGAAGTCAAAGGATGAAGATCCAAGAAGAGTGGGTAATTCCTTGAAGGCTGAAGACTTGTTCAAGAGTGGGTAAGTCCTTAGAGATGGCCGAAGACTGTTACAAAGTGGGTAAGTCCTTAGTAAGGTTGAAGACTCTTTGGTGGCTCATGTGCTGTAACTTTTATAAGTGAATATATAGAGGAAGACACACTTAGAAATCCTAGAGGTTGACCTCTTTAGGTAGTGGACTGACATACTCCTAGTTTGGAGTGTGGAGCCACTCTACATAACTTGTCACTTAGTGCTTGTTCAATCTCTCTTTCCCTTACTATGTATATATTAGTTACACTCAAATTTCCTATTTAGAAACCTTATCTTGTGATGTAACTTGAAGGTATAATAAATTTTATTTAAGTACATTCAACTCTATTAACCCCCTTCTAGAGCATCCAATCATCCATCTAGGATCCAACAATTTTGTTATTGTAAAACTCCATGCCGCATGGACTAACTGGTGCCTATTGAATGGGGTTGTAGAAAGGTAGAATAAAAATGGGATGGGATGAATTCAGGAGAAAAGTGGAATCCAAGAATAAACCTCTCAAATCAATCGATCTCCTATTAGAAGCAAATCAAAATTTATTCACACCATCAAATAAATCAACATCAATAAAATGGATCTAAGAAAATATGTGATGATATTGGAGATGCAAACTTCAAACTTTGGAAGGGAAGGCATGTGAAATATTTTCTTTAAGACAAAATACATCCACAAATAATCCAACACTATCTTTAAGATTCAGTCCACCCAAACTTTGGTTCTATCACTTAGTGCCAAAGAGAGGACTGTCCGAACTTGCTCGTTATCCCACTAGTCGCAAAATAAGAGGTAATTGTGAAGTTTTACCAACACAAGAGAGATAACAAACATGATGAAAGAAAGCACAAAGGTACAAAAAGGAGAGGAGGATACTGCTATCTTAGCTATGTACCTAAAGGATGACAGATGACTCCATATAGAAAGGAGTGTCTTTGACATGTCCTACAATAACTACCCTATTTTACCCACAAGAAAATTCATACTTGAAGCGATCATAGTGTTCACATGTAAATAAGAAGAAAAAGATGAAATCAATAAGGATTTAGAGTCCTCAATATTTTTATAAGAAAAATAAGGAAAACTATGATTTGGCTTGTAAACTAGCATAAAACACAAAAATCTAGAAAATGATTCCACCTAAGCTAGATAAAACATAAGAAATGTGCCCAAAAGACCAGGATCAAAATCTCTGTTACAAATAAGGAAGGTATTAGGCACTCCCACCTCGTCTGAAATATGTGAATTGCTATTTGTGTTCCCAAGTTTGTAAAAATTGACGATGTGATTTGGTTAAAAAAATAAAACAAGATAATAAAGAAACATGGTTTAGGTTTATGAATCTCCAGGGACTAGAGATGATAATGAATTTCCTTTCATTATCTCTAAAGACTCTATTTTTATTATGAGATCCCAATCACCTCAGGATCTTCCATGGAGAATATCCATGTCAGACGATTGGTACAAGATGTTTGAAGGATTTAGATAGGGACAACAAAGAGGAAATAAAACATGATCAAGAGATACTTCTATTTGAGTAAATCATGTAGATATTTAGTAAACAACTAGATTACATAAGTAGATCTGGATGTGCAAGTAAAACTTAGTAATTTATAGTTGACATGGTAGGTGTTTGTTATATAATATGTTATAGAAAAAGCTATCAGAATGAATGGGCGAGTTAGGCAAGCATCTCTAGAAAGGAGTTCTTATAGATAGAAATAGTTCTAGATAAGTAGTTAAAGTAATGAGTTCTAGAAAATATAGATGACAATTAAAACAAGAGACAATACACCTACTTACTGTCTTGATGATCTTTAGGTGTAGGATAGTCGGTTCTGCTAAAAGAAGGATCTTTTAGTCACTTGGAAAACACAACGGTCAAAAGAGAAGGAATTTCACTCTCTAGCTTCAAGAGAGTTGAAAGGGGCAATGAATAATGGTTGATATGGAGGTATATAATTTTTCTTTAGGGTTCCAACTGGTTCGAGAGAAGCTTCTAGAAGAATCATATATGAATGCTGTGTTCTATTAGACATATCACTAGCTAGTCATTGATTCTTCCATGTGGCACCTTGGTTGAATGCGGGATTCAATCGAGTGTTCCTAGGCAGGAAACAAAAAGCATTTTTGTATCCCAATTTTTGGATTTCATGGAAGATTCTAGAGATATCTTAGATAGAAATTTTCATTATACGTATGATCAATTTCTATGAGTACTAAAACTTGATTTAACAAGGAAGGGAACATAGGAGATAAATCTTGGGGGATCATGTTGAGTTCTCAGGAGAGGAAATCCTATTAGAATAAAATTTATTCCTGAGAATAGTATGAGTAGGATCTGTATAATATGATAGAACCAGATTAGGGATGATAAGTTCATACCTTATTGTAGAATAAGTTCTAACGAACCAACTTATAACGATTGATGTAGATCTAAATTCCAGTTCTGTCACTTTCCAATATTGTCAGATCGAAATCCAAACTTGTTCTCGGTGTCTCTGGAACTATGAAAGTCACCCTCTTACTGTCACCCTCTTACTTTCATAGCAACAATTTGGTAGATGACTGAGTGGTATATAGATGGATAAAAAAGAACCCCCATAGAAACGAATATGAGGTCTTCTCCTCATCACACTCTCACAATTCTGTCACCATCAACGAAAACTATTGGAAATTTTTAGATGGGATGCGTGCAAAAAATTGATTTTTCTATGACAGAACACATGAATATATAGATGACTATCAATGATGGATTGTCTGTTTCCACGGGCGATTAATACATATCCAAAGGTCAAAGAGTTGGTTATATTGACCACATGTTTGATCCTGAAGTTGCCTTGGCGAAATATACTATTTCATGGCTCAACGCATGTTGTGGAACATGTTGTTATGCAAATGACCTTGTCTAGGGAACACATCATTTTACAATGGAGACGTTCTCCTTGAAATGTGTCCAACAATGAAGTCGCTTGTTCAAAGCAAATTCATCGTGTCGTCTTAATGGTACCCATGCGAGCACCTAAAGATTAATTTTTGAAGTCACTCATCTCCTCTCTCTCTATTTCTCTCTTAGTTATTCTTAGGGTTTTTCAATCTTTAGAGACAACAATGAAAAAATGAGATGTCTTGCTTGGAGAGCCTCATGTCACATCATATATAGATGACTAGAGAGGTCAGAAATTCTCAAACCCTAATATGACCATGCTTAGTAGACTCCCTCACTGAATGTTGGGTTCCTCGATGCACTAGGTTTCGTAAATTATGAGTAGTGATACCAAAAATGAATATTGTATATCGTTCTTTTTAGTATCACGTCAATTTTTATTGTCATTATATTTAAAACAAATATTAAGATGAATATTGTATTATATTATTGAGAATAAACTCATTTTCTGAGTAGCGCATTAACTCAAACATTAGTAGTGCATGTCGTTGATTTGCAATTAACAAACTAACTTTGGAGAGGACCTAAATGGCGCTGAGATATGAAAACATGTGTGTCATGCTGAATATTTTCTCAAATTCATGGGAGGAATATGGGGCAAGCGCTGCCCTTTTTTACCACTAGTCGATTACTAGTCAATACCAAGGCTTCATTTGGTAACACATTCAAAGAAAACGCCAGCCATCCACTTGGGGTAGACCACCGGAAGAAATTCATGCGGTGAAAAGTCAGAGATTATTGGTCGCCGATAGAAATAAAATGCAACAAAATTATCATTATGATATAGCTCGAAATTTATGTCTGTCGCATGTCCCAAAACAAGGGTGTGTTATTTTGGGCCGGTGACGATAAAACGGTGACGATGGACTTTTACCACTGTTCCGGTGGCCTACCCCAGAAAAAGGTAATGACTGTCCGAGGGTTTCCGGTGGCGATGACTTTTGGTCATCTACCACCCTTCGATCGCAACCGAACGCGTTCCCGAACAGTACCCAAATCGATGCCACAGTTGGCGGTCGGTTGGCACACGAGAGCGTTTCATATTATATAACCCTTTTTTGTTGTTACTGTAAAATTGCATGCCGCCTGGCCTATAGCTGGCACCAGTCGAATGAGGCGGCGGAAAGGCAGAAAAACGTTGGGGATAAATCCAGGAGCAAAATGGAAACCCGCGGACATAGACCGTTCAAAATGAATCAATCATCCTTTCACACATGGAAAATCAGTTTGTTTAATCAATTGTCTTTTCTAAATGAACCGGGTATTTAATACAAACAAAGAAATAAAAGACATGTTAACCTGCTTGTTCTTGACATGTATTCAGAAATCTGATATTCAGATTATAAAACCATGTTTTCTTCTCTTCCGAACAAAAATGTTATAATAGCCATGAATTGAGAAGGGTAGAGAAGACAAAGGAGAACCGCTCACGTTAGCCAGAAACTTTGGAAGGAAGCAAGCACATCTGATTGCGATGCTTAATATGGAAGGAAAGAGCTTAATCAATTATTTCCACTGACCACTGCCGCAACGCTAATAGCTTTATTCGTTTCAATCGGTGCAAGACTATGGAACAGAACACGCATGGTCTATATTGAAATAGATTGCTTTTTGGCTACAAAATATCTTTCAATCCTCTCGTTTCTCGTGAATGTTAAAATAGAAAGAACATTGTCAATGAATTGTATAATCATGAAAAGATATTTTCCGCCTTGACCTTTCTGAACGTTCGGCCTCGGCCACGGACGTGGGAGAAAGGAGGTGGAGGGGGGGGGGAAATCTTTCTCTTTTAATCCCATGAAAAGACCAATTTAGAAAATGCGTATTGAATGTCAAATTTTGAAAACACTCTTTTGCAAACTTGTTCAAAATCAATAATAACCCTTCGTTCAGAATCAACATGTATGATTAATTATATTTCTATAATACTCCGATATTTAGATCACAAAAACATGGCTTGTTCTCTTGAAAACAATGATATGTGATAACTTCAGATGAGATGGGTAGAGTAGACAAAGAGAAACCGGCCACCCTTTACTAGAGTGCAAGGACGCAAAAACATACTGTAACGATGCTTAAGAAGTAAGGAGCTTAATCAGTTTACTTCCGCTGAACACTAACCCAAATTACCCAATGCTATCCTTATTGCGTTAATAGCTTTTAATTTCTTATAGATTCCAAGAGGTGCCGTAGTGTGTATAGTTAAAGTTGCCAATTCAACACCATAAATGGAGCCAAACATTGTTTTCACTATATAGACATAAATGAAGCCAGATCCTTCCTATCCCTCGCTAACGCCACTTATGCGGCACTACATCATTGTTTTCCTGACGCCCTCGACAGTCGACAGGCCGTTTTATGGTTTTATTGTAAATATCTAGACAAGTACGGGAAAAATACACGTGAATACAAATCCTAGTAGTCATTCTTACATAACAATGAAAAACTGCGCAACTAGTAACAAGTATTTGCTATTCGTGAACGAAAAAACTGTACCGTTTACTAACAGTGAGTCAGATTTGATTAATTAACAGTCTAAATTATTGTATCCCTGAAACCCAGCCGATCGGTCGTTTTTTTTTTTTTCCTTTTCCGGTAAGTCTTCTAGGCCATGCCACGAGGCAGCTCTGTTCCTTTGTTATTAATAAACGCATATTTTAATACTTCGATCAGTACTCTGTCATGTATTGAAATCAAATATAAACTACGCAGCTTAGCTAGCTAGCTAGCATGAACACGTCGAGTGAGATGCTTACTTATCAACTACGTTAAGTACTACTCGTTTTCAATACAGCTGGCCACCCATATCAAAGATACGGTACCTATCCTTACATTATACTATGTTTGACATACACTGTTAACGCGATCCATGGATGAGTTGTACGATTGCCAAACGGTCCTCCGCACGCTCGTGGTTCCCCAGTGTCCATGCTCACCTCTCGACCTTATCTTCTCCGGTACATTGCAAGTCAACAAAATTTTGGAGCTGCGTCCACCGGTTCACAAAGCCGAAGCTCCTCGACGTGAAGCCAGCCCATCCGTGAAGTTGAACATGAGATTATCCCCAGAAACACAAAAGGGCTCTCCCATTGTTATAACTCGTTTCATTCTTTTTCGAGGCGTTCCTTTATAAAGTCAAGGATTCTATGCACTTCAACAACAGCATTGGAATGTGTTTGCTAATAGTTACTTGTCGGGCAAATTTTTAGTAGATGCAAAAGACATACAAACAATAAATTAGAAACAAGTGCTCTCAAAAAGAAGAAAAAAAAATAGAAACAAGAAACATCCTAAGAAAAGGCCAGTTTAGTTTAGACGGGTGGTAAATACTGGATGACACAATACAAGACCAAAACGTTACTAAAGTTTTAGTACATTTCAACTACCAATTCTCATTTTGACACTATTTTTCAGTCCCTTGCCAACTATCACGATTAAATAATCCCCTAACACACATTAGGATTTTATCCTATTGTCAGAATTTCCTCATATTTTTTCTACCTATGTTCCGATATTTATTCACCTATCCATTCCATTGACTCTAATGCCACAACCAAAAGATAGTTCTATTAGAGGTATAAGCGATTGGACAATGGACACTGTATAAGCTTTATCATCATAATTGTGTGACTAAAACTCATGTCGTTAGAAGATGAAGTATCTTCTCCAAATAAATATTATTTTCTTTTACAACAACAAATGTATAGTCAAAGATACTCATTTTTTAGAAGAATGGAAGTGACTGCATGTCTACCTCCTCATCTATCTCCTTATCCAAAATGAATCTAAAGACTTAATATGAGATTACCTTCAATTAGGAGAGCATAGTCATAAATAGACATTTACAAGAAAGGATAATCATACCAAGATTAGCAACATTTTACTCGACAAGCAGGCCTTACAACATGTTGCTTTCTGTGAGGTGCCACAAGGCAGAACCATAATGTGAAACATGGAAAAGACAAACCACAGTGAGATCCCATTTGTTGGATAAATGGATGTCATGCAACATTCCTATTTTAATGAAGATTTTTTTTCTTCTCTCATTTGTGTATTTATTGTGTTATCCAGTGTTTCAAGATACACATACAAAAAGAAATCACAACAAGCATTGAGCTTATCTGAATGACTTATGTGTGTTTTCATCATAATACATTTTTTGGTCAAAAACAATTTAACCAAGTTTGAGGTCGATCAAAACATAACTCGACTGAGATATAGTGGTTGCTTCATTTGGTCACGTATAGACTCTCGACCGATATACAATTCGACCAAGAGGCAGCTCCATTAAAATATAATTTGACGGATGGCTCGTCTCAACAACATTTTGTTATTGCACAATTAGCCATTTTCACTCCACTAACTATCAAATAGTGACCACTTACACATGAAGATCGACTCTAAACCTCATGATGGCTATATAAGTATTTTCTAATATTTTCTAAAAATATGATAGCTTTGGTAGGTTGTAAATATATTTATGCACTACTTGAATTTCTACTTGAGCTCAGAATATTGAAGTGTCATTGCCTATCAAATGATTGATCCAAGCTTCATTCAAGTGTTTAGTTGTTTCCTATGAAATGATCAATCTAGGATTCATTCACGTGCTTAGTTGACCATAAAAGCCTTTGTAGGATCTCATAAGCTTAATTATATGATCATTGTTGAGAGACCCCTAACCTAGCTCAAAGTATTGAACATACTTAACTATCATAATTGAATGTTTATAACCTTAATATAACCTTGTGATATGCTTTTTAATCATAATACAAGATTAAGTTTCAAGTTTGGTCCAATTTAAACACTGTTTATGCAAGTTATGTAATTTTATGTACATTTTGGACTTTTATGTAATTTACCCAATTGAGAGGATTTATTTGCAATTTATCACTTTCATTATATTCTTTGGATGTTCTCTCATCATTATTGATCTTGTTGAGCCATGGGGTACCTAGTTGAACCTTGGTTTGGAGGTGTTTTCCTTAAGGGTATTTTATGGTTTACCCCATTATGGATGAGCTACCTTTAGGAGCTATTAAGCAAATGGTTTATTTGCTTTGCTTGCAAAATCAAGAAACGAGGGATAAGAAGGTATCCATGGATGGTGGGTTAGATGTTTGTGTGGTTGCTTGTAGATCCTTGATAGTTTAAGGCCATGAATGCATGGAGAGCTTTTTAGACACCTCATGCTTCTTCTCTCCCTTATCCTAGAGCTTTATACATCTATTTTTGAGCTCCCAAATGAAAGTTTTGCTTTCCACCACTTCTCTCCTGCTAAGAACCTCATTTCCTATCTATTTAGCTATGGAGAACCTGTCCAAGGTAGAAGAAGAAGGTGAATTTCTTGGTGGAAGTTCCTAGGGTTTTGTTTTGCTCTCTTTTAGGGTTTAAAAAGCTTCCTTCTAGTGATATTGACCTAAATGAGTAAGAATCCCCTTCCTTCCCCCATTTATTTCTCTGTTATCCTTCCTCCTACCTTTCTCCAGGTCAGAACCTTATTGTTCCATGGTAGAAATTTCTCTAAAGCTCTAAAACCCTACCTTTCTTGCTCCTTATGCTTAGGGTTTACTCATTTGATGAAGAAAGGTTCTAGATGGACGAGTTCATAGCTTATGCTTGGATTTTATACCCTACCTTCTCATGTTTTCTTTTGTTTGGGATTTTATCTTCTAATTAGAGGCAAGTTTTATAACTTCTCCATGTTTATTTCTTACCATAAGCTTGTAAGCTCATGTTCTTGCTTTTAAATGAAGATCCATGCACTAAAAAGCTATGCTTGACTTGGATTTCAATTTTTATAATATTCCCTATTCTGATTTCAGTTCTAGATGAACGTGTAATCATGTGTATGTTATTTCTAAGGTATAATATGACTTGGATCAGGTTGGTTTGATAACCTATGGTGCTAAACACCTATAAATCAATGGTCAATTTCAGGGTTTAAAGTTGATTTATTCTATAAACTAATGACTCAATGGTGGTACTGTGATGTCCCCAGATTTTGGTTTCTCCAAATCCTATTGGGAACGAGATGTCAGAATCTGAAAACATCATCCAATCATACCAGAGAGCGATGCGGAAGCATAATACGCATACATGAACATACAACCATAGGCATACACCATAACATTCTCAACATTCAACATGTATGTTTATACAACATGAATTATTACAAAATGATTTACAATTACATATTGAATGAAAATTCTACAATCTATGAAGATGTATGCTAACTAGGATCTTTACAATAGGTACAACCTGTACAACTGCTCACTTCTCGTCTTTTATTCCATGCTATCTCTAAACCTAAAACATACGTGAAACAACGAATCAACACACAAGGTGTTGTGTACATGGGTAGAAAGATACATACTAATATGCTTGCATAATTGAAATAACTTGAGAAAGAAAGAGTAAAAGAAAGCATTATTTAAAGCGATAATTAGGTAAACACATCTTTTATACATTTCATTTGATGCAGTTGTACTACAATTTTATAAGCATTTCTCATACATCCAGTATGGGAAAAATTATTTTATCATACATCTAACATGGGCAATTCATCATACATCCATGTTAGGCAACATACATCCATACCGGGCCATGTGCACTAGTAGCTACAACTCATCAAAATGTCCATTTATGTTTCATTAAGTTTTGACGAAGCATATAATACTAATACACATCCAAGAATTTATATGCAAATAAAAGCATCCAAAGTACTTCATATCATTATGCATCCACGAAAACTAGTCATATACTTAATAAATCCCATGTACCTGAGTTCAGAGATTTGTAATCATCTTGGATCATCTAGAACTTTGTCCATGACCTGATTAGATATAATTGAGCATCATTAATACAAGGTTCATCATTATTATTGGTATTTAGGTCCAATTTAGGGTTTAACCAAACCTAGGTTCCATCTGATCTTAAATATGTTTATGACATTTTTCTACTGATCTATATGTCATAAGTAAGGTCTGGTATGAATTTCATATTTTTTTGATGCTTGAACTATTTTCTAGAATTAAAATGGGATTGGAAGCATCTAAATAGTCTTTAATAGAAAAAAAACCTATTATTTAGATATATTACTCAGATCAGAGTCTAAATATAGATGTATATCATCATTAGGGTTCTAGGACAATTTTATGAGAATTAATCTCAATCAGATATTATTTATTTCATTCAATAAACTGTTAAAAGGAGTATTATACTCTAAATTAAATATCACCAATAAAAATGTCCTAAACGTCTGTTCTATAGGTTTCATAAGAAAGAGGGCATTTTTCTGAGTCTATGGATATTTTTGGGGTATTTATAGGCCAAGGGAGCTATTTGTTATGCATATTGCAAGATATGGGTATTTCCTAGATTTTAGATAAAGATTTACCTTATTGCATCAACAAGACCGTCAGATTTGCAGACCAAGTGGATCTGGAGCATCCATACAGTTCAACAAGGTGGGGTGCGGCCCTCTGTTTGGCTACCAGTGACCTGTCGCTGGTTTGTTTTCACATATCGCCCCACTCACCCTCAAGCCCTGCGTTCGCATCGTCGGGTCCTATCTTCTGCCTCCGCCAGGTCTAGGTCCGACGAGCTCTCCATCGAGCTCCAGGCTTCCATCATTGAGGATCATGATCTATTTGGGTTTAATGCAGAATGAAGACCTACACCGGCGATGACTAGTGGCGAGATGGGGCTTAGCCTCCCGCTCACCCTCTATTTCGACAGCTGCCATCAGTTGGACGGCGGAAAAGAGGCATCTGCTTCTTAGAGGTGTTTGCCCATCAATCTTGACACAAGGAGGTCCGTCTTGGTCCCATAGACTCTGACTGTTCATTCCCAGGTGGTGGCGAGACCGGTATCCATGACCCCAACCTTCGAATTTTCCCCAGGCAGAAAATCGGGTTCATCAGCAGGCTTCAGACTCCTACAGATCTTTCTCAATCATCTGACGACCTTGCAAGGTTGCGGTGGTGCTCTTCCCCTTCTAGAAATCTCACAAGAAGACCTCCTCTCTGCTTCCACACTCCTGGGCTTCTACTGGTGTATCGGTGGAGAATGAGTGTGGAGTAAGTGGTCGTCCTCTTTCTCTAGGCCACATCATCCCCTAATATCAGGCTCGTTGAGTAGATCTCAACCAACCTCAACTATTTCTTCTCTTAGAAATATCTAAAACTTCTCACAGAGCAACACAGTTGATGGGATCCAATCTATGGAACTCCTCCGTGGAAACTGAAGGTAGGGGATGAAGTCTCCACCATTGGATCCATGCAGACGAGCCAAATTGAGCCACAAGTCCATGTTGTAGGCACCACACGTAGCTAAAAGGCTGTGTGAAACCTAAATTGTCACCGGACCTAAGTACTACATAACCCAAAGACCAAAGTTCAACTAGATTTATATCATTCATGTCCACAACTTCACAAAATTACATCTCTCTATAGAAATTTCCACAAATTCTGAAATTTTAGACATAGGCTCAGAATTTCCTAATCTAGCTTCTATCAAAATTTTGGGACTCAGAATCCATTATTTATTCATGCAAATAAATTCTTCAAACAACCTTAGAAATAGGTGTATAAACCTTGAATATGAGTCAATCAATCGCCAAATATTCATCAAACAAGTTCAATCCAATTGGTATGGTTGTTATCTATATCCAAAAGTTCACTATATAATCATTCAAATTCAAACATATATCTAGATGAATGTTTAATCTCATAAGCACTTAATTAGTTAGCAAAAGGCATTCATCCCAATTGAACCCAGTTAGATGTAAAAAGCATACATCATATCTTCAATCCACCCCTAGTTGTATTAAGAGTCCATCATTGGATAGCCAATTCATCAATATGGTATCAACCATAAACTTAGATTTCATGGTCCTCAAATACTACCTTAGGTTTCAGAAACCTAAAATTCAAGGTCATCACAGGTACCATTGCAACAACTGATGGTGTTGTCTTCATGAAAAATTATGGTGGTGACCAAGGGTGTCAACTGATGTTCACCGCTTAGGTCATGTGTTGGCCTAATTAGAATCTTAGTGATTAACAACTAAGTACCCTAATGATGCTATCAATCAATGGTGAGATTAGTTTGATATTCGATGGTGATTAATGAATATAGTGTTGATCTAACAACCTATGGTTTCTTAATGGTTACTACTGATGGTGGATCAGGTCTCCACAACCTATGATGAGTTAAGCATGCAATTATAGCATCAATTAAGCCTTAAACCAATGGTTTCTTGGGTCATTTGATGCAATGGTCGGGCCTATACTCCAATTGATGGTTTTAATATATGAACTTGACCTAATGGTTAAGATCTAATGTTTCTTCATCCAATAAATTGGAATGATGCCTATATGTAATATTTTGGTCCTAATAAAGTGATTGAAATGGTTTCCTTTATGAGATCAACTTAAGAAGCTCATTTACTGACGACTTGATTTAAATAAACAATCACTTGTGGGTTTTACCCTACTCTCAATGAAACTTTTTATGTTGTTAATCACAGAATGTCTAGGGTTAGATGATGACTCTTTATAGAGCACAACTCAATGACTTCATAGGTGGTTTGTTCAAGATGTTTACTTATATAAATGACCAATGGCTTTACCTTTTCAACATTTAATGGTTAGAAGTTGATGCCTCAATATTCCCATTGTTTTGGGTGAAGTGTGTAGTGTAATGTTATGATTCAGATGATGATAATTTGATGGTTTAATGCCTTAAACTTATATTATTACCTTTGCCCTTGTATGATTATGATTTATAATCACCATAATGAATTAATGGGTAACCCTAATGAGGTATATCTTGTTATACCTAGCTATAATATAACTAAATGATGGTAATTGGGTATGAATAGTTCTTGAATGGCTAATACAATCACAGAGTACTCTCTTATTGTTGTTGAAACCCTAGTATGCTATAACCTGATGGTTACACCTTGATTTATGTGTGGGTTCATACTTGAGAATAGTATGGAATGTGATGGCGATGCTTCACTTTATGAATCCATGATCCAATGGGGATGTCGTGAGTTAGGGCTTGGGTATGAGTGTTGATTAGTAACATTAATATAATTTATCTTGTTGAACCTAACTCTAATGCAAATAGATAAATATGAGTATCAATGTTTAACCTTCTTATATGATGGCATGATGGTGAAATAACCTCCTTAATATGATCATAACCTTAATGTGTTAATTGATGGTTATCATAGGCACATTGTTGATACTTTCTTTTGCTAAATATGTGTATTATGAATATGATGAGGGTTAATCATATCTAGATTCCTTGCATGTTGATGTAATAAAGGAATATTCTTAATGTTAATGTAACCCTTCTATGATTGTTTATGAATATCTCCTAGCTCATTAATGCAATATTGTGTTGATCTGGTGTTTTATATGTAAGTGATGTTGTTAAGCCTTGCTATAAGGCATTGAATGATAATGATGATCTTGTAGGGAATAGTATGATGGTCTTGATGACCTTTGGGCATGGTTGAGCCATGAATGAGGTGTAATCCTCTTGTGTTGATAAGGGTTGATACCCTGGGATATTGTGAAAATGATTTATATCTTGTGATAGTATGATGACTAGTATAGCCTCATGAATGGCAAGTGAATAGTACCATGTGATGATGAGATGAGAAATTATGTTTCACACATTTTATATCTTCTGAAGTTGTGATATTTATATGCTTGCTAGAAGTGAATTATGGTTGGTATGTCCACTTGTTTGATGCTGCCTTAATTCACCCAATTGGCATAACTAATAAAGTGAAACTATAATCATGTAGTGCTATGTACCATAGATCAACATGAGTGTCAGAACTTTCCAGATGGTGAAACGAGTATTCCTAAGGGAAACTCAGAGTGCATAATGATGAGTATGTGAGGTGCTTGTCATCCTAAATTCAAGTGTTAAGGGATGATGGCTGCAGTCATACCTAGCCCTCAGTTTGAGAACGGTTATGGTCGTGTCTCAGTGATTATATATGTGAAGAGATTGGAGGACAACTGCAGTTGTACCTCGGATGGTAGGGTATGCGTACCCACATCCTTTCACTAGTATCGTGACTTGTACTAAGGACATACTAGGCTATTAGCAGCTTGACCTTATGTGTCACTGTGGTGGACGTACTGACCGTGGGAGGAGAAGATCTTAGGAGTTCGTCTCTTCCTAGATATTGTATGGCAGTGATTGTGACCAAGCGGTGGTCAGTTGGAACTTGAGTGGTATCCTTAAATTCCTCGGGGCTTAATAAAAGATGTAATATAGTCGTATAGCATATTTGTTAGGGTTATATATAACTCTTCACATTGGATGATAACCCTTGTTTGTTCTCTTTACATAAAGATGATCCTTAGTGCAATTAAGAGATAGTAGATATACTTATGATGTGGATATGATTAAGATTATAGATGCGTACATACAATAACCATGCTTATGTTGATAGCTATACTGCTCTTGCTGATTATAATTATGATACTAGCTATCTCATGTTGTTAGTTATGTTTAGCATGCTAACCATGCCTCTATAAATAGAAATGCCTATACCACTACTAATCATGATTATGCAAATACTCATGCCTATGTTGTTATCCCTACTTATGATGTTGATATGTTCAACTTGTTAGACATGTTGATGTTGTTAGCTATGCTTATGATACTAAACTTATTCATGATGTTAGAGATGCTCATGCTACTAGACTCCTTATAATGTTAATAGGGATATGAGAATAGTCTGGCTAATGAAGATAGTTATTAACTACTCCTTTATGTATTTTGTTAATAATTAGTGTTGTTGAGATTATTTTTTATATATGATTAAACTTCTAAAACTATCTCATTACCTAAAAGTGTTGGAATCAATAAATGTTGTTGGAGGTTATATCTCTTGCTGGGACATGGGTCTCACCCTTGTAGTTCACCACATCTTTTTAAGTAATTAGAAGTGACGAAAACAAACCTGTGGCAGCAAAGAGGAGCTATAGTAATGTATCTTTGAGAAAGTTGATTGGATGTCTAGTGTTTCCTAGAGTCATCCCTATACTCTGAGGTCTAGGAAGGAGAAGTTTGTATTTGGTGTTTCAAACGAATCAAAATTTTGTTAGTATGATAATGCTTGTTTGTGTGGCATATACAAATATTGTTATCCTATGTATATATGTTGTGGCTAAGGTGATAGAATAATTTGTATCAAAATTTTCATAGTATGGATACAAGAAAGATATTCTTCTCTTATGCAAATGTTTCTGAGCGGGTGTTGATATTGAAATCGGTTTTAATTTACCCATATTTTTGGGCATGTGGTTAATTTATGATTGATTATGTTTTATATTTTGAGTAATGTCATTTAATGTAACGGGTCCTCACAAGTTGGTATTAGAGCTTTCAGTTCACTGAGTCTATAGGGACATTAGGACTTAGGATTAGGCAGTATGCACCATGTTTTTATGCCATATTCCAAGTATTCCTCTCCCTTAGATAGATAGAAAACCATGTTTTTAAGTAAGGAATATGGCATAAAAACATGGTGCATACTGCCTAATCTCAATACTTGGGTGCCTTGGCCAGGTATTCAATTATTGAAGAAAAGGTAAGCATGAAACTTTTATTTTTGATTACTGTGATCAAGTAGTCATTTTGAAACAATCTAAAGAGCATAATGAATCAAAAATCATGGTACAAATAACTCAATATTGCCTCAAGAGAAGATGAGAATTACATCATTAACTATTAAAACTTGAATGTTTGGTAACTATAAGAGAAAGATGCAATAACATGAAATATAAATTTGAATACAAATAAGCAAAAAAGGAGTTCTTGAAGATGCAATTGAAGAAGATAATAAAGTAAAAGACAAATAAGTCTGTTCTTATAAAGTGATTCAAGGTATGAAATTCACATAAGATGGAGAGAATTCCTATGATGAGTATAAAATGAGAAGATGAATGAGAACAATGATAAAGGAATAAAGTGGAACCTGACTTAATCTCAGACCAACCTATGTATATAAGAAAATTTTAATGTAAAATCAGCATGGCATGTGAAAGAAATTATGGGAGACGATCCTTGTTTAATGAATAAAATTTAGAATATGATGATTTACCTCTAGATAAGTGGTTGAAAAACATAATAAAGCAAGGGAATATATTCGAGTGTGATAAATAGTCATCAAAGAAGGAGTAATGAGATATGTTAATCATGATGATTCCTATGCTAATGGTAAGGAACCCAAAATGAAAAAGGTAAAATGATACATAAGAAGTTGTAACCTGCATAATGAAAATTGAATTGGTTGCCTTTTTGTTAGTGACCCTTGAACAATTCTGTCATGATGTGGGAAGTGTGTTTCCCTTTGTGTCTTTTCTTTCTAGGGCATATCTTTAAAGTGGATCATTTCCACTTGGCATGTGTGGATTCGTTGTAAACATGAAGGTGGATAGCTTACTATAGCATAAGGTTTCTTGGACTATGGTTCCAAGATCATAAAGTTCGTGATGATTTTACTTTTGAGCCTTCCAATAATTAGGAAGACTCCTCTTATATGTCTTGAGATTTGTTATGTTGGTAAAAGTAGATGAGATAAGGATGTGAGTTCCTTATAGTGCATGAGGTGGATACCAAGGTTATGAATCCTAGTATCTAAGATGTATCTACAATATGGAAGTATGTGAAGGTTGGAGATTTTTATTAAATGACCATTCCAAGTATTCCTCTCCCTTAGATAGATAGAGAGAAATGTTTTTTGGAAAGAAAAACAAAAGTGATTCTATAATGTTGTGTATGGTTTAGTGATAGCTGGGCAAGATCACTATCAAGAATATATGGTTTGTTGATCAATAAACATGTGCTACCGTGTTCCTTAATGATAAACCTAGGATCAAATATCATTGCATAAGAGTTAGAGTGGATGACATAAGTTACATGACCGTGATGAGTTTATGGTTATGTCCTTTAGACTAACCAATGTACTAATATAATTTAGGAATAGGAGGACCAGAGTGTTCAACTCATGTCTTACAAGTTGTAGCAAGCTTTGAATGATGACATCTCAAGGTATTTCAAAGATGGTCAGTAACATGGTCAACATCTTTGCTAAACCTTAAGAACGTTAAAGTAACTGTACTTATGTGTGACAAGTCTAGAAAGAGTGAGTTGGGGTTGACTAAAGTATCCTCTTGGAGTTATGATATCTTTGTTAAGTGTGTTGTGGGAATCCTGATAAGATCAAGATAGTGTCGTTGTTCTACTCCTAACAAGGTCAATCAGGAAGTTATATTTGTTAATGGTTATAGACAAATGTATGATTCTTCAACCAAATAGATGGCCAGTTCACCATTGAGGTGATTAGAGAATCCTCCAAATATATATATATATATATATATATATATATATATATATATATATATATATATATATATATATATATGCTTCATAGTTCTTGAAAATTTGGAGATGCATACCTAGTTGATTGAGTTGTTAATTACAACAACCATTAAAGGGTATAGGGATGAAACATTATAAAGTTGTATATGATAAGAGATACCTTGATGTTCTATGTTTGGTAAGATCCAGTGAGTATGGCCTCTGATTGATGTGTGATACACATATAGAATAGTTCAAGATGATAATCGAGTCCCAAAGTTGAAAGGTACTAGCAGACCTGTACATTTGGTACAACAGTTCCTATGATGAACCAAGGTTACACATGCAGAAGTTGAGGAAGAATATGACTTCTATGAGAATAATGTGACATCATCATGAGATGAAAGTTACCATGTGGAAGATTGGGGATGAGGTGCATGAGAAGTATCTATCTTTATTTACCTTGGATTTTGGGGGCGAAATCCCTGTTAGGGGTTTATGGTTGAGATACCCCTGACCTTGCTCAAAGAATTGAACATACTTAAATATTACAATTGAATATTTAGAACCTTAATATAACCTTGTGATATTCTTTGTAATCATAATACAAGCTTAAATTTCAAGTTTGGTCCAATTTGGACATTGTGCAAGTTATGCAATTCTATGAACATTTTGGACTTTTCTGCAATTTACCCAATTAAGAGGTTTTCTTTGCAATTTATCACTTTCATTATGTTCTTTGGATTTTATCTCATCATTATTGAGCTTTTTGAGCCATGGGGAACCTATTTGAACCTTGGTTTGGATGTGTTTTCCTCAAGGGTATTTTAGGGTTTATCCCTTTATGGATGAGCTACCTTTAGGAGCTATCAAGAAAATGGTTTATTTGCTTTGCTTGTAAAATCAAGAAATGAGGGATAAGCAGGTATACATGGATGGTAGGTCAGCTTCTTGTGTGTCTGCTTGTATATCCTTAATAGTTTAAGGCATTGGATGGATGGAGAGCTTTTTAGACAACTCATGCTGCTTCTCTCCCTTATCCTAGAGCTTTATATATCTATTTTTAAGATCCCAAATGAAAGTTTTTCTTTCCACCACTTCTCTCCTGCTAAGAACCTAGTTCCCTATCTGTTTAGCTGCATAGGACCTATCCAAGGTAGAAGAAGAAGGAAAATTTCTTGGTGGAAGCTCCTAGGGTGTTTTGCTCTCTTTTAGGGTTTAAAAATCATCCTTCTAGTGATCGTGACCTAAGTGAGTAAGAATCTCCTTCCTTCTTTTGTTTCTTTCTCTATTAACCTTCCTCCTACCTTTCTTGAGGTCGGAACCTTACTGTTCCATGGTAGAAATTACTCTAAATCTCTAAAACCCTACCTATCTTGCTCCTTATGCTTAGGGCTTGCTCATTTGATGAAGAAAGGTGCTAGATGGACGAGTTCACAACTTATGCTTAGATTTTCTACCCTACCAACTCGTGTTTTCTTTTGTTTGGGATTTTATATTCTAATTAGAGGCAAGTTTTATAACTTGATCCACGTTTATTGCTTACCATAAGCTTGCTAGATCATGTTCTTGCTTTTAAATGATGATCCATGCACTAAAAAACTATGCTTGACTTGGATTTCAATTTTTATAATGTTCCCTATTTTGATTTCGGTTCTATATGAACCAATGATCATGTGTACATTATTCCTAAGGTATAATATGAATTGGATCAGGTTGGTTTGATAACCGATGGTGCTAAATACCCATCAACCAATTGTCAATTTTAGGGTTTAAAGTTGATTTCTTCTATAAACACATGACTCAATGGTGGTATCATTGCAACAACCGATGGTGTTGCCTTCATGAAAACTGATGGTGGTGACCAAGGGTGTCAACTAAAGTTCATCCCTTAGGTCATGTGTTGGCCTAATTAGAAGCTTAGTGATTAACAACTAAGTACCCTAAATATGCTATCAATCAATGGTGATATTAGTTTGATATTCGATGGTGATTAATGAATATAGTGCCGATCTAACAACCTATGATTTCTTAATGGTCACTACTGATTTTGGATCAGGTCTCCACAACCTGTGGTGAGTTAGGAATGTAGTTGTATCATCAATTAAGCCTTAAACCAATGGTTTCTTGGGTCATCTAATGCAATGGTCAAACCTATACTCCAATTGATGGTTCTAATATATGAACATGACCTAATGGTTACGATTTAATGTTTCTTCATACAATAAAATGGAATGATGCCTTAATGTAATATTTTGATCCTAATAAAGTGATTTAAATGGTTTCCTTTATGAGATCGACTTTAGAAGCTCATTTACTGACAAGTTGTTTTAAATAAACAATCACTTGTAGGTTTTACCCTACTCTTAATGGAACTTTTTATGTTGTAAATCAAGGGATGTCTAGGGTTAGATGGTGACTATTTCTAGAGAACAGCTTAATGACTTCATAGGTGATTTGTTCAAAATGTTTACTTACGTAAACGACCAATGTCTTTACCTTTTCAACATTTGATGGTTAGAAGTTTATGCCTCAATATTCCCATTGTTTTGGGTGAAGTGTGTAGTGTAATGTTATGATTCTGATGATGAGAATTTGATGGTTCAATGCCTTCAAATTGTTATATTACCCTTTACCTCATATTATTATGATTTATAATCCCCATAATGAATTAATGGGAAACCCTAATTAAGTATAGCTTGTTATACCTAGCTTAAATATAACAAAATGATGGTAATTGGGTATGAATAGTCCATGGATGACTAATACAATCATGGAGTACTCTCTTATTGTTGTTGAAACCCTAGTATGATATAACCCGATGGTTACACCTTTATTTATGTGTGGGTTCATACTTGAGAATAGTATGGAATGTGATGGTGATGCTTCACTTTATGCATCCATGATCCAATGGGGATGTTGTGAGTTAGCACTACTACAGAAACAACATTCAGTGTCACTTTTCTGGGCGTCGGTTCTTTAGGAAAACCGACGCCTACACTATTAGACGTCGGTTATTTAGGCAAACCGACGTCTATATTCGAAGACCAGCCAGACACGGGTACCTCTTTGAATACAACGTCGGTTGTTAATAACAAACTGACGCCTAAAGTCGCCCGCGAAATCCAATTTTCGAGCAAAAAAAATGTGTCACTTTCAGCGTCGGTTATGTAGATAGAAACCGAAGCCTATGTGCGATGAAAATTTGCACAAAAAGTGTCACTTTCAGCGTCGGTTAACCTTTTATAACCGACGCTGAAAGTGGTTCCCGCCAAACAATTTCGTGAAAATATCATCCAATTGGACGTCGGTTGGTTCAAACAACCGACACTAAAGAGGTTTAGGCATCGGTTGTTTGAAACAACCGACGCTATTTGGGAACTTAATATCCCGCGATCGCCCGACTCTTCCCCTTTCTTCTATTTCATTGCGAGCCGATTTCCCTTTTCTGCTCTGCTGTCGCCCGACCACGTCGCCGATTTCTCCTCCACGAAAGCTCCTTCTTCCTCCACGACAGCGCCGCCGCGCCCCCTTCTCCGCAGCCACTGCTGCTCCTTGGTCTGCCTTCCCTGCCGCCTGGAGCTCGCCGCCGCACCGCCTTCCTCCTTGCCGCCACCCACCGACGCCGCTGCTCCTTGCCTCCGACGCCGCTGCTCCTTGGTCTGTCTGCCCTACCGCCTGGAGCTCGCCGGCCACCGCTGCACCTGCCTGCCCTGCCGCCTGGAGCTCGCCGGTCACCGCCACCACTGCTGGGAGGTCAGTTGTTGTTGCTCGCCTAATATTGCATCTAAATCTAGGTTTCACCACTTCTTTCACTGAGAATTGAGAAGAATGGCCTACCACGTCTATGCTGGGCAGCACGGCCGTGGTAGGCCAACACAGCCACGGCCGTGGTAGGCCAACACAGCCACGGCCGTGTTTGATTTGATTTAAACCCTAATTTGATTTAAATACATTCTAGTATCCTAATTTGATTTGATTAAACCCTAACATTGATGAAACCCTAACATGTACATATCTATTATTGTGTTTGTTGGCCTAGAAACCCGTCCAAGATTGACTCATTAGGAGTAAATCTTGGATAGTCCCCAGTTTGGGATTGTTCTTGAACACCTAATCTCACTTAGGATGTAAGTGTATAATGTGTATTGGGTTTTTGAGAAAATTTCGGTAGCATTTCCCTGTTTGTTCTCTAAGTACATATGTACTTAGAGAACAGTGGGGAAATGCTGCCAAAATTTTCTTGAAAACCCAATACACATTATACACTTACTAGTGAGATTAGGTGTTCAAGGATGGGATAGGTGCTACACATTTATTATATATAAGAATGACATCACATGTGTTTGTTGGCCTAGAAAGTGAACAATCATTGTTCTTTATATTACTTGTACATTGGTATAAATTAGAATGAACAATCACTAAATTATATACAGTTTGTATGAAGTCCGGCTTCATTGTACATATCTATTATTGTGTTTGTTGGCCTAGAAACCCGTCCAAGATTGACTCATTAGGAGTAAATCTTGGATAGTCCCCGGTTTGGGACTGTTCTTGAACACCTAATCTCACTTAGGACGTAAGTGTATAATGTGTATTGGGTTTTCGAGAAAATTTCAGTAGCATTTCCCCGTTTGTTCTCTAAGTACATATGTACTTAGAGAACAGCGGGGAAATGCTGCCGAAATTTTCTTGAAAACCCAATACACATTATACACTTACTAGTGAGATTAGGTGTTCAAGGATGGGATAGGTGGTACACATTTATTATATATAAGAATGACATCAAATGTGTTTGTTGGCCTAGAAACCCATCCAAGATTGACTCATTAGGAGTAAATCTTGGATAGTCCCTGGTTTGGGACTGTTCTTGAACACCTAATCTCACTTAGGATGTAAGTGTATAATGTGTATTGGGTTTTCGAGAAAATTTCGGTAGCATTTCCCCGTTTGTTCTCTAAGTACGTATGTACTTAGAGAACAGCGGGGAAATGCTGCCGAAATTTTCTTGAAAACCCAATACACATTATACACTTACTAGTGAGATTAGGTGTTCAAGGATGGGATAGGTGGTATACATTTATTATATATAAGAATGACATCACATTATACACTTAGGATGTAAGTGTATACCCTAATCTTTTCCTAATATATACTTGTTTCCTAATATATACTTGTTTTCTATGATCATAGAATGGATAGATCATGGATGTCCATTCGTAATCGTTGCACCCCAGAGTTTATATCTGGTCTTGATCAGTTTATTAGATTTGCCGAGGAACATAGGAAAAAACCTACAGATAGGTTCTACTGTCCATGTAGGCATTGCGGTAACAACTTGAAAGTCAACACTGGTGAGGAAATCAAAAGTCATGTCATGTGCAACGGGATTGTACAAGGCTATACAGAATGGCACTGGCATGGAGAGATTTCAAAATCGAAACCAGTAGATGTCGATAGCAGTGCTTGGGTGGAAGAAGAAATTGCCTCCGATGACGTAAATGTGAACGAACCAGTTCCAGCTGACATCGTTGATGCGATGCTGGATAGTTGTAGGGTAGAGCACACCGATCCACCTCCTATCTTTAGAAACATTGTGCATGATGTTGAGATACCGTTATACACAGGATGTGCTAAGTTTACAAAGCTTAGCGTTGTGTTGAGATTGTATAAGTTGAAAGGTAACAATAGATGGAGCGACAAAAGCTTCACTTCATTGTTGACTTTGTTGAAAGAAATGCTTCCTGAAGGAAACGAGTTGCCAATCTCAACATACTAGGTAAAGAAAATGTTGTGACCAATGGGAATGGAGGCCAAGAAGATACACGCATGCCCGAATGATTGTGTATTATTTCAAAAAGACTATGTAGATTTGAAAGATTGTCCAAAATGTGGTGCGTCACAGTATAAATTGACGACTTCAGGGGAGTCCAAAACTGGTTCTCCTGCCAAGGTGTTGTGGTATCTACCTATAATATCACGGTTTCAACGCTTGTTTGCAAATTCAAAAGATGCGAAGAATTTGAGGTGGCATGCAGATGTTAAGAAAAATAATGATGGGATCCTACGACATGCGTCTGATTCCCCACAGTGGAAGAAGATTGATCTATTGTACCCCAAATTTGGTGAAGAAGATAGGAATCTAAGACTTGGGCTTTGTACAGATGGGATGAATCTGTACGGGACATTGAGCAGCCAACATAGCACTTGGCCAGTCATGCTTGTTATATACAATCTTCCTCCCTGGATGTGTATGAAAAATAAGTACGTTATGTTGTCGTTGTTGATATCGGGCCCTAAACAACCCGGAAATGATATCGATGTTTATCTTGAACCTTTGATTGATGACTTAAAGAAACTTTGGGCTGAAGGTGTGATGACCTATGATGCTTCAGCAAGAGAGACATTTCGTTTGCATGCTATGTTATTTTGCAGTGTTAATGACTTTCCAGCATATGGGAATTTGTCTGGATATAGTGTCAAAGGAGCTAAAGCGTGTCCTATATGTGAAGAAAACACTGATTCAATAAGACTAAAACATGGCGGCAAGACTGTATATCTTGGTCATCGAAGGTTTCTTTCAAAATTCCATCCGTATCGTAGGAAGCGCAAAGCATTCAATGGATGGAATGATGAACGGAGTGCACCTAAACCTATACCAGGGGATGTTGTTTATGCAAGAGTAAAAGACATTGTCAATGAATTTGGTAAGAAATCACAATGTAGTATGGCCACACGAAGTGACAATTCTTCATTCAAGAAGAAGTCAATATTTTGGGATCTTCCTTATTGGAGTTCTTTGACAGTCAGGCATTGTATCGATGTAATGCACGTTGAGAAAAATATCTGTGATAGCATCATTGGTACTCTGTTAAATATACCAGGTAAGACTAAAGATGGGATAAAATCCAGACTAGACCTACGTGAAATGGGAATAAGGTCAGAATTAACAGAATTACATGAAATGGGTAATAAAAGAACATACTTACCTCCCGCTTGTTACACGTTGTCTAGAAAGGAGAAGAAAACTTTTTGTGAATGCTTGGTAAATGTTAAGGTGCCACATGGTTACTCATCCAACATCCGTAGATTGGTATCAATGAAAGATCTGAAGTTGATAGGTCTTAAATCTCATGATTGTCACACTCTAATGCAACAAATATTGCCCGTGGCAATTCGATCTATATTGCCGAAGCATGTAAGGTTTGCAATTACCAGACTTTATTTCTTTTTCAACAGTCTATGCAGCAAAGTTATTGACCCTGATACTCTCGATAATTTGCAAAGAGAAGTGGTTGTTACCCTATGTCAGCTTGAGATGTATTTCCCTCCTTCGTTCTTTGATATCATGGTACATCTTGTTGTCCACTTGACTAGGGAAGTGAAAATGTTGGGACCAGTTTTCTTGCATTGGATGTATCCCTTTGAACGATACATGAGCATTTTTAAAGGTGATGTTCGAAACCGTTATCGGCCTGAAGGGAGTATTATTGAAGGTTATGTGGCGAGAGAGGTTATGGATTTTTGCAATGACTTTCTCAGTGGTAATGACACTCCTGATAATGACAAGAATATTGAGGAGGGCAAAGGAATTTTGGGATCATGGGTGAAAGTAATCAGCCGTGAGCAGTTGGAACAAGCTCACTTGTATATTTTACACAATATGGACGAAGTGAGTGTTTTTTTTTTGGTTAAGCCAGAGGGTTCTCTATTCATCCCACCCCTCTCTTGTGGGAGAAATGATCAACAAAATCTACATCTCCTGCTTATATGTCCGCAGGTTTTTCCCCCCCAAAGACCAACAAAAGAAACCCATATCCCATACAAAAAACATCAAAACAACAACAAGATCAACAAGAACCACCATGAAACATCAAACATCGATCCTCTTATGCTGCATATGGATATAGGGCATCCCTCTCTTTTCTAGAATTGCCATACCTCGAATCTTTCTGGGCATTCTACTAACATCTGTGGTGACAATCACCTCTGAAGACCTTCTTCCCCAATGTCCCACTGCCATCGGAATAGAATTGATCACCTTTTGAACCACTGAACCAGAAATCTCCGCCCTATTCAACTCAGCTCTCACCGCTCTAACTTGAGCATGCATCCTCCAGGGTTCCTTGCTGTTCTTCCAAAGAATGTTGTAAGTATCGAGATCATCAAGCTCAATGCATGAAATTCTGATCGACCGGTCTCTCGCTATCTTCAGACCAACCAGGACAGCTTGTATATACGCCATACTATAATCACATGCATTCAACCAAGAAAAGAAAATCATACAAATCTCTGCGTTATGATTTCTCACCAGACCTGCAGTCCATCTCCTTCTACTCCCGTCCTCACAGATGTTACTCCCAATAGTCAGGTTCATCTTTAAGTTGAAAAGATCAGGTCTCGACCATTTGAGCAGCCTGATTTCCTTCATACCTACCCCAGGCTGTAAAAAAACCTTCTACCTCCATCTTTTCATATATATCACTGCCACGGATACAAGGAAAAACCTTCTTCTTCATCTTGCTGTTAACTACATTGATCACGTGTTTCCATTCAACTGTAATCTCTCGTTTTTTATCATCAAAATGAGCTACACAACGTATCCCCCATATGCATAAAGGAATCTGGATTGCAATGTAACCTGCCAAACACAAGTCCAATCTCTTGATCAATCCCATGATACATATCTTGACAAGTGAAACTATGTCCACCGGCAGACTCAAACCTGTTATCTCAGTGAATTTCAACCAAAGGTTTCTAGCAACCTGGCTGTCAAAAAATAGATGCTTAGAATCTTCTTCTCGATGGTTCTCACAGCAAACACAACGAGATGCTATAGGAATACAACATTGCATCTTGATATTATCATCAGTAGAAATAGCCTTTCTCGCGATCTTCCATACCAGAGCACATGCTCTAGGGAAATCAATCTTCCATATCATCCCCAACTCTTTCCACTCTTCTGTTCTCGTGGGTTGCAGAATCTTCTTAGCTGATCTCAGAGAAAAGAGTCCTCTTCTATACAGAGCCCACACAATGTTGTCATCCGTATTATCAATCCAAACCCCCGCATCCTTGATGAGCTCCATACCACTGTCATTCACAATGTGACTCAAAGAATCCCAGTCCCATCCTTGTTCCTCCTCCCAGAAATCATAAACCATGAACGGTTGTCTACGATCACTCGCATATATGGCATGGCTAGCTAGTCTTTCTTCACACCACTTCACATCCCAGAAACTGACCTCTCCTCTACCAACAGACCATCTAATGTGTGGCATTATCTTAGGAAAAACATCCACATCTTGTTCCAGAAAGGTGAAGGCGTACTGCTTATCTTAAGATTCTGAGGATAAAATTCGGATCTACCTGTATGAGTGTTTGAATACTTCTCTCTGCAGTATGTCGCCCATAGTGATCCACTACTGATCACTTCCCAGCATGCTTTAGCAAGGAACGCCTCATTCAACCTTCTTAGAGGTACCAAATCCAGGCCTCCTTCCTCCTTGGGTATCGCCACCTTATTCCAATTAATTCATGCTCTACGATCATTATTCTTTCTGTCCGCCCACAAGAACATAGAAAACTTACTTTCCAATCTGTCCATAATCCCAGTAGGCATCCCAATAGCCGCAGCAGTATATACAGTTATAGACGCCAGAACCTGAGCAATAAGGAGTCTTCTGCCCGCAAAAGATAACAAATTTGACTTCCAATTGGATATCTTCGTGTTAACCTTCTTAACTAGAAAATCAAAATCATTAATTCTCGCTCTACCCTTTGAAATCGGGACCCCAAGATAAACAAAAGACTTCACCAATCCATCAATGTCTAATGTTCTCGTGATATCATCAGCACCCTGTGGATCCGAACCCCCTACCATACAAACCGATTTACTTCTGTTAATCATCTGCCCTGTTGCTTTCTCATACGACACAAACACCTCTTTCACAGCTAGAACCAAACTAGAAGACGCATTGAAGAACAGAATAACGTCATCAACATATAGGAGGAGGATTGGAGCTATAGCATTTCCTCTAGTATGAAAACTTTTGATTTGCTGTCTAGTCATCATCTCACTCACTCTTCTGCTCAGTAATTCTTCAAAAATAATAAACATAAAAGGAGAGATCGCGTTACCTTGCTTCAAACCCTTCTCAATCTTGAAGAAACCTGCAGTTTCATCACCCACTGTGACCGTAGTCCACGTATTCTTAAAGAAACTCATGCAAATATCAATGGCGTCTTGAAGGAAACCGAAGGCATAAAGACACTTTTCTAACACTTTCCAATCAACTCTATCATAGGCTCTCGACATATCGAATTTCACAATCGTATTCGGGGAATCATGTCCTTGATTAATGTCATGCGAGATCTCCTTCGCAAGGCGGATATGATGCGTGATGTATGTGCCCTTCATAAAAGCTCCTTGCAAGGGGGATATCATCTTGTTCATCAGCAGAGCCAACCTGTTACTAAGAACTCTCGCTAGGATTCTCAGCGACACATTTTCAATGGAGATCGGTCTGAAATCAGACCCGAGGTTCTTCGGATCATCATTCTTAGGTATAAGAAGGATCCTACTACAAAAAAGACCTCGATGGCACTTCTGTCCTTGAAAGAAAGCTTTGTCCAGCGCCAAGAAATCGTTCTTTATCACACTCCATGTTTCAGAGAAAAAAGGTAGAGTAAAACCATCAGGCTCGGGCGCCGTGTTACTATCCATCTCCTTAATCGTGTGCCTGATCTCTTCCTCCGTGGGAATCATCGTAAGGGAGCAACTGTCATCGGATGATATGACTTCAGGGATAAACCGTAGGAACTGCAAAAGCTCATCTTCATCAGTATCACCACCATCTCTGAACAAACCTTCATAGTGTCTAGCAGCTTCCTCTGCTATGGCAGTAGGGTTCGATTCCATTGAACCATCTGGTAGTACCACAGATCTAACGGACCTACGTATTCTTCTGCACTTCACCACATCATGATAGAATTTGGTATTTCTTTCACCATCTTCAAGCCAGTTGATCCTTACCCTCTCTCTCCATAGATTCTCCTCCATGTCAAGCAGATGATTAAGTTCCGCTTCGACGTTCTTTAAATTCAACTCATTGATAGGGACCGGGTTCTCATCAAAGGCCATCTGATTCGTATAAACAATGTCCTTAAGATCTTTGATTCTCTGTTTAATATCTCCTATTGTGTTCTTACTCCAATCACGAAGGATATTTCTGACAATCTTCAACTTATGACAGAAAACAAAAGACGGGTGTCCAACCACCTCTTCTCCCCATGCTTGCTCAATAAGATCTAAGCATCCGTTCTCCCTAAGCCACGAGGACATGAAAGTAAAGTGACCCTTTCTCTGCGTATGAACCTGCTGTCCAGGAACAGTAACAATGGGACAATGGTCTGAAACTCTCGATCTTGTGAGGTGAATAGTTCAAGTAGAAGATCTCTCCCCCTCCCATCTTCCATTAATCAGCACACGATCCAATCTCTCCCACACAGTGGGTGTGAGAATTTTTTTATTTACCCAGGTATATTGGCTCCCATCAAAACGGACTTCACTCAGCATATTGTCAGCAATCATAGCATTAAAATCTAACATGTCTTGAAACCCAGGGGCATTGCCACCTCTCTTTTCTCTCGGGTCTCTCACTATGTTGAAATCCCCTGCAATCATCCAGCAATCATCTTCGAAGTCCATCGCCAATCCTCTGATATCATTCCATAAGATTCTTCGTTTCACAGCATCACAGCTTGCATATACCGCAGTGACATAGAAAAAGGAACCATCAACTTTCTCTCCTCTGAAAGTAATATGCTGATCGGTCTTCTTTATCACTGTTGGTTTCAGGTTTGTATCTACATAGCACCAAATCTTCCCCTCCTCTTCATCATTGTCCTCTACCCAGTCCAGTCGAACAATATCGAGAAGCTCCTCCGCTACCTCCGCATGAAGAAAAGGTTCAAAAAGACATACAATTGCAGGTCTAAGCTTACTACAAAGCCTGCTCAAAACCCTTCTAGTTGGGTTGTTTGCAGCCCCTCTTATGTTCCAAAAAATAGCTGTACTATCCATTAAACTGTGAGACCCAATCATCCTCCACCTCAACGTCGCCTAGCGACTATTCCCCCACCCATCTTCCTCACTATACTCATCAAAGCCATGTCTGTCATCATCAGAAAATCTTCTATCCAAAGATTCTCTTCCCCTTCTAGTTCTCATGTTAGAACTATATCTTTCATGATATTTGAAGATCGATCGCCCTTTGGTTTTTTCACTCCTTCTAACCCTGCACGTTCTATCAAACTCAAAATCGATGTAGTCGTCCAACCTTCTGTTATGAAGGATCCTTCTATTACCTTCTTCATCAACTATGAGTCTTCTCTGAGGGTTATCATGTCTATGATACAGTCTTCTAGGTGATGGGTCACGTACTTCACCTTCTCCCCTACCATCATCTTCCTTCGCACGAGAACCATTCTCCACAAAACATTCTGTTGTGTTATAGTCCCTCGTCTTCTCTGCTCCATCATCCACTGAGTTTATGATCTCTTGTTGCTTCTCGGTTCCATACAACACCTCTTGAGGAATCTCAAGTTCCACCCCTAGCTCCATGAAGGTGAACCTGCTTGCACCCACTGGTCCCCTCGCCACCATACCTAAACGAACTGCATTTCTTCTGTTCCCATAAGTAAGGTTTATGAATTGAGGAACGTCTTCACTAAAATCCTCCACTTGGATTAGAATTCCAGAAATGTCGTCCTTGTCCCTCTGCCAATCAGAGATACAAACAACCTTGCCAAAAGGTTTAACCAAAGCTTCCAAAGATTCATCATCTCTGCAAATAAACGACATATCCATCACCCAAAACCAGAAGGATTCCTTCTTACAGTGTCTCTCTCCCAGACTCATATGACTTGTACCAATCTTCAACCCTCGAAACAAAGGTAACCCTTTGTCAGCCATGTCTTTCGCCTCTTCAGGACAAGAAAAGAATGCTACCACCTTTTTGTTAGCACTCCTATATAAGTCTGCAGCTGATGGCCACCATCTACGGAGGAAAGGGTGAATCTCGTGTTTATATCTAGGAACATACCAATTTCATAAAGAGACAACATCCTCGAGCAAGTTCAATGTGGCTTGCTAGAGAGCATAATAAGACTTTTACTAAATGGTTTGAAGATAAAGTCTTACATCAACTATCTCAAACACCAAATGATATTACAGAAACTATCAAATGCCTCACCTTTAAACCAAAACCGAATGTTATGTCTTATTAAGGGTTTGACATTAATGGATTCACATATTACACAAAGTGCCAAGATGATAAGAGTGTCGTCCAAAATAGTGGGGTCACTCTTCAAGCGTCGACTATGTACTTTGCAAGTGCAAAGGATAAGAGTCCACGTGAAGCTAAAATGTCATATTACGGTGTCATTGAAGACATTTGGGAGTTTGACTACATAGATTTCAAAATTCCGCGCTTTAAATGTAATTGGGTTGATAACACCAAAGGAGTTATAGTGGATGAATTGGGTTTCACTTTGGTGAACTTTGAAAAGATTGGCGAGAAGGGTGAATCATTCATATTGGCATCACATGCGAAACAAATATTCTATATCGATGATCCTGCGAATGATAAATGGTCGGTTGTTCTTCATGGTAAAAGACAGTTCATTGAAGATCCTATAGATGAAGAAGAGTACTATGATAAGTATGACGACTCCAGTCCATTCTCAGTTGGGTTGCCAACTCCACAAAATATTGAAGCTAATGATTATATGTGCGCGGAGATCACAATGAAGGATTGTTAATTGATGAAAGATCACAATTTTAGAGACATGTATGTTTATACAAATGCTAAATGTTTGCCTTTTTCTAGTTAATACAAATGCTAAATGTTTGCCTTTTTCTAGTTAATAAAAATGCTAAATGTTTGCCTTTTTCTAGTTAATACAAATGCTAAATGTTTGCCTTTTTAATGACATTTTTAGATGGCTGACCATGATGAGCATGATGTCCATGATGAGCATGAAGTCCATGATGAGCATGCTGTCCATGACAAGAATGGCGAGGATGCCAATGTAAGTTCTAAAAACATATCCTATATTTCTATAAAATTCATTATCTTCTAGTTATGTCATATATCCTATATTTCTATATTGGGCTAATTCAGTGTGTTTATTTTTGTCAAATTTTAGGTTGATGATGCACATGTACCCACTGAAGCACTGGAGCAACTTGATGCGCAGCACCAAACACTTAACAAGAAAAGGGGCATCACTCTGTTGAAGAAGTTAATAACGCTAAGTGGTAGTGGATCCAAATTGGTTGTGGAGTTTGATAATGGAGGAAATGCAATTGGAGTGAACTGCAATAATTTTGTAAACTATCTTGGGTGTACCACTCGGAGCCATTGTGGTGTTAAGTATGATAATTGGCATAAAGTTCCTCAGGGGAAAAAAGACTTGATATGGAAGGATTTATGCGTGAGTTATTATTATTTGCAATTCTATTTTTTAGATTACAAATTCTATTATTTGCAATTCTATTTTGGATACTAGTTAATAACATTTCTATTTTACAGAATCTGTTTGCATTGGATGAGAAGTTGCATCGTAAAAGTGTGATGCAACGCGCTGGAAAGATGCTTAGGAATTATAGGACAAATCTGAATAGAGAATACATAAAAGAGGGTGATAAGAAGAAGAAGTCAACCCTTGAACAATGGAACTTCTTGGACAAAGAAGATTGGGACAATTTTGTTGCTTCAAGAAAATCTGAAGAATTCAAGGTATTAGGCGTCACTCCCAATTTAATTAATATACATTATATTCACCTATTCAAGATTAACATTTAGTGCTACTAACCAAATCATTAATGTGCATACTAACTAGGCCCTCAGTGACGCACAAAAAGCAAGGCGTGCACTGAATGTGCATGACCACACTATGGGTCCAAAAGGCTATGCAAGCGTTCGCCAAAGACTACAGGCGGAGTCTGCGGCTACTCAGGAGTCTGCTCCTACTCAGGAGTCTGCCACACCCATGCCTCGCCATGATATCTGGATAGCTGGGAGGCAAAACAAGAAGGGTGAAATAAAGAAGCCCGTAACTGCTGAGGCAGCTGCGAAAATGGTAAAATACAACTCTTAGAGCAATCGTTTGAATATTGATTATTTGTGGTGTTAACTTACCAATTTCTGTTGATGGTGATTAGCGGGAGCTGTACGAGCAGAGAAAACAAGGCACGTTCATCCCTCAGGGCACAAGGGATGAATTGACAGTTGCTTTGGGTAACCCAGAGCATCCTGGACGTGTTAGGGGTGCAGGCGCTGGTGTGGGCATCAAAGCATTCTTTGGGCCATCCCAGCGCAAACCCAGAGTGGGACTTTCTCAAGAAGAGGTAACCTATTCTTTTTTTAGAATGTTACTGCAAAAGGAAATTCAATAATAAGAAGCTAATGTTTCTTTTATCCATGTATAGGAGAATAAGAGAGTCGAGGATATAGTTGCTAAAAAGGTCAACGATGTAGTTGTTGAGAAGTTCAAGGAAGAATTGCTGCGGTGGCAGGCATCTCAGGCTTCCAATTCGCCTATGGCGACCCACTCTTCTCCTGATGCACAGACTGTGAGTAATTCTGGAGACCCATCGCCTAACACGTCTGCTGTAAGTATTATTTATGACATTGTAGCTAGTCTTTTCAAGATGATATGTTTTCAAGATGATATGTATATATGTATAACATTCTTTATGTAAATTTGTAGGCATTAAAGCCATGCCGCTTAAGAATACAAGACTATGTTGTTGCAGAGGCGCAAGATTACCCGTCCCTTCCTAGGGAAAGGTTTTACGGGACACCAATGCCACAGGGCTACGTTCGTGTGGGCCCATTACGTGTGTTACCCGATTGGAGGGAAGCTACATTGCCATATCCCCACTCGGATATTGATACACTTGTTGAGGCAGAAGGCGAGGTCATATTGTGGCCCAAAGCAGATGTCATCTACACTAATGAAATTGTAAGATAAATTTACATTGATTTAGACTGTTAATGTGTATATATGAGGTCAACTGATCTGAAATTATATATACAGGTTAAAAAGAAGACACCAGGAGCACCTAGGCCTCCACCTCCACTTCCCACATTACCAAGTTGGGTTCCAACTGACCTAACATACCCGTTAGGTCTTGCTTGTAGGGGAATGGCATGTTGGCTACATGCACATAATATACATTGCCCTATAATTGTTTCTTTAGATGCAGATTATGCAGGTTAATCATACGATAGCTCTTTATTTATACAAGATATTATTGAGCTATTTATGTATGCTTGGCTGAATACATCAATGATAGAGACATGGATAAGGTGAGATCTTGTTTATACATCCATATACCTTGTTTAAGATTCGGTGATCTGGTTTCTTATATATTAATGCATACGTAGTACATGTTTTGCAGCTACTTAGTCGAAGATCAATGCAAACAATTTGCATTTGATCATGTGGGATTTTTGATTCCATCATTGATTAGTATGGTAGCTAAAGACCCTGATAGTGTTCAACAATACTGTATAGATGCTTTTACAATTTTTGGTCAGCAAAAGAAGACGATAATAATAGCTCCATTCAATGTCAAGTAAGTTTACTTTATTTATAATTTGGACTTAAGAAAATTCCATTTTTATTGTGCATTTTGAGTTATTAATTGTTAACATTTTACCTCTAGCGGTAGACATTGGGAGTTACTAGTTATTGTCCCCGGGACATTCACTGTTTATTATCTAGATCCCGCGGGAAGTACATTAAACACTAAAATTGGACACGTAATGAGAATGCCATTATTCTGGTGAGAAATATTTCATTTTTGTATCTGTTAACATATGTTATTACATTACTATTTACTTATGCAATTTATTGTGTTATATTAACATGTAGGGGTTTAGATGCATTCAAAAAGGCTGGAGGAACGGTCCCAAGGAAAAAGAACCAGACAATAAATTGGCAGAACGTACAAGTAAGTTCCCGACTCCAATGTATACATTATTGATGTGAATTGTGCTTAGTTGTATTATTTTGTATGTTTCAATTTATAGTGCGCTACACAAGACAACGGCTGGGCATGCACATACTATGTGATGCGATTTATGCATATGATTATCCGACATGCCGCATTGGACATCGATAACATACATGAGGTATTATATATAGTCTCATTAGGTAGTATGAAATATATCAATCTTATTTTTATATTATTACTTATATATACATCATTCTCTTTGCAGGTGTTTAAAACTGACCACACTATAGGTAAACGCTTAAAAAATATACATGCTCCATATACGATGGAAGCATTAGATGAAATAAGAGAAGAATGGGCAAAAGCCATACAAGCAGTGGCAACTGTAAGATATAATTGGGATGTTGATAGTGATAATGAATGATACTTTGTAAATGAATATTTCTGAATGTTAATACATGTATTTGAATGTTTCTATATGTGTGAATGTGAGAATTGAATTGATGTCTGAATGTATCTACTTGTGTGAAATTTTCCTTGGGACTTTTGTAGGTTTGTGGCCTGTTTGTAGGCTGATATCAATGGATGTCGTAAACCTGCAGTTCAGAAAACTGAACTGCAGGTTCTCATCCTGCTGACCAGCCACAGCATGCCTGCAAACTGATATGAAAAAAAAATGATATAGGCGTCGGTTATTTATAGAAAACCGTCAGCAAAGACCTACAATGTCGGTTATTGGATAAAAACCGACGCCTAATATTACAAACAACCCCACCGTGCAGGAAAGCACGACCGTGGTGGAAAAGGCGTCTCTTATTCATATAAAACGACGCCTATAGTACTAAACACGGCCGTGCAGGGAAGCACGGCCGTGTCGTCTTGAAGTATGGCGTCGGTTGTTTAGTTGATCACCGACGCCAAACGGGTTCGCGCCACAGAAAACGGCGTCATCTAGGACACTTTCTGCGTCGGTTACCAATTAAACACCGACGCAGAATGTGTCCTAGATGACGCCATTTTCTGTGGTGCGAACCCTTTTGGCGTCAGTTTTCTATAAACAACCGACGCCTGTAAGTTAAATAGGCGTCAGTTAAAAAACCGACGCCAAAGTGTTAGACCTTTAGCGGCGCCCACATAGGCGTCGCTCGGAAACCGACGCCAAAGCGGGTTAAACAACCGACGCTAAAAGGCATTTCTGTAGTAGTGTAGGGCTTGGGTATGAGTGCTAATTAGTAACATTAATATAATTTATCTTATTGAGCTTAACTCTAATGAAAATAGATAAAGATGAGTATTCATGTTTAACCTTCTTATATGATGGCATGATGGTGAAATAACCTCCTTAATATGATCATAACCTTAATGTGTTAATTGGTGGTTATCATTGCCACATGGTTGATACTTTCTTATGCTAAAGATGTGCATTATGAATATGATGAGGGTTGATAATATCTAGATTCCTTGCATGTTGATGTAGTAAAGGAATATTCTTAATGTTAATATAACCCTTCTATGATTGTTTATGAATATCTCCTAGCTCATTAATGCAACATTGTGCTGATCTAGTGTATTATATGTAAGTGATGTTGTTGAGCCTTTCTATAAGGCATGGAATGATAATGATGATCTTACAGGGAATAGTATGATGGCCTTGATGACCTTTGGCCATGGTTGAGCCCTGAATGAGGTGTAATCCTCTTGTGTTGATAATGGTTGATACACTGTGGTATTGTGAAAATGATTTATATCTTGTGATAGTATGATGACTAGTGTAGCCTCATGAATGGCAAGTGAATAGTACCATGTGATGATGAGATGAGAAAATGTTTCATGCTTTTTATATCTTCTGATGTTGTGATATTTATATGCTTTCTAGAAGTGAATTAGGGTTTGTATGTCCACTTGATTGATGTTGCCTTAATTCACCCAATTGGCATAACTAATCAAGTGAAACTCTATTCATGTAGTGACTTGTGCCATAGATCCATCTGAGTGTCAGAATTTGCTAGACGGTGAAATGATTGTTCCTAAGGGAAACTTGGAGCACATACTGATGAGTATGCAGGGCGCTTGTCATCCTGAAATCAAGTGTTTAGGGAGGATGACTGCGGTCATACCTAGCCCTCAGTTTGAGATTGGTCATGGTCGTATCTCGGTGATTATATATGTGATTAGATTGGAGGACAACTGCAGTTGTACCTCTGATGGTAGGGTATGCGTACCCACCTCCTTTCACTAGTGTCGTGACATGTACCAAGGATAGACTAGGCTGTTAGTAGCTTGACCTTATGTGTTGCTATGGAGGACACGTACTGACTGGGGGCGGAGAAGATCTTAGGAGTTAGACTCTTCCTAGATCTTATATGGCACTGATTGTGAACAAGCAGTGGTTAGTTGGAACTTGAGTGGTATCCTCAAATTCCTCGAGGCTTAATAAAATATGTAATACAACCATATAGCATATATGTTAGGGTTATTTATAACACTTCACCTTGGATGATAACCCTTGTTTGTTCTCTTTACATAAAGATGATGCTTAGTGAAATTAAGAGATAGTATATATACTTATGATGTGGATATGATTAAGATTGTAGATGCATACATACCATAACCATGCTTATGTTTATAGATATACTGCTACTGCTGATTATAATAATGATGCTAGCTATCTTATGTTGTTAATTATGTTTAGCATGCTTGCCATGCCTCTGTAATTATAAATGCCTATACTACTGCTAATCATGCTTATGCAAATACTCATGCCTATGTTGTTAGCCCTACTTATGATGTTGATATGTTCAACTTGTTAGACATGTTGATGTTGTTAGCTATGCTTATGATACTAGACTTATTCATGATGTTAGAGTTGCTCATGCTGCTAGAATCCTTATACTATTAATAGGGATGTGAAAATAGTTTGTCTAATGATGATAGTTATTAACTACTCCTTTATGTATTTTGTTAATAATCAATGTTGTTGAGTTTATTTGTTATATATGATTAAATTTCTTAAACTATCTCATTACCTAAAAATGTTGGAATCAATAAACGTTATTGGAGGTTATATCTCTTGCTGGGACATGGGTCTCACCCTTGTGGTTCACCACATCTTTTTAGGTAATCAAAAGTGACAAAAACAAACCTGTGGCAGAAAAGAGGAGATATAGTAATGAATCTTTGAGAAAGTTGATTGGATGCCTAGTGTGTCCTAGAGTCATCCATGTACTCTCAAGTCCAGGCAGGAAAAGTTTGTATATGGTGTTTGAAACGAATCAAAATTTTGTTAGCATGTTAATGCTTGTTTGTGTGGCATATACAAATATTGTTATCATGTGTATATACGTTGTGACTAAGGTGATAGAACAATTTGTATCAAATTCTTGTCATAATATGGATACAAGAAAGATATTGGGCTCTTATGCAAATGTTTATGAGCAGGTGTTGATGTTGAAATCAGTTTTAATTTACCCATATTTTTGGGTATGTTGTTAATTTGTGATTGATTGTGTTTTATGTTTTGAGTAATCTTTTTTAGTGTAATGGGTTCTCACAATTGTCTTAGTATTTAGCTGAGTTGTTATTTCCATTCTTCAATCTTGTTCTAAGTTGTTATTGAGCTTTGGATCTTCTTCTTATGAGAATGTCAATTTTATGGTTAGCTAGGATATTAAGGAGTCTTCTCAATTATTCTCGTCTACACCATAAAGGAATATTTAAAGATTGGGTTCTATTTACAATCGTCCATACAATGGTCTAAAAAAACTATACTCTTATATTTGTTCTTGAAAGGTAAATCGTTGTAAAGAGTAGGCAACTACTAGGATGGACATACAAGCTTTTCTATTGTAAGTTCTTTAAATCTTGCATCTCTTGTGGTCATTGCTTGTCTACTTTTTGAATATTTTTAACTTGAATTTAATAATATTTTAATTTGAGAAAATGATTTACACTATAAAAACCCCTCTAGAGATTTCAATTAGTATCCAAACATGTCTTTGAGGAACTTCCACAAGTCATAAAGAATGGGTGATAATGTACTCTGTCATCTCAACCTTCCAAGTGCTCCTATTAGTCATGTATGGGCTTGATGCATCCAATTACACTGACTAGAAACATACTTGTATTATATTATCTTTAATATGTCAAAGATGGTCATTCACTAAATGCTAATCCAATTGTAAAGCTAAAAATTTGGGATGCAGATATGCTAAAGGGTGCTACCTCGAATAAAAAAGATATTAATATTATTTAGAACTCTCTTTCTACTAGTGAATTGAGTTTTATTTTCTCCTGTGAATCTGTTTATGAAAAATGAAGAAAATTATATGTGGCACATAAACAAACCAAACATATAAATAAAAATATGTTGCAACTTAAGGTAGAATTATTTTGCATTAGATTTTTGAATTTTATATTCAAATGTATTCTGGATTTTCTACTATTTTAGTGGCTTGAGTGATATATGAAAGTAGAATATGAAGTCAGAGAAAGTGATAAGTAATAAATGAATACTCATCTTAGTTTAGTCACATGATTAGAGAAATACCACATCTCTTCATTTTTTTATCCCTTTTTAGATTTGATTAGCTTTTACAGTATATCCTATTTTAATTGTATTTAATGAGAAAGTACTCATTTTATTTTAGGAAATGCATAATGTTGAAGAGAAGGCCCTAAAATCCTCTCCTACATATGCTAGAAACTAATGGGGATCATTACTCCCCATCTCCAAGAAGTTAGGAGTGGTGAACCCATCACTATAGGCTATTGATGACAAGCCCATGTACCCATTCGATTGGTTGAACTATCTAGCTAGTTGACTAGACTGTACCTTGAAGACTAGACTAGGAGCCCTAAGAGTTGTTTGACTCACCTAGTAAGCTGATCGACTCACTAAGCATCAAGCTATCATAGAAGAGCCAACAATATTTGAGATAGTCAATTGCTCCTCTGATCCTATGGTCTTAACAAAGGCAAGGAAATCACAAGGTTCTTGACACCTCCCCAGTCAATTGATTCACTCATTGAGCTGGTCGATTAGGGGGCTACTCAAGATTTCAACTACATGTCAACTGACTAGCCACTATGTGAGTTAATTGCCTGATAATATCTTTAGAGAGCATGTTTTGAAGTGAGAAAATTGACTCAATTTGTGTCAACCGACTAACCAAGAATCTAGGTGAAAGGTATAAAGTTAGCTATCTGGCTCATTCAACAAGTCAATTGATGTTTATTGCAAACCAACCACTTAGACAATTATTGTCGGGCCTAGGTGTGAGTTTTTACAAAATTTCTTCCTAATTTTGAGAGCACATTTTTCCTTTAGAGAACCTCATTTGACGACCATCTTGAAGAAAAGGAAGGGGGAGAGGGTGGTTCTCACCCCCTGGCTGCACCGTGGAAAGTTTTTGTTGCCAAAATAGATGCCACAACCCTCATCCTCTCCATTACCCTAATGATGACTCTTCCATCTTTCCTTTTTTGCTTGTGTTTATTTCCTTACCATGAGCGAGTAGTCACCTTCTTAGTTGTATCAATTATCCTCATTACCCATACTTTTCAATCTTATTTCATTTATTAAATCTTTTTATGAACCAATAGGATTATGAAAGAATTGTTTAATGCATGTTTCTTGGAATGATCACCCATTTTAAATGGTTTTTACAATCCTAAGTGTAGAGAGATTTGAAATTTAGGTTTAGAATAGTTGTTAGTTATAGTCAACCCCAGATAAGAGATTTATAAGGAAGGCCTTTGAGGCAACATATTCATTATCTATAGGTAACATGACTTCTAGTCTACGCTGCTACCCATCCTTGTAATTTCATTGAGCCAGTAGGATTAGATATTACAAAGACCAATTCTATCATTCATACGAGTGCTATTGCAAACTAGCAGGGTGAATATGAGTATCAACAGTAAAACATAATTCACCCTTGTGCTTCCCATTATAAATTAAATCTCAATTTAATTCGAATTTACTACCAATTACACTTAGTTCAACCAACCAATCAAGTCTTTCATTAAATACTTGTCTTAAATTAGATTGGAATTATTAAAAAACATTCTTAAAAAGATTTTCCATTGGGATTCAATCCTAAAACTGTACCACGAGAAGATCTGTCCTCTTGCATGTGTAGTTGTCCTATGTTAACTTAGGTAAATCTAGGGATTTCATTTGTGAATTTGTTGTGTGATAGTTCTTTACATCAAATTTTGGTACCGTGTTCAGTGATAATGAAATATAAATTCAATTCAACTAGAAGTAATGTTGGATATTTGTCTTTTATAATGGAAAATAGCACATATCTTCTTGAATTAGATCTCTCTTCATATATTTGATTGCGGTTAATCATTCCATCTCAATTATCGACACTATGAGCATGCAGAATCCCTCAAGCATTGATGTTGTATTGGGTTTTTATCTATATTAAGAAAGGACCTTCCATAGACTACACAAAGAATTTAGACAAAGAATGGATGAGGTAGAGATATAGCTCAGACTGGACCTAGATCTTGGGACATAAAAGAACATGGTTTTATAGGAAACTAGGGCCTCCGTACATAAAGATATTAGAGTAGTCTAGGAAGTCGCCTAAGAGGCATAAAGTTATAACCAACTTGGGAACTTATTTATCCATAGAGCCATAAATTTTTGCCACCCTCTAGAAACACCAGCCATCAAAGTGCCATACTTTGGAATTAAGGCATAATGGGTGCAAATGATGCATTTTAACACCTTTAAAGGCTGAGAGGGAGAATATTTGTAGGTTCATTTTCATTGATTTTCATATTTTATTTCCATGAGAAAGAAACCATATGTAGCTGACAATGCTATCAACCTACATCTCTTCAAGTATTCTCTCAAGGATAGATGTAAAATATAGTACAACTCCTTGGAAGGGTAGAGCATCACCACTCAGGAGGAAATCCCAAATAAATTCTTAGAGAAGTTCTACCCACTTTCCTTTATGTATCACATAATGGACCAAATCACTTTGTTTTGTACATTCTTGAGGTGAGTCACTTGGTGAAGCTTGGACATATATGATGTGCTTCTTTTTCAATACCCACATCATGGCATATCACATGTGCAACTTATGAGACATTCTATATAGGCATTGACAACACCATAAAGAAATTCTCTGATTCATCATATGGAGGTTATTTCACGAGGAAAATCTATGATAATGCATTAAAGGTTGCAAGTGTGGGAGCTAAAAATTAGGCAAATTGGGGCTGGTCTAGGCAGAACGGTGTTGTAAAGGTAGCGATGGTAGAATACAACTCATAACTAAAATATAATATTGAATAATTGAAATTCTTACATTAAAATAGAAAAATCTAGAGACGTCCTTCAATTTCTATGAAATAAGGACTTGAAGTCCTTATCAAGTCAAGGCAGATAATTTTTTTTGTAAACTATACAATGCTGAAGGGAACACTATGTTGGGAAGCAACTATCTCTACAGTATAATTATAAATGTTCCAAAACCTTAGTGTGGGGATGATCTATTAGAGAATTTTAAATACATTCACAACATTCTTGAGAAGAGCTATTACAACCCCAAACCATAATAGTAACCACGTAGAGCTTTAGGATAGAAATCCTATAAGTGTAGAAAATCCTCAACAACTTAAGAAGGGAAATGGTAACAAATAATATTAGGGTCCTCCAGGTTTCTAACAAAATAACTTGTAGAACTTTTAAATTAAGGAAATACAACCAGGCGAATACATAATAACTAGAACCAAAGAAGGAACTATAATCAAGGACATCAATATCATAATTTGAATCAGGGTTAGTAGGTATATAACACCAACCAATATGTAAATTTATCTACTTATGAGCATGATAGGTTGGCAATGGTTGAGTGAATGCTTCAAGCTTAACTAGTTTACAACAAATCCATGGAGACACATATGGTACAAGTTATATATTGTCTCCATCCTTCAAAAGTAACTTTTGTATTGCATGCGCATAATTATCCTAAGCACCAGAGTAATTAAAAAGACAGTAGACACACACTCAGGGTGGTTTCTTTAGGGTTTTTAGGAAGGGGGAACAATGGAATAACAAAAATATATTCTCTTTATACCTTAGTCGTTGGATCTGTCATAGCTATAAAACATCAGTGAACAAAAGACATAAGAAGGGTTAATGGTTATATCTTTGGCACACTAGTTATCCAACAACATGTTATGTAATGTCCATGACCTGGGTTATGAGGTAAACCTATTTGTTTTGGCTAAATATGTTACTTAGAACTTCAATATAATCCTCTAAAGTTTTTTTCTATCAGGTAACAAACTTATGTTTCAAATTTGGTCATGTTTGAATAATGTTTGGCAATGTTCTCATGTTTTGGACCAAAATGCAATTTATCCAAGATAAGGGGTTATAGTGCAATATGTCATATGTTGAACATGAATCATGTGTTTTAGCATCATTATAGAGAGAATGATGCATGGTGGTGGCTTTTGGAAAGCCTAAATACTAAGTTTGAACTTGTTTGAATAATGCTGGTGACTTGTGTACCAATTTTGGTGCAAGTTGTAAATTACCAAAAATGTAGGGTTGATATGCAAATTACCACTTCTAGAGTGTTCATAATTACTCTATGTATCATTTATAGGAGATATAAAGAAGGGGCACCATGTTTGAATCATATTTAAATATGATAGTCTTGGTGATGAAAAGACCAAGAAAGGGGTTGAATGGAAATCCTAATTTGAGCTTGTATTAAGTATATCGGGTTGTAGTGTTAAATGGGAGTCCCTATCGGCCAAGGATCCAAATAGGAGACCCACATATCGTGTTTTTAACTCTTTGACTTCTCAAAAACGTGGTAAGCACCTCAATAAAGCAATGGATATCGGCTTGCAACTTTCCTTGGGAAAGGTTGCATTGAATTGTGGACATAATAATGTGAGTGAAAGTGGCTTGTCCTAGAAGATAACCAAGGGGGGCCCAAACTTATCCCTTGCATTATCCTCAAGTTTTTATTTTGCATGGAAAGATAAATATTGAGTGCATGCAAGTACATGTGTCAATCCATGGATGGCCATGCGACACCTACTAGTAGAAAATTGATGACACCTCATATACACACTTTTTCATGAACCTCAAGTATATATACCCTTCCTTTCACCCCTAAGTGAACTTTTTCGAATTCTACCACCTCCGTTCTCTTAGATATCGTGCATGTAGTCTTGTTATAGTGCATGGGTGAAGTAGTATCATTCATAGGGCCTTGGTATTAGCCATAGCAAGTGATATTGGCCATAGCAAGTTGATATCGGCCATAATGGAGTTATATTGGCCACAAGTGAAGGGGATATCGGCCACAAGTGAGGGAATATCATGCATGAGTAGTGATGTATCGTGCAAAGGTGATAAGGACCAAGAAGGATCTCAAATCTTAACCCTAAAGTAAGGCCATGATCATCTTCAACCTTGGATTGAAGCATGGATCTAGGGTTATGATCTTTGTTTCTTTCCTTCTTCACCAAGTGCTTAACTATGGTGATTTCTTGTCTATGGAGGAGTTGTGAACGAGCCCTGGACCTTGGAGAAGTTCTTCTTCAACCTTAGGACGTAAATATTTGGAGCATGGAGCTTTGAAGCTGTTCACAAAGCGGGTTATATAACTTGAACTCAACCATGTTATTATTCATCACATAAATTACTATGCTTAAATGAACTACTTTAAATTCCAAAATATTTTGAAATGGTTGATGAAATTATGAGTTCTAGTAGTTGCTTAGAACTGTTATCCTTGTACTATAACAAGTATAATGAAGGCCTAGAGTTGTAAAATGATGGTATGACCTTATAAAGTGATATCGGGTTCAAGCACACAAGCAAGCACCTCTAACCCGATATGGTGATGCACCTACTCCACTAAAACGATATGGATATGAGTTTATACTTCCTTTAATGATATGATAAGGTAGTATACACCTCTTTGACGATATGAGGTCAAACATACACCTCAAAAAAGGTATTGGGTTAAACAGACACACCTCTTTGCCCGATATGGTGTGAAGCACAAACACACCTCTTTGCCCGATATGGTGTGAAGCACACACACACCTCTTTGCTCGATATGGTGTGAACACACACACACACACCTCTTTGCCCGATATGGTGTGAAGAACACACACACCTCTTTGCCCGATATGGTGTGAAGCACACACAAACATCTTTTCCCGATATGGTGTGAAGCACACACACACCTCTTTGCCCGATATGGTGTGAAGCACACATACACCTCTAAAGTGATATGGAAGCAAGCATACACCTCAAACCCGAGATGGTAAGCACACATACACCTCAAGGGTGATATGGTAATCAAACATACACCTCATAACTGATATAGTAAGCATACATACACCTCTAAAGTAATATGGGTAGCAAGCACACACCTCATGCCCGATATGGTGGAAGCACCTCAAACCCAAATGAAGGAAAGTACCTTAGATGCAATGTACTTGATGAAGTAACACATGAAGTGTCTTATATTAAGTCATACATTAAGAGGTATGGAGTCTAATGAATATTAATTAAGTAGGCTAATGTACCTTGAATGAAAGGTTGAGCCAACTTAATAAAGTAAGAAGTAATCAATATCCTCGTAAGGATAAGAGAGAAACTCATACTTTGTGTTGATAATCATTTAATGAAAAAATAATGAGAATAAATAAGTATGATTGAATACTTATGATATTAATGTATGATCCTAGATGTGTGGAGAAATAAATTAGGGTTTGGATTCATAATATGAACATGAAACCCTATTCGGCTATAAAGGGACAACCCTAACCCTAATAGTTTTTCTTAGTGAGAGGTGACAAGATGTTTAATGGCCTTGTGAGCCATGTGAATAAGTTTTTGCTTAGTGAGAGGTGAAAAGATGTTTAATGGCCTTGTGATCCATGAGAATATTTGTTGCCTAGTGAGAGGTGACAAGATGTCTAATGACCTTGTGAGCCATGTGAATAAGTTGTTGCCTAGTGAGAGGTGACAATATGTTTAATGGCCTTGTGAGCCATGTGAATAGTTTTTGCCTAGTGAGAGGTGACAAGATGTTTAATGGTCTTGTGAGCCATGTGAATAAGTTATTTCCTAGTGAGAGGTGATAAGATGTGTAATGGTCCTGGTGAGCCATGTGAATAGTTGTTGCCTAGTGAGAGGTGACAAGATGTTTAAGGTTCTTGTGAGCCATGTGAATAAGTTGTTTCCTAGTGAGAGGTGACAAGATGTTTAATGGGCTTGGTGAGCCATGTGAATAGTTGTTGCCTAGTGAGAGATGACAAGATGCTTATAAAAGTCTCATGTAAGGAATGGTAATGTGCAAAATAAACTAGGGGAAATGGAAACCCAGTAACTTCATAATAATAATAAATGGTTATAATAATAATGAAATCCTGATCATACATGCTTTATGCTTAAAGACAAATAAGGGAAGTAGTGTTTTGAATATGTATAAATGAGGTAAGAGGAATACTTGTATTACATAAAAAATGTGAATAGATATGATGGCTTGCCCCATGGTATAATGCCTAGTAAAAGGATGTGGTATTTAATGATGAATTTAAGGGATTAATATCCCATAATAAATGTGAAAGGGAAACATAAAGGTATCCCAACAACTATGGGATTCTTAGAAATATGACTGTGACCTCAGGATTGGTATAGTCCAATGCGTGGTTGTGACCTCAGGATTGGTATAGTCCAATGCCTGGCTGTGAACTCAGGATTGGTATAGTCTAATGCGTAGCTGTGACCTCAGGATTGGTGTAGTCCAATGCCTGGCTGTGTACTCAGGATTGGTATAGTCCAATGCTTGGCTGAACTCAATCTTAGGATTGGTATAGTCCAATGCCCGACTGAACTCTGTGATCTCATGATCAGTATAGTCCAATGCCTGACTGAACTCTATGAATTCAGGATTGGTATAGTCCAATGCCTGGCTGAACTCGATCTCATGATTGGTATAGTCTAATGCCTAGCTGAACTTGATCTCAGGATTGGCATAGTCTAATGCATGTCTGTGACCTCAGGATTGGTATATTACAATGCATGGACGAAACTATGACCTCAGGATTGGTATAGTCTAATGCCTGGCTGTGAACTCATGATTGGTATAGTCCAATGCCTGGCTGTACTCGATCTCAAGATTGGTATAATCCAATGCTTGGCTGAACTCTGTGATCTAAGGATTGGTATAGTCCAATGCCTGGCTGAACTCGATCTCAGGATTGGTATAGTCCAATGCCTGGCTGAACTCTATGATCTCAGGATTGGTATAGTCCAATACCTGGATGAACATGATGATGTATATTCACACGATTGGTACAATTTAATACCAGGTTAGCAGATTGGATGAGGCTGACAGATAGAAATGAGAATGATTCCTGGGTATCATACCATGATAATATTATCACAGGATAAGCTTGATATATTGATATAATATGATGGGTAAATGATACACATGTTTTTCATATTCCTTATAAAGTGAATAGATGATTTACAGCTCTATCATTGATAGTTGCAATGCTTTAAAAGATGAGAATGTTTTAAACTACTTATCCTCTTCTCAGTTTAATACTATTTAACTATGATAATAACATTATTGGCGGAGAGTTATATCTCTCGCTGGGACAATTGTCTCATCCTGTGGGATCCACATTTTTTTAGGTGGACGTGTACGAGGGGGAATGAGACTGTACTACAGAGGGAGAACAACAACAACAGGGACAACAGTGACAACTCATGTTGAGTGTACTGTCTGTCGTGTGTTGTAGATAGAAGTCCTATGTGTCGTTTCTGTACTCTTTAGGTCCTTGGATTTAGTATGTGTTGGTTTTATGAACAATCTGAGGTTTTGGCTTGTATGCCTCAAGGTTTGTTGTTGCTTTATGTATATGTTTTGAGAAAGCAACTATTATATGTTATCCTTGAGAAGAGATGGTACAATGTATGTACAATATATAATCAATGTGAATACCAGGTTTTGGTTCTTCCTTAAAGAGTTTTCATGGAAATGGATCTCTTTGCAAAAATGGTTTTAATTTTTAGTGATTTTTTTTAATCTATTTCTTATGATTATTCCACATAATTAGTAATGATTTGGCTATCAGTTTTGGTGGAGGTCGTTACACGTTTGGTATCATAGCTTAAGGTTCACTGAGTCTACAGAGACATAGGACTAAGGTATTGAGTTTGTTCTAGTATCTTCCAGTATATCCTATAGTGACCTCTGCTTATGCAGAAGAAAGGGTGAAGTTTAAAAATGACTGGAGAACATGAGGAACACGTTGCTAAGAGCAATGTTGTTGCACCATGAGATGGTGCAAGGGATCATGCAAGAAAAGAATGAGTGCCTGAGAATTCCCATCTTGACCTAATCAGGATAGAGAATCCTTCTTTTTATGCTCTTGTTGGTCAAGTTAGGACAATAGTGATGCATATAGTAGACTGGATACTAGCATTAAAACCTAGGTTACCTGTCCTCAATGCAGAAATTTTGGGTTCTGAAAGGGTTCCTGAATGACATAGTCATGTTGGAACAGTGGAAAATGAGAGAAGGATTAAGATATGGCAAGAAAATAGACTCTACCATAAGTATAGACAGATAATATATCTGTGATGGCAATGGCCAAGGAGGGGAAATAAGCTGAGAATTAAGGAAAGGTCTCTATAATTCTAGAGACATTTGCCTAGTTGTTCCAAAAAACCAATGTTTTTGTTACCACCAGTGCAATAAATGCCTAGTACACCAGGGCAGTAGTCACTAAGGAAAGGAAAAATTCCTAACTTTCCACCTATAAGAACTCCTGACTTAGCTTCTACATCGGTAATGAGACTGATAAGACTATGGTATGAGGACAAGACGTGGACATGTTAATCATACTAAACTCTTTTATTCAAAAAGAAGGGAGTAAATGACCCAAAAATCGAGGCAGACTCGACAGGGCTTACGAAAGTTACAACCTAATAGTGTAAAAAGGAAAAAGAAACAACATGAAACATCCAGACTCTATGTTTGAGTCAACATGAAGTGGTAGATGACTGTGAGGGGTGATAGTCAGATAGAGCTTTTTCATTCTTATATGTCTTCTCTTGATTTTATCTGATAATCATAAGAAGGTAGTTGTTGTTGAGATTCCTTTAATTAGTCCTATGAGGACATGAGGAAGAGATAAGAAGGATGATAACCTATATTCAGATTAATATTCTCTTATATGTTTTGAAATTTCTCTCTTCATGTAGAAAGGGAAGAAATGTAAAAGAAATACTAGAGAAAATCAGAGGTATTAAGTAGTAAAACTTAAAGAGATGAAACATAATATAAAACAAATGCATAATACCTAATTTCAGTCCTTGACTACCTTGGTCAGGTATTCATCTATTGAAATCCAGGCAAGTCTGGAACTCTTAGATTGCTCTCTTTCTGATTACTCTGATCAAGTAGTCATTTTGAGACAATCTAAAGAGCCTAATGAAGTAGGAGATGTGGCACAGATATTTCTACCACATCCTAATTGTTATATGAAGGAATCTGAGTCAATAACAGATCAACTTATAAACAAAAGAAGATTTTTAGTATAATGTATACCTTGGTCTGAGGACGTAGAGGTAACAGTTACCCGATGAGAGGTAACAAAGTTCAATGATGAACTGATGGTTTGAATGCCCATATTTGGTAATTCCTGATGATGATCATGCTAAAAGGATGATGACATGTAATCATCTCTATAACTCCTATTCTTATGGCAAGGAACCTAATAGGAAACAAAATTGAATGACACATGAACGATTGAGAGTTCATGCAATACTCAAGAAAGATGAGAACCCCTTTTCTTTAATAAACAAACCTGGATAATAATGGGGCAATAAAAAGGACTATGTTTCCTTGTGTTCTTTCCTTTTGGAAACATGACAATCAAGTATGTCTTATGACACTTGATGTGCAGGGATTAGAAGAAATCTATAGATGGATACTTTGAAAAGTACCAACTAGTCTTGGATCTTAGTTCCAAGACAAAGTATATGTGTTAAGTAAAAATTCTGAGATGAAATAAAGGTCATATTATATGTTTAGTTTTAGTAATAATAACAAAGGATGGAAAGGATGATGTTGTGATGTGTTTTTGGAACATATAATGGATACCAAGGTAAAGAATCCTAGTATCCAAGAACTTTCAATGATATGAGAAAATGAGAACATGATTCCTGACAAGGAGTAATGTTTGGTTACCTAGAAGGGTCAACTTTGAAATTATTCTAGTTACATACTATAGTATGGATACCATATGTTAGGTGTTTATGCCCCGCATAAACATGGCATCAGCAAAGATGTATAAGTTGAAGGGACAATAGTAGAATTGTTTTGGGAAAGTTGATCAAGCTAAAGATAACTTCTTAGTATATCTCTATCTAGATTTGTTGAGGAAACTTATACATAACATCTAGAGATACCTCTGAGATAGTTCTTGTTTAATAAGTAGCCTCTTCTTATGAAAAGAAAATAAACAACTAAAGGGCTAATTGATACAAGTCATACAAAAGTTCAGTGTTGTGTCAGCAGATTTGAGTGGCACAACAGATGCATGATACGACTTGTAGTCCCCAAGTGGGTGACAGAACGTAACTATGGTCTTTCCTTGAAAGAGAAATGACAAACTACGTAAGGGGTTTTGAAAACTTAAAAGATCAATGATCTTATTACATAAATACGTAAGTTGAAAAGGTGACAAATCAGTGAGGTTTGATAGTTGAGTTAAATAAGGTATGTATAATGATTCTCTGACTAAGAAAAATGTTACCTGACACATAGTTTACTCTTCAGTCAATAATGAAAAAGATAGTGGAGTATGTGTCCTGTATGACAGATTCTATGATAACCCTATGTGAAAGAACTCTATGTTAATCAAAGTTCTATGGAATCTCCATGAAATTAAGATGTTATGTGGAGACTTGATGATATTATGAATAAATAATATCTGTGTCGCTTTACCTTGGATTTCGGGGGCGAAATCCTTTTTACTGGTTTATAACTTGTAATGACCCTGACCTAGGTTATGAAGTAACTCTATTTTTTTTGGCTAAGTAAATTTCTTAGAACTTTAATATAATCCTATAAAGTGTTTTGCTATCAACTAACAAACTTATGTTTCAAATTTGGTCATGTTTAAATAATGTTTGGCAATGTTCTCATGTGTTGGATCAAAATGTAATTTACCCAAGAAAAGGGGTTATAGTGCAATATGTAATATTTTGAACATGACTCATGTTTTTTAGAATCATTATAGAGAAAATGATGCAAGGTGGTGGCTTTTGAAAAGCCTAAATTCCAACTTCGAAGTTGTTTGAATAATGCTGGTGACTTGTGTACTAATTTTGGTGCAAGTTGTAAATTACCCAAAATGTAGGGTTGATATGAAAATTACCACTTCTAGAGTGTTCCTACTTCCTCTATGTATCATTTAGAGGAGAGATAAAGAATGGGGCACTATGTTTGAATCATATTTAAATATGATAGTCTTGGTGATGAAAAGACCAAGAAAGGGGTTGAACGGAAATCCTAATTTGAGCTTGTATTAAGTATATCGGGTTGTAGTGTTAAATGGGAGTCCCTATCGGGAAAGGAGACAAATAGGAGACCCCCATATCGTGTTTTTAACTCTTTGAATTTTCAAAAACGAGCTAAGAACCTCAATAAAGAAATGGATATCGACTTGCAACTTTCCTTGGGAAAGGTTGCATTGAATTGTGAATATAATAATGTGAGTAGAAGTGGCTTGTCCTAGAAGATAACAAAAGGGGGCCCGACCCTTATCCCTTGCATTATCCTCAAGTTTTTATTTTGCATGGTGAGATAAAGATGGAGTGCATGTAAGTACATGTGTCAATCAATGCATGGCCATGTGGCACCTACTAGTAGTAAATTGAAGACACCTCATACACACACTTTTTCATGAACCTCAAGTATATATACCCTTCCTTTCACCCCTAAGTGAAAATTTTCAAATTCTACCACCTCCTTGCTCTTAGATATCGTGCATGGAGTCTTGGTATCGTGCATAGGTGAAGTGTTATAGTTCATAGGGCCTTGGTATCGGCCATATCAAGTGATATCAGCCATAGCAAGTGATATTGTCCATAGCAAGTTGATATCGGCCATAATGGAGTTATATTGGCCACAAGTGACGGGGATATCAGCCACAAGTGAGGGCATATCGTGCATGAGTATTGAGGTATCATGAAAATGTGATAAGGAGCAAGAAGGATCTCAAATCTTAACCCTAAGGTAAGACCATGATCATCTTCAACCTTGGACTGAAGCATGGATCTAGGGTTATGATTTTTCTTTCTTTCCTTCTTCACCAAGTGCTTAGCTATGGTGCTTTCTTGTCTATGGAGGAGTTGTGAACGAGTCCTGAACCTTGGATAAGTTCTTCTTCAACTTTAGGACGTGAATCTTTAGAGCATGGAGCTTTGAAGTTGTTTATAAAGCAAGTTATATAACTTGAACTCAACCATGTTATTATTCATCACCTAAATTACTATGCTTAAATGAACTACTTTAAATTCCGAAATATTATGAAATGGTTGATGAAATTATGAGTTCTAGTCATTTATTTGACCTATTATCCTTGTACTAGAACTAGTAGAATGAAGGTCTAGAGCTTGAAGATGATGGTATCACCTTATAAAGTGATATCGGGTTCAAGCACACAAGTAAGAACCTCTAACCCGATATGGTGATGCACCTACTCCCCTAAAATGATATTGATATGAGTTTAAACTTACTTGCATGATATGGTAAAGTAGTATACACCTCTTGGACGATATGAGGTCAAGCATACACCTCAAAAATGATATTGAGTTAAACACACACCTCTTTGCCCGATATGGTGTGAAGCACACACACACCTCTTTGCGCGATTTGGTGTGAAGAACACACACACCTCTTTGCCCGATATGGTGTGAAGCACACACACACACCTCTTTTATCGATATGGTGTGAAGCACACACACACCTCTTTGCCGGATATGGTGTGAAGCACACACACACCCCTCTTTGCCCGATATGGTGTGAAGCACACACACACCTCTTTGCCCGATATGGTGTGAAGCACACATACACCTCTAAAGTGATATGGAAGCAAACATACACCTCAAACCCGAGATGGTAAGCACACATAAACCTCAAGGGTGATATGGTAACCACACATACACCTCATACATGATATGGTAACCATACATACACCTCTAAAGTGATATGGGTAGCAAGCACGCACCTCATACCCGATATGGTGGAAGCACCTCAAAACCCAAATGAAGGAAAGCACCTTAGATGCAATATACTTGATGAAGAAACACATGAAGTGTCTTATATAAATTCATACATTAAGAGGTATGGAGTCTAATGAATATTGATTAAGTAGGCTAATGTACCTTGAAGGAAAGGTTGAGCCAACTTAATAAAGTATGAAGTAATCAATATCCTAGTAAGGATAAGAGAGAAACTCATACTTTGTGTTGATAATCATTTAATGACAAATGATGAGAATAAATAAGTATGATTGAATACTTATGATATTAATGTATGCTCCTAGATGTGTGGAGCAATGAATTATGGTTTGTATTCATAATATGAACTTGAAACCCTATTTGGCTATAAAGGGAAAACCCTAACACTAACAGTTGTTGCCTAGTGAGAGGCGACAAGATGTTTAATGGCCTTGTGAGCCATGTGAATAAGTTGTTGCCTAGTGAGAGGTGAAAAGATGTTTAATGGCCTTGTGAGCCATGTGAATAGTTGTTGCCTAGTGAGAGGTGACAAGATGTTTAATGGCCTTGTGAGCCATGTGAATAAGTTGTTGCCTAGTGAGAGGTGACAAGATGTTTAATGGTATTGTGATCCATGTGAATAAGTTTTTTCCTAGTGAGAGGTGATAAGATGTTTAATGGTCCTGGTGAGCCATGTGAATAGATGTTGCCTAGTGAGAGGTGACAAAATGTTTAAGGGTCTTGTGAGCCATGTGAATAAGTTGTTTCCTAGTAAGAGGTGACAAGATGTTTAATGGGCTTGGTGAGCCATGTGAATAGTTGTTGCCTAGTGAGAGATGACAAGATGCTTATTAAAGTCTCATGTAAGGAATGGTAATGTCCAAAATAAACTTTGGGAAATGGAAACCCAATAACTTCATAATAATAATAAATGGTTGTAATAATAATGAAATCTTGATCATACATATTTTATGCTTATATGAAAATAAGGGAAGTAGTGTTTTGAATATGTTTAAATGAGGTAAGAGGAATACTTGTATTACATAAATAATGTGAATAGATATGATGGCTTGCCCCAGGGTATAATGCCTAGTAATAGGATGTGGTATTCAATGATGAATTTAAGGGATTGATATCCCATTATGAATGTGAAAGGGAAACATAAAGGTATCTTAACTAGTATGGGATTCTTAGAAATATGGTTGTGACCTCAGGATTGGTATAGTCCAATGCCTGGTTGTGACCTCAAGATTGGTATAGTCCAATGCCTAGCTGTGAACTCAGGATTGGTATAGTCTAATGCCTAGCTGTGACCTCAGGATTGGTATAGTCCAATGCGTGGTTGTGAACTCAAGATTGGTATAGTCCAATGCCTGGATGAACTCAATCTCAGGATTAGTATAGTCCAATGCCTGGATGAACTCTGTGATCTCAGGATTGGTATAGTCCAATGCCTGGATGAACTCTATGAACTCAGGGCTGGTATCGTCCAATGCCTGGCTGAACTTGATCTCAGGATTGGTATAGTCCAATGCCTACCTGAACTCGATCTCAGGATTGGTATAGTCTAATGCCTGGATGTGACCTCAGGATTGGTATAGTCTAATGCTAGGCTGTGAACTCAAGATTGGTATAGTCCAATGCCTGGTTGAACTCTATGACCTCAAGATTGGTATAGTCCAATGCCTGACTGTGAACTCAGGATTGGTATAGTCCAATGCCTAGATGAACTCGATCTCAGGATTGGTATAGTCCAATGCCTGGCTGAACTCTGTGATCTCAAGATTGGTATTGTCCAATGCTTGGCTGAACTCGATCTCAGGATTGGTATAATCCAATGCCTGCCTGAACTATATGATCTCAGGATTGGTACAGTCCAATACCTGGCTGAACATGATGATGTATATTCACATGATTGGTACAATTTAATACCAGGTTAGCAGATTGGTTGAGGCTGACAGATAGAAATGAGAATGATTCATGGGTTTCATACCATGATAATATTATCACAGGATAAGCTTGAGATATTGATATAATATGATGGGTAAATGATACACATGTTTTTCATATTCCTTATAAAGTGAATAGATGATTTACTACTCTATCATAGATAGTTGCAATGCTTTAAAAGATGAGAATGTTCTAAATTGCTTATCCTCTACTCAGTTTAATACTATTTAACTGTGATAATAACATTATTGGCAGAGAGTTATATCTCTCACTGGGACAATTGTCTCACCCTGTAGGATCCACATTTTTTTAGGTGGACGTGCACGAGGGGGAATGAGACCATACTATAGAGGGAGAACAACAATAGCAGGAACAATAGTGACAACTCAGGTTGAGTGTATTGTATGTCGTGTCTTGTAGATAGAAGTCCTATGTGTCGTCTTTGTGCTCTCAGGTTCTTGGATTTAGTATGTGTTGGTTTTATGAACAATCTGAGGTTTTGGCTTGTATGCCTCGAGGTTTGTTGCTGCTTAATGTATATGTTTTGAGAAAGCAAATGTTATATGTTATTCTCGAGAAGAGATGGTACAATGTATGTACAATATATGATCAATGTGAATATCAGGTTTTGGTTCTTCCTTAAAGAGTTATCCTAGAAATGGATCTCTTTGCAAAAATGGTTTTAATTTTTAGTGATTTTTGTTAATATGTTTCTTATGATTATTCCGCATAATTAGTAAGGATTTGGCTGTCGGTTTTGGTGGCGGTCGTTACAAGTTTGGTATCAGATCTTAAGGTTCGCTGAGTCTACAGAAACATAGGACTAAGGTATTGAGTCAGTTCTAGTATCCTCCAGTATATCCTATAGTGACCTCTACTTATGCTGAAGAAAGGGTGAAGTTTAAAAATGACTGGAGAACACAAGGAACACGTTGCTAAGAGAAATGTTATTGCACCATGAGACAGTGCAAGGCATCAGGCAAGAAAAGAATGAGTGCTTGAGAATTCCCATCTTGACCTAATCAGGATAGAGAATCATGCTTTTTATGCTCTTGTTGGGTAGGTTAGGACAACAATGATGCATATAGTAGACTGGATACTAGCATTGAAACCTAGGTTACCAGTCCTCAATGTAGAAATTTTGGATTCTGAAAGGGTTCCTGAATGATATAGTCATGTTGGAACAATGGAAAATGTTAGAAGGATTAAGATTTGACAAGAAAATAGACTCTGCCATAAGTATAGACAAATATTATATCTGTGATGGCAATGCCCAAGGAGGGGCAATAAGCTGAGAATTAAGGAAAGGTCTCTATAATTCTAGATACATTTGCCTAGTTGTTCCAAAAAGCCAATGTTTTTGTTACCACTAGTGCAATAGATGCCTAATATACCAGGGCCGTAGTCACTAAGTAAAGGCAAAAGTCCTAACTTTGCACTTATAAGAACTCTTGACTTAGCTTCTACATCGGTAATGAGACCGATAAGACTATGGTATGAGGACAAGACATGGACATGTTAAGCATACTAAAGCCTTTTATTAAAAAAAAAGGAGTAAATGACCCAACAACCGAGGCATACTCAGTAGGGCTTACGAAAGTTACAACCAAATAGTGTAAAAAGGCAAAATAACCAACATGAAACAGCTAGACTCTATGTTTGAGTCAACATGAAGTGGTATATGACTGTGAGGGGTGACAGTCAGATAGAGCATTTTCATTCTTATATGTGTTCTCTTAATTTTATCTAATAATCATAAGAAGGTAGTTATTGTTGAGCTTCCTTTAATTAGTCCTATGAGGACATGAGGAAGAGATAAGAATGATGAGAACCTATATTCAGATTAATATTCTCTTATATGTTTTGAAATTTCTCTCTTCATGTAGAAAGGGAAGAGATTTAAAAGAAATACCAGAGAAAATCAGAGGTATTAAGTAGTAAAAGTTAAAGAGATGAAATAGAATATAAAACAAATGCATACTACCTAATTTCAGTCTTTGAATACCCTGGCCATGTATTCATCTATTGAAAGCAAGGTAAGTATGGAGCTCTTAGATTGCTCTCTTTCTGATTACTCTGATCAAGTAGTCATTTTGAGACAATCCAAAGAGCCTAATGAAGTAGGAGATGTGGCACAAATATTTCTACCACATCCTAATCGTTATACAAAGGAATCTGAGTCAATAACATATCAATTTATAATCAAAAGAAGATGTTTAGTATAATGTATACCTTGGTCTGAGGACCTGGAAGTAACAGTTACCTGATGAGAGGTAATATTGTTCAGTAATGAACTGAGGGTTTGAATGCCCATATTTGGTAATCCTAATGATGATTATGTTAAAAGGATAATGACATGTAATCATCTCTATAACTCCTATGCTGATGGCAAGGAACCTAAGAGGAAACAAAATTGAATGACACATGAACGATTGAGAGTTCATGCAATACTCAACAAAGATGAGAACCCCTTTTCTTTAATAAACAAACCTGGATAATAATGGGGCAATAAAAAGGACTATGTTTCCTTGTGTTCTTTCCTTTTGGAAACATGACAATCAAGTATGTCTTATGACACTTGATGTGCAGGGATTAGAAGAAATCTATTGTTGGATACTTTGAAAAGTACCAACTAGTCTTGGATCTTAGTTCCAAGACAAAGTATATGTGTTAAGTAAAAATTCTGAGATGAAAGAAAGGTCATATTATATGTTTAGTTTTAGTAATAATAACAAAGGATGGAAAGGATGATGTTGTGATGTGTTTTTGGAACATATAATGGATACCAAGGTAAAGAATCCTAGTATCCAAGAACTTTCAATGATATGAGAAAATGAGAACATGATTCCTGACAAGGAGTAATGTTTGGTTACCTAGAAGGGTCAACTTTGAAATTATTCTAGTTAAATACTATAGTATGGATACCATATGTTAGGTGTTTATGCCCCGCATAAACATGGCATCAGCAAAGATGTATAAGTTGAAGGAACAATAGTAGAATTGTTTTGGGAAAGTTGATCAAGCTAAAGATAACTTCTTAGTATATCTATATCTAGATTTGTTGAGGCAACTTATACATAACATCTAGAGATACCTATGAGATAGTTCTTGTTTAATAAGTAGCCTCTTCTTATGAAAAGAAAATAAACAACTAAAGGGCTAATTGATACAAGTCATACAAAAGTTCAGTGTTGTGTCAGCAGATTGGAGTGGCACAATAGATGCATGATAAGACTTGTAGTCCCCAAGTGGGTGACAAAATGTAACTATGGTCTTTCCTTGAAAGAGAAATGATAAACTAAGTAAGGGGTATGGAAAACTCCCAAGATCAAGGATCTTATTACATAAAGATGTAAGTTGAAAAGGTGACAAATCAGTGAGGTTTGATAGTTGAGTTAAATAAGGTATGTATAATGATTCTCTGACTAAGAAAAATGTTACGTGACACAGAGTTTACTCTTCAGTCAATAATGAAAAGGACAGTGGAGTATGTGTCTTGTATGATAGATTCTATGATAACCCTGTGTGGAAGAACTCTGTGTTAATCGAAGTTCTATGGCATCTCCATGGCATTAAGATGTTATGTGGAGACTTGATGATATTATGAATAAATAATATCTTTCTTCCTTTACCTAGGATTTTGGGGATGAAATCCTTGTTAGGGGTTTATAACTTGTAATGTCCCTGACTTGGGTTATGAGGTAACCCTATTTGTTTTGGCTAAGTAAGTTTCTTAGACCTTTAATATAATCCTCTAAAGTGTTTTTCTATCAGGTAACAAACTTATGTTTCAATTTTTGTCATGTTTGAATAATGTTTGGCAATGTTCTCATGTTTTGGACCAAAATGCTATTTACCAAAGATAAGGGGTTATAGTGCAATATGTCATATGTTGAACATGACTCATGTGTTTTAGCATCATTATAGAGAGAATGATGCAAGGTGGTGGATTTTGGAAAGCCTAAATTCTAAGTTTGAACTAGTTTGAATAATGTTGGTGACTTGTGTACCAATTTTGGTGCAAGTTGCAAATTACCCAAAATGTAGGATTGATATGCAAATTACCACTTCTAGAGTGTTCCTACTTCCTATATATATCATTTATAGGAGATATAAAGAAGGGGGCACCATGTTTGAATCATATTTAAATATGATAGTCTTGGTGATGAAAAGACCAAGAAAGGGGTTGAATGGAAATCCTAATTTGAGCTTGTATTAAGTATATCAGGTTGTAGTGTTAAATGGGAGTCCCTATCAGCCAAGGATACAAATAGGAGACCCCCAATATCATGTTGTTAACTCTTTGAATTTTCGAAAACGATCTAAGCACCTCAATAAAGAAATGGATATTGGCTTGCAACTTTCCTTGGGAAAGGTTGCATTGAATTGTGAATATAATAATGTGAGTGGAAGTGGCTTGTCCTAGAAGATAACCAAAGGGGGGCCGACCCTTATCCCTTGCATTATACTCAAGTTTTTATTTTGCATGGCAAGATAAAAATGGAGTGCATGCAAGTACATGTGTCAATCCATGCATGTCTATGTGGCACCTACTACTAGTAAATTGATGACACCTCATGTACACACTTTTTCATGAACCTCAAGTATATATACCCTTCCTTTCACCCCTAAGTGAACTTTTTCGAATTATACCACATCCTTGCTCTTAGATATCGTGAATGGAGTCTTGGTATCGTGCATGGGTGAAGTGGTATCGTTCATAGGGCCTTGGTATCAGCCATAGCAAGTGATATCGGCCATAGCAAGTGATATTGGCCATTGCAAGTTGATATCGGCCATAGTGGAGTTATATTGGCCACAAGTGAAGGGGATATCGGCCAAAAGTGAGGGAATATCGTGAATTCATAGTGAGGTATCGTGAAAAGGTGCTAAGGAGCAAGAAGGAGCTCAAATCTTAACCCTAAGGTAAGACCATGATCATCTTCAACCTTGGATTGAAGCATGGATCTACGATTATGATCTTTCTTTCTTTCCTTCTTCACCAAGTGCTGAACTATGGTGATTTATTGTCTATGGAGGAGTTGTGAATGAGTCCTAGACCTTGGAGAAGTTCTTCTTCAACCTTAGGATGTGAATCTTTGGAGCATGGAACTTTCAAGCTGTCCACAAGGTGGGTTATATAACTTGAACTCAACCATGTTATTATTCATCACCTAAATTACTATGCTTAAATGAACTACTTTAAATTCTAAAATATTCTGAAATGGTTGATGAAATTATGAGTTATAGTAGTTTCTTTGACCTGTTATCCTTGTACTTGAACAAGTAGAATGAAGGTCTAGAGCTTGAAGATGATGGTATCACCTAATAAAGTGATATCGGGTTCAAGCACACAAGCAAGCACCTCTAACCCCATATGGTGATGCACCTACTCCACTAAAATGACATGGATATGAGTTTATACTTCCTTGCATGATATGGTAAGGTAGTATACACCTTTTGGACGATATGAGGTTAAGAATACACCTAAAAATGATATTGGGTTAAACACACACCTCTTTTCCCGATATGGTGTGAAGCACACACACACCTTTTTGCCCGATATGGTGTGAAGCACACACACACCTCTTTTCCCAATATGGTGTGAAGCACACACACACACCTCTTTTCCCGATATGGTATGAAGCACACACACACCTCATTGCCCGATATGGTGTGAAGCACACATACACCTCTAAAGTGATATGGAAGCAAGCATACACCTCAAACCCCAGATGGTAAGCACACATACACCTCAAGGGTGATATGGTAAGCACACATACACCTCATACCCGATATGGTAAGCATACATACACCTATAAAGTCATATGGGTAGCAAGCACACACCTCATATCCGATATGGTGGAATCACCTCAAAACCCAAATGAAGGAAAGCACCTTAGATGCAATGTACTTGATGAAGTAACACATGAAGTTTCTTATATAAAGTCATACATTAAGAGGTATGGATTCTAATGAATATTGATTAAGTAGGCTAATGTACCTTGAAGGAAAGGTTGAGCCAACTTAATAAAGTATGAAGTAATCGATATCCTAGTAAGAATAAGAGAGAAACTCATACTTTGTGTTGATAATCATTTAATGACAAATGATGAAATAAATAAGTATGATTGAATACTTATGATATTAATATATGCTCCTAGATATGTGGAGCAATGAATTAGGGTTTGGATTCATAATATGAACTTGAAACCCTATTTGACTATAAAGGGAAAACCCTAACCCTAATAGTTATTTCCTAGTGAGAGGTGACAAGATGTTTAATGGCCTTGTGAGCCATGTGAATAAGTTGTTGCCTAGTGAGAGGTGACAAGATGTTTAATGGCCTTGTGAGCCATGTGAATAATTGTTGCCTAGTGAGAGGCGACAAGATGTTTAATGGCCTTGTGAGCCATGTGAATAAGTTGTTGCCTAGTGAGAGGTGACAAGATGTTTAATTGCTTTGTGAGCCATGTGAATAGTTATTTCCTAGTGAGAGGTGACAAGATGTTTAATGGTCTTGTGAGCCATGTGAATAAGTTTTTTCCTAGTGAGAGGTGATAAGATGTTTAATGCGCCTGGTGAGCCATGTGAATAGTTGTTGCCTGGTGAGAGGTGACAAGATGTTTAATGGTCTTGTGAGCCATGTGAATAAGTTGTTTCCTAGTGAGAGGTGACAAGATGTTTAATGGGCCTAGTGAGCCATGTGTATAGTTGTTACCTAGTGAGAGATGACAAGATGCTTATAAAAGTCTCTTGTAAGGAATGGTAATGTGCAAAATAAACTAGGGGAAATGGAAACCCAGTAACTTCATAATAATTATAAATGGTTATAATAATAATGAAATCTTGTTCATACATGCTATATGCTTATAGCCAAATAAGGGCAGTGGTGTTTTGAATATGTTTAAATGAGGTAAGAGGAATACTTGTATTACTTAAAGAATGTGAATAGATATGATGGCTTGCCCCAGGGTATAATGCCTAGTAAAAGGATGTGGTATTCAATGATGAATTTAAGGGATTGATATCCCATAATATATGTGAAAGGGAAACATAAAGGTATCCCAACTACTATGGGATTCTTAGCAATATGGCTGTGACCACATGATTGGTATAGTACAATACCTGGTTGTGACCTCAGGATTGGTATAGTCCAATGCCTGGCTGTGAACACAGGATTGGTATAGTCCAATGCCTAGCTGTGACATCAAGATTGGTATAGTCCAATGCCTGGTTGTGAACTCTGGATTGGTATAGTCCAATGTCTGGCTAAACTTGATCTCTGGATTGGTATAGTCCATTGCCCGGATGAACTCTGTGATCTCAGGATTGGTTTAGTCCAATGCGTGGCTGAACTCTATGAACTCAGGATTGGTATAGTCCAATGTCTAGCTGAACTCGATCTCAGGATTGGTATAGTGCAATGGCTGGCTGTGAACTCAAGATTGGTATAGTCCAATGCCTGGCTGAACTCTATGACCTCAGGATTGGTATAGTGCAATGTCTGGCTGTGAACTCAGGATTGGTATAGTCCAATGCCTAGCTAAACTCGATCTCAGGATTGGTATAGTCTAATGACTGGATGAACTCTGTGATCTCAAGATTGGTATAGTCCAATGCCTGGCTGAACTTGATCTCAGGATTGGTATAATCCAATGCCTGGCTAAACTCTATGATCTCAGGATTGGTATAGTCCAATACGTGGCTGAACATAATGATATATATTCACATGATTGGTACAATTTAATACCAGGTTAGCAGATTGACTGAGGCTGATAGATAGAAATGAGAATGATTCATGGGTGTCGTACAATGATAATATTATCACATGATAAGCTTGATATATTGATATAATATGATGGGTAAATGATACACATGTTTTTCATATTCCTTATAAAGTGAATAGATGATTTACTGCTCTATCATAGATAGTTGCAATGCTTTAAAAGATAAGAATGTTCTAAACTACTTATCCTCTTCTCAATTTAATACTATTTAACTATGATAATAACATTGTTGGTAGAGAGTTATATCTCTCGCTGGGACAATTGTCTCACCCCGTGGGATCCACATTTTTTTAGGTGGACGTGTATGAGGGGGAATGATACCGTACTATATAGGGAGAACAATAGAAGTAGGGATAGCAATGAAAGCTCAGGTTGAGTGTACTGTCTGTCGTGTCTTTTAGATAGAAGTCCTATGTGTCGTCTCTATACTCTTAGGTCCTTGTATTTAGTACGTGTTGGTTTTATAAACAATCTGATGTTTTGGCTTGTATGCCTTGAGGTTTGTTGTTTCTTTATGTATATGTTTTGAGAAAGCAACTATTATATGTTATCCTTAAGAAGAGATGGTACAGTGTATGTACAATATATGATCAATGTGAATATCAGGTTTTGGTTCTTCCTTAAAGAGTTTTCTTGGAAATGGATCTCTTTGCAAAAATGGTTTTAATTTTTAGTGATTTTTGTTAATCTGATTCTTATGATTATTCCACATAATTAGTAATGATTTGTCTGTCGGTTTTGGTGGCGTTCGTTATAGGTTACATCTTTTTCCAGTGAAAAACTTGATGCTCGATTTCATATCCAAATCAACCACTAAGAAATTTGGATATTTCAACAAGAGATATGGATCATCCACCAAGTTGTTGCACAATTGTCTTCTTTGCAATGCATTCTTTTTGTTTTATAGATTAGCTTCTCCAAGACTCCACTCATGTGCCTTGGCTTCTACTCAATCCATGCGGATGAGGGAGAACATAATGGATGACCTTGACCACCAAGCTGAAGAGGAACATGAGTTGTTGACGTGCTATTTGTGTTGGAACTCCCTTTCTTATCCTATATTAGGCATTAGTCCTTTTGGGTTTCTTCCTCTCTCTTCAAGAGATATATGAATACTAATTTGTCTGACAAGTTTTCTTAAATATGTGTCAAACTCTTTGAGACACGTCCCCTTTATATAGGATAATCATGGGCTTAGAAAACCCAAATTCCAATCCCTTTCCTAGTCATAATCCCAAAAACAGTCTAATACTAAAAACCTAGATTGGAATTTAGATCGGTCGGTCAGGGTCCTACTGGGACTCAAAAATCACTTTTATCAGAAAATCAAGCTAGCTAATTGGGTGTTCAGGTCAGTTTAGATCTAGATCTAATTTGCTTTCCAATTTGAGACCTCTGTTGGATTTTGATCATCTAACCATGATACTTGATTAGCCGAATTGGGGTTAGTATGGTGCAAAGATCAATTGAAAACTAATTGATCCATTAACCCAACCAATTTGCTTTGTTGACCAAACATTTCGGTCACCGTATCAGATATGAATCATGATGTTTATGATTTAGAACCATTCTAAATCATTTGATTGATTACAAATTTAAATTCCTTATGCATACTTATGTGTGTGACTCGACCGATTTCAAATTATGGTGGTAGTGATTTTCAACACAACAAAAGAAAAGATTGGTTCCTAGAAGAATATCATTGCCACCTAAGTAATAGGAATGAGTTGGAGAAAAAATACAACTTGTAAAGTGACCAAGGTTACCATGACTGTATAATCCCTTTATCATAGATATCCATATTGAAACTGAGGCATGGAAGCTCGCCATCTTAACATTTAATCTATGTTCCTTGATCTAGAGCAGGCTATTCAATATATTGTGACTCAATATCATATATTGACTAATGATCATGGCCATGCATTTCATATTCTCTCTTATTAAATGGATGGGATATCACTTCAAAGGAGAGAAAATTCCATTTACATCACTCATAGCATTTACCCATGTGTCGTGTTGTACCCAATCACCACCTTTATGAGAACCCTAAATTCAGAGTCACATTGGGATACTCTCAAAGTACACAGAACAACATGTGTTACTATAGTGACTTCAAGTCTAAGGATCAAAGTTAACAATGTCACATTGATATATGACTCTGACACGTCATTACATGACTTATATGTGTCGATCTCAAGGTGGGTAGGTCTAGTTAATTGTTCTATAATAAGTATCAAGGAATCTAAGTTTATACCTAATATCATGAATAAAGAGACATAGTCATCACTCACCATACAAGCTAGTCTTGTGTATTATTGTTGTACCATATCATTCACAATAATAACTAACTAGGAACGTAACAAGAATGAGATACTTATGATCGCATAGTTCATGTCATCAACCCAAACCATATGCCATTGGGTTAATATATTTGTAGGACATTATTAGGTTTATTCATTATCTCAATACGAAAACAAATATCAAAAGAAGAATTTTTGTTTATTAATAATCAAATTTAGTACAAAGTATCCTTATTAAAACCATCATATGATGGCTCTAAGGAAATACTACTAATAGTCTCTTACTTGCACTAGAGAAAATCACCCATGAATCTAATTCCAAGTGATCTAACATGACCATCATTTTTCCACTGTGAAAGTGCTTTCATCAAGGGATCAACAACATTTCTTTCAGACGGTAGTCTCTTGATCTTTATATATCCTTGCTGTACTGTAAACCATATGAGATGGTAACACATGAGTATGTGCTTGGAATGTTGATGCGATCTAGGTTCCTTATCTTATGAAATAGCTCCATTTTTGTCATGAAAAGATGCATTGCATCTTTAATGGTTGGAACCATCCTAAGTTCACTAATGAATTTCTTGATTCATACTACTTCCTTTCCTAGACTAGGGACAACAATATACCTAAACTTTGTTGTAGAATCATCCATTCTCTCTTTCTTAGAACTTTTACAATTTACATCTTTGCAATTTAGGCAAAACATGAATCCAAATTGCGATCAATAATCATCCTTGTTAGTATGGAAGCTCGCATCAATGTAACCTCTTACAAATAACTCTTCCTTACCACCATTTTTTCATTATTGATACTTTGTTATTCTCAAGTACTTAAGGATGTTCTTTGCATCTATGTAGTGACCATCACTCAAATCTAACTGGTACCTTCTCATCATGCTCAAGGCATATGAGACATTTGGGCATGTGCATACCATTACATACATGATAGATCCATTTTCTGAGGCATATGGAATCTTACTCATACATGGTTCCTCTTCCAAAGAACGAGGCCATGGAGATTTATACAAGCTTATTCCATGAGACATGGGTCACTTTCCTCTCTTAGAATCTTGCATGTTAAACCTCATTAGCATCTTGTCAATGTATGTGTTATGACTTAGGAAAATAAAACTTTTAGATTTATCTGTATAGATCTTGATTCCTAGAGTATCAAATTCTTCACCTAAGTTCTTCATGGATAAGATATTGTCCAATCATATTTTAACCATTTGTAAAGATATTGTCCCTTTGGCGGGCCGAAGTAGGTTCTCTGCTTCTGCTGGGTGGAACACCTGCTAGGTGTTTGACGAAATGCTTTATGCATTCTGGCACATCTCGAGGGTTTGGGCTTAAGAAGGGTGGTTCCTCTTCTCTTCTTCAGTGCCTGCTTTGCTGCTGCATGCAGCAGAAGCCTTTTGGGGTTGTGTGGTTTGTTGCTGTGTTTATAGCTACTTTGTGTTTTCATGAACCTTGCGGGTGAGCAACTAGATGCTGTGGCGGGATGTTAGCTCGAATGATCTCCTTTATCTTAGCTTAGTACCACAATTTGTGGGTACTTTCAATAGACAGTTGGTGCTGTGCTTTGCATGAAGGAGTGATTTGGAGCTAAACTTTCCTTCCCAATCTTTGTTGCTAAATTGCGATGGTTCCTGCTTGTGTATCCCCCTGCGTGGGGATTTTGATCTTTTATTGAGCTTTTAGCTCGTGTCGATGTAATGGGGTACTTTGTGCCCAAATTTTTTTTGGTATTAATAGTAACACGCCTTTTGACCGACCAAAAAAAAAGTAGGGATATCATTCCCATCAATAGTATGTCATACATATACAACATGAATAATATGATTATGCTACCACTAACCTTCTTGTACACAAAAAGTTCATCTTTATTTTGGATAAAGCCAAACTATTTGAATATCTCATTAAAATGAATATTCCAACTCTTAGATGCTTGCTTCTATTTGTATATTGACCGTTGTAGTTTACACAATTTATTTTGCTTCATTTGGAGAGATAAAACCATCAGTGTAAGGACTGGGACCTGAGAGGGGATCCAATTTCTACTTAATTTGAGGAACAAATCCATCTATTCCAATCACACTCAAAAAGTATGCTGGAATAGGTGTACATTTTTCATTTCTTAAATGATGATATACAAAATAACCAAAGTATAACCCTGGAATAGTATTTCACTAATATATTCAATTTTATACCAGATTACATAAGAGTCTCCCATTAAGGGATTAAATGAGAGAAACAACATCAAGATCTAAGTAGATGGATATCTACTATCTCAAGTTCATCTCCCAAGAGTCATCTCCTTAAACCATGTCCATGTCTGCATGTCATGTCATCCATGTCCTTCACCTAGGGGTTGGAAGCATACCTGACAAGATAAGACAAATGGAAGTTGTCATCATAAAGTCGGTATGTGCATATTAATCAGGATTTGAGCAATATAAGTGTAAAAGGACATCAAATATAACAAGGCTTCCCATAGAAGAGTAAAAGTACTTTCCAAGTAAATATCAAAAGAATATGAATACCAATGATATGAAAAAGATACATAGTTAGAGATTTATTACCTTAAAACAATGTCACACCAATAATATCATAAAACATAGACAATTATATGGTGAGTAATAAATAGACTAGAACAAATTAAAAAGTAGGGTAGGAACCCTATATTCCATACCAAAGGGTAGGAGGGATAAAAGTGCCAAACAAATATAGTATTTTGTAGGGGAATGAAACCCAGTGCATGGCAGAGGAATAAAACCCAATGCCTAATATCATATGTGGAAAGAGAATAAAACCTATTGACTGGAAAGCAATAAGACCCCTACCTAAATATAAAAAATGATAGGGGAATTAAAAAAATTCCTATGTGGTCTCATTACTTATAGTTATGACTGACCAATCACCCATGAAAATAGGACATGCAAGATAAAGTGTAGTCATGCTCAAATAATGGATGAGAACATCCAACAAAGTAATATGATTACAAGATCAGAATCAACATAGAATCTTTCAAGAGAAATTGTGTAGGCTAATTTTTCCATAGGACCAAGAGAGAGAGAGAGAGAGAGAGAGAGGGAATATAGGTGATTTCTCAACATGATGAACAAGGATGCATCATACCTTGTATCAAGTGTACATGAGTCCAAAGCTAATCTTAAGTCCATGCCAGGGTCTTCAAAGCACAAATTAAACATATATGTAGAATTAGGATTAATTTCAAATTGTTATATAGACCCTAAAGTCGAATGATTATTATTATTGAGTTAGGTTATCAAAACCATACCATCTTATAGAATATATTTTAACGAGTTCAAATAATATTTTACTTTAATTTTCCAACTTATAGATAATTAGTTATGAATTTTAGAAATTAAAAGTGATTACGAAAACCCTTGAAAAAATCACATATTTATCATATCTGATTCATGGTTTGAAAATTATACCAATCGTACAGAAAAATTCATGATTCCAAAACATATTTTGTTTTAGTTTTATGACTTAATAATATTTAGTTACAAATTATCTAAGTTAAATCTATTTACAAATTTATTAACAAGATCACGTTGTACAATTACTAATATGTCCTTGCATATGATTTACAATCATACAGAGCGACATGGGTATATTAGTAAGTTTCCAACTACCTAAGAAGATGATTAAATCAAAATTAAGGCGGAAAAAAGACAAAAAGACATTCACGTGTAATTTTTTTAACATAATTACGAAGAGGGTATAAAATCACCTTTGTGATCTCTCTACATCGCCTGAGCAAAACAAAGACCACAAAAACGGCTTCAAAGCTTCCCGTAGGGAATGAGTTCCAAATCTCAAATTGTTTTGAATCACGGCCAGGGAACATGACCATGAACCTCCTCATCCTTCCCCGACATCAGCAATGGTTAAAAGATGACAAACCACGTCATGTCATGATTCTGACCAAGGAGAATAGAGTAGACCAAGATCATATAAAAAAGGGAGGACACATGCTTAATCAACGGAAATAAAGGGCAACAACATGATGTTCGAGGCCCTCCAAACCTGTAGCAATCTTTTCTGGGGTCTACCCTTGCTTGGAACATCACAAGAAACATGAATGTTGTAGGATTTGCAATCAAGGTTGGTAAACATAGGTACACTAAAGTAGACGATAGTTTAGAGTTACTGGAAGCAAGGAGAGGTATCCAGAGTGCCCAAAAAATTTTCAATTCCATTGTTGCTAGGATAGGGCACAAAGATGATGAGGTGGTTAGTAGGGAAGGAGATTGTTCCTCAATGGTAGCTTGGGGTGTGGGGAAAGAAATTGGAACCTCAGGATGGTTGTGAGAGATAGAAAGAAACTTTTTGTAATGTTGTATGTATTTGGAGCTCAAAGGCGAGGCTTTTGTGTATCTTTCCTGAGGTAACTAGGGGAGTAGTGATCCTAGAGGCTTGTGTTAGGGTTCACCAGAAAGGGAAAAATCTCACAAATTTGAAGGAGAAAGAATCTTGTAAACCATTTATTGGGGAGAGAGAAAATTGGGATCGAAGATTGGGGCTACTCTACAGAGGACAAAGGAGGAATGACGAGAGGAAGGAGATTATATGAACATCATCAGATTAGAAAATAAAGGCTAAGAACAAATGCGGAATAGTAAAATACAGAAAATAGAGAAAAAAGGTGAGGCAAGCATTAAACCCACAACTTTAGGAGTTAGATGAAATGTATTAAATGATCAATTTAATAATATGTTATTCTTTACATAATTAGTATAGGACTCAAACAAGGCTCAAATAAAGCCAAAATTGACACCTACACTAATTTGGACGTGGAGAATCCATTTTTGGTAACAACTTCTCCTCTTGGGGCCTTATGTTATATTCTCTCTCTCCTAAGTAAAACTAGGATAGATAGTATTGTGCTAATGTGAAACTTGGTTGTCAAGCTAATTGGGACCAAGGGTACATGCTTTTACGATTATATTTGGGTTTTAGAATTCTGTTTTATGATTTATAATATAATTAGGATTTTGTATTATTACCATTGTATTATTATAACAACATTACATATTTGCCATAATTATTTACTTATTTAGAGTCCTATTATGTTCACACTACTACCAAAAGAGTTACATTTGGTTATTTTGCATGAAATTCCATATATTACTTATTTAACACATTTAGTCCATTAATTCCTCTTTTACTTAGATGATTGCACATGAAAATTCCAATTTCTATTCTAATACATGTTTTAAGTACGTTATACCTATTATTTAGCCATTATATGAATATTAGTTAACAAAGGAAAAGTATATGACTTATATTATGAATATACTCACATGATAGGACATATACATGTTATTATGTTAATATGCCACTTAACATGTAATATTTGTTTCCAGGCCTATACGTGTTATGGGTTACTGTTGAGTTATTCATGTTATATGAATTAATAATGAACATTAAGATATACCTTTATCCTTGTTCAGTCAAATCTAAATTACTAAACATTCTAATCTCCTAATCATGTAAATAGGATTTCTAGAGTCAAAATGTTAGGTTTGGGTATGTTGCAACACTCCACCCCTTAAAGGGGATTTCGTTCCTAAAATCCAGCCACCTTATACTACCAACCAACTCCTTAAGAGGTTTAACCTAAAAAAGCAAAACTAAACAACTCTTAAAGACATTACGGTTACATACAGATCTTTTAGTTGTGAATATTTTAGTGGTTTATGGTGTTCATAGACCATGCATCCATGTAACAGGTCATACTCATTTAGGTTTGAGTTTTCGTTCCTTGTGTTTCTAAACTTACAACCCTAAAGTTCACATGAGAGTCCAACACAACAAACTGTAGGTTGACTAAACCTTTAGAACAAAACACTCCTTTCTTAGTCAACACCTCATATTTGTAAGTGGGGTTTGAGATTTCTATTCTAACTAATTTTAGGGTTTCTATATCAAACTTCATACTTCTCTTCATTGTAACTTAGTTCAAGAAAATCTTGATAAAATCAAGTAATTTTTTTATAAATATAATATTATAGACCCAACATGGTTGTGAATACTAGATAACAACTGGTTCTGGTAAAGGAACATAGATAACTCGGGAACCCTTAGCCAAATGACTAATTTCCTTGGGATATGGTCAGTAGGGAGAAATGTTGATGACCACGATTGACAGAAAGATAGTTACCAAAGATGGTCCATGGACCTTCCGTCATAGCCCTCTCATAATCCACTTTGTTGCTCAGTTGAAAAATAAAGTATCCCATCTCGAGATCAACTACCCGAAATTGCTCCGTCAATCGCTAGAGGGACATTATGCGATTAATCAAGGCAGTAAAGCCGACATTAATTCCAATTACTTTGACCACCACCGCAAACCTCCACGGTTCCAGGAGTGGCTGCAAAGCATCTAGGTTAATAGTGATGTTGGGTAGAACACCTCTACGATCGACGTGGATGTCCTCAGGCTTCAGAGTATCAGGTGAGGCAGGCCGCACTATCGGGTGTTTGCTAACAGAACCACCAGAGGTGGCATCACAGTATGAGAGTGGTGGAGATCGAGCATCGTCACCGGTAGAGTTATTCATAGTCAGGTTGTCTTCCATCGTCGCAACACCAATATCATCTACCATGGAAACCTCCTCAAGCTCTGGGCCCCCAAGAGTGGAGTCATCATCCCTACTCGACAGAGAGAAGGGGACGTTGAAGTAGTCATGTTCCTCACCGCGGCGGCCGCCGCCGCGCATGCAATCGTCACAAGAGTCGCCCGAAACCCTAGCAGAGCAAAGGCGCCGCAGCGAACATACTACTTATTAGATGTTTCCTCTTTATTTCCTCTTTATTTTCTAGTTAAAACACTACTTTTGGTTATTTTTCGGGTGTTATAAAAAAAGTTATTCTTCGGATTTTCCATAATTTTCTAGCATATTTGCAAATTGTAAGTAAATTTAGGAAAAGGGAAAAGAATTTTCCTGACTAGAACATTTTTTCAGCTATGAATCTAAGTTCAGATGGATATAAAATGATGGATAGACTTATCTCATTCCTGCGTCATCAATTAGTAACATGTGGGCGCCTTCATTGGTATGGTCGGCTCAGATTTGACCACGCTGGTCGTTGTCAGCTCCGTGTAGGCAACGGGCATGTAATAGTTAACATCTTGCATTCGATGAACACAGCGTTTTCGATCGACACAGCAGGCAATGACGTAGCCACATGGAGGCACAAGTGGACACGAGCCCCACCTATGTTTGTCAAAATGTATATTGATCAAAACATTTTTATTATAGATTTTGGAGAAAATACATACCATATTGTATTTTGTGTCCTATCTATTCACTTGCAGTAACAAAGTGTCCAGTTAAGTTCTGCCTCCGCCACTGGTCAGCGGGCCTAACAAGGCACCCATGAGGCGGTATTATCCAATATCCATTGGCCTTATCGGGGATAGGTAAGGCACCGCATAATCATACCGCATTGTCCCACCCACGCATCCACCTACCGACAGAGCTTCCTTGGCCGAATTGTGTTCTTCCATTGTTAGTTACTGTCTCAAAATGCAGTTTTTATAAGTATAAAAGGGTCTTCGCCTTTGTCTATTGCTTTGTTCCCCCCCCCCCCCCCCCCCCCACCCACCAAGTAAACGGAAAAGATTAGATAGCAACCTACACGTAGGTAGGGTAGGAGAGTGCAAGCGATGGTTAAAAGCGGACCCAAGAGGTCATATGTTTTTTTATGAAAGTTTATATATAAAAGATTAGTATACAGCCCCATATTAATTTGGTAACATATAAAAAGTACATTGTAATAGAAGTCACGTCTAAGCATCAAGAGCACAAGGAGTGTCACTGATACTATGAGACTTCAAAAAAAGAATAAAGATGTAAAAGAAATTAAAAAAAACCAAATGTTCAGACATAATAAGGGGGGACACCCCTACATTAAGCTTCAAGAGTAAAAAGGACGGATGGTCAGAATCCGTGTCTACAAGAATCTTCTCAATAGTATATGTCTTTTGTGAAGCTGTCTTTGCTCCAAAATGAGATGATTGACTTTTTATTCCTTTACTCTGATCCATGATTTCTTGTAAATCTGCATTATAGAAAAAGTTAATATAAGTCATTGACATCTCTAATAAATATAAGGGGTCACGCTTGTTTGTTGTTAAACTTTGTATTGTTTCTTCCGGTCGAAATGGTCCACGTCAAGAAGGCCAGAAACGTTTTTCTGCTGGTACGTGACCGGATGTTCGGTTGGTCCATATCAAGATGGACCCTCTAGGTCATGTATCTAGTACAGTCTTGGACAGAGTGCAAGTTGGGTTCTAGATTTTCGTATGTTTCATCTTAAATTCAGATTGCGAGCTCTCTAGACAGCTGGAGGAAGATATCACTGATGAGGAAATTCTGCATGCTCTCAAGAAAATGCATCCTAACAAGGCTCCAGGACCGGATGGTATGAAAGCCCATTTCTTTCAAAAATATTGGCACATTGTTGGAAAAGACGTGGCTAGTTACAAAAAGGGGTGGTGGCGTGGACAGAGGAGCTTGGAGGAGGTTAATAACACTCTGGTTGTCCTAATTCCAAAGGTGGATAAGCCTACGGAGATGGGGGAGTTCAGACCTATCAGTTTGTGTAATGTCATCTATAAGATTGCCTCAAAAGTGATTACAAATCGCATGAAGCCGCATATGGACAACATTATTTCTGAGAATCAAAGTGTCTTTATCCCGGGGAGATTGATTACGGATAACACACTCATCGCCTATGAAATTTTTCACACTATGAAGAAGAAGAAAAAGGATAGAAGGGGTAATCTAGCTCTCAAGCTTGACATGTCCAAAGCCTATGATAGAGTGGAATGAGATTTCCTTATGCACGTTATATGGTGTCTGGGATTTGGTGACAAGCTAAGGGACCGGATCTACGACTGCATATCTACTGTTAGCCATGCCTTTGCGATTAATGGAAACCGGACCAGAACGATCAAGCCTACCTGATGACTTAGACAGGGAGACCCTCTCTCACCCTATCTCTTTATTCTATGTGCGGATGCTTTTTCTACTTTACTTCGCAGAGCTGCTAATGATAATCTCATACATGGGATTAAAGTTAGTAGATCTGCACCGAGTATTTCACATATCTTTTTCACAGACGACAGTATTCTTTTTGCAAGAGCAACCACCACGGAATGCTTGAAAATTGCTGAAATTATCAGCCAGTATGAACAGGCATCCGGGCAAAAACTTAACTACTCGAAGACGGAGGTTGTATTCAGCAAAGGAATGTGTCTATCAAAAAGAGAAGAGATCAAAGAGTTGTTGCAGGTTAAAGAGGTGGATATGCATGCCCGATATCTGGGTCTACCTACGGCTATAGGGCGGTCCAAAAAACAGATTTTCAACTATATCAAGGAGAGGGTGTGGCGGAAACTGCAAGGCTGGGCAGAGAAGTTGTTATCCAAACCGGGCAAAGAGGTGCTGATAAAGGCGGTGGCACAAGCTATTCCGACGTATGTCATGAGCATATTCCAGTTACCGGCAGGGATGGTGGATGAAATGCACAGTATGGTGGCAAGATGGTGGTGGGGGGCCAAGGGTAATGAGAGGAAGATAGCATGGATGAGTTGGGATAGGATGTGTAAACCAAAGAAGCAAGGCGGGATGAGTTTCAGGGACTTGCATGTCTTCAACCAAGCGTTGTTGGCTAAGCAGGTGTGGAGAGTACATTCAAAGCCGGATACGATGGTGGCTAAAGTTCTCAAAGTAAGATATTTCCCTTCATCTAATATTTGGAAGGCGAGGAAAGGTCATAACCCAAGCTACACCTGGCGTAGTATATGGGCGGCGAAGGCTCTTGCTGTGGAGGGGGTGGAATGGAGGGTTGGGAGTGGCGCGGATATTAACATATGGGAGGACAGGTGGGTGCCGAGAAGGAGAGACACGTTGGGAGATTATAGACACATGGAGGGTGAGCAGCCCACATATGTGAGTGAGCTCATTCATGATGAGAGGATGGAGTGGAACTTTGACGTTATTCACGCTACCTTCCCGGACAGCATAGCAAGGGATATTATTGCTATACCTCTCAGGATAGAGCGAGCTCCCGACGTCAGGTTCTGGTGGCCATCAAGAAACGGCGAGTTTTCAGTCAGATCGGCTTACTGGCTAGGAGTTATGGGGAGACAGAATACATTAGCACATATATCCGAGCCGGGGGAGAGCATATGGCGGTTGATATGGAGGAGCGGGCTTGTTCCTAAGGCGACACACTTCATGTGGTGAGCAACAACAGGTGGACTAGCAACAATGGGCAGATTATACGACAGACACTGCAACACGGATGGTACTTGTTTGATGTGTTCCTCGGAGAGGGAGTCCATCCCACACATGCTATTTAGATGTCCAAGCGCCGATGAAATCTGGGATCAAGCGTCGCATTATGCCAGGGACAGTGTGGATCGGGTGAAAGACCTCACGGTCATGGAGGCCATTACCACCATCATGAGCACCGAAGACAAAGACATACGGGAAGAGATGGTAGCCACCATTTGGGCGGCATGGACGCTGCGAAACACTCGCATCTTCAGGAAACCAAACCAAAGCGGAGCAGCTATCAAGACCACCTTGTTGGCTTTGTTACGTGACCACAACAACATGGAGGCAGCGCCGAACAGCCAAGGTGAACGACACATTACGTGAACACAACGGGCGAGGTGGATAGTTCCAGCGGTCGGCCATGTCAAGCTGAACGTGGATGCGTCGGTAGGGGAGGACGGAATCGAGGCGGCGGGATGGGTCCTTAGGGACAGCCATGGCAACGTCCTAGGTATCGGTAGCAAACGGTGGAAGGGATTGAAGGACACAGCTATCGCGGAGGCTTTAAGCTTACGTGAGGCCATTCTCTGGATGAAATGGCATGCATGGAGCAACATAGAGGTAGAGACCGACTCGCAGGTGGTGATCAACGACTTTCACAAAACCGGCGTGAGGAGTGACTATTTGGGAGGCATCTTGGATGACATTAGGCTGCTTATAGGCAACTTTAGTTCTTTCTCTTTATCTTTTAGTAGTCGTACTAGTAATAATTTAGCTAATTCTATAGCTAATGATACCCATCGTGGGTCAGTCGAGTCTTTTGATTTGATTTCATCTTTTCCGAGTATGTACTTGAACCTTGCTAGGGCCGATTGGCCACCGTAATGAGATATGGCACGACACCTTCAAACAAAAAAATTCAGATTCCTATCTGATCCTGGTGATACCTGACATTGGGTAAACTACGATTTCAAATACGTGAGTATTTAAGTTAACATAGAAGTTATGCGGGATAAGCCGCATAGACAGATAGACTACTACAAGCTTAACGCAGCGGCCGAAAAAGATCACTTTTCAGTTTTCACTGTCGTTCCTTGATCGAATGCTAGATAGATTTATGTGGAAGAATATAAAAATGGCTTCGTAGACGATGACTAGTTATTAATAAGTAGCTGCCTATCTTGGAAACCAAGGGAAGACAGTGCTCATGGTCCAACAAGTACCATTACGTTTTGACAAACATTTGTTGAGTATGCGAAGCTGCTTCTGCTTTCTCACGTTGCATGATGATTATTCAGAAAAATTTCTAGAAGAATTCATTGATGAATGTTCCAGTAAGTTTCTAAAATTATTCACTAATGATTTTCTACTCTAGAGATATAGATTCCCTAGTTTCTTATAGAAAATGACTAGTTTTGAGAAGATACATTGATGCCGACCTAGTTCACAATTGGCAAATTGGGAGAAGAGTCATCTTGTGATGTAATAAGCACATTGCTAGGGAGTACATTTTTCAAATCATTGGCTGAACTTGACCAACTTAAGATGGAACTAAAATTAAAACGTTTTATTCTTTCTCTTCTTGAGGAAGTAATATCTTTCTCAGCGCATGCTGATGATTGAAAAAAATTAAAAAAAAAGATATCAACAATGCTCTCCCTTATATACATTTGTTAATACCTTTACGATAATCAAGTGAGCCTTAGCTTCAACTTCTTGGAACATCCTCTGAACTCCTGATTCTAATTGAGTCTACGGGAACTTCCCCATTTTCGCTTGGTTTGCCCTTATATACTTTTAGGTGTCAATGATGATACAAGTTATGCCCAACCAGAGCGATGGCCATTATTTGGTTATACAATCCATACAAATAATGTCTCCTTGGAGTCCCAAATTGTATTATTGATTCTGTTGTTAGAAATTTCATGCATAAAGCATATTACCGCTTCAAGAAATACAATGTGACTTAGAAGATGGATATACCATATCACCCCATTAAGTTATTTTCTTGAAATTGTTCAAACTCATAGCCATTAAAATAGATCTGTGCCCTAACAACTCTATCCTTTGGTATGTGCCTAGTGTAAAGAGTGGGACCAGAGAGAGAATCTACTCAAAATGGTATGATACAAAGAGTCATGTATAGATAAAGCAGGGGAAAATAACTATTACAAAGTTACAAAGTATATTTATACAATTATTCCTCATTGTAGAAGGTGTTATAATAATTTGATAACTCGAACAAAATGCACCTAAGGCCAGCGCAGAAGGCAACTCATTCATTCCAAGCTATCCACACGTTCACAAGCATGTACATGATCTTCATGACTCATGGTCCTCGAAAACATCCTTATACCTAGGTGGTTTAGAACAACATCCAAAAAGAGATAAACAAAGGTATGGGCCAGTAAATGTTGAGCATGTGTATTGTAAATATATTTAAGCAATTTTGGACAAAATAAATATAATAAATGGATTTCCATTAAGGAGATGATTATTAAGAAGTAGGTAAGTTCAAGATAATTAAGCAAGAGAATGGACTTCAAAAGAATTAGGCATTAAAGAATACAAAACTTTATAAAGTGGTTTGCCATTTATCATTTCATAATATCACACAAAAAAATAGTTGCATACATATTTGAGATAGAATATAAATATATAAAGTAGGGCCAAAACACCACTAGTCATTGGCCTAAGTAAATGGGCGGAGAAAGCAAATCTTGGTCAGAATAACACATCCTAAAAAGTATATGGGTGGAACAAATCACCCTCAGCAGAACAACACGTCCTAATGAGTGAACGGATAGGACAACACATCTTGGGCGGAACAATACGCTCTAACAAGTAACAGATGGAACAACACACCTTGGTCAAAACAACGCCCCTTAACAAGTAAATGGGTGGAACAACACACCATGGATGAAACAACACGTCCTAATAAATAAAACATGTGGAAACAACACACCTGGGACATATCACATGCCCTAATGATTATCACTATATTAGATAAATAGTCACTACGACGTACAACATAATAGAGAGTGGAAAGATAATATAGTACAAAAGTTATAGAAATACAATTATTAGCATAGCAGGAGGAGTTATAAACCAAATGTAATCATGAATAAACATGGCTTCAATATATCTCAAAATGTTCCACAAAAGACATAGAATTTGCAATAATAATGGGTAATGTCAAGGATGCCTCATTATGGGAAAATTAATATCAAAGACATATGAATGGATAAATTTAAATAGAGATTACATGTACATGCTCATCATAGCTAACAATTAACTGGGCAGATATATATAATTGCAAAAGTGGTTAGTATATGTACCCTACCACCCTTGATATATGTATGTCTATGTAATATTCAATCATATAATCTAATTAATATTTTTACCCATATTTTACATGTGTCATCCATTTTTGACAAATAGCTTTTTATTTCTAGACATGTTATTTCATTTTTCAAGGTTCCACAGTTATAAAAGTCCAAATGACTTACATGTCATAGTAGTCGATTTTGTTTTATGTGATCGAGAGTCATTGGCAAGACCAAAATGCTAGACATCAATGGCCTTATTGGTACTACATACTCAACCATGGTTTGTTACTTCAATCTTTATCAGATTTAGTCAAGGACAACTTGAAAAAGTTTATAGAACACACGGAAGTGGGATGCATTGGTGACAATGATGTTTTTAAGTTTGAGTTGTGAAGGTTGTTATTATCAGAAGCTCACTACCAATAGACCAAGATATGCGGCTCCTCCTGCTAGAGTTAGATGTTTACTGCCAACGGTCCTGGGGTTGTAGCTCCACTCATTGGGGTCCGTCTAAGATTTGAGTATGAAACATTCTCATCATCAATAAGCAAGAGGGATATGTAGATTTATGAAGTTCGATCCGATGTTATCAAGGGGAGTCTAAGATTTGCAGGCTTCTCATTGCTGGTATGATAAAGGGTATTTGAAGAGATAATTTATGGGCATAAAATTTGATTCTAGAGTGGTGGGATGCATGTGTTGCAGATCCTCAAGGTATATAGAGGGTTTTTGCCATATACAATCCTCTACACATCTAAGTACAAATGATATGTTGGGCAAAGTCTAAAAGTTTCATACATGTTCCTGTCAAGGCTGATCCAGTGTTTCTCAGAGAGAAGAGAAAGAGAGGAAAGGGGGAAAGATATAGGAAGAAGGATAAGTTGAGGAAGAGAGGAACACAAAGAGGAGATGAAGGGGATGTCTGTCTAGTTATGTGTGGCATACCAAACACTTGCGACAAGACTATGGTATGCCTATGTTCAAGAGAACGAGAAGACGGTTGGTATGGAAGGAACCATGCACGTGACCACAAGAGAAGGAGCATCATTATGAGAAAAATAGATGATGACTAAAATTTTAAATAAATTATAAATGGAAATTATATGCACTAATGATTGCGAATTTATTTAATTAAATGAGGGGATAATTAATGCATAATTGACTTCAAATTTTACATATTGATAAAATAAGATATGTGGATCCCAATGTTAAGGTTAGTTTTCCATTTTGAACCCATTTGATATTTTAGATTTCAACTTGGGTGAGAATTACTTAAATAATTCATTTAATGTCTTTCTTAATTTATTTGATACCTTAATACATATTTATAGAATATGTTTCATCAATAATGATTGTGAGTGAATTTGTATAATGAATCCCCAATTGCGGACTCAGTAAATTAATTTATAGTTAGTATTTTATAGAAGGTGATTTGTTAAAACATTATATTTTCTTTGATTTGATTAATACTAATGTTTGTTTAGAGAAAAAACATATTTATATTAACATAATTGGGAACACATAAAAATCAACAATAATTGGACTAGTGGGTATGTTACACCTTGGATTTTAATAAGGCTAATACAAACATGTTTTATAAATTCAATACTAGGGAGTAGCATGGGAACATTTGACCCAAGAAAGAAATCATACACAGACAAGGACATGGAGCTTGTCATTGCAAACTCCCACATTGAACCAGAAATAATGGTCAATGTTGACAATAACTAGATCAAAGACAAGATTCTAAGATTTCAACTAGGATAAGTAGAGTAGCGAGTATTAGTTGAAAACATGGATGTTCCATTAAGATCTTGAGTGAGGTTTCCTTCAAAGGCAACTATACAACACCACCATTATTTAACTAATTATACATATATTAATGGGGGATTTACTAGCCTATGAAAGGTCATCCTCTAGTTAGGAAATACTACAAGTAGTCGCACATCACTATTAAAATTCAAGTATCCAACTGCTTGGGTCATTGATGAGAATTTTTTCAGCATAACAAAATTTACTAGAATAAAAATCCTAGTTTTCACCTCAAAATTAATTCCATAGAACATAACCTCAAGCAGACAAGACTTATTAAAGTACAACTTAAGGGTCAAACACACAAGATTGTAGGATTAGATAGCTTAAAGTAGGTGTATAGTCTTTCAAAAAAATGTGTATAATACTCACATGAATAGTAATTCAAGAAGATAAATCCAAAATTATCAAACAAATAGACAAATGAAAACAAAAGAAATATAATGATTCATGCTTCTAAGGAAATATGATGAAAATACTAAGTTCGCTACATGGTTGTCCTCCATTAGTGTTTCTTGGTATGCTCATTCGTCGTGTACATACAATCAATGAGTGGTACCTCCACTGAAACAACCGTCATCAAACTAACAAACAAATTGTTACTAATTAAGCAGAATAAACATAATCAACGGATTAACAAAAAAAAAATTAAAACTGTTTTGCAAGGAGATCCTTTTCTAGAAAACTCTTACTGAAAGTTACAAAACTCACACATATCATGATTACATTGTACAACATCTCATCTTGAGGAAAACATTTAACAGTTGCTCTATAAAAACACACATTGGAGCAATATAAAACCTTGAGGCATTCAAGACAAAATCTCGATCATTCATGAAACCAGTACGAACTAACTCCAAGGACCTAAGAGTACAAAGACAACACATATGACTTCTATCTACAAGACACGATAGACAGTACACTCAACTTGAGCTGTCACTGCTGCCCCAGCTGTTGTTCCTCCTCTATAGAAAGATCTTTGCCACCTCATGCATGTCCACCTAAAAAAATGTGGATCCCACAGGGTGAGACAATTGTCCCAGTGAGAGATATAACTCTCTGCCAACCATATTATTATCGTAGATTAAGCATTTATAAACTGAGCTGAGGTTCTTTTTATATTAATAGGCATGATAATTCACTGTATGAACAGAATGAAGTAATCTCCTTTCTTAAGGAGAACATTGCATCTACCCATTGTAGAGTTATCAATCATCTATCTGCTTTGCAAGGAATGTAAATAAACATAAATATCATCTATCAACTAAGATGTATAACTTAATTGAACATCAAATAATGTTTTCCATATTCGATCATGAAGCAGATATGCTACACAGCTGATTACATTTTTCAATCACACTTATGCCCTGAGGAGATGAGGTATACCACTCATACTCCAACCAACGATGACTACGTAAAGCATCGATACCATACAAGGTCAATGGGAGAGCCAACTTCCATGACCCCACTCATCTCGGTCAGTGCGAGACCATAAGCAGGACATCTCGTGTCACTGCTAAATAACTTTCCAAGGTATATTGGCAACTTCGGTATAGAGCTACAATGTCAACTGCACTCTCTTTGGGGAGATCTCAATTATCCATCCCCGACATTCATCATCATCGGGAGATTCATGATACATCCATCCCGGCATATATAATGGAGGATTGAGAGATTTTATGTTTATCTACACATCAATCCCCCATTAGGGCGTAAGGATATTCACACCCATCACCCCCGCATATTAAAAAAATATGCCCTCCGGGTTATGCCACGAAGCAACCCGTTTCACCATTCAGTAAATTCTGACGTTGATGGATCTATGGTCAGGGCACTACATGATGGAATTCCACTTGATTAATTAGGTACATTACAATGACTTTTAGCATCAATCAAGTTTCAAATATGAATTATTATAATAGATGCTACAAAGAAAAGTGTAATTCATCTGTCAAGTACTTTTCAAATCTTTAGAACACATATGTCATTTAGGATTTCAATCCCTTATCTCATTACTGGGAATTCTCATCCCTCAACATTATCATCATCATGATTACTAGATATGGGTATTCAAACCCTTAGATCATCATTGAACAATGTTACCACTTATTAGGTAACTATTACCTCTAGGTCCTCAGACCAAGGTATTCATTTTACTTGTTGTATAAATATTCACATGGCTCACAAGGCCATTGCACATCTTGTCACCTCTCACTAGGCAACAACTTATTCACATGGCTCATAAGGCCATTACACATCTTGTAACCTCACACTAGGCAACAACTTATTCACATGGCTCACAAAGCCATTAAACATTATATTATCATATAAGTATTTAACATGCCTCACAAGGCTTATGCAATAAGAGAAATACATCCTTCCCCATTATTAGGGTTAGGGTTTCCTTTTATAGCCGAATAGGGTTTCATATTCATATTATTAATCTAAACCCTAATTCATTGCTCCACACATCTAAGAGCATACATTGATATCATAAGTATTCGATCATACTTATTTATTCTCATCATTTATCATGAAATGTTTAGCAACAAAAAGTATGTGTTTCTTTCTCATCCTCTCTAGGATATTGATTACATCATACTTTATTATATTGGCTTAACACTTTCTCAAGACATGTTAGCCTACACTTATCAAAGTGCATTAAACTCATTACGTATTAATGTAACAATTAACATGACACACTTCATGTGTTACTCATCCAAGTATATTGGATTTTAGGTGTATCAAGGTGTATCAACCTTGAGGTGCTAGATGTGATATTTATCATGTCTTGATGTATCACTTCCCTCATCACTTTTAACTTACTTAAGTCCATCAATTTATCTTGTATTAGGGTATTTCCCATCCTAATACTTTATGCACTAACTCATCACATTTATCTTGTAGTGTATTGGTCATAAGTCATATATTTGAATTACCCAACTATCATCAAGTGATATGGACTCATCTCAGGTTAAGACATTGTTGATATAGGATTGACCATTATCAATCACTTTAGGTGTTTCACCTATCAAGGTATTAGCCACACCATTACTTTGTGTTACCCTCATCACTCCTAAGAGTGTCTTTCCCTCACCTTTACAAGGTGTATAGGGTTGAATCATGTATGTCAAGTTGAAGACATGTATTGGGTTAGTTGAATATCGATCTAGGCATCATCATGTCTCTCATACCCTTACCCATTAAGGTATCAACCTTACCATTCATATGGTGTAACAACTTCACCCTTCATGGGTGTAACATCCTCACCTCACTTGAAGATATTGGCCACACCCTACATTAGTGTATTGGCCATCACATGTACTAGGGTACTAACCACCTTGCCACTCTTGTCATCTAGTGTATTGGGTTACCCACCATATTATTTGAGAGATATGTGCTCAACACCATATTGTCCAAAAGATGTATGCTTAACCCAATATCAGTTTAATGGTGTATACTTTCTACCCATATCACCTAGAGGTGTATATGTGCTTACGATATCGACCTTGAGGTGTATGTGTGCTTACCATATTTCCCTTGAGGTGTATGTATTCTTACCATATCACCCTTGAGGTGTATGTATGCTTCCATATCAGGTTTGAGGTGTATGTGTGCTTCCATATCACTTTTGAGGTGTGTGTGTACTTCACACCATATAGGGCAAAGAGGTGTGTGTGTGCTTCACACCATATCAGGCAAAAAGGTGTGTTCTTGCTTACCATATCACTTTAGAGGTGTGTGTGTGCTTCACACCATATCGGGCAAAGAGGTGTGTGTGTGCTTCACACCATATCGGGCAAAGAGGTGTGTGTTTAACCCAATATCGTTTTTGAGGTGTTTACTTGACCTCATATCGTGCAAGAGGTGTATATTACACCACCATATCATGAAAGAAAGTATAAAATCATATTTGTATCGTTTTATTGGAGTAGGTGCATCACCATATCGGGTTAGAGGTGCCTGCTTGTGTGCTTGAACCCGATATCACTTTATAAGGTGATACCATCTTCTTCAAGCTCTAGACCTTTGTTCTAACTGTTATAATTCATGGAAACAGGTCTAAGAAACTACTAGAACTTATAATTTCATCAACTATTTTAGAAAATTTCAGAATTAAAAGTAGTTCATTAAGTATAGAAATTTAGGTGATGAATAATAACATGATAGAGTTCAAGTTATATAACCCGCCTTAAGAACAACTTCAAAGCTTCAAGCTCCAAAGATCCTTGTTACTAAGGTTGAAGATGACTTATCAAAAGTCCAATGCTCGTTCACAACTCCTTCATATACAAGGAATCACCATGGATAAGCAATTGGTGAAGAAGAAAAGAAAGGAAGATCATAACCCTAAAATCATGCTTCAATCCAAGGTTGAAGATGATCATGGCCTCAACTTAGGGTTAAGTATTGAGCTCCCTATTGCTCCTTAGAACCTTGAACGATACGTAAATACCCTTGCACGATATGCCATCACTTGTGGCCTATATCCCCCTCACTTGTGGCCAAAAACACTCCACTTGGCCGATATTGACTTGCTATGGCCGATACAAAAGGCCTATGCACGATACCACATCACCTATTCACGACACAAAGGCTCCATGCACGATATCTAAGAGCAAGGAGGTGGTAGGATTTGAAAAAGTCCACTTATGGGTGAAAGGAATGGTATATATATACTTGAGGTTCATTAAAAAGTGTATATATGAGGTGTCATCAATTTACTACTAGGAGGTGCCACATGGCCATGCATGGATTGACACATGTACTTGCATGCACTACATCTTTATCCTTCCATGAAAAATAAAAACTTGAGGATAATTCAAGGGATAAGGGTCGTCCCCCTTTGGTTATCTTCTAGAACAAGCCACTTCCACTCACATTATTATATTCAGAAATCAATGCAAACTTTCCCAAGGAAAGTTGCAAGCCGATAACCATTGCTTTATTGAAGTGCTTAGCTCGTTTTGAAAAGTCAAAGAGTTAAAAACACGATATGGGGGTCTCCTCTGTCTCCTTGGCTGATAGGGACTCCCATTTAATCACTACAACCTGATATGCTTAATACAAGCTCAAATTAGGGTTTCCATTCAACCCCTTTCTTGGTCTTTTCATCACCAAGAATACCATCACTCATAATTGATTAAAATATGGTGTATCATTCATTATATCTCCTCTAAATGATACATAGAGGAAATAGGGACACTCTAGAGGTGGTAATTTGCATATCAACCCCACATTTTGGTTAAGTTGCAATTTGTACCAATATTGGTGTACAAGGTACTAGCATTATTCAAACATGTTCAAACTTGGAATTTAGGCTTTCCACAATCCACAACTTAGCATAATTATCTCTCTTATGATGATAAAATACTTAATTCATGTTCAACATGTGACATTTTGCAATATAGCCCCTCATCTTGGGTAAATTACACTTTGGTCCAAAACAAAGGAACATTGCTCAAACAACATTCAATCAGGACCAAACTTGGAACATACGTGTGTCACATGATAAAAAAACACCTTAGGGGATTATATTAAATTTATAAGAAACTTACTTAGCCAAAACAAATAGGGTTACCTCATAACCCAGGTCAGGGTCATTACATCCACCTTGATCACCATTTGTCAAGATATGAACCTCCACTATGGAACCAACACAATTTTCTTCAAATAAGAAGAACTATACCCTAGAGAAGAATAGTATAAGAACCTTCCTTAGAGTGACAACATTCCACTACAACCCCTAGACATCAACATACCATAATATTATGTAAAGGGATTTTGAACAAGTAAATATTTGAATATTGATGATGTTATGTGTGGTATGTTTAGAAGCTCTGTATCACATAATTCTAAGACTTGAGTAGCTTAATTGTTTTGGAATTTGGTGTTCTTGTTGACCCTAAAGTTCAAATTGAACATATTAAGATTATTAATGTGTGTTTAATCCTCTTGTTATTCATGTGTGTCTAATGCTTGTATTAAGATTATTTTAGAATATTAAACACTCTCCTATTGCCCAAATTTGACAAAAACTAGAGTTGAAGATTCAAGAGAAGTCATACACAAAGATTAGTGTGTAAACCTTATAACATGTCTTCTCCCATCTACTTCTTTCCATTGGAAATCACTTAAGTGGTTTAGGGTAACGAGAGCTACATTGGACTATAGGAGGATTTCTTATAGGTAGGTGCCTCCTTTCTCCCCTAGGCCTTCCAATGATGTCTCCTCAACTGAATCGTCCTTTCATATCTTATATTTAGTAACTGTTTGAAGCCCTTTTTTGGTCATGTCTATGTCAAGTGGAACCTGAGATGGATAATGTCGAGAGGTTGCATAGGAGTATCTTTGCAAAGAATCTACTGTACATTGGGGAATCATCCTCTAGGTAAGTATTGGTGATGCCCTTTGTCCTGGGTGGCTACTATTGTTTTGGAAGAAAATGATCCTGGTTGAGGATCATCTCATTCTCTCTTCTTCCTTTTTCATTTATATTGTTTGTGTTTTAGTTAGTGGCTGATTTTGGTCTATGTTAGTCATGGTTATGACCCTTCGATCCTTCACGTGTGGAGATTTTTGTGTAGTTTTAACCTCTCTGGGGTTCACATTGCATGGATTTCCCCTAGGTTCTAACCACTGTTGAGGTTTCCCCTCATCACTTTTCTAGTATTTACAGTTGTTTGATGCACATCTTTACACATGTAAAAAATATTTGATCGACTATTGGGATTTATTTTAGTATGTACCTTAGTTCTATTGTAGGCGGTGTATATGGCTTCAATGTTGTAGGAGTTACCTAAGATAGTGGGTTGGCCTCATTGAAAAGCTTTTTTTCAAGTGTAATAGGGGGGATCTAGTTTGAAGAAACATATGTACTTCCAACTTACTTATTTAACTATGGTGTATCCAATTTTCCTTGATAGCTATTGTTATTTGGATCTCTCTTATTTGTAGATGTCATATATGGCATATGTTACATAATTGGTATAGTCTTCTTCAAAATAAAATAGGAAGATCAAATCTTATAGACTTCGATAAAATTTCTATGTAATATTTGATGTAAATTACTTTAACTGCATGCTTTACTTGTAATTAAACTCACTTATGCAATACATTCGATTGGAACAAATTCCAATATACTTTAGGGTCTGTGAAAAAACATAGACAGACTACTATGTCAGCTGAATTTTCCTACGGAAATCAGCCAACCATACTATGAGAGGATTTCCCATGTACCTACATAAAGTGAATTATAATCTCATAAATTTAGCCATCTAACAATTATCTTGAGAAAGGAAGCGTTATCTACTGAATAATCAGTTTGAAATTGAAGTGACATGTGGTATGTCTCTAATGACTACCCATTAGCTAAGTATTTCTTGAGGTAATTCCATCAAATGTATTGTTGTCATTTTTTATTAATGCTTAATAAGTCATTGTAGGGAAATAACATTTGGGAAAATATCTCTTGGATTTCCATCTACTTCCAAATAGATATACTAGCTAGTAGACACCCTCCACTATGAAAAGAAGTCTAGTGAGAGATTCCTAAGGTTACCAAGTGGGCCTTTTCATATAGTTGTGATATTTTACCTTGAAGAACTCGTAGTCACTTACTTGCTCTTCATTACTCTCTTACTTCAAATATAGTGAATACATATATTGTAGAGAGTCATCCCTAGTTGTGAACTTGGTAAGCTATCATGTCTCTCTTCTCATATCTCTCTTATAGATTGATCAAAGATCTTCCTTGGATAAATAAGGTGTGAATTAGGTGTTCCTAGACATGAGTTAGTTGGTGCACACTCTCTAGAATGGTTTTTGGCTATTTTCTTAGAAAAGGAAGCTAGTTACTCTTGAATGAAATCATATGTTACTTGGTGCATGCTCTTGGTAAGGTAGTTTCAAGGTGGTACTCAAATGGTCAAGAAATCTTAGTGGCAACCTCTATAGGTAGTGGGATTGTGACATTTTAAGTCAAATCAACTAAAAAATCTTTTGATAAATGTTGGTGTGTTCATTCTCTCACATCCTTTCTTGTACTCATATTATGATATCAATGGGAGATCTAATAAGATTTATTCGAATTATAAAATAGATCAATACACTACCTCTCAAGCTTAAATCCTACAAGGTGGTATCATAATGAGGTCCATCCAAAAAATAAATCATGGGTAGAAGAAGATGGACAATAACCTTTGGCATCTCGATTTGAAACATTTCTACTATACTCACCCATCAATCATTATTGGCTCAAACTACCAACATTGGTGGAAGTAAATACCATACAACATTCATGGGATTATTTTCACATGTGGAAGATGGTGGCCCTTCACTGTACCATGCTTGCAGAAAACTTGACCACATTTGATGAGGATACCATTATCATAGCTCCATTAAATTGTAATACTGTTAGAATCATCTAACCACCATCTCCCCTTAGGAGTTCAATTGCATATCTTCATGTCAGATGAGACTTTAATTTGGAAGAATATCTTCATCACCCATGAATGAACCATTTGAGTGAAGTATTTTGAGATTAACATGTTGCAACATTGATAACACCCAAATCTAGGCATTTATGCTAGGTATTTATTTGTGGGTATGTGTCAATATAGCCTTATTATGGCCAAAATAACCCTAGTCTCTTATCTTTCTATAATCTATATCTTTTTAAAGATAGAGTTACTCAACTAGCCAATTTTGGGACTTACAGATAGTAAACTCAATAAGACATCAATTCTCCATATTCTACCCCACAAGCGTCTTGTTATGTGCACACACTTAGCATACGGTGGTCTTGGTATCAGAAAGCATCCTTGTGAAATCAAAAGGTTCATCGACGTGGACCCATCGACCACCAATAATACCCTCTGGGGGGTTGGGTTTGTCCCTAAGGAGCAAGGGTCATGACCACTACACTCAGCACGGTCGTACTGAGCCTAGCCTAGTCAAGCCAAGGTCGAGGTGTATTGACTACTATACTAGTCATGACCGCTATAAGGGTTGTGATGGCTATGACTACCACGACCTCTACAAACTAAAGATTCATTTTGACTGATACACTTGGCACAGTCGGGCCCAACCCAACATGTTCGAGCCAAGGACAAGGGCCATCAACCATCTTAATTGAGACATCTATCTCAACTGCTACAAGCTCCGCGTCCGCTACACAATTTTGACTAAGACGTCTGTCTTGACTATGACACTTGTCTCGACCACTACACCTGACACAGTCGTGTTGAGCCTGACATGATTGAGCCGAGACCAAGCGTAGTGATTGAGATAGGTGTTGTAATCACTTATTACATACACTCTGCCTTCACCTATAAATACCCACCCCTCACTACTTGGAGAGGGGTTTCACACTTTTTGGTTCTCAGAGCCCCGTGGGAGAGTTACAAGGTCTAAAAGGACTGATGTTCTCATCCTACATCTACCCCTCTAGTTTGTCTCCATCTACCATCATTTTCCACCACCACTCATCCATTTTCTTCCAATCCTAGCCATCTTTCACCTCCATACACCCACAAAGATGATGTTTGGGTGGAATCAAAGATAAAGGAGGCTAATGATTTCAGAAGACCAAGGAGGATGAATCAAATATGAGATCCAGACCATATGGAGGCTAAGGAGCAAGAGCCACATCTCCTTTATGGATAAATCTCTTCTTCTTCGCCTTTCTTCTACTATTCTCTTTAGTTTCTATACAGATGATGTTCTTTCATCTTTGTTCGGTGCCAATTATGCTTGTGCACGGCTAGTTGAGCTCCTTCTTGACTATGTAGCCCATTTTGGGCATGTTTATGTACTTTTACCTTAAGCAAGTAGTTTTATTCCAGATATAGTATGTTTTCTATTCTATCTTCTCTTCCTAGTTATGATTAATAGTTTGATTGATCTCTTTCTTGCTTGAACTTCTATTTCTATCCGGATCAAAAGATTAGTAGTAGAAATAGATAAGAGAAGGTAGTTTGAATTAGAATCTAAAAAGAGGATGGTTCAAGGTGATCTGTACAGAACCGGAGACCTGGCCACTGTTGGGTCCAACCCAGCCCAGTCGGGCCCACCATCATGTTCTGTCCAGATCACACTTGTTCCTAGCATGTCAGAATATACTAGACTCGAGAGGGTATCTAGAATATTCTAGGGTGTTATTTTTCATCCTCGAGAGAGGTTTCATATCATTGATGGGTTATAGTCACACTGCATGAAAGCGAGTGAGATGCCCCCCACATGTATAGATACCATAATACGTACTACATGTGGATGTAGGTTGCTTGTTGAGGTGTTCGAGGGTTGTCTATGCCCAAGAACGGGTTCATAAACTTCCCAACTTGTGGTTACATAGACATGAACTCCTTCTCTTTGATTAAGTAGAATCTGACAAACTCTATTTTGTTTTATTTTCTTTATCTTGTTTTACTTCATGGCATTTTTCTAGGCTAGTTCTAGTTCCATACTTTTATCAGCTATCAGATTGGCATAACTAACTTAAGAGAGAAATCTTAAGCATCCAAATTTACCCATGTCCTTGTGCTCGACCCCGTATATCTACTTCAACCATGTACTAAAGTGTGGGGGTCCTTGAAGGTTTCAGGTTATATATTTAAAAGTTCAAAATATCTTTGGGGTCATGATTCCACTTTTGGAGCACGCCCCCAGGGCTGATCACACATCAACTTGAGCTACTCAGTATCTTAAATATGGAGTCCATAATAGATATGAACTCAAGGTTTTCAAGCATTATCAATGGTCTGGGTTCTCTTGGAAAGCAAACCGAGTCCAAGGAACATTTTTTGAAGATCTTTCATTCTTTCTCCAACCAATTAGAAAATAAAGTGGCCTCCATAGTAAAATCCTCCAGCCTTCAACATCTCCATTTCAAAGACTTCAGAGGTAATATCCATACTTATCAGAGAATTCTTAATGAAAGAGAATAGGAGAGAAAAGAAGGGTATTCCCATAAGAAAAAATATGTAACTTTAAAAGTTCAAGAACCTTGCCCAAATGTAGAGCACTCCCAAAGTGATGACAATTTCTTATACACAAAACATAAACCATTAAAGGTAATCAAAACTCCTCCACTTCCCAATCCTATGAGTGTGGGAAATAAGGACACTTCAATAATGAGTGTTCAAAGATGAATAAGCATCATCACCACAAAGTCTACAAAAAGAGGGAATATAATTTCTAGAGGGATAATAAGTACAATAGGAAAGAAAAATTAGATAAGAATGGTAAAGAATTTGCTTGCAATTCTTCTTGATGTTCATTTAATGAGTGGGACCTGAGAGGAGCACCACTAATTACTAAGTGAACTAAATGGAAATTTGTAATGGCAATCATCACAACAATTTTTTACAAAGGGATAAATACTCGACTACTTTCAATATGTAGGATGTGAAAACAACTACAACATAGCATTTAGATGAATTCAATTTAACAATTATAATTTCACATGATCATAAGTAACAACACCCACATGGGGATGCATAAAGGAAAAATATACCACAAATATGTTCTTTCATAGATGCATAGGGCAACCTACACCTCAATACTACCACCAAAACACCACTCACATCTTACGTGATTCTTGCACAACATAGTCAACTCTTCCAAAGCCTACAGTCATCTAGAAGGTTGAGAACAAACCCCACAAAAGAACAAATGGAAATTTCAAGAAACAATTGTATGTGCATATAAATAAGTTGGACATTACTAAGGATAGTGGACATCAAATAAAGTAACAAAGTTCCCAAAAAAAGAGAGAAAGATGATATTAAAGTGGATATCAAAAGGAAACTTAGACTGCAATGATTTAAGATATATGAATAAACATCTCAAACTATATCAAGTAATTGTCATATCAAAATTTCTAACATAAAATAAATGTAATTTAGGGAACATAACCAAGTAGATTAAACAAAATGAAATTGTATAAACATGGTAATAATTAAAAATGACAATATATGATAGTTAGGTCATGTAACCATAAACCCAATAGGGAAAGGTGGGCGACCCAAGTAACCATAACCCTAAATAGAGTTAGTAAAACCATTACTCTAGAACTATTGAATCATAAGCATACTTAAGGTAGAGGCAAGTTAAGTTCAGTGATAATGAAGAATAGATGTAGGGACTTCATCACAAGATGGATCAACATACTGCAGTAATTCAAATAGGACAGATAAAAACAAGATGCAAGAAAAAAGGTCGAATCTGAATTATAAAAATACATATTGATATGAGATTAACTTAAATGGATAATACCCAATTGGGTCAAATATCTATGAAAATGGGTTCAAGAGATTATGCCTCAATAAGGTCAAAAACAGAGATAGAGAAAGACAGTATAAATCTATTATCCAATGTGACTCACAAAAATACACATCCTATATCTAGCTTAGGTAATCCTTCACCTAACATTATTAAATATAGAAATTATGAATTATGTGCATAATTAAAACCCTAGAATATCAACTATTATGAATTATATGCATTTATGTTGATGGGATTTTAATAATTCCAATTTTCTTTTGTTAGTAACATCTTCAAAAATATGTAATTAATTATGATTTGTCAAATAGTAATACATTTCACTCAATATTAATAAATGAAAACTTTGTTGTAGATGGATTGATATACCAGAGCATTATTTTCATGCATTACAGGGGGAAAGTGTAAAACAAAGACACCAAAAATGCATCAAACCAATATATCAGATGCTAAAAAGATAGAAATGCCCATGATATCTATGACATGAATAAAATATTGATTAGGTAAGAAAAGGAAAAGAGTGCTACCCAATTATCCTGATTCATCCCATGATAACAACAATAGTGGAGCTCAAAAAAAGAGATGAATCAGATGATATCTACAAATACAACACTCATAAAGGGATTCATCATGCTCTACATCATTACAATGGTGGTGAATAGAGAGCACATGATGACAAGTGGTGGTTGGAGCTCGCTTCACCTTATCAAACACTGATGTAACCCTAGTTTAGGGCTTCCATCCTGTGTCATTTTGTATGATAATCACATCTAAACATTGTAGATTACAAGCTACTTCCCCCAATATGATCGTTTATGACAAATGCACTTATGCCTCCTTTTGTGTGTATTTTATGGCACTTATACATGCATTGATGCATGTGAGAGAGAGATGAAGAATGTCTTTGGATTATTGCATCCCAAGAGTGGACCTATTTCTTCCTCGAGCTTCCCTTCGATGCACAACAGAAATTCAAATCAAAAGGAGTCTAGATGAAGAAGATTAAGTGGATATCAGCACCAAGAAGCCCCAAAATGGTCGTGGCACATCACCACAGTCATGGGGATTAAGCTCCAAAAGTCATAGGGAAGTTGCTCAATTTACACATGAATGACCACGACCATGGTCATCACAACGGTCATTGTCACTGAAGAGCCCATGGTTGTGGAGCCTAGAGTGGCTGTAGCCAACAACTCCCACCTCACACGTGGTCAACAAGATGACTGTGGTGAATTATGCATGAGGATCCCAAAAATCAAGATGGATTTTATTCAATTTACACGTGAATGACCACGGTCGTGGCCATCAACATGGCCGTGTCCCTTGAAGGCCACCTCACATGTGGTGCTCACCACACCTGTGGCGAGCTAAAGACACAATGACCTTAGAGTGACCTCACCCGGGGCTACCTCCTCCAACACAGTCGTGCTATCCCACACGACCGTGGTATCCTCTACCCAACACGAACGTGGCACCCCACCACAGACATAGCCACCATACACACTAACACTTCCAACTCCACTTTCCACCTTGGCCATTCCACTACCCACGACTGTGGCACCTCACCAAGATTGTGGTGACCACCTAAACCTACCCATTTTCTCCACTGATTTTCCCACTTTGCCCCTACTTACCCTAGTACCTCCCCACCACCTATATATACATAGGTGGTGGCCACAATACGGAGGCTAGATGCCATTACTCCCCTCCACCTACTCTAGAGCATTCATTGCCTCCTTCCTTGCATTCAAGCCATACACCCACCATTTCCACCTCATTTCCACCATAGAAACATAGTTTTCTAGGTTTTCTACCACAATCCTCTTCATTTCCAACCCCTTCATCGAACTTGGAGGAGGGAGGTCATTATATAGTAGCTAGGAGGTGAATAAGAAGAAGATACTTTGAGCTCCATAGATTCCTATCCCCTTCTTCTCATTTCTTTTACCTTTTCTTTGAGCATGTCTAGCTAGGACCCTAGTGGTGGATTGTGTGGGGTTAAAATGTGACTTTGATACCATGTTGGGAGCAAATAACTTGTATTGAACATAATTTCATTCTATGATGATTGATTCTTGCTTCTATCTCATTTCCCATTATCTTGCAAGTGGTTTGTGCTTTTAAACATAAATTGCTTATTTTGTGATGCTTGATGACACTCAGCTTCTAGGGGAAATTGGAATGTATGTTGAAATATAAGGAATGGCTCTTAGGTCCAATTAGTTGATCCCTAGCTAGTCCCCATTGTTCCTGCATACATCTCCCTTCTTCTACAAGTAAATGTGAGATCTAAGTAGCTAGTGTAAGTGTGATTAGTGCAATTGCCTAGAGTTTCCTAAAGGCTAGATGGCAAGTAACATGAGGTGAAACACCCTTATCTCTACTCCCATTGCTACCCTTGGCTCTAAATTGCCATAATACCAATTACCCCTAGAAACCTAGACTTGCCAAGTCCTAGTATAATTAAACCTAGCCTAGTTCTCCAACTAGTAGTATATATAGGGTATATTCTAATAGTACTTGCCTTGTTGTTTGGTTTGGTAATCTAGATTGAAATGTGAGAATTGCATGCTATGTTGACCTCCCCCCTAACTAATATCAAGTTGCATTCCCAAATGGCCCACCTACCCATCATACTGCTTAAAATCCACTTTTTCCTTCTTAGCTTGTGAATGCCTAGCTTAGTCAATTGCCTTTGTTAACTCTTAGGTAATTGTTTAGTTCTAAATAGTTAGTTCTTGCTCAAGTAGTTAGGGCTCCTTTGAGCTTGCTTGTGTTAATTTGGCTAATCAGTGATAACTTAGGCTCTTGCTTGTCTCATTTCTTATCTTACATATTAGTTGGGAACTTGGCTTGCTACTGTAGTGTAACTCCTTGATCTAGCCTAATCACTTGCCTTACTTAGTTCCTTAGTATTAACGTGCTTAGAGTAATCTAGAGTTTTTGTTAGGTTAGTTTCTTTATTGCTTGTTCTTGCTTGCAATCACAGCATAATCAAACTAAACCCAACTTTAAGCCCTCAAACCATAAACTCCACTTTAGGAACATACCTAGCACAGACCTAGCTCTAGTGCCCCTCTATCCCTGAGGATCGACCCTAATCTTACCACTAGCCTATATTACAACATGACCCAGTGCACTTTGGGGTACATGTGATTAATTGAGCCTGTGCATTGGACTAGGTACATATACAAAATTTGAGAGATCTATGTGTTTTCCCTTAGGGTTGCATCTAACAAGCTTTCGTTGGTTAGTGTGTGGCCTTGAGAAGATCACACCAAGCTTTTTCATGTCGTTGGCGTGGATAGAGGTGCTCAAACTAGCTAGTTAGTGTAGCTTAGCCTTTCCTACTGCCCTCACCATTGCTATTCTTTATTCATTGTTAATTTTGGCATATTGTCATTCTAACTTGGTTTTTGTTGCTTGTTTGTGTATTTTGCAGGTGATAGATGTGCATGCATAATACATGTTTGACTTGTACCGACTTGGTGTTATATGACCTCAAGTTAGGTAGAAAGAGACACCAAGGACGCCACAAACAACTTCGAGAAACTGAGATGGGTGACTATGAAGTTGGAATACCTCATGGAGATGCTCAACCACAACCCAACTACCCTCTCCATGAATACTTCACCCTAGGGAACTACAACTCCCCAATTGCCACCCTAGTTTGACCAAATGTTGGGTCAACAATTATCCATTCCACTCACACTTCTTGGACTCCTTCCTACTTACTATGGGATGGAGAATGAGAACCCCTACCACCATATTGATGACTTCCTTGAAACTTGTTCCACTTTCTGCACACTTGCCGCCACCGATGACTCAATTTGCAGAAACCTTTTCCCCTTCTTCCTGAAAGAAAAAAATCCAAGCAATGGTACATCTCCAAGCCGAAAATTGGTGACATGGAAAGTGGTAAAGAATGAGTTTATCAAGAAGTTCTTCATGATTACCAAGCTGATCCATTTGCGAATATGTATCACTGCCTTCTCAAAAAAAGAAAATCAACCCTTACACGAGGTGTGGGAAAGGTTCCAAAAGCTCCTATGTGATTGCCCCATCATGAGGTACCCTTGTGGTAGCTGGTTCAAGCATTCTACACCAGGCTAGTGGAATTGAGCCAAAACAATGTTGATTCGTCATGTGGAGGCACCTTCCTACCAAAGTCACCCTAGGAGTCGTGGCTCTTGTTCGATCACCTTACTGAGAATTCTCACCATCAGGCTTCTACTAAAGGGGAACATTGTGACTGGAACTACATCCCTCCACCTCCTCCTGTAGTTCCAGCCCGAACTGCAGCCAACCCTGACATGATGAAAATGATGGAAGATATGATGAATATGATGAAGAACCAAGCTGGGGGTTCTTCTAGCCAATCCACTATGGCAGTTTATGTTGACGAAGAAGAAGCACACTCTTTGCATGCTTTTGGAAACTAAAACAACCAAGGCCTGATGTCCAACTCCTATACTCTCAAGTGGAGGAATCATCCAAACTTCTCATGGAAACAACAAAATGAGTAGGGTCAAGGGCATCCAAGGAAACACCAAGGGCCCAAGTACAACTCAAAGTTTGAGGAATAAGTCCTAGGAAGGCTAAGGTTCCAATTGTTTTATCGTAACTGGTTTGGAAAATTTATGAATTGGAGTTCCTTAAGTAGTTTTTCATGATTGGTTTAAAGTAAGTGTTGAAACTTGAGCTCTGTGACTTATGGTGAGTTATAGACTTACATAAAAATTTAGAATTCCTGAGTTCCCTCTTAAAATGAGTGAAAAGTGAGTTCTGAGACAACCGGCAACATTTCTTATATAATTATATTCTTCATTCGTCATAACTGGCACATGTAAAACATTTATGACTAAAAATATTAGCAGTGTGGATATAGTTTGTTGCTAAAATCATAATATAACATGATAAAATATCATACATTATAATCACACTATGTAAAGTATTACACTATAGCCACCACTATCAGTGTGATTTACAAAATAAAAAATACAAACATCATGAGAAAAACACATCGCAACATGTGAAAACAATGTGATTTATGTAATATATTTTTATTCTTCATGTTTAAAAAATGCGATGTGAAAAATGATAATTAAATATAACCATGTGTGAATAATATAGTAAAAATTCCCTACAAAAATAATGTAAAAAATAGTATTCTACATTGTGTTAAAGAATGATGAACAAAAATTTATATTTACAAATACATAAAAATTATTACAATACTATGTACATAAAAAGTGAAATAAAAGTATTGTGATGTGATCTTAATCATAATATTTTTATTAAGATTATAATTGTCCATTATAAAATATTTTTTAAAGCAAAAACATTTGCACCATAACCACTTGTTGAGATTGTTATGATTTAAGAATAATATGATTTTTCCATGGATATGATTTTATTTATGTCTTTACCATCCTTAATTAATTATATTATATAATAAAAATTAACAACATATTAATGATTTTCATATTTACACTTACAACAAACCAATCACATGGAAGTGAATGGAACTCAAGTTCTGAAAACTAAACTAGAATTTCCAGAAAATGAGTTTTGTGGAACTTATGACTTACATCAAACCAATAGGAGCCTAAGGAACCTCAATGAAGTGAAGAAAGATGTGTCATCTCCAGGAAAAAACATTAGCCTCCTTGAACAAAGGCTAGATCAAATTTCCCTTTCACTTTCCCGTCGTGAAGAGGGAAGGCTCCTATCTCAACCAATGGCCAATCCAAACAATGATGGTGGTTATGTGAGCACTACTCAAGGTGCTTATCTCCCACCACAAGGCCAAGTATCCCCACTTTACTAGTACCAAGGACCACCACATCCATAAGCTCCTCCACATCAACAACCCCCTTACAACTATTAATATCCTCCTCCTCACTCATACCAATAGTCCCCTCCACAATTTCACCCCCATCCACCACAACAACAACCACAACCCCAGCTATAATTTATCCTCCAAAACCAGAATCCACCACACTCAAGGCCACCATCACCTCAATAGCCACAACCAAATCTACAAGTTTCCTTTTTCACTACCCATGAGCATGTGAAAGCAGTGACAATTTTGAGGAGTGGTAGGACCTTGGAGCAGCCACATAGTACTTCTGTTGATAGCACAACCAGTGATGACATGGTTGATACTGTGATCAGGGGTGTTGATACTTAGATTCAAATTGATGATACCATGATACATTTAGTTTATACCATGATACCGAGAGTTGATACCATGATTCCAGTGATACCACTTGATGATACTGTTGACTCAAGTCATTTGAGCACACAACTCCCTCCATTCCCCGATGCACTTGAAGAACCATCCACTGAAATAAGGAAGAAGAGATGTATTGAGGACATCATGGACACCTTTAAGTAGGTCAAGATCAATATTCCTTTACTTGATGTGATCAAGCAATTCCATCCTATGCTAAGTTCTTGAAAGAATTGTGCACATTCAAGAGGAAGACCACCGGAAGGACACCAAGAAAGGTCAATCTCACTAAGCAAGTGAGCTCAATTCTGTAACACACCGTACCAAGGAAGAGAAACAATCTTGGTGCTCCCATCATCTCATGCTACATTGGAGCACATAGCATATACCAAGATCTTCTTGACTTGGTTTCTAGTGTAAACTTGATGTCTTATGATGTGTACTCTGAACTACAAATGGGACAACTGGTCCCACTCACAATACCTTGCAGTTGGCTGATAGATCTATGAAAATGCCTAGAGGGCATGTTGATGATGTGTTGGTAAGACTTGATGACAAGACCTTCGCATTCTTTCCTACTGATTTTAGTGTTTTGGACATGGAAAAAGACTCGAGGAAAGTTACTATCATCTTGAGGAGACCCTTCTTGGCAACAGATGGTGCAGTTATCCATGTGAGGACCAGCACAATGTATGTGACTTTCATGAACAAGAAAATCCAGTTGAATCTCTTCAAATCTTTTGTTAAGCTGAGGTGATAGGTGGTACAGAAGAGGATTTTTATCTGATTGAGGGTCTTTATGAGACATTAGAAGATTATCTACCTACATGGATTCAAACCACCACATAAGGTAGAGGTCTAGAGCCCAATGTGGAATTTCTTGGTGATGATGATGATGAGGATGAGGAAGAAGAGTTGGCATTAGTGGCTGCAAGTGAAGACCCCCCATCTATTTCTAAACCATTGAAGAATTCCCTTTAAGAACCTCCCATTCTTGAGCTCAAGTCTATTCCTAAAGGATTGAAATATGCATTCTTAGACTCAAATGACACTCCCCCAGTGATCATTCTTCTATTCTTTCCCATAGCAAGAAGATGCATTGATGGTAGTTTTGAAGAAGGGCATTCAGGCCATCGGATGATCCATAGATGATTTGAGGGGTATTGACCCTTCTATTTGTGTCCATAGAATCTACCTTGAGGATGATGCTAGACCAACCCATCAAATGCAAAGGCGATTGAATCCCAAGTTGAAAGAGGTAGTAGAAAAAGAGGTCGTGAAGCTACTTGATGCCGAAATCATATATCCCATTTTTGATAGCCCATGGGTGAGTCCCATCCATGTTGTACCCAAGAAGGGTGGAATCACAGTCACTAAGAATGAAGATGGGGAATTAATACCCGTAAGAGAGCAATACAATTGGATGATGTGCGTGAATTATAGAAAAGTGAATGAAAAGACCAAGAAAGATCTTTACCTTCTCCCATTCCTTGATTAGATCTTGGAGAGATTAGTTGGATAGAGTTTCTATTATTTTCTTGATGGGTACTCTGGTTACTTCCAAGTAGTTGTACATCTAGCCGATCAAGAGAACATGATGTTCACTTATCTAACTAGTACCTTTGCTTATAGGAGGATGCCTTTTGGGTTGTGTAATGCGTCTTCGACATTCCAAAGATGTGTGACACCCATCTTTGCTGATATCCTTGATTCGTCACTTGAAGTCTTCATGGATGACTTTTGTGTCTTTGGTAAGTTGTTTGATGAGTTCTTGCTTCACCTAACACCTATTCTTGAGAGGTGTGTCAAGGTCCATTTGGTACTATCTTGGGAGAAAATCCACTTCATGGTGCTCGAAGGCATTGTTTTGGGTCACCGAGTCTCTAAAGTCGGCATAGAAGTTGATAAGGCCAAAGTGGGCCTGATCTCCACTCTCACAATTCCTTCCATCATAAGACATGTCCAATCCTTCTTGGGACATGCATGTTTCTACCATCGATTCATTAAATACTTCAGTAAGATTTTGAGGTCACATTTTCATATACTTGAAAAAGATGTGGAATTCAATTTTGATGATGTGTGTTGAAGCTTTCAACCACTTGAAGAACAAGCTTGTCACTACACCTATCATGCAACCCCCAGATTTCTCCTTTCCATTTGAGATCATAACTGATGCATCAGACATGGCATTGGGTTGTGATGGGCCAAAGGATTGGCTAGATTCCACATGCCATTTACTATGCGAGCAAGACTCTTGATGTAGCTCAAAGGAACCACTGAAAAAGAGTTTCTTTCAGTGATTTTTTCTCTTGAGAAGTTTTTCTCTTATCTCTTACAAAACAAGGTGGTGGTTTATATGGATCATGCCACCTTGAAGTACCTTATGATGAAAAAATATTCTAAGCCAATATTGATCTGATGGATTCTATTACTCCAAGAGTTTGATTTAGAGATTGTTGATAAAAAGGGAGTAGAAAATTCTACAACATATCATCTCTCCCACATTGAAGCACCGTATGATGATAGGAACCACATCAAAGAAACAATGCCACATGACAGCTCTTCTTGCTTTCATCCACCCAAAGACCATGGTATAAACACATATCTAACTTCTTAGCTAGTGGAAGGATACCGAGTACTTGGACAAGGGAGGAGAATAAGATAATTTTTGCTATTGTGAAGAACTATGCTTGGGATGACCCAGAGTTTTTCAAATATTGTCCTGATCAACTCATTAGAAGATGTGTTCTAGAAAGTGAGTAGCAAGAGATCCTACCCATGTGCCACTCCAGTGCATGTGGAGGACATTTCGATGGAAAACATACAGCTGCCAAGATTCTTCAAAGTGGATTTTATTGGCCAACTTTGTTCAAAGTTGCTCATGAGTTTTGCAAATTTTGTTTGAAGACCCAAAAGGTGGGCACTATCTCAAAGAGGCACATGATGCCTCTATCACCCATTCATGTGGTTGATGTGTTTGATGTGTGGGGAATTGATTTTATGGGTCTATTTCCTCTCTCCTTTGGATATGTGTACATTTTGGTGGTCTTCGATTATGTCTCAAAATAGATTGAAGCTATTGCTACTAGAACCAATGATCATAAAGTGGTGTGTGATTTTTTGAACTCAAATATCTTCAGCATGTTTGGTGTGCTAAGAGCCATGATTAGTGATGGTAGAAGTCACTTCATCCATCACATTTTTGAAGGTTTTCTAAAGAGACATGGAGTGAATCATTGTGTGGCTACTCCTTACCACCCTGAAATGAGTGGTCAAGTCGAGTTAGCCAATCAGGAGATAAATCTCATTCTTGAGAAGACGGTGAGGCTGGACCGCAAGGATTGGTCTTTACGTCTCAATGAGGCTTTGTGGGAATATAGGACTTCATATAAATCCCTGATTGGCACCACACCATTTAATCTTGTTTATGGGAAAAGCTGCCATCTACCCGTAGAAATGCACCACAAGGCTTTATGGGCTTTGAAAGTAATGGATATGGATGGAGACATTTCCGGATTGAAAAGAAAGTTGCAGCTGCATGAGATTGAGGAGATGCGGCATGAATCATATGAATTGTCTAAAAGATACAAGGAAAGAACAAAGTTTCTTCACAAAAAGTTGATCAAGAAGAAAGATTTTGATTTCGGGCAATGGGTATGATTGTACAACTCTAGGATGAAGTTTTTCCCCAGGAAGTTTCGGTCTAGATGGGAAGGACCTTACCTAGTCTAGAATGTGTACCCATCTGGAGCTATTCTGATATGTGAGAAGGATGGAGCAAGAGAGTTTACCATGAATGGACAAAGGTTGAAGGCAATTGTTGAAGTTGGACCGAATAGAGCCAATCAAAGTTTTGATATTGTGATGTTAGTTGAGGAACACTAGCTTGATGTAGAGATGTGCTTGAATGCACATGTGAGGGATATTTACTTCAAAGATGCTTTGAAAATTCTACAAGGAGAGTTCAAGAATCAATAAGCCCAGTTGAAGGCATAAAATTTAGCACTAGTGGGAGGCAACCCACCTAGGTTTGGGAAATGTTTTCCCCCAACCTTCTCTTTTTGAACTTTTGCTTTCTTTTTCCATAGAATACACACACACACACACACTTGTGTTTGATATTTTTTGTTTGAGTTTTGATGAGATGTAGGTAACAAGTTTAAGAGAGAGAAAGAGAGGGCAAGGCATGGTTTTTGAAGTTGAAATGGTGCAAAGAACCAAATATTTTGCAAAAATATCAAAGTTTTTGAAATTGAATTGACAAAGTAAAAAATTAAGACCCCCCATGGTCTTGGTGCCTCAAAATCGTCTTTGTGATTTAATTGCAAATTCTCAAGGAAGTTACAATAACATGGTCAATTTTCTGAAGGAATGGCCACATTCGTGGAGCTCAAAATGACGGTGGCCCATGCAGGAAAACATGGTCGTGGACACAGCCACATGTGTGACCACATGAAGGAAACACATTCATGGAGACCACCACAGTTGTGGTGATTTAAGTTCAAAAATTTGAGGAAGTTATAGGGATGGAGGTGATTTTGTGCATGAACGACCACGACCGTGGTGACCACCACAGCCGAGATGAGAGGAGGACACCACGACCATGGAGTCCACCATGACCATGGTGAGGGTCAATATACAACTGCCTTACTTCCCACCATGGCTATGGCACCCACCATGGCCGTGTTGCCAAACCCCACCACGACTGTGGCAGGACCCGATCCCACCTATTTTTCACTTAAACTCCAAGAAACACTACAACCCCCTCCAAATTCCAATTCATTTGCTTGAGCTCCCATCAGCCTTGGCGATGTGCTATGCATCCAGCACCACCAACCTCACTTCTCCAGCCCAAATTCTCCAACAAATCGACCTCCAATCACTTCCTACACCTCCACCACCTCTCCCTCTACCATTTCCACCAAAACTCCTCCACCAATCTAGCCACCATCTCCATTTTCATTCTCCACCTCGCATACAACTGCCTCACACAAAACCTCACAAAAATCCACCATTTTTGGCCAAAACCTTCAACCAATCCATCCTCCACCATCTAAGCAACCATCCTAGCTTATTCCACCCATCTCTCAATCTCCATTTTGCCTCCTCCACACAAATCCGAAAATCATAGCCATACCACCACCACCATCTCCACACAATGAAGGGAATTACCAAGGCTGTCAAGAAGGGGGCTCAAAAGAGCCTTGAGGTGATTACTAGTGGAAAAGCATGCACTAAAAGAGCCTCTTCCCAAGTCTCCATCCCATCCCACACTCCATCACCATCAAACTCCATTTCCCAAACATTCCATCATTTGACATCTGTAAGTGCATCTTGCACCCAATTGTCGGATAGAGACCACATCACTGATGAGACATATAGGGAGGAGGATGAGGAGGCAACCGAGGAGAACCTCGATGACATGATTGACAAGGTTGACCCAGATATCACAATTCGACAGAAGCATGGAAAAGGAGTTGTCACCCCATCTTCCTTGAGATTACCTCCATAGACAACGCCAGCACGCCACTCTAACTCCTCATTGGGGGAGAGACCACAGAAGCAGCCACAAGCAAGGCGGCAATTGATCATTGAAGTGGAAGATCACCCACATCGATACCCCGAGCAATGGGTATTGTTAAATCTTGACACTACCTCGAGTCAAGATCCTATCAGGTCAAGGAAGAAGAAGATGACACTGATGAGGAGGAGATGGATTTTGAGCCATAGGACTCTTTGGCATATTTGGAGGCAGATAGACTGAAAGGTTTTGGTAAGTCTCCTAAGGGGACTTCATTTGGCAGGGGTCAGAGGAAGATGTAGAACAGACCTATTTGTCTCGAGTGCATGTCAAGGAGAGTTATATACACAAGATATTGGTGTGAGAAGGTAATTGAAAACCTAGGAATCAAAGTAGAGGTGGAAAGGAAGCTGAAGAAAATTGGGTTGTGGAAGGTGCTTTTCACAGAACAATCCACATACATGGAATTGTCTCAATAGTTATTGCCACACTAGAGAAGGTCAAGGTAAAAGGGGAGGAAGACATTAGGTTTTCTATGTTCAATAGAATATTACGTTGACTGCTTATGAACTGAACTGCATCTTTGCAAAGGATCCCAAAGAATCCAACAAAATGAGTGATGGCTTAATTGAGAGAGAGGTTGACTTGGACTGCAACAAATTATGGTACAATTTGATAGGGATGCCACGGTACATAGTTGGACAGTCAAAGACAATGTTGATCAGCAACCCCTAGTTTAGATATGTATAGAAGGTTCTAGCCAACACGATTGTGGGGAAGTACGATAATCAAGGCAACATTTCACAAATAGACCTCTTAGTTTTACATGGAATAGATAAGAAGTTGCACATTGACCTAGGGTCACTTTTGATAGATCACATGAGGACAATCCCCTTCAATAGAAAGACTCCATTTGTTATGGGAGGGTTTGTGACCTCAATCGCTATAGCCTAGGATTTGATATTATTGGTATTAAAGAGGCCAAGGGATCTCAGTTTGTCAGTTCGAAGTACCTTGTTCGCTCTCAAATGATCATGATAAAAAATAAGAAATTGATATACAATGTGAAATCCATGGAATCAAGGACTTTTGAGCTGCCTTATCATGATCACCTACTCCTCTCTCATGTGGGGCCAACTGACTTACTATGAGAAAAGATATGGTGATGGGATCAAGACAACCCCAAGAAAACATTAACCCCACTGTTGCATAAGAAGAAGTGGCAGAATCAAATGAACAATAGCAAGAATAAGAAGGAGAAGATCAAAGAAGACAACCCCGAAGGGAGAGAAGAAGGGATGAGGCAACATCTCAGCTACATGATCCTTCAGTGAATGGATATGACATGTCATCCATCCATGCACAACTTGAATGTATTCAGAAGACACGACAGGACACGCAACTCATCCAGTAGTTCATGTGGCAGGACCAACAACAGATGCATGAACATGTCAACCACTTGTACCAATGTCATCATGCTCAGGCACAACAAAACCTTGAATAGGGTGAAGACTTCTGGGGTGGTATTTTGGGATTTCTAGAGACCTACCCTCCCCTCATGACACATATTGGGATCATTATTACCAATTCCCTCTAGCTCGGTCAGGTCCTCCACCTCCTCAGCAGAACCAGTTAGAGCAGCTTGACCAGCCACAATAGAGAAACCTGCCTTTTGATCCACAACACTAGATATGATCTTCACCCTACTATCACTAAGCTTTAGTTTCATACTAAGGACAACAGGATTCAAAAGTTTGGGCTGGTAGGGTGGTATGCACCACCCTCTCTTTTCTCTCGTTTTGCTTACACCTGTTCCACTTAATTTTGGAATTGTTTGATTTACTCTTGTTAGTGTAGATTTCTTCTTTTAAGCATGCATGCATACATGTAGGTTAATTTCATGCATTTTTGCGTAATTTTTCAAAAAAAATGTTCTTTTTGGTCTTCCATGTCATGCATTGCATTTCCATGTAGATTTTGGTAATTTTTGTGTGTTTTAATTAAGATTTTTTGCTTTATGCTTTAATTTCCCCAAATGAAGGTTTAGATGTGATTGATTGCAAATTGGCACCATTTTGGCCAATTTTGCCAAAACTTGAGTGTTCTTGCCTAAAAGCATTTTTAACTTAATCTCCAATTTTTGAATTGAAAATGTCGATCTTTTAGAAATGCATGGCACAATTTTAGAGTTTATTGTCATATGGTCTTAATTGTTGACTTTTTACATGTGCATCACCTCTCTTAAGTTTGTGAATGTCTTGGTTGAATTGTGAATTGACTAAGCTACGAACGCTTAGAGCCTATGTAATTGCAAGAAATAAATGTGAATCTCATGTTGTTCAATCATGTGGTGTGGTATCATTTAATGAAGTGTTGGATTAGTTTTCATGCAAGAGATTTTATGTTGGGGACTACACCAATGACCCCTCATTGACCTGACTCTTCTTTCATCATCTTCATATCTCTCCACCTCATGAAAGGATGCCTTAGTGCACATATTTAGCCTTGGCCACCTCCAAAAGCTTGGGGTGGCCATATCTACATCTCCCCGCTTCACTTTATCCACCATATGACCTATCTACACCAAGGGAAAAAGAAAATAAAAGAAGGAAAAAAACCAAAAATAAAATAAAAGATGCTCATGTTTAAGAGCATATAAATAAATAAAAGATGAGTGTGTAAAAGCACTCCAATATCTTACTGCAAACATTTCTTCCTTTTTCATAGCCATTGAGCTAGAAAACATCTAACCTAGCTCACTTTACAATTTTTTATAGCCATGTGGGTCATTTGGTGTGGTTTGAGGCATAAGATTGAATGCATGAAAGTGAAACAACACTCCTAGTCATCATTGATTAATGCCAACATGAAACGGTTTACCCAAAATTACATGAAGGACATATGGAAAGCTTGTGTATTCTATTATCTATATTTAAAGTTTGTATGCTCAATGCTCTTTTGATGATTGGTTTGTGAAAGTGGAGAGGAGAGAGGTGGAACACATGCCCTTAGTCACTTCTAAGACCATTTAGTCAATAATATTTTTCTACAATGCATTCTATCATTCTTGTTTAATTGAAAGAAATTGAAGAGAAAGATTAAGTTGGAGCATACTTGAGGACAAGTATGTTTTAAGTTTGGGGGTGGTTATGCATCCCTATTTCAGGGCTTCATCCTGTGTCTTTTTGCATGATAATCACATTTAAACATCGTAGATTACAATGTAGTTCCCCCAATATGATCTTTTATGACAACTACACTTATGACTCCATTTATCTGTATTTCAGGGCACTTATGCATGCATTGATGCATGGGAGAGATATGATGGATGTCTTTGGGTTCTTACAATGCAAGAGTGGACCTATATCTTCCCCGAGCTTCCCTTGGATGCACAAGAGCAACTAAAAGTAAAAGGAGGCTAGATGAAGAAGATGAAGTGGAGATCAACACCAAGAAGTCCCATAATGGTCGTGGCATATCACCACGGTCATGGGGATTAAGCTCCAAAAGTCACAGGAAAGTTGCTCAATTTACACATGAATGACCACGACCATGGTCATCAAGACGGCCATGGTCACTGAAGACCCCACAGCTGTGGATTCCAACAGGACCATGGCCAGTGACTCCTGCCTCACCCATGGTTAGCAAGATGACTGTAGTGAATTGTGCATGAAGATCTCAAAAATCAACAAGGACTTGGTTCAATTTACACATGAATGACCACGGTCGTAGCCATCAGCACGACTGTGGCCCTTGAAGGGCACCTCACTCATGGTGCTCACCAAACCCGTGGTGAGCTGAAGATACAATGACCTCAGAGCGACCTCACCCATGACTACTTCCTCCAACACAGCCGTGGTATCCCACACAAATGTGGTATCCTCTACCCAACACGACTGTGGCACCCCGCCATGGTCGTGGCCACCATACACACTTACACTTGTAACTCCACTTTCCACCTCGGCCATTACACTTCCCATGATTGTGTCATGCAACCCCCACCATGGCCATGGGACCTCACCACGGCCGTGGTGACCACCTAAACCTACCCATTTTCTCCACAAAGTTTCCCACTTTGCCCCTACTTACTGTAGTGCCTCCCACCACCTATATACATAGGTGGCGGCCACAACATGAAGGTTAGCTGCTATTACTCCCCTCCACCTACTCTATAGTATTCATTGCCTCCTTCTTTGCATTCAAGCCATCCACCCACCATGTCCACCTCATTTCCACCATAAAAACCTAGTTTTTAAGGTTTTCTACCATAATCCCCTTCATTTTGATGCCCTTCATCCACCTTAGAGGAAGGAGGTTGTTCTACAGTAGCTAGAAGGTGAAGAAGAAGAAGATACTTTGAGCTCCATGGAGTCATATCCCCTTCTTCTCATTTCTTTTACCTTTCCTTTGAGCATGTCTAGCTAAGCCCCTAGTGGATGGTTGTTTGGGGTTAAAATGTGACTTTGATACCATGTTGGGGGGAAATAACTTGTATTGAACATAATTTCATTCTATTTTGATTTCTTCTTGGTTATATCTCATTTCCCATTATCTTGCATGTGGTTTGTGCTTTTAAACATAAATTATTTGTTTTGTGATGCTTCATGACACTTAGCTTCTAGTGGAAATCAGAATGTATGTTGAAATCTTAGGAATGGCTCCTAAGTCCATTTAGTGGATCTCTAGTTAGCCCCCTTTGTTCCTACATATGTCTCCCTTCTTCTACAAGTAAGTGTGAGATCTAAGTAGCTAGTACAAGTGTGATTAACGCAATTTCCTAGAGTTTCCTAAAGGCAGGATGGAAAGTAACATGAGGTGAAACACCCTATTATATACTCCCATTCCTACCCTTGTCTCTCAATTGCCCTAATTCCACTTTCCCTAGAAACCTAGACTGGCCAAGTCCTAGTAGAATTACACCTGGCCCCAATTCTCCGACTAGTAGTATAGGGTATATTCTAATAGCACTTGCCTTGTTGTTTGGTTTGGTAATCTAGATTGAAATGTGAGAATTTCATGCTATGTTGACCTTCCCCCCAATTAATATCAAGTTGCATTCCCAAACGTCCCACCTATCCATCATACTGCTTAAAATCAACTTTTGTCTTCTTAGCTTGTTAATGCTAGCTTAGTCAATTGCCTTTGTTAATTCTTAGCTAATAACTTAGTTCTTGATAGTTAGTTCTTTCTCAAGTAGTTAGGGCTCCTTTGAGCTTGTTTGTGTTAATTTGGCTAATTAGTGATAACTTAGGCTCTTGCTTGTATCATTGCTTAGATTGCATCTTAGTTCAAAAATTGTCTTGCTAGTGTAGTGTAACTCCTTTCTCTAGCCTAATCACTTGTCTTGCTTAGTTTCTTAGTCTTAACTTGCTTAGAGTAATCTAGAGTTTTTGGTAGGTTAATTTCTTTCTTTCTTGTTCTTGCTTGCAATCGTAGCATAATCAAACCAATCCCAACTTTAAATCCTCAAACCCTATAATATGCTTTAGTAACATAGCTAACACAAACCTAGCTCTAGTTCCCCCTCTGTCCCTGAGGATCGACCCTAATGTTACCACTAGCCTATACTACAACACAACCCCGTGATCTTACGAGTACATGTGATTCGTTGAGCCTGTGTGTTGGGCTAGGTCCATATACAAATTTTGAGAGATCTATGAGTTTTCCCTTAGGGTTGCATCTAGCCACCTTTAGTTGGTTTGTGTGTGGCCTTGAGAAGATCGCACCCACCACAAAGAAAACCCTAAGAGCACGACGATAAAAAACCAGGGTTAGTCAAAATCACTCACTTGAGTTCTAAGCATGATCATAGATAAAAACACTAGGTACAAAGGGAGACAATGATAGAAACATAAACATTGCAAGACATTATACATGAGACTCCAAATTGGGAAATGGTAGGACTGACTTCTTTTGAAAAATTGATAGTGTGTGAAGTTTTGTAGAGGGTTAATGATCTTAAACCAATCATTGTTGAGTCTGAGCAGGGTATCTAGTGGGTAGACAAACTAGGAGTACCACTTCCATGGAGGAGAAGACTATGAATTAGACTCAAGTACAAACTAAAGGCAACTATTACTTTGCAATGATCATGGGTGACCTCCTAATGGTTAAGACACATCTACCTATGGGTTCTATGGCCACAAATGGGCAAAGTCTCCTAGTGGAGATAAAAAAGAATAAGGGAATATAAGCATCTATGGGTCAATATGGAAATGGAAACCACCTATCCTTAGGTTATTAGGATTTCTCTCAATTGGGTTTACAAGCAAAAGGTAAAAACATTAATAGGAGAGGCTCAAAAGATCATGGGAGAGAGAGATCTAGAAGGAAGGAGGACATTGACTATTGGGGGAAGGAGGAGAGGATACATGTTAGGTTGAAAAATTTAGGATTGTTGGATGATCTAGTTCTAACAAGGATATCATAGAAAGATCCTCATGCCCAAATATATAAAGAAGCACAAGTCATAGAAACTTATGGAATTGTAATTTATATAGAATCCAACTTATTTTGGTTGCAATTGTAACGATCCAAATTCCATTTATGTGGCAACCCACCATGCTAAACTAGATTATTTTAAACCAAAATGTAGTTAAAATGATAATTTATCACATTATAAAAAAGATACAAAATTTTAACTGAAAAAATTCTAAACATTTCAAAAGTAATATTAGCACAAAGGTCCAACTTCACATATATTTTCTTACCAGGTAACTTTACATGAAATCAGTGGCCTTAGACACAACATGTATACAAAAGATATTGTCCACATATTTACAACATGTACATACCACCAAGTACACTACCAAAATCTTGAGTCAATGTACATCATCTATAAAACTTCCCCGCTCAGACCTGAGAGTACATGGACAACTCTAGGACTCACTAAACAAACCAACAACCTTCTGCCTCTATAGATCTCCAAAATACTCCTCCTCACTATCACAGATCTGACGATGTTGTTGATGATCACCTAAGAAGATTTGGTGAACCACGAGGTGAGACCCATGTCCCAACGATAGACATAATTTCTAATAACATTCTTTGCTTACAGGATGGAAGGACTATATAGTTTACACAAAATTTCAGGCATAGCTAGAATCATAAGTATACTTGATTTCTCTTACTGCATTATAAACCATCTACAAATTCAAAGAAACAAAGAAGGGTTTATCATCCAATGTGATTTGCCAAGTAACCCTAACAATCATACTACACGGCTGAATTATATATTTTACTAAGCCCTAGATAGTTTGAGGTGTACCACTCAAATTACTCGATAACCATGAAGTCTCAATCAGTCCCATCTAAAATCAAGAATGTTCAAAATCCCCTCAGTCAGTATGAGTAACAACTACACTGGCACATTGGCCCAACTACTAAAACCTCCTAGTCCACCCTAGGTGCATAGGTCACGACACTAGAAATCAGGGTATAAACCCTACAATCTGAGTTACAACCACAATCTCTCTCAACACATATCAACTCCAAGACACAACCTCGACCTCTCTCAGAAACATTGGGATCTAGATGGAAAAGATATACCCACCCTACACCTGCATCTACTCAATAATATACAACTCCATGCTCCTTTTAGATTACTTGTTTCACTATCAAACAAGTTCTAACACTGAGATAGCTCTACGGTCTCAAGGCACTACATAATTAGGATTACACTTGATTAATTACATCATTTAAGTATTTGGACTGCATCAATCAAGTTACATACATGCTTCTGTATTATGCTTACAAAATAAGTTAGAGATTGCAACTTCATTTGATATAAAATGTGTCCAACCAGTTCCATGTTACTCCATCATGGTATTATCTTTTATTCCCAGCCATAAAAGTGCTAGATCTCAAACTAGGGTGCATAACGACCCCAAAATGTCATTTAGGCAAAAATAGTAATAACGATGCGTAGGAATATCATTATCCTCTCAATTATTACCGAGATCCTAACAAGTTATTGACAAGATATCATGCAAAATTTCAGCATAAAAGTTCATCGAATGTAAACGTTATGGTATTTCCAAGAAATAGGTATTTATATGTTCCAAATCCTAGCATGAATGGGCAACTTTCAGTATTATAATTTCGTCCAATTATCATTTCAACACAAAAATAGTAAATTAAAGCATTATAGCCACCACCAGTTAGTCACTATAAAGTAAGTTTTAAAGTTTGGGTCAAACTTATGTACATCGAGTACCAAAAAAAAACCTAAGTGACATTTTTAAAAGTCATAACACCAACATTTCAGATTTTGGACCTGGTATGTTCTAGGAAAAGCTCATTCATAGAAAAAGAAATTTTCATATGGTCTAAAGAAGGCGTAGGAACTTGTATCATCATCATCATTATCATATCAAATAGTGCATAAAAGTCCATCTTTTCTCATATTATAGATTTTCTTGAACAAGATTTACATAAAAGATGCTATTAGTTGGTAAGAAATGCATAAGGTTACATCACTCACCTTAAGGTGAAGAAGAACGTCCAAATAGCAAGAAACCTCAATGAAAAGAAGGAAAGACCCGAGCTTTATACTCTAAAAGCTCCAAGATAACTCCTATCTTCAAGAACACAGTAAATCTAGAGAAAATGAGAGAAGAAAGAGGATTCTTCATCAATATGCTCAAGCTTCTAGTTAGGAATACCATGGATTCCATCCATGGTGAAGGGAAGAAGAAGGATAACAATAAGAAAATGAGGTTACGAGGGAAGATCTTACGTGTAAGAAGCAAGGAACTAGGTAAGAAGGCTTTGATCCATCCTAGAAGAGCTAGATCTGATGCATGCGCCCACATGCAACCATAATTTTGCAAAGCTTCAACCTCATGTAGCTCCTCCTTTGTTAACTGATGGCTTATGATGGTCTCTCAAGCTCCAAGGCATTTTTGGGGTATAAAGGTTCGTCTTAGGGAAGTGAGGAGATGATTTTATAGTTAAGATGAAAGAGAATGGATCTTAAAGGTGAAAAAATTCTTTACTATCGATCAAGGTCATGTTTTCCATCTATTTGTACAACCAGAACCTCCATTGTCTTGCAACCCTCTAGGAAAACCATTAGTTTACAAGCATGCAGAACTTCGAATTGAAGGCACACTCAATGCAATTATTAGAAGGCACACCCATTGCAACCATCAAAAGGCACACCCAATGCAATCATCATAAGTCACACCTAGTGCAACCATCGAAAGGCACCCACCCAATGCAAACATCAGAAGGCACAAACCCAATGCAACCATCGGAAGGCACACCCATTGCAACCATCAGAAGGCACACACCCAATACAATTTTTGGAAGGCACACACCCAATGCAACCATCAGAAGGAACACCGAGTGCAACCATCACAAGGAACACACCCACTATAACTGCGGGAAGGTATAAACCTAGTGCAAACATCAAAAGGAACACCCAAAACTACCATCAGAAGGCAAACCTAGTCCAACCATTGGAAGGCACATACGATCCCTTCCCATAAAACGAACATTAAGGGTTGGTACCTTTATGCAAAAAGGTTTAAAAGCATTCAAAATTCTCCAGATTATAATGAATAATATGTAACAAAATATTCATGTGTTAAAGTTTCAAATACATGCTTGGAAAAGGGAAAAATGCATATAGGTCCTCATGAGTACATAAATTAGCAAAACTTGAGCAAACAAAGTCCAATTTGGAACCAATTTCAAACATATCTTTGTCAAATTATCTCAAAATATAAATTAATGTTTAATTAAGAAGCTAAGCACCCTTAAATAAAATAAGTATGTATAACCATTAAATTAAATCATGGGTCTTACAATTTATCCCTAATATGAGATTTGCTAGTATGTTTAATTTAAATCTTTTGTAATCTGGTTTAATTCAAAATTTATAACCTAGTGATTTGGTTTTTTGATGTGAGTAATTGAATTCTAGATTTTATGTGTTTAATATTTGGATAAATACAATTTGTTTGAATGAATATGTTCTGAGCCAAACATGGAGCTAAATCCTTAAAGGATGCAAAACATAATGTATACTCATGGAGGAGAAGACTTTCAATCTTAAAAGACTTAAGTTGATCATTGATGAAAGAATATTAATTAAGATTTTTTTTAAAATTACTTTATTTATGTACAAAATTCTATTATTAATATAAAACAAACATAATAGGTGAAATTGGAGTTGAAATGAGGAATTTATTGCATTTTTACTATGTATGTACATAATAACTAACAGTTGACACGCGGACATCATGGGGCGAGCACTGCTACTGTTCAAGAGGGTTCACAAAAAATGTCATAACTTTTGATATACATTTTGGATTAAGATGAAATTTAGTTATTTAGATTCATAAGTTGATCCTCTATCCAACCAGATCCCTAAACATAAACTACAGAGGTTGGTAAAGAGACTCCCATGGTGACTAAGGGGAAAACTTTGTTGCACATACTAAAAGGAGGCATTTTCTTGTGTATTTTTAGCTAAAAAGTTCAAATCTTCTCCCCTCTTCTCAATCTAAGTTTGGTTCCATCTAGAATTCCAATTATCTTTCATTTTATCTCATCACTCTCTATTTTAGACCATTAGGGGGAGAAAACTCTGATCTTATCTTATTCTCTTTCATTCTCATCTCAATGATTGACTTACAAGTTTAGGTGGATGGATTAAAGTAGCTTCAGAGTAGATTCTTGTTGAACTAAGATTTAAATAGACTTTCCTAGATCCAATATTTCCAATCTATGATATTCTCCTCACTTTTCTTCCTGACTAAGGTGAGTAGATACATATCTAGAGCTTGCTAATACCACTTCATTTTCTAGATTTCTGGATACTTCTTAAATGCATGCGCAACAATCTTTAAGACTAAAATCTAGCTTCCTACGGTGAAATTAGACCTAAATACAATGGGTTATGTTTAATATTCTATGTTAGTGCTTGATGAATTTTGAATTTCTTCCTCTCCTTTTTGTTTGAGCTTTATCATGCACATATGATACTTAATCCAATATAAATACTAAATCCTTCTCTCTTTGGGGAATCAGATCTAAAGATTTATTCCTAGCAGTCTAATAACTTGATAATTTTATCTAGGAATCTATAATTTTACTTTTACATCCCGATCTCGTATATACATTCAGTATGATGTTCTTAACCTGAAAATAAAAGCTAAAAATAAGTATTCTGATTCAATTTGGGAAGTAAGAAATCTGAAACACGTATTCTTACTATGTCAATGATGGAGAAATATGACATTGTATGGAGAAATATGACATTGATATTTTATGAATTTATTATTCCTTATATATATGCATGTAGTGGTTCTTATATTATAAGTTAAGGTTATACTTATGTTGATATGGTCATCTTTGTCATGCCATAATATTATTCATGATATGATTGGCCTAGTTAACATTTGTTGAATTTCCATTTTGAATAGCAAGAGTTGTAATGTGCTTTAACACATCATATTCAATCCTTTATCACATTACATTCACCTATGAACTGTGAAGAAGAAATATAATTTTACTTTCTCTTGGTAATACTTTCTCTTGTATTATGAATGATTTTAACCTTAAGGATATGTACTAAATAGATAATTTGAGAATCTTGATAATGAGCTATGAGGCAAAATCTATATAATTCAAGCCATGGCTATCAAATGAGATTTCTTGTATAGACTGAAAGAATGAATTCTTCATGATATGTGATGAATCTAAGACGTTGGGCTTGTTGGTTGCTAAGACAAATTTGGAACCTTAACACTAAGGTAGTGTTGTGATAAGAAATAGGCCTTGAGAGCCCATCCATGTAATGTCACGAAATCAGAATCCTGACCCCATGAGCCAAATGAATACCAAAGTCAACATGCAGAAGAGTAAGGTTTAGTATACATGAACAAATAACAAGATAAAAGCACCAATCATAATCTCAACATTCAATAAGTATATTAAGCAACATTGTTTATTACAATATTTCAATTGCATGCTCAAGAGTACAATTTTACAAGCCTTCTCATGTATACTAGGTATCTTATAATAAGTACACTTGACATAGCTCACCAAGCCCATCAACTTCTAGGAATCTCTGAACCTATAAAACACATGAAACAAGGTGGGTCAAGCACACGAGGTGTTGAGTACATAGATAAAAGATACACATACATAAGCATTGCATACTTGAAAACATTTGCAAAAGTAAACGAGAAAGAATAAACATGTTAAGTACTTAGCAAAGCAAGAGCCCATGTTTTATGTCATTTTACTCATTTGTACCATCAATATCATGTATCATAAGGACTTTGATCAACTTCCCATTGGAAGGATCCTTAAGGGTTCTCCAGATTAGCTAACCCTTGTATACGCAAGGGACCTCAATAACCAAAGTCATTGAGAAAAACCCTATTTCAACATTTGTATAGTGGAGTTCTATACTATGTGTGCAAGTTATAAAACCATGATATGAGACAAGCATCAAGTACAATACTAGCGTACTACATGGAAATATTTGAGAAAGTACACAAGCATGCATACATATCAGTTTGCAAGAAAGAAATCAATAGTCATATAAATATTTAAATCCCATACCTGATTTAGAGATTTCATAACATATCCTTGACCATCTAGATCTCAAGAAAAACCTGGTTAAGTACAAGATTACATACATGTATTATATTCTCATCATTCACCCTAACTAGCTTCATTTTAGGATTTTATCCAAGTTAGGTTTCAAGTTGGTTATTAGTGCATTTGATAATCTCTTATTGTTTTAAGGGTCATCAAGGAGTTGTGGTTCAAATTCCAAGTCATTATGATGTTCCATTCAAATAATATGAGCATTTCAAGATTTGAGTCACCAATGCACATTATAGGGTCAAAGACTCATAATAGGGCAAAAATGACATATATCATCAAGTCAATAGGCCTAAACATAAAAGATGATTTAGATCAACAACATAAAGTCACAAGAAACACATATCAAGATTATGTGTAGACCTATCAAACAGGCTCAAAATCCACAGACGCCCATGGGTTGAACCGTTTAAGTTGGGTTTGGGTGGCAAAATTTGTCACTCGCTGAAAATCACCCAAACCCATACCCACCCATTTATTTAGCAGGTTTCAGGGGTGATCCGTGAGAACCCACGTGTGACCCAATTAATTGAAGCAAGTATATTTATATACATAATATACACATACACCTATTAAAAGATGTTGCTTGTTTGGTACAAGTCACTTTACCAACAACAATTATATTCTCTTTATTTTGTGTTTGCAATAGGCAATAACAAGTACTTGTAATATTAAAAAATTTTAATTTTACACGACAAAATTATGCATCATTTTTTTGTGATATTCATCTATGAAAGTACGTCAATTTTCCTAATTTATATCAACATACAACAACTAGTTGCTACTTTTTCATTAAGTTTGCATAAACATATATCGACAACTAATCGAATAGCTTGACGTCAAACATAGTAGTTGCTTGGTTCTTTTGCTCTATATTTGACGTAAAAACAATAGTTACAAGTTGTTTCATATGTTGTTTTTAGTGTTAAGAAAAGAAACTAGTAATTTATTGTTGATTGTACACATTTTACATGGGCGCCCGCAGGCAATCTGCAACCCACTGGGTCAGGTTCGGGTGTGCTTTTCATCCACCCATTTAGAAGTGTATCTTTTTGACCCGCACCCGCAATGACCCAACCCAAACCCAATCCACCCACCCGTTTGACATGTCTAATTACATGGATGTCCCCAAGACCTATGCATCGAGGTCCAACATGTCAACATACATTCAATCATTCACATAGTATACATGTGCCATCAAGGTTAAATAAGTGACTTATGTGAGACATTCACATCCAATTAAACATAAGGGATATATTATTCCCTTATAAGAGGAGAGGAAAATTGGAGAGGATCCATATCACATTTGGAGCACAAGGAAGACAATCAAGACACTTTAAGATACATTATGTCATTATGCATGTATCTAGTGTTATAAGTAACATCATAGCATAAAAGGGGTAGAACTTAGGCATTAAGGTTAAAACATCACAAGTTTACTGATTTCAGAGTTAGTTATGCATTACATCTCCTTTAGGAGCAAGGTCTTCAATTTAGGGCAAGATACATCAATAACATTTACAATACTAGCCATATTATTGTATAAATGTGAAACAAGTGTGATAAATGTTGATTAGAGCCTCAATAGCTCAAAGTTGCAGAAATGTTATTGACATGAGGCGTACTGAGTAGGTTGATTAACAATGGTCAAAACTTTATCATCAACATGTATCATAAGAAGTCAAACATAGTCAAAGATCGTGTTTTGTGCAAAATAGAGAAAAATGAATGGTTTTTAGAGTCTGCAAATGTGTTTATGTTGTAGATTTTTCCACATTGATTGATTTGGTATATATGTTTGTCTAATTTGGACAAGGGAAGAGAGAGATAATTTTTGGAAGGATCTTTTTGAAAACTATATGATTCCAAAGGGAAATGTTACCAGGGATTTATGTGAGGATCCTAGCCACTGAAACCACATCGTGTGGCTGCCCACATGCATGCTTAGATTCTTGTGAGCTCCCAGCCTCAAGGTGCTGAGACATTGCACACCGCTCGACAGGGGTCACCGGCATCTCCTGAGCCCTCTTCACCGCTTCACAGAGATGAGAGAGAGTACACACGGTGCTGACGTGACCACACTACATTGGTCAGAACCACCTGTGGCAGGGTCCCAGTCTACTCCAGTGTATGGATCAAATCCTAGCCCTTGCTAAGGGGTCCATCATGGGCACAAGGGTGCATCAACGGCTACCGGCCTACCCCCGCTCCCCCCACTTCGTGTGCAAGCTCGTGTGAAAAAGGTCATCCTCCTACTCACTAGCGTTGCTTGGGGATGGGGGAAAGGAGAGGCCTCAATCCCTTGAGAGTGGCATTCTGACCTCACCTAGCCTCTCAAAACTCATGGAAGGCCCTATGTGTTGTGGTGGTTTCTCAAGAAAAAAATGCTCAAAGTTGGGCTTGCTGCGACGGCCTTGGTGGTGGAGGAGCAAAGGAAGGAGCTCTGAGGCATGAAAAGGAGTGGAAATTAGGGGGGAAGTGATGAGAAGGAAGCACCCAAGGGTTTTTTCTAGTCAATCATGCCAAAGAAAGAGAGAACTCCACATATTGGTCAGTGGAAAGGAAGATTAGGTGAGCTTAGCACTAATAACGTCAGCTCACCGTAAGGAGATAGAGGAGAGGTCCAGAACCGTTGGATCATTGGGGATCGATCTGTTGACACAGATCCAACGTCCACAGTGTATCTAAAAAAGTGCAAGACAAAGAGAAGAGACACCCACTCTATTTGGGCCACACACCCATATTTGGCCCAATTCAAGTCAAATGTGCATAATCTCAATTAATTGGCATATAATTGACCCAATATTTGAAAGACCATAGCTTGAGCTAGGATGATCCAATTGAGGTGATCCTTTCTTCGTTAGATTTACAATTGAATCCTCTATAACATGATATAGATTAGAGAGCATGAAGATCATATAGAAAAGGTTTAGTTTAATTTTCAAGATGGTGACATATTATGAACTGGTACATGGTTCAACATTAAAAATTAATGTCACATATAGAAAAATGAGAATTTTGATGACCTAGTTGGAGTGTCACAACACTGAAGCTATAAACTTGAGTAAGATGCAATTTTATGAGTGAGAAAAACAATACAAGATAGGAGAGATAAAAGTTTGATTGTCATATGTTACATGTGATCTTTAGTGAGAACTGACTAGTTATATTATTTTCTACTTTGTGTGTTACATTCCATTTGATATTACTTATAGAAGTGTAATTTTGTAATATCATGTTTCACATGAACAAATAAATAATTTTGATAGAGATTCCTTAGTTTACAAAGCTACATAATAATAAAGAGAAACATTATTATTTTAGATAGGAGCCCTAGACACTATATTCATCATCGGTCTAAGATGGGTGAAATGGGTGGTTCACATACAGGGTGAAGCCCAAGTGGATGAATGCCTAGAGTGGATTATATCTTGATGGATAATTTGTAGGATGTTAGGAAAAGTTCTAGAGATGTGGACGTGAAAACCCAACCTTATTTTATTTGATACGTTGTGTTAAAGGTGAACTCAACCACGGTGATATTGTGTTTAGGGGTGAATTGAAACCCTTGTGCTATTGTATTTAGGGGTGAATTGAACCTCCTAATATTGTTTTAAGGGTGAGATGAACCAACTGTGAAATTATAAAAATGTTATTTGAGATATGTGATTGATACCCATCCCGTTACCAAAGTGAAAGTAAGGTAGATAGCTATAGTTCCTACTTGTCCAGATGGGGACCTAGACTTGTGTTTTTCCCTTGGGTAGCTGGCTACACCCTAAGGATGGATGGTAAAATCATGTTTGTGAAGTATACCATGACAATTGTCTAGTGGGATGGTACGAGTCAGTTAGATTCAAGGAATAAAATATAAGTGGACAAGCCGATAGTATTGTTATGGATGTTATCATTATGTAAATAATTATTTATGGTTATTTTTATTTGATATTTGCTAAATAATTAACTCTTTACTAAGAAATCAATTTGTTGATTCAATTTTCAATGTTCTAGTCACTTATCCATCTCTCAGTATGTTGATATTTGTTTTTTGAAGCATATGATACTTGCTACATACAACTTAGTTCAATGATTATGTATTAAAAAGATATATAAGAAAAGATAGAAAAATCGTATATAGCTTATCTACTAAGTTATTCATTGCCTAATCAACTAATGAATATTTTTAGGTTTGGAGCTAACTGAAGATCCATCATATTCAGCTATGTTATGATAATCATAGTAATTGATGTCCATGTGTTTGTAGCATCTAGTGGTTTCTGTACTAGGGGTTTTGGGAGAGTTGGTGTACAAGAGAGATGATGTGAACATACAAATGTGTAATGAAGTTTTTCTTGAAAATGTGATCAAGTTTTGTTATTTTCTCCATTATAATATGTAATGCATTCTTATGATTAGAAGGAACTTGTCACAAGAAAATTTGTAAAATCTTGAAACTATGCTGATTCCAAAATTGAAAAATAATTTTTTTATCTTTATCGGGTAATCATCTTCCTACTTTTCTTATTGAATATATGATATTGTTTTGGGATAAGTTTGATTCAAATCTTGGGTTTAGTCCTTAATAATCATGTTTATGATGATTATTGGGATTGGGTCACAAAAGTAACTAGGTTTTAAAATAAATGTATTTGTCTTTGTTAAATATATTCAAAAGTAGTAATCAAAGTTTTATGACATTGAAACTTGGCACTTAAGTTAACTAAGTCACAAGGATTCAAAATTGTCCATTGTCAGTCACTTTTGTGACACTTTTTTAGATTGTTTAACATATTGTGTTTATTTTTTACAATATCTTACTTGCATTTTTAAAACTTACACATGATTTGGACTTGCCTTATCATTAGAAGAGTTATATAAATTTGTATTACACACATTTTTATTTTATCTATTTAGATAATTGTATTTAAATAAATTAGTAAGTTCATTAGTGGAAACATCAACCATCTCAACTTACATTAAAAGATCCAATTATTATTGCTTCATATGCTTAAAGCACAATATAACCCACACTAATCGTTTACACTGTATGTTCACATCCAATACTTATTAACCATGTTTAATCTTGTATGTGTGTACTAATGAATAATGTGACATGCACTACATGTTTTATGAACCTAATGTATATAATATGTCACATGAGGTAGTTATGTTCATCTAAGTTCATTAGTCTATGTTAAGGCATTCTAAAACCCAAGATCGTCACTATATTATATATGGTACCAAACACAATATGTTAGGATTAGTCAAATACAACTTAGTGGTTTAGGTCTAGACCTTTAACATTCATTAGGTATGTGGTATTTTAACATCCATTCATCTAGGATATATATCCAATATCATCACTTTAAGACTTACTAATCCAATACATGTTTAGGTCATATCTAACCAATGCTAGGGTTAGGTATTACACCTAAACTAGTTCATCATATATTCACTATGGGGTCAATCGGGTACATAGAGGTGTATGTTGTTAGCCTTGTTTTGTGATTTCTAAAGAAGTAAACATACTAGCATCCAAGCCATGGAGTTAGGATTTCATGAGTCAAGATAGTAGACTTTGGTATGTTACAGAACTCCAGCCCTTAAGAATGATTTCACCTTCAAAATCATATATCCAAAGTGTATCATGTACTACCCTCTACTAGTTCACATGTTTTTCCTCAACTAACAATCTAGAGAGGTGTAATGGGTATGTGGATATATCACGTTCATTTTGGTCAGTCAAAAATGTGTGTTGCTAGTATTACCAAAATACTTTGGGCACTAGGTACCCCTTTACATCAGACAAAACTAAATAAGAGAATCTAAGGATCATATCCCCACGTAGAGGGACCCGAGATCCCTATATAGAACAAAGACACTAAGAAAGAATATCAAAACTAATCGGCTAGACCTAAATACTCCTACCAGAGGAAGACTATACAAAGCCATGATTACATACATTCATCATACCCACAAAAAATAACCACAACTCAACATAGTCTGATACCATCCACCTTGCTTGGATCTAGCCTTAGTGCATCCAACTTTCTTAGCTAGTAATCACAAGGATCTAGAAGGAGAAAAAGCCCAATTATAATCTCCAAATCTAATCATGAATTACTAACTAACTGTGTGACAAGCAAGAAACGATGTAGATTACTAATAGGGTGCAGTAAGATAGAAGCTCGAAGTCAGACCTTCTTACTTAGCACAACATCAACTTCCAATCACTGCACCCACAAAGTGTGGCATAGCACCAAGAATCGGGAGTTCCTTATCACTTCTAACTCAACAAATAGACTTGTTAGCACTACAATGGTTCAAACTTGCTCAGCAGCTGTTCTTGTTTCAGATGTCCAAGCAAGAACTTGGACCGACTGACAACATTTCCTTAAACACATTGAAGGTGTTCCTGCATGCATCAGAAGAAGGGACCAAAGAGGAGGAGAAGAGGTGTTCTGCCCCCCCTTAAACCCACACCCACATGAAGTGCCTGATTGCATTGAGACACTACGTCCAACAACTTGAGGGTGACCCAACCCACGCCTACAAAGAAGCCAACGCGAGAGCATCACCAACACCAGTCATGAACACCTTGAGGGCATTGGGGACTCGTGAAATGCCCCCCCCCCCCCCCCCCCCCCGTGGAGTGAACCAGTGTCACTGAAGCAGGGGAGCACCACTGGCAGGGTAGGGAGGGTGCAGACCCAGGTCACCCTGCGAAGGACTTGACCACCGTCGGTCACCAAGAAAACTGCCCAAGGTTGGAGATGAATGTGATTTGGATGGAAGCCACATGTTGGATGAAGAGGACGCAAGCCCACACCTCCCACCTAGGAATCCATCTATCACCAAGATCGTCAGATAGATCCAGCTGCATCAGGGGGCACCGACTCCCTGGGTAAACCAGGTCGTATCCTGGAGAAGAGAGGAGCGGATTCGGAGGAGGACATGCAAGAAGCTCGAACTCCATCGACATACATGGAGCGGCACCGTACGAGGATATGGTATGTGGGAGCGACTCTCTCCATCCATCATGCTTGAATAGAATGGAGTCGAAGCTGCATCAATAAACCAACTCCCAAACCCACCTTGACCCACATGAAGCTTCTCCTCCTCGTCATTCTTGGAACTGAGTAGGGGGGTCTCTGGCAGAGACGGCAGAATGCTGCATGCTTTGTGGACCCTTTCTTCGGAGATCACTGCCTACAGTCAGGGAAGATCACGCCATGGTCGTTGAGGGCTAGGGGGAGGAAAGCACCAAGGAGGCACTCCCTCCCCCTAGTGGAAGCTACCGGGAAATCCTAGAGAGAAACGAGAGCGAAAACCTAGAGAGAAGCCATGTGATGTTGTTCATTGTTGGATAAATCACTTTCATTATTGAGTTTATATTCATTATCACCACTTAGAAATATTTTATTTTAAGCATATCCAAAGTCTTATTTTAAGGGTTTGTCTACTCATCATGTGCTTATCCTAAAGGGTTCATGTAATCATTATTTACCTTCATAATTTTGAATTGTCTCAAGAAATTGGGGATACAATACAAGAAACTTTTTTATGCATATAGTACTATAATAAATTATAAGTATTTCTTTGAGAAATCTTGAAATATTAATCAGATATGACCCCAAATAAATGTGAGAAACACATCATTATTTCATATATGCTAGTATCTACTCATTCCAAAATAAGTGTTCATGATTTCCAAAAATATGAACATATACTACTCAAGATCCTCATTTTCACCTCATCTTATTATATATTCTTCTTCCATCCTAACATAGATAACATAAATAGATTATAGGGTATAATCTCATCTATTGAGTTTCTATATAAGGAAAAGCTCCTATAGGAAGTTATAGGTGATAAAATTAATATAGGAAGACTAACTGATTACCTTGACCTTAATGCCATACTTATAATGAGTGGGAGCCGAGAGGGACATCTCTCATTATTTAATCAAATAAATGGAAATGATCAATAAAAAAATCATGATATTTTATTTCAAAGGGATGAATAATCCAATACATTCAGTAAGTAGGCTTTTATAAGAAAAAGAGTGTACAAAGGGAATAAAAAAAACAATTAGCAAAAAATTGCATGATGATTATGTTAAACTCCCACACATGTGATAAAGTGTGTGTGTGTATCTTTATGTTTTTTTGGAATTTTAATATCTTTTAAGAATACATATCCTTTACACTTATGATCTCATATAAATATTCCTTAATTATGAATCTTGCCAAGTCACATTTTTAATAAATGTGAAACCCTAATTCAATCATTTAGGGTAATATGTATATGTGTTCCAAGTATCAATACCCATAAGACCATTCAATTGTATTTCATAAACAATTTTAACCATAAGAACATACTCATTTTAAAATGATATACCAAGATTTAAAATGATTTGAACCTACCAAATAAAATCATAAAATTTTGCATTTTTGGATATAATTTTATTTAACCAACCCACCATACCAATTTTGGCCTATGAATTCAAGAAAATTAACTTATCGTGTGATCTTGCATGCAATAAATGTAGACCTAGTCTGTGACTAGGGATCATAAATGTCTATCCTTTCCCTTTTGAATGTAATGGCTTAGATATCATAATCAAGCCTTTGCAAGACTAAAACTCACACTACACCATGTGAGTATGGAAGTCAAACTCCTTTGTAGCCACCAAACAAAATCACATGATTCCTTAGGGATATATACCATCTCTTCTTACTAACATGAACATGATGATTGCTCACATGTGCTCATTTGTTCCCTAATTGGGAGCACAACCTCATGTATCTTTGCTCCTTGTTCTTGTCCCTTGGTTATGTGCATGATGGGGGGGTGGAATCATGCACACGTGCTCCTTTATATACCCCACTAGCTTCATTTAGCCCCATTTTGTCATTCCATATATCTATTTCATTGTGAGAAGAACTAATCCACCTCCTCTCTCTCTTCCTCCACCTAAGATATAGTAGTGGGCACCCCATCACCCACTACAATCGAACCACATTCAAACCTTCATGAAACCTCTACAAACATCATCATCCCCTTTGCAACCACCAATGTCATATCCTCCTCACAAATCTCTTTCCACCAAACACCCACTCCACTTGAATGATGAGTCAAAAGTTCTAGAGGGAGTTTCACTATGGGACCATGTCTCCTTGGCTCATAGATAGATCACCAAGGTGAAGTCACAATTGTTGGGCTATAGGAAAGGCAAAAATACGCCCATCCCTCACCAAGGTTGAGAGGAGGCTATTTATCACATGAGGAGAAGAGGTAACTATGTGGTTCAAATTGGTCCAAGGTGGATCAATCGAACGATGCCACCTTAACTATATTTGTATTTCTCAAAGGGATATTGTGACTTTCCTTTTAGCTTTCTCATCAAGGAGAAGGATTACTCTAGCCCTTGGATAAGTAGAGTGACATGCTCATCAATGGTAAGATCCAAATCATTTTATTTTAAATATTAAAAAATAGTTTATCTTAGAGAAAACCTAGACATTCATAGGGAACTTAGAATAAAATGATATGATAGTCCATATTCATCATTGAAATAATATATGTAATTCTTTAATGTTTATTTTCAAAATCAAATCCCAAAAATACTAAATTTATTTCAACATATTTTTACACTAATGATCAATCTAGAAATTTTGAAAACATATTGCATGCTCTAAAAATCATAGTATTTTCACTTTGAACCATATGGGACACCTTTTATTTATCTTAGTCATGAAACTCTATCTTGAAAACCATTAAGTATGTAATATTATCCATCATCACGACTAATTATCCTTTTTCTATAATGAGGAACCTAATAATTAGTCAAAGTCCCCAGCTATGCATTAGATTCATCTTACGCTATCTTATATATGATTCCACATCCATAAAAACTTAAATCTAGGAATAGGATAGAGAATATTACCCTCAACATAGATTTTATTGGATACTTAATGACAACCTACCCTCAATTTTAATTTTCAACATGATTAAAATACAAATATAATAGACCACAACCCAATATATTTTATTATTCAAGGTACATGATTTTTCACCTATTACACTACTATATTTTCTTACTTACAACGTAAGGTATAAGGTATATTTTCATCTACTTGAGAATATTGAATGTATGATATAATATATTTAACATTGTTTCCACCTTGTAACAAAGAATGTAAATTATGAGAATAATTATGTAGTTGCTAATGGTTCATTAGTCACCCAAAAAAGAGAGAATGGCTTTTAATGAACAAATAATTCCACATTTTACATGGTACACAGGGAAAAGCGTACAATACACAATACACATGGTTGGTCACATTATATAAGTTTCTATACTAGTACACCTTCATAATGCCATTCTTTAAAAATTGGTTAAAATTGAATTTTTATAGGACAAATATTTTTATTTCTTTGATTTATCACACAATTTAAAATTATGACATTAAGAGAGAAAATCCCCCCTCTCCCACGCCTGTGGCGGAGGCCAAACACTCGAGATGGTGGTAAGTCAAGGAGAAAACATATATGTATGTATCTTTCTGGTCATGTATGAACACCTTGTATCCTAAAACTTATTCTCATCTAATTTTTAGGTTCCAACATATTTCATTGGAGAAAATTACATAAGAGTAATAAATAAATTATCTAAGAGGATAGTTGAATCATAGTTTCTTTCCTTTCTATCTCAACATCTAGTTCTACCTTTTCTACATATGGATGATCTATAGGTTGCAAGCATCATTATGTTTCGTCTTTCATTATTAGAATTTCCTTTCTAGTTCAATGTAAGAAAGTGTTCCTTTTATTATAAATGAAAGTATATTGTGTTGTTGTATGTTGTAGTTATTTCATTGTTGCTTCATCATATTTTTATTTTCATATGGATAACCACAATTATATGTATTCCTTTTTTATGTTCATTGGTATGGATGCACAAATGCATGTGATACATTCTTTAAGGCCTTTTTCTAGAATTTGGAACTTCACAACATGGTGGATAAATAAAGGTAAATTGTATCATAAATTATTCTTGCTTGGTTACAAAAGGAAAAACTACCACCTCAATTCTATATCCAAAACATCAACTACATATGATGCAAATCCTACAAAACTAGGTTTAGGATTGTTGTTTGATGTTCATTACTTGTTCTTACATGTGTTCTATCATGTTGTAAAAGTTCACCTATACAAGTCATGAAAATAGGAAAAACTTGATTTAAATGCATCCAAACATACCAAATTAAGAATAAACTTACTTTTGGATATTTTCTATGTTCATTTATCACCTGAAATAGGTAAAAAACCTTAGTAAGATAAATGTGATATATTTGCATCACAAATTAGAATTAAAAAAAAACTAGGCTTGCTAGGATCCATATATGTTTAGCTTTCCAATGTTACCTATTTTACACATTTGTTTTTAAAATTTAGATATTTTCTAGATTTCACTAAGATAAATCATATATTCAACATAGATATGTCAAAGGCTAAAAATACCATGATGCCCTTACATCAGGTGATGGTTATTTCTCTCATTACAAGGCATACCCTTGAAAATTCCTATAACAAAAATAGGCATGTCTTTGAAACAACCATCACCAAGAAGGATAGAAAAGCTCATGTCACCACATGTTACACATAAAAATAACCTCATGGAAAAAAGTTAAAACACAGATAGGGATTGATTAAATTCATTAACTAATAACAATAGACATAAAAATATCAAACTTATACTTAAGGTTTCAAAATAAACTAATTTTGCACTACAACAAGAAGAATAGTCAGTTGTATCAAATTGTGTTGGTTTCACCCAGCCAAAGTTGGCTCAGGAGACGACCAACTTGAGGAATGTATAGAAGAAGGAGAAACTTGAAGTTGGGACTAAAAATATCCAAATACGACTAGAGTACACACCTAGTGATGACTTGACAAAATCGGAAATGGGTAGAATAAAGGTAAACAATGGATGGAGCAAGGATATACCCAACCATGTTGTTTGAACAATATTCAGGAAGTAGAAATGAGAACAAGGAATTTATAGGAAGTTGTAACAAATTTCTTATGGTTTGGACTTCATATAATCTCACCAAAAATTCCCACAAAGTTTCACAAATGTGAGATGGCCAAATGTTCCTTAGAAAACCTTTAGTGAAAACTTGGTTGCAATGAGGATGGGAAAAGTATTCTTGATTTGAAGATGTTTTATAGGGTTGGTGATATTCTAGGAGTTCCAAGGTTTGTCATGGAGGGATTAGTTATATTAATTAGGGTTTGTGTGAGGTTTTACTTGAACTGAAGATGCATTCAGAATTGTTTCTTAAGTCAGGGTTTTTTTGTGATCAACAAAGGTTGAAACCCAAAAGGGTTATGACCTATTCCCTTTTCTCAATGTGAAGTTGGTATAGAAGGAATTATATGTAGGTGGCCCTCATAGGATATGGGAGGTATAAATGTGGAAGGAATAAACCATTGTGAAGTACCAACATGTAAAACACTTCTGCCAAAGAGATAATATCATAGACACTAAAAGAACCCAATCATAGAGTCCTAGTCAAACTGGGTTCTCAAAATGGTGAGGGATGCATAGTTACATAGAATGGTTGATTGGAATAAACTTAAGGGTAAATAGACACCATATGATTAAACTTAATATGAGATAAAAGGACTAAAACTAAGATTTTATTTGTAATAAGGTGTTATCTTAGTTTATTGCTATTTCATTCTATATTTATTTGATGGTGTGGTATAATTAAACAATTACTAAATTAGGTATATTAGATAACTTGAGGATGAGGAATCAGAAACATGCAATTAGATTTTATATTTGAGTAGTGTAATTACAAGACTTCACCTTGATGAGTTTTTCTTTATCTAAAATTTTGGAGTTATCCTAACAAAATAAGAATCCAAAACTATATCTAATCATTTATTATACAAACAAAAGTTACCCGAATGTATATAAATGATATCAGGGTCATTTGTTATATGGAATCCACTACTAGTTATATATGTCTCATTTAGGAATTTGATCTTAGTTAATAATTAAAAAATTATATGATGGTACAAATAAGAAGGTTTTTCTTGAATTGGATTCAAAAGTATTTTAAAGATAACTAACATAAATTTAGACAAACCATTTCATTAATTCAAGTCTTAGCCAAATTGAGTCATGTGAAATGGTATTCAGATTTTAAGATCAAACTAGGGTTATGTGTGGATAGTTCAAATCAAACAGGGAAAATTTAATATTTAGCTTTATTAAATATATTGAGTGGAAATTTGTGGTCCCCAAAAAATCATGACCTGACTAGGTACTTCACACCTTAAGGTTCAACATACTTATAGGTATGTAACTTAACATGATATTGCCCATTGTTAGAATAATTAAGTCAATATATGACATGTTGTAGGAAAATTATATTCAAACATGTTCACCAAATAGAACAAGGATATGGTTACTAGGATGCATAAAATAAGATAAGTAAACCCTACCCCTATCACGAAGATTATCTTTGTCCTCTTTCACTATATCAAAAATCCTAGTTGGTTATTTATCCCTAGGGCCTCAATTAGGATTTTGGCCTATACCATTTTCCATGGAAAATTTGGGGGCATCTATCCCTAAAATTTCGTTCACCCTTTTTGTAGCATAATGGAATTTCTAGACTTTTGGTAAGCCATTCTATTAACATTGAATTATTTTAATTAAAAAATGTCTTTAAATTTGCTAAGTTGTACACCTTTGTTTTATAATTGAGTCCCTAGTGTATAATTTTTATAAAAAAACATTTAATTTATTGAAAATGCAATGATAATTTGAGTTTATGAATATATTAAGTTTGAGTTAGTGGATGATATTAAAAAATACTTCAAGTTAGTTAGTTACAATTATAATTGAGCATCGAGTTATCTCTATCTTTTATTGATATTTAAGTTGTGGATATCTATCAAGATTAATTTGGTTTGGTGTTTTTCCCAAAGATAGGTAATCACAAAATAGAATTTATCCTAAAATTTGAGATAAAATGAAGTTATAACTTGAGCTAGGTAATTATGTCTTTAAAGTGGGTTTTTATATAAAAAGAAAAAAATAGCTAGTAGAGTCCACTAGACCTTGAAGATGGATCTAGGCAAAGTCATGAGTGGAAAGGTCTCTTCTCTTTCTCTATATCTAGCATCCCATGGATCCTATAAACCCTCCCATCTTCTAGACCCTTCCTTTTCCTTATTGGATCACCTCCTTGCAAAATTATGGTACCATTGGCCTTGTTGGAAAATGGTGAATACAAACCACCTCTCACTTCCCATTATCTTAAAGGAATATGATAATGCCCAAATCCTCATGTTATGTGGAGACTTAGGGCTGAAAATATTTCACCTCTATTCCTGTCACAGAACCGTTCTTACCACAATCCCAATCCTATTAGACAGTAGTAAAAGGATTGAAGCACCCATCCCTGAGTGGCCCAATAGGATCTATCACATTGGCATATACAATAAGAAATAATACCTTGAAAAACTAGATATTTAAAGAACAACTAACCTAGTATGGAGATATATCTGATTTGTCTTTGACAATAGAGTATTTAGAGTACAGAAGTGATCATATTCAGTTTTCTATTTGTATTGTCTAAAATCAAGAAAATTAAGACACAATCATGCAATTGCACGATACACTATCAAAATCAAGTAAAATAGTTTATAAGAAAATAAGTGTACTTGGCATGACTTATATTTTGAAAGTATAACAAGCAATTTTCAAGAACCAAAAGTTATTCGACAAGTTTTTCAAATGATTCAATTTTTATTACGTGTTCTCATTATGTTGTAATTCGAGGAGCATGCTTATATATTTTGTGTGACTCTATTACCCCAACACGATGGGTAGGGTCACTAGGTTCCTTCTCACCATAGGAAGCCAGTGTACAAGTACCACCTCTCAATGAAAGGGGTTGCTTGCACCCAATATCAACATTATCAACATTATCAACATCATCATCATTATCAATATACAGGCAGTCATAATGGGCATGCAATTTATGTTTTCATGTTTTTCAAAATATAGTATAGAAAAATGGAAGACTAATCATAGGGAACAATAGCTCATCCAAGTAAGTAGCCAAGTATACAGTCAAGAGATACATAAAAGTATCTTCAATACAATCATGGAGGAGTTATATAATAGCGTACCTGTTACTGAAGATTTTGAGTATAGATCAACTAGTAATAGGTTGACCCTTCGAGTTAGATCCTAAAACACAATATTTGGATCAAAGATCAAGATCAAGATATTTGGATATCATGTTTCAATATTTGAGATTAGGGTTACACTTTCTTAGGTCAACCTTAGGGTTAGGTCATCCACTTATGATTCATACTATATCAATATGTCTAACATTATTTAAGTGTCAAGAATATTTCAAGTGTGGATGACCTACTTAGGTTTTATAAGATCATATGTGTAAACCCTAGTTTTATTATCATTATCCAAGTCATCATCAATTTCTATATTATCATTATGGTACTTAGTATAATTGGGAATCAAGATCAGATTGATGGGTCAAAACTACATCAAGTGTTTTGCAAGATTAGGATCAAGATTACTCATTATAAAGATTATAACCAATATTGAATCTAGTAAAAAGATCTAGATCACTAATGATTCATTTTCAAGAGTATATGATTCAACTAGATTAAATCTAGGTTACAAGATAATCATCAGATTCCAAATCTAGAGTTTTTAAAGATTAAACATCATTATTGAGCCATATGGTAAATTAAATGAGAAAGAGTTCAATATCTATGGATAACGATGAGATTCATAAGGAATTAGACCATGAAAGCATTTTTAATGCATCCATTGGATTTTTCTGATCAAGATTGACTATTTATTCAAATTATTTGGAGCTAGGATGCATTTTCTACAATTACAACAAGATCTGGACATTTATATGAATTTTTGAATAGAGGGGAGATATTTACCTTATTTGTGAAAATCGAGGGTTGTTGGATCAAGATTGAGTGGCCCAGATCGTGCCACAAGGCTCACTAGTCCTAGATCTGGTTCATTCTCTATTTGGCTGGTTTATTCATTGATTCGGTTGGTTCACCCCTCTGATAATTGGTTCATACGCTAGCAGGTCTGTTCAACTAGACCGACTGATTCCTCTTGAACCAAGAAGTTTGGGGACTTCTCCTCCCTTGTTCAAGCCTCGCGTGAGCCACCAAGGTAGGCGGAGGAGCTCACCGACATGAAACAACTCTGGGAGCATCAGTGGGTGAGAGAGTCAGGTGCCGCCCAAACATATCTCCATCTCGCGAACTGGAAGAGCACCTTAGGTGGTGGCCCGGTGCTGTGAGAAGTAAATGCCCAATCTGGGCTTTGTGGTGGCGCCACACCATAGAAGAAAGGTCAAGGAGGGAAAAAGGGAGTGTCGAGGCCATTTGAGGTCACGAAAACCATGGTATCTTGTACGCTGTGATGAGTGGAGTCCATTGTGGGGGTTTTTATAGAGTTAGGACTAGGTTAAGGGCTTGGTTTATCTTTGGTGGCAGCCATGGCCGCCGGTGTGAGAGGGGGAGGTGAGGAAGGTGTCTTGGCGGCTGGTCAGAGCATTATTGGTGGTCAAATTAGAGCTGGATTAATTCAAATTTGTGAGGGGAGCATTTTGGTTCACTTCAAAACTTGAATGGAGGTCATGGGCGGGAGATCTCGCTCTCAGCCTTCATTTACTCCTCCCCACTGATTGCGGGAGGTAGAAGACAAGCTAGAAGTCGTCTGATCCAGTTTGGATCCGTGTGGCTCAGATCCAAGGGCTGGGAATCACCCCTTCCTTTGTAAGTTGATCGCTGACATGGAATTTGTTAATAAAAAGGCAAATAGAAGGGGATTTTGAGCACATAGGTTCCAAAATTCATAGAAAATAGCAGAAATGTCCAAATGATATGAAATTTGGACCATAGCTTCAAAAAAATGTGGAGATCATCTAGAAAAAATTTGAGAGCCAAATTATGAAGTCTGATGTATCAACATTCTTCTTTGGACAAAGTGATCAATTAATCAATTTGAAGGTGTTATAATGTGCATAAAATCCACATTGCTCACCATATTTCAAATTTGAGTACCAATATTGATTAGGAAACCAATAAAAATGATTTGGCACAATGAGTGAGAATAAGGATGGTGAAATTGGAATTAGTTCATATAATGATAAATTTCACTTTGTCACAATGCCCTAGCCCAATCCTATATGAGGTCTCATATAGCTCCCATTCGACCCCCAAAGAATGACACATTTCCTAATTTCCCTTGAGAAGCCATATAGCCCCCCGAAATCTCTCCACCTTCTTATCTGGCAACCCAAAATTCATCTCCATTGATGCAGTGTACCACATCCCAATGCGCTTGGACCAAAGAACAACCATAAGTCCATGAAGGTGCTCCTATCTTCTCCGAGCCCTAAAATAAGGAAAAATTGATAAATAACACATAAATCGAGGGCTATGCGGATCCTCAGACATATATGAAATAATTACCTCAAATTCTATTTTGTTTTTCTATCTTTCTTCCTCATGGAACGAACCTTGTGTCACGCTACTTCCACCCACCTCTCCATGTATGCTACCTTTAGTTGGTTTTGGCAGAGCATGATGAAGTCAATGGAAGCCTCACTAGTAACTAGCAAGCCACATAACCTAGAGTCAACCATGAAGTTGACTCCATGGTTTCCTGGGTTGCGTGATGCCTAAGGAGGAAAAATACTCTCATTTATTTGATTGTCTTATCCCCTATACACATGACCAAATTGGGTCAGTGCACAGAGGCAAAGAGGCCCTTTTGCCCATATTGAAATCCAACCAAGTCATGCCCCACTTGGGGAATGTGGCAGGATGTAATTGGTTGATAATCATTTGATCTTGTAAAATTCACATTAAATATATCCTAGTTATAGATATGGCAATATGTATACTAAAATTTTTAGAAACAATATGTAAAATCCAAAATAGTGGCTTTTAAACCTAGTTCATTCCCATATTCAAAAGGTATACTTTGATGCTTGAGTTAATATGATAATTATATGAAAACCCTAATTTTAAAAATAATGATGTGCAACTTGTTCAATAAGATTTTAAAATGGCATAGTCTGACCAACTCAATGATAATGATATGTTATGATAACTTTAAACACAAGGGTTATGTATGATGCCTAATTAGGGGTTCTTATCCTAAGGATCAAGAATGTGAATGATTTAGGGTTTAGATATGCCAACCTAACTCAATGCTAATTCAAACCTAAACTAGACCTCTAGGACTAAGACTCTCCTTTATACAAATTATATGAGTATAATAGTGACACATTTGTCTTATTTAATAGTTTTGAATTGATTTATTGGATAAAGTCTTGGTTCGATCTGAACTTGATTGATTGGATTAGTATTGTCTGTAAAATACCTTTCATTGAATGGGTGCATGGTTACTTTATGGATAATCATTCAATATTGACTTCTTATTACTTTCCAAATGTTTTTCCAATGCTTGATCATATATCCACGCTATTTGACTGTTTTAATTCTAGTTCAACTATAATCCTCTGTGTATTATGTATAATTACATTAATTTTCTAAACCTAGCTTGTAATCTCTTAAGGGTAGTTTAAGGAGATAAATACTCAAAGAACCTAAGGGTAGTCAATGAGAAATGACTAAAAATCCAATAATGATGTTGTCACAAAGTGTAATTCTAGATAGTCACAATGAGATAAAATGTTGGATTGTAATCCTAGAGTATGTGGATGAAATAAGGGATCACTACACCCAAAGAGATAACACAAACATGGGTTAGAGAATTTCACAACAAACACTAAGTTTGATTTATTGCTAATAGTTGCTTGATATTTGTAACATCCCTGACCTGGGTTATGAGTTAACCCTAGGTGTTTTGCCTAAATATGTAATTAAATCTTTGTGATTAACTCTGAGCATGTAATTAAGTTTCTCAGAAACATATATTTCAGTATTTGCTCCTTTTTATTTAAAGTTGTAGCATTGTTTTGATATATAGGGACCTATGTGCAATTTACCCAGTTGAAAGGGTTAGCTTGCAATTTGCACATGATGAGATGTTCCTCTGATGTTGAGACATCATGAGAATCTCTTTAGCAAAGTTCGAGGGATTTCCCAAGCTAAGGCACCAAGGTGCAGCTGTGGAAGCAATCCCGGTGCTTGAAACCCTAGTTTGGGGTAAAATGCAAATTACCCAAATTAAGGGATACAAATTGTGAAATATGTCATCTAATGTATCTTTTTAGACTCTTGCCATCATTAAAGAGAAGAAATGATGAGGAAGTCACCTCAATTGAATTATCAAGTTATGAGATATGCCTTGTGATTGAATAATCAGGGTATATGTGCAATATTTCTTTATGTATGTACCTCATTATTAGCTTGCTCTCCTTTACCTTATTTTCCTAAGACCTTAAGAGAAGGTTTGTCCTTAGAATAAAGAGGAAGGGACGATCAAGTAAATAAGGAGGGACCTAGTTGGAATTATGGACAACTTATGAACTAATGTTGAAAATCCTACCCCATGTATATAAGCTTTCCTTCCCTTAGTTGCGAGGGAACTCACCCTTCGTTCCCTTACTGTTTCATTTCACCAAAGACGACCAAGGACTGCCTTGGAGCTAAGGAGGACGACCAAGGGGTGCAAGGTAGGTTTAAACCCCTCTTCTTGCCTAATTCCATGGTTAAAACTCGAATTCAAGGTCATCTTCATGGCTAACTCTTGAAACCCTACCTTTCTAGCCGTCTCTTTTCATACTTCCTTGGAGTTTTCACCTTGGCCAACCTGAGGGAACTCAAGGACGCCATTAGAGCTTGGAGCTTGAAACCGTGGAGCTCAAGAAGCAAGCTTTAGGCGGGTTTTATAACTCTAAACCCATGCTTTACTATATGTATCTTTATATGCGTTTTGATGATAGCTCTTAGTGTTTCCCTACTTTTCCCTGCTATTTTGCAAGCAAACCCGTGGGATATCTGTACTGTTCTTGAGCTAGAAGATGAAGGCGTGATTTCCAAGAAAAACCCACCGCTTTTATTTTCCTTAAACGGTCCTAACAGTTTCCTCTCTCGAACTCAAGACCGCGAGGTGAGAAAACGGTCTCGAGACCGCGACAGGGCAAACGGTCTCAAGACCGTTTGGCCCCGTTGAGCGAGCGTAGACCGTATAATAAATCTGTTCCTAATTATATAGGCTAATTACCCTCAAAATTTGGGAGACTAACTCCAAAGGAATCGGGAGATATGACCTTTTTAAGTCACAACTTTAAATGAATTAATTGCTGATTTTCAAACGGTCTGAAATTGCCTTTTTGGGCAAACGGTCTCAAGACCGTGTAAAGTCGTTTACTAAGCTTTGACCGTATGAGATTACTGTTCAAAATTATGTTAATGAACAACTCACCAAGTTTGATGGTCTAATTCCAAACGGGCTAAGAGTTGAAGGGTGATTACTAGGGATAACCCTAGGTGAAATCAGTACTGAAATTATGGTGACCTAATTAGGGTGTTTAGGGTTGATTGATCTAAACGGTCTCAAGACCGTTTGGGGGTCACCAAACGGTCTCAAGACCGCGAGGGCAATCAACCAAGACCATTTGGAGGTCTGGGGTCAAGATTTGTTGACCAATTGAAGGTACTTTTACACCAATTTACATTGCAATTAAATATTGATATAATCATCAACTCAATTTGTTCAACCTTGATGAATTTCCACTAGAATCCAAAAATTGGATGGGCAAACGGTCTCAAGACCATTTGGAACTCATCCAAACGGTCTCAAGACCGAGAGGACAATCACCCAAGACCGTTTGAAGGTCTAGGGTTGAGTAGTTTGACCAATTGAGGACCCAATCGCAAATAAGTTATCAATTTAATCAAAATTCTGTTTTGTGGGTCAATCATGGTTCAGCCCCTATCAAATCACCTTAGACTTTGATAAAATCTTGGGCAAACGGTCTCAAGACCATGTGGGGTCCACCCACATGACGTCAAGACCGTTTGGGCCAAGTTTGGGCCCAATTGGAGCTCAATTGAAGAGTTCAACCTTGTGTTGATGCACATTGTTGAGTGTTGATGGGTGAACATTGATAGGCCCTAATTGAATCGATTTCAATCCTACTTGGTCAACAATTGAGGGTCAATTGGTTGACCAATTGGTCAAGCATAATCTTGATTAACCCAATCCATAAGTGGTCAACATAGATTGGACCTTTTGAAGGCTTCAACATCGTTTGACATTAGTGGTTGCACCTTTGAGCCTTGTTGAAGGACTAAGTGGCTGAGACCATGAGAGCCTCGCGGTCTCAAGACCGTGAGAGGGCTCGCGGTCTCAAGACCGTGAGGGGGCTCACGGTCTCAAGACCGAGAGGAGGCTCGCGGTCTCAAGACTGTGAAGGGCCTCGTGGTCCTGAGGTCAAAGAAGGGCAAACGGTCTTCATGACCCTCGCGGTCTCAACTCAAATTGGTCTTCGCGGTCTCAACATTAACTTGAACCAATGGGAGGCTTCGCGGTCTTGAACCCTTAAAGGGGGCTTGCGGTCTTGGATCTAGAAGGAGGCTCGCGGTCTTGGAAAGTCAAAATGGGCAAACGGTCAACACTTTCAACCGATCTCAATTCAATTAATGATTAATGATTGAAATTAATCAATGTGATTCAAGGTTGACCACATTCAATCATTTGATGATGTAAATGGTTCAATGTTGCTCAAATCAAACCCTAATGACAACCTAGGATATTAAGGGGTTATTTGACTAAGGTTTTTGACCATGATGATGATCAATGGGGTGAATTACCAAAATACCCCTGAAGGGTCAATTGAGTTATACCTTGCTCAATTCAAACCCTAATTATATGAGAATGATGCTTTTAGTCATAATGACTCTATCCAACCTGATCTAGTCTAATGTTACCATCAACCATTAGTATGATGAAAGAGAGAGTACTCTAGAGAGAGAAAGTACCCTAGAGAGATAAAGTAACTCTAATCACATAATGGTGATGCTTTTGGCTATGTTAGCCTATGATGACTCAATCCAACCTATTTTGGAGTGATGTTGACATCACCTAGCATTATGATGAGAGAGAAAGTACTTCTAGAGAGAGAAAGTACTTCTAGAGAGAGAAAGTACCCTTTTTAAGTAGAAACTCGAGTAAAGCATCTCCAATGCACATAAGTGAGCATAATTGGGGTATGGTCCACCTGGGTGAGGTCATAGTAAACCCTAATTCAAGGGTAATGACATGTAATGTGAATAGTAAACTCTAATTCAAGGGAAATGGCATGCTTTTGAGCATTTAACTCTATTTGATTTGAATTAAAGATTTAACTCTTATGACAAGAGTAGGAAGTACATTCCTTATTGTTGTATTACCTTTATCAGATGTATTAACCATGCAGGTTCTGATATGAAGGTAATCATATCCAGGTATGGATGTTGATGTTATATTCATTGAAGGCATGTTGTTAGCCTTATGAATAAGTAAAGTAATCTGATGCCTTGCCAGTGGCATCCTATACTGATAATGGGCTGTGAGAGCCATGAATACCATCAAAGTCATGCCTTAGAGATGACTTGTGATGAGGATAATGAGAAATGATGATTGATATGAGTTAGGCTTGTTACATTTAGTATTCTTCTTTTATAGCTGCTATGCTATTGTTATTGTTTGCAGAACAATGTATGCTGTTAAAGAATACTGAATGTACCTAACTAATCAAGTATAATGTAGAGCCTTGATCATAGATCCATCATTGTCAGAAATTAAGTGATGGTGAAACAGGTTTTCCTTAGGGAACTCCTGGAGCACATACTTTTGAGTATGTGGGGTACATGGATGTGTAGAACCTTACATCCTAGTGTAGGAAAGTGAGGTAGATGTGGAATCCATCCATCCTTCACTATAGTTCCATACCGTATCAGTGGTAGGTAAACATGAAACCTCCTGATGACGAAGAAAGAACAGATATCCGTATCAGTGGTAGGTAAATATGAAACCTCCTGATGACGAAGAGAGTACAGAACGCCACTGTGACTCTAGAATAGCGAAGGACCAGTTTACCCTAGTGAGCTATAGTAGTAGAGACACGAGATGTCCTACAAATGATCCTCTTACTGACTGAGGAAGATGAAGGTCATGAGAATCCGGCTCTCTTAATGACCTATGTATGATACTGATGTGACTTCTCAGTGATCAGTTGGAGTATGAGTGGTAAGCCTCATCTCCACAGGGCATAATGTTGTTTGTAAAACATAATCAACCATGTAGTATAACTTGTTAGAGATAACTCCAAGTTAGTTGATTGATGTTACATTGCAATAGTGTCTATATTCTCCATATCTCCTAAATGGTTGAGATCTTATTATACCTGCAACTGTTATAGAATGCTTTGAAGGCTTTACTGCTTAAAATATTCTATGATGTTATAATAAAGCTTCTGGTGAAGAGTTATAACTCTCGCTGGGACAATTATGTATAATTGTCTCACCCCGTAGGCTTCAACTTTTTAGGTGGACGTCGGAGACGAAGGAACCAACCTACAGGTGACCAGTCTCAGCAGCAGCAGTACCAGGGGCAGCAGTAATCTCAGGTGGAGATTTGTCCTGCCATGTGGTGTAGTTAGAGTCAGTCCTATGTGTCCTCTGTACTCTCAGGTCTTGGAGTATTTTGTATAGTGATCTTGAGATTTTGTATCTTGATATATATAATTACTCGAGAAGTAATTATCCTGAGATGTAAACAGTTTATCTCTCTTTATGAGAGAAGCTTTTATGGATTCAAGCTCTTGTCATGAAAAGTTTTAATTTCCCGTGATTTTGTCTTCCGCTGATTACCGATTCGCTTCCGCTAAGTTTTAATCGTGTTTATGTTATGGTTTGGAGATCAGAGCCCACAATATTCTTTGTATATTGCTATCCATATATGCAATCCATTTTGTATGTGCCTACAAACTAAATATAGAAATATGTTGACCATATTTTTGTTTGTCTGCATTTAAGGGTAGGTTCTTTATTTAAAGCTAGTACATATGGACATCCAGAAGAATGCATGAAAAGACAATAAGACTAGGGACAATTGGAGGACTAGTTAAATAATAGTGATATTCCCTTTCATGTAGAAGTTTTTTCTTTAACACTTTATATAAGTCCTTCGAGGAGCATTTTTGTTCCATTTTGTGATCAATGATTTGAAAATAATTAATATAATTGGTTATTTATAAGTATGGATCCTAGAAAGTAGTGTAAGTAGTTGCCTCCTTGGTTTGTCATCAATGGGGATAAAATGGAAGGGGTCTATAAATTGGTATTAGTGCCAGATTTATTATATAACCCTTAATAATTAATAATGTTGAATTCTTCTTAGAGCCCAAATGGAATTATTAAGACATTTCTAAATAGAATTCTATCTAGAAAGGATCAAAACCTAGGGGCTTGTAAGATTTTTCCTCCATGCCACTAGATCGTTTTTGAGGACTCATAGACCAATATAAATTTGTTCTGGACAAAGCGAAAGGTTCTTGCCTAGAATAAAATACCTTTAAGATTTCTCATCTAATAATTCATCTATTTGTTCACCCTAGGCTTTCCTATAAACCTTAAGGACGCAACATTTATTCTCCCTTCTTAAGTAGGATTTTTGACAGTTAGGATGTCTTCCTACACTGATTTCTAGTAATATATATAACAACATACAATATCAAAATAATTTTTTTGTGGTTGTTACACTAATATAAACCTAAAAGTAAATGTATGTATTTCCTATATAGTATGACCCACATTAAAATCATCATTCTCATAGATGAGGTTACCTAGAGAGTTATGAGAAGAATTCACCCCACAAAAAGATGTCATCTCTAGACAAGAAGATGAGGGCCATGAATGGTAAGTCCTCTAAAAAGAGGAAGGCACCAACGGAAGAATTCTATGAGGGTGGCTTAAAAGTCAATGAGGTATCTACACCCATTTGACAAACTGAACCCTAAAGATTTCCCAGATGCTAATAATCACCCAAACCCCTTTGGTGGCCCTAATCCAAATGTCGAGGATGAGCCATCTAAGACACTTAAGATTCTTTGGTTGGAACATCACAAGGTGTTGACTAACATCATTAGTTTCTTAGCCCTTATGGGAATTAGATTGAGATTATATTTGTACACCCTACCACATCTTCACTTTCCTTGGAGATACTATCTTGGACTTTGTCAATCTGAACTTCCAGAAGTTTTGTGGAGAAGAAGAAGTCTAAATTTGTAGATAAGGTGGATGCATGGCTGCTAGTTGTGGATAATGGATTCCACATTGTCTAGGTGTAACCAAACAAGAAGGTGATCTTAGTCTCCCATATCCTCAAGGGATCCTTTAATATCTAGTGTATAAACTAAATCTCCACAAGAAATTTGACTAAGGATCTGATAACGGGGGAAGATTTCTGAACTATCTTCACCCCAAGGTTCATCCTCATATATTCCAAGAAGGAGGAGAAACAATTTATGAATCACTATCAAAGAGATATGATTGTTGTAGACTACACAATGAAGTTCAAACTCCTTGAGAAATACACCCTATGTTGGATGAGGAACGTTGAATGGATTACTTCATCAAATGTTTGAATCCTCTACTTCGACCTCATTTCATAGCTAGTAAGTTGTTGAACTTCACTGATGCTCTTAAATTTGCCTTGGAGATGGAGAAGACTGTTATGCCCTCAAAGAACCCACCTTTGGGTTATTTACAGTTTAGTGAAGGCGCATCTACTCCAAAGAACAATGTAAGGAAGGCACATGGCTACAACTATGGCAAGGGCAAAGGCAAAGGAGGAGGGAAGCCTAGTAATGAAGTTCACAATCAGGAGGTTCCATAGAGATGTAGAAACTACAAAAGGAGGCATAAATGCATGTATCTCTTTACCAAGCTAGTTTTCTATAGGTACACTTTCAATACAATTGCCCCCCCCCCATATTTGCAAAGGTTTAGTCCTATTGTAGCTCAACTTGTTAATGTATACATCTTGTATTAGCCTAGCCTGCTATCAACCGTCAACATGCTAGGACAAGTGCCAAAAGGCTTATGAAGGTACCAAACTTATTGAACATACAAATTCATTTTTACATCTACAATAAAAAGGCCCAAGAAAAGTACAAAAAGGATTATGAAGTACCAAAATTTTAAAACATAGAAAATTCATTTTTCAATGCTTCATAATAAGATAATATAGGGCTTAATTTGTATATATATAAATGTAGGTATTCGTGATATAATGAGCCACTCGACCATAGTTTTATTACACTTCTATTCCACAAATATGTTTCTAGAAGTCTCACAACTATGCTCAATTTGGATTTTAAGGACTTAGGTTATATGTTAGATTTCACCACCTTTAGCGGGGAAATTTTCTCATCTTTTTCAAAAAAAAAACAATCATAAATGTTAAATATTTGAACTGTTATCTATCTACTAATTTAATTCTTCTTGATATCAATGACTTTGATTTCACAATGGGAATGGATTGGCTCTATACCTATCATGAAAAAATATACGATAAGGAAAAGAAGATAAGGGTAAGAAGATAGGGATAGCTGCCCACATTTCACCATCTAAGATAGGAAATATGCCACCACCAGTCATTATGTTTCATCCTTAGAAGTAGAAAGGATGATGGATAAGGTTTCTACAGTTTCAAGATATAGTGTTGAGCCACTGTAACGCCTGGGCCCACTACCCAAGGCTCTAGTTGTTGGTATGTATGCCCTGAGAGCTAATCATGGGATGATTGGTGGGATACATTAAGATTGATTTGATAAATATCAAAGGCAAGCTTCCAATTCTTTCTGGTTCAGTCATATGAGATAGTGATAGAACATATTGAATGTCTAGAGAATGACATTACTCAATGACGTATGCTTTCAGGTTGAGGACATGAACAATGAGATCATACGGATGCTAAGAGTTTGTACATTCTTGTTATGTCCCTAGTTGGATGTCATTATGGAAGGTAGATAGACAACAATGACACACAAGACTAGATTGTGGTGTTGGTTGATGACAGAATCTCATTAGTCATGATATAGAGATATCAAACCAAACACATAGGTACTAGTTAGAGAACAAGTGTACCGGACAAACCCACCGTGAGTTTGACACATGGAACCATGACATGGTAGTCACAGTCAGTACTCACAATGATGGTGGTGAATGTGATTCTTTGACCTAAAATCACTACACTCAACACATGTCGTTGGGCACACTTTGACATCATCAAACACAGTCCTGAAACATGGGTTGTTATAAAGGTGATGATTGGGTGGCTTTGACACATGGGGCTTTTGAGGGGTGAGTGATAGATATGGGATTTGTCCCTCCCGAGGGAGTTTGATATCCATGGCCACTTGATGAGTAGGATTGAGAAAGGCATGCACGCATGTGTGAATCAGTATGTGATATTGATGTCATACATATCTCTTCCAATCTACTCTGAGATCAAGAAAGTGAATGAATGTTGACAGGATGACTGTTCCATGCCTCAAGTTCATTCGGGATATTAGTGACAAAGGAATTATACATTCACTGTAACACCATTCATGGATTTTAGGATTGAAAGTTGTTCTCCAAATTTCTATTTCACTTGGGTAGAACTGATGTGTGACTCGACACCGCTCTTTGCTTGTGAAGTCATAAGTGTTATGGACTTTCACTACCAACGTGAAATGGACCTGTAGGGTCACACACATAGGATTTAACCTGGAAGAGGAGTTTTGTCCACAAACAATGTTTAGATTGATTACTAAAGGAGTTTAGTAGTTCAATTAAACACTCAATTAATTGATAGCTCAATGTCATAATGTTCAAGGTGTTGGACACATTGATTAAAGTATCAGATTGATTGAAACTGCAATTGACTGATTCTGCACAATCTGCACTCCCAACCGATCAGCTCATGTGATGAACCGATCGGTAGAGTTTGGTGAACCGATCGGCTCAGGTGGTGAGTCGATCGACTCATGGATAGGGTGAAACGATTTCTTCAAGTGTTGAAACGATCAGTTCAATTGGTGCAACCGAGCAAGTTAGGGAAGTAGGATTGGTGAGAAATTTCTTTTCGTTTCACTTGCCCAATTTTATTGGAACAAGGATTGGTATTAGGTACCAATTAGAAACAAAATAGGAAAAGTCAATCGGGAACTGACCAGGACCACGAACCGACCGGTTCAGAAGTGAACTGACCGTTACATGGGTCCCAACCGATCGGTTGAGGTGTCAACTGACCGACTCAGGTCCCCAACCGACTGTTTCATAAATGAAACGATCGGTTCAGGTTGCGCAGTTGGTTGTTTTTGTGGAAAATCTTGAACCCTTCTACTACTGCTTTAGTCCGACATTGCCCGGGATAGAGAACCCTATCCCATGACCTTCCTATATATATAGGTGTATTGGGGGCTTCTCAAAGTACAACTCAATGCCACCAACTGCTCTGTAAAGTTGTCATTCTCTCTGGTTTTGGTAACTGAGAGAGCCCGAGCAAGTGCTACCCGATAAGGGAGGCACAGCAAGGGAAAGACAACTGTAGAAAGCGACTGGTGGTAAGAGAGTGTGTCAGTGACTAGTACACTCACGGGAGGGTGCGACTCCTTCCAATTCCTTGTGAGACAAGGAGATTGGAGTTCTAGGTGGTCCGTGTGGACTACTTCAGAGGCGGGAGATTTCTGTCGCTCGAAGGACAACTGTCAATCCCGACAGTCCCGGTGAGACCAGGAGTCGTCAGTCCCGGTGCGACCAGGAGCTGCACAGACACCGTCTAAGATCGGAGGTGAAGATCGCACAAGCCGTGAGGTATTGTCACCGAGCAAGCCTCGGGACAAGGTATGATACCACAAACCATCCCTTCCTATTGTATAGACATTGACGCATTTCCTTGTTTTGGGTTTGGGGAGGAGAAAATTTTTGTTTTTGTTGCCTTCTCTGCCTCCCCTAAAACCCAACAGTGGTATCAGAGCCACATCAACTGCTCTATACTTTAGGATTATCGATGTGATCGATTTTGGTTTATCGCCTTTATTTATTACATACAATGCGAATAATTTTGGCTTTATGCATGTCCAATCCTAAATCCACAAATCCCAATTTACATATATGATATGTATTATGAATGCACTCGATACGCGTCACCCTTAAACGAGTTTTGTGGTGGATGTATAGAGTGGTTATGGCCAATAAACCCTATCTTTGTATGGTTGTATGTGGTTGCTCGCATCTCGGTCTGCGCATCGATCTTCCTTCTCCTATTCCTGATATAACTCGAAATAATTCGATATTTCTTTCCTACCTTTGTTCCCCTCGAATGTAACTCAAGGTTTCTCTTTTTATAATGTAAAATAGGATAGAATTTTATTTCTTTTTATGTCAAAGAACAGAGGACATCCTGACGACAGTTGAGACGATCGGTTCAAGACGTGAACCGATCAGATGACATTCGAGATGATCAGTTCAAGGAGTGAGCCAATCAGTAGATGACCGGTTCGAGGAGCGAGACGAGCGGGTGGCAGCCATGATGAGATGCAAGAAGACAAGGTGAACCAATCAGTTGGAGGAGCCAACCGATCGGCTGGTGGCACCCAGCCGACCAGCCTGATGGTGAGCCGATCAGTCATGTGATGATTTGATCAAACCCAGAAAGGCAAAGCACAGAGTTCATCTTGTACAGGTTGCATGTGATGTAGACCTAGATGATCATGATTCCTATTGGCTCAAGGAATCACATTAGGATGTCCATAATCATCGCTTTTATCGTTTCACATGTTTTCTGTGGGATATAGCATGTATATGATACATACTATATATTGTGGTGATTGGATATGTATATGTATATAAAACCAAATCCCTCATTAAATATTAAGTTTTATATGCCTTCCAAATGTGACACACATGAAAAGCTTGATCGACCAAGTGTGGGCACGCCCTAGCGTGGTGCATTGTCTATCTCATGGAAGCATGAAGGATGGATATGTGGGTCTGCCCTAGCAGGGTGCATATTCATCGTGTTTGCTTTGGGTCGGACTTAACAAGGTGACCTAGATAGGATCTAGCACCTTGAGGCATGGACATGATCATGTCAAGGAGTTGCATATGACATCTTATCAAGAGTTGCATATGATGCAATTGGCAAGAGTTGCCTACCTGAGAGATCTAAGTTGTGGGTGACAGCCCCAGCTGGTCCATGATTTAGAGGATTTCAAGATCTTGCCCACTAGAAGGTTGTACGCTGCAATCTTCCGAATTAATGGTGAGGGCTATCAATTTGAAGTAAAACAGTGGGAGCGATAATTAATCAAAGGCCTAATTATATCGTCAACTTTTCAAATCAATCAAATAAGTCAAAAATGAGTTTTGGACTAAAATTGCATATTTCCTTTTGTAGTACAAATGACAACAAACAACAATCACTTTTCTTTGCGATCGGTCCTTGAAAAGGACAGGCTAAATGGGAAAAACTTCCATGACTGGTATAGGACATTGAGAATTGTTCTCACTCAAGAGCGAAAGCCCTATGTCCTGGATACTCCAATTCCAGAGGAACCTGCTCCTAATGCACCAAAGGCAGAAAGGGATTCTTACAAGAAGCATTCTGATGATGCTATTGATGCAAAGTGCTTGATGTTGTGCTCTATGAATCACGAGTTGTAGAGACAACATGAGAACATGGGTTTCATTGAGATGATTCAACATCTCAGGAACATGTATGAAGATCAAGCAAGGCAAGAGAGATACGATGTCTCAAGGGCACTGTTCAAGTGTGTCATGACAGAAGGAGATCTAGTTGGTCCTCACACACTCAAGATGATTGGGTATGTGGAGAACCTGACAAGACTGGGATTTCCACTGAGCCAAGAGTTGGCTACTAACATGATACTACAATCGTTGCTAGAATCCTACAGTCAGTTTGTGATGAACTATAACATGAACAACTTTGATAGGCCACTGTCAGAGTTGTTGGGCATGTTGAGGACAGTCGAGACATAGATGAAGAAGGACAAGCCTAAGTCTGTGATGGTGATCACGAGCAAGAAAGGCAAGTCCAAGTGCAAGGGCAAGGGCAAAGCTAAGAAAGGTTCTGATGCTAGCCAGTAGCCCAAGTCGTCTTCAGCTCTCAAGGCCAAGGGAGGCATGACCAAGAAAGGCAATTGCCACCATTTTCAAAAGCCAGGACATTGGAAAAGGAATTATCCTCTCTATTTGGAAGAACAAAATAAGAAGGAGGTGACAAACGTCTCTACTTAAAGGTGTCATGAAAGTAAACTTGTAACACTTTTGAGGTATATGATACCAAGATGTAAAGTGTAAAGCACTCAATAAATGGGGCAAGTGTTACCGCCATAGATAGGAGTACGTTAGTTTATTTTCAGCCTAAAACGCATGTAATACAGTTATGAACTGCTATTTCATATTTTCTAATAGATAGAAACACTTTATTTTTGCATATTGTATGACAATGATGGCAATTAATAAAGAGATGTTTCAATATGATCTTTGTGGCAATGCCTTGTTTATCTTGTGGTATTTGATATGCATAAGATAAAATGATACCTAAAAGTTATAGATAACTCAAACAATCAAATTAGCATCAATCATGAGAAATTCACTTCTTCTTTCCATGTGATGGATAAATCTAGACTTTTTTGGTTAGAGAACTAGTAAGAGACATGAATATCTTGGACATGATTAATCAATCTTCACTAAAGGTAGTGGGAGAATGATTATCCTATTAGGTATAATACATGTGATGTATTTACATACCTATTGGAACAAATGCTAATAATTCAAATGGTGTTTAGAGAAATACCAATATGAATATCTTGAAGTGTTCAAGATTATCATAGATGAAGTGCAAATTTGGTAAAGTGTTAATTCTTGATGAGATCAATGAATGAAATACTTGGACCAAATGTTTGAGATCCTTATGAGTGATTATGATAGTGTATCATAGTGAACTCATGATTAAGGCATGGTGATGTCTAAATCAAGAAGGAATCATACTCTCAGGAGTTAGTGAATGATTATCAAATAACTGAATTCTTCTTAATAAAAGAATACCCCACACTAATAAAGGACATTAAGAATCACAAGGATTTGTAAGTTCTTATATCCTTGACGGATACACCTCGTTTATCTATGTGATGAGTTTTTCATGTGATGAGTCAACTATCTAGATGAATATGAGGAACCGAATTTTGAGTTATGGTTTATGACCATTACATCCTAAATGACATCCATGTGAACCATAAGGTATGACCTTGATGGTAGCACCCATTGGATGAAATCCATAAGTGCAAATGAATCTTAAGTGTTAAGACACATGGATAACATTATGAGAAGGATGATGCTTGTTGATTGCAACTTAATGACTAAAGGCATTTGGCATATGGATACTAAAACCGCATTCCTATGAGGAATAAAACAAGGATGTGTATGTGACACAACCTATAAGGTTTATGAATCCACTAATGCAAATGAAGTCTATAAGTTACAATGGACTAAACAATGTGATTGATTGAGTACAAGAAACTCAGAATTGGATCTTTACTTTGATGATATAGTCAAAGGGTTTGACTGATATGTCAAAGATAAAGAAGGGATCTGTGATTTAGTGGGAGCATGTTCACATTCCACATGTTGATGTGAAATGGAAATGTTCTAGAATGGAAATCCAAAAGTGGAAATTATCTTTAAGGAAGATAGAGATGTTTCCTATGTGATGGGAAAAGAGATCTATAGAGATATTTCTCGAAAACCTCTTGACCTGAAAAGAGAAAGCATACATTGGCAATCTGTACTGAAGGGTTCAGTATGCACAGATTTAGTGGGAGAAAACTTGTCCATGTTACACGGAGTTAGTATCCCAAGGCCAAGTGTCCAATTCTTATGAAGAATGGGAACACTAAGAATAGATATGGATCTAACATGTATGTAATCATCCCATTATCTTGCATGTATCAACATGGCAAGAACAAAATGCATTTATCATCTTGTATGTAGGACATGGCAATATGATGTGCTCATCTTGATAACTCGTATGTAAGACATGACGAGTGGATGTCTGTCTACTTCCAGTAAGGGTTACTGGAATACCATGAGAACTTGATAAGTACTTGAGAAGTACTAGTTCTATGGAGATAAGGAAGAGTTCAATGTAAAGAGTTACATTGATGCGAACTTCCGAAAGGACAGAAAATTAATCGCAAAATATATAGGATATATAAAAGTGAAAGTTTGTTGATAATTGGAAGTGTTCCAATAAAACTATTTAAAAGGAAATGTCGATTATCTATGTGTTAGAGAATAGTAGTGGATACTATATGGATCTGGAAGTTCATGAGATGAACTTATAGATATTCTGCTCATTAATGACAAGTATGGAATCCTTGATCATGCAATGTGGCTAAAGGTTAGAAAAGGAATACTTGATCTCATATTACGGCAACTCCATCTCATACGTGTGACGTACAATGAAGAGATGAGAGACATGCAGTTAAAAACTGACTTTGGCAAGGTGTTGCCATAACTCACTATGTTCGCACTAGAGAACAGTAACATGTGGGACATGCTTGAAGATCACTATGAATATGATTCAAGGGTGATTGGCTCGTAGTGCAAGTGGGAGTCTGTTGGTATGTATTCCCTGAGAGATAATCATGGGATGATTGGTGGGATACATTAATATTGATTTGATAAACATCAAAGGAAAGCTTCCAATTCTTTCTCGTTCAGTCATATGAGATAGTGATAAAATCGATTGAATGTCTAGAGAATGACAATACTCAATGATGTATGCTTTCAGGTGGAGGACCTGAACGATGAGATCATACAAATGCTAAGAGTTTGTACATTCTTGTTATGTCCCTAGTCGGATGTCATTGTGGAAGGTAGATACACAACAATGACACACAAGACTAGATTGTGGTGTTGGTTGATGACATAATCTCATTAGTCATGATATAGAGACATCAAACCAAACACATAGGTACTTGTTAGAGAACAAGTGTACCGGACAGACCCACCGTGAGTTTGACACATGGAACCATGACATGGTAGTCACAGTCAGTACTCACAGTGATGGTGGTGAATGTGATTCTTTGACCTAAAATCACTACACTCAACACATGTCGTTGGGCACACTTTGACATCATCAAACGCAGTCCTGAAACATGGGTTGTTATAAAGGTGATGATTGGGTGGCTTTGACACATGGGGCTTTTGAGGGGTGAGTGATAGATATGGGATTTGTCCCTCCTGAGGGAGTTTGATATCCATGGCCACTTGATGAGTAGGATTGAGAAAGGCGTGCACGCATGTGTGAATCAATATGTGATATTAATGTCATACATATCTCTTCCAATCTACTCTGAGATCAAGAAAGTGAATGAACGTTGACAGGATGACTGTTCCATGCCTCGAGTTCATTCATGATATCAGTGACAAAGGAATTATACATTCACTGTAACACCATTCACGGATTGTAGGATTGAAAGTTGTTCTCCAACTTTCTATTTCACTTGGGTAGCATTGATGTGTGACTAGGCACCGCTCTTTGCTTGTGAAGTCATAAGTGTTATGGACTTTCACTACCAACGTGAAATGGATCTGTAGGGTCACACACATAGGATTTAACCTGGAAGAGGAGTTTTGTCCACAAACAATGTTTAGATTGATTACTAAAGGAGTTTAGTAGTTCAATTAAACACTCAATTAATTAATAACTCAATGTCGTAATGTTCAAGGTATTGGACACATTGATTAGAGTATCAGATTGATTGAAACTGCAATTGACTGATTCTGCACAATCTGCACTCCCAACCGATCGGCTCATGTGATGAACCGATCGGCTGAGCTTGGTGAACCGATCGATTCAGGTGGTGAGTCGATCGACTCATGGATAGGGTGAAAAGATTGCTTCAAGTGTTGAAATGATCGGTTCAACTGGTGCAACTGAGCAAGTTGAGAAAGTAGGATTGGTGAGAAATTTCTTTTCGTTTCACTTGCCCAATTTGATTGGAACAAGGATTTGTATTAGGTACCAATTAGAAACAAAAGAGGAAAAGTCAATCGGGAACTGACCAGGACCACGAGCCGACCGATTCAGAAGTGAACCGACCATTTCATGGGTCCCAACCGATCGGTTGAGGTGTCAACTGACCGGCTCAGGTCCCCAACTGATCGTTTCATAAATGAAATGATCGATTCAGGTTGCGTAGTTGGTTGTTTTTGTAGAAAATCTCAAACCCTTGTACTCCTGCTTTAGTCCCACATTGCCCGAGATAGAGAACCTTGTCCCATGACCCTCCTATATATAGGGGTATTGGGGGATTCTCAAAGTAAAACTCAGTGCAACCAGTTGCTCTGTAAAGTTGTCGTTCTCTCTGGTTTTGGTAACCGAGAGAGCCCGAGCAAGTGCTACCCGATAAGGGAGGCACAATAAAGGAAAGACAACTGCAAAAAGTGACTAGTGGCAGGAGAGTGTGTTAGTGACTAGTACACTGACAGGAGGGTGTGACTCCTTCCAATTCCTTATGAGACAAGGAGATTGGAGTTCCAGGTGGTCCGTGTGGACTACTTCAGAGGTGAGAGATTTTTGCCGCTCGGAGGACAACTGTCAATCCCGACAGTCCCGGTGAGACCAGGACTCATCAGTCCCTGTGTGACTAGGAGCTGCACAGACACCGTCCAAGACCGGAGGTGAAGACCGCGCAAGCCGCGAGGTATTGTCGCCAAGCAAGCCTCGGGACAAGGTATGATTCCACAAACCATCCCTTCCTATTGTATAGACGTTGATGCATTTCCTTGTTTTGGGTTTGGGGAGGAGAAATTTTTTGTTTCCGCTGCCTTCTCTGCCTCCCCTAAAACCCAACACTAGTAGAGTTTCAGAAATGACGACTGGCCCCACAAACCACCACTAGCCTTAACTATGCACTTTGTCCTCACTCACACACATGCTAGGTTCAACTTCCCAACAGGTCACCCATCCTAGTACTACTCCAAGCTGAGCACACTTAACTATGTAGTTCTTCAGAGATGAGCTTCCGGAAAAGGAGGTGCACCTTGGTGATATGGGTAGTCCAATCATTCCTTTTAAGATCAACTTATCCAAGGCCTCAAATCCTGGGATGTTACAATCTCCCCCATTTAGACTCTTGACGTCCTCATCAAGGCTCAACTATAAGGCCTCATAATCTCTTCCCCATTTCACTGCAGACCCACAATGGCCCATGGACACCCAGCTCCCGATCACATAATACCAGCGCAAAGGTGGCTACTTCAACCATGGACATCCCTTTCCTACATGCCTGGACCGCATGGCTCAAGACTGGCATGCTATGTCCATGTGGGCCCCACCTACTGGAGGGGAATTGGATCTGATACCATTTGTAACAACCGGGCCCACTTCCCAAGGCTCTAGTAGAGTTTCAGGAATGACGACTGGCCCCACAAACTACCACTAGCCTTAACTATGCACTTTGTCCTCACTCACGTGCATGTTAGGTTCAATTTCCTAACAGGTCACCCATCCTAGTACTACTCCAAGCTGAGAATGATTAACTATGGAGTTCTTTAGAGATGAGCTCCCAGAAAAGGAGGTGCACCTTGGTGATATGGGTAGTCCAATCATTCCTTTTAAGATCAACTTATCCAAGACCTCAAATCCTAGGATGTTACAAATGGTATCTGAGCCATAACCCCTCCAGTAGGTGTGGCCCACATGGACATGGCATGCCAGTCTTGAGTCGTGTGGTCCAGGCATGTAGGAAAGGGTTGTCCATGGTTGACGTAGCCACCCTTGCGCTGGTATTCTGTGATTGGGAGTTGGGTCTCCATGGGCCATTGTGGGTCTGCACTGAAATGGGGAAGAGATTATGAGACCTTATAGTTGAGCCTTGACGAGGATGTCAAGAGTCTAAGTGGGGGAGATTGTAACGCCCCATGATTTGAGGCCTCAGATATAATGATCTTAAAAGGAATGATTGGACTATCCATATCACCAAGGTGAACCTACTTTTCTGGAATCCCATCACTAAGAACTCCATAGTTAAGCGTGCTTAGCTTGGATTAGTACTGGGATGGGTGACCTGTCGAGAAGTTGATCCTGGCATGCACGTGAGTGAGGACAAAGCGCACAATTAAGGCTAGTGGTGGTCTGTGGGGACAGTCGTCATTCCTGAAACTCTACTTGAGCCTTGGGCAGTGGGTGCGGGCGTTACAGCCACATTCTAAAGAAAGCCCCCTTGAAAAAATAGAGGTAGTCATAGACTATGATGGTATGTGCTCTTAAAAGATTTTATAGGCAAACCTATGGAAAGAGAATTTGAATTTTCCATTAAGATAGCTCATGAGATGAGCCACATTTCTAGGCCCCCTTATAGAATGGAACCTGACGAGTTTCTTGAGATGAAAAAGCAACTCCAACAACTCCTAGAAAAAGTCTTCATCTTAACAAAAACCTCCCCTTGGAGAGCCCTATCCACTTTGTTGTGAACCAAGCCATAATAAGGAACAAGTATCCTCTATTGGATTTTTGGACATGGCACACTCTAATTTCGATGACGTAAACATTTCTCATTTGTGTAAATAACACGTCACACTAATATTTCAAGTGATCAAGGAACTTAGACAAGATCCAACATCAAAGAATATGTTATAATATATTTGTTTGGATGCTTGTTGGCTAAGATGTATCATGTGTGTGCTTTATACACATGCATTTTGCACAACTTACTAGTAATGATGTAAGAACATGTGATGATCAACCTTATCCTATTCTAAACCTTTTCCACACTTATATTAAGTCTTAAAGATAGTTAGGTGTCATTATAAAAATCATTCAATATGTTTTGCAAGTATTTAATGGTGACTTTATACGGAATATTCCGGTCGAACTCTTCTTCGACCAAGATACTTTTTAGTCTAACTACACCTAGACCGAGAAAGAGTCATTATAGAAAACATCTATTGTAAATTTGCCTGAGAGCCGTTCTTGGTCAAAGTACAGTTCGATTGAGAATGTTTTGCAAAAAAACTTTAGTCATTGCAAACTCTTCTTTTGATATTCTAACAACTATTTTAGCATTCAACTCAGCCTAAACACTCCCAACATCGATGTTGACCATTCCTAAGTGTTTCTTATATATAGGAGAGCCTTATTATAACATCCCTGGACTGGATTATGGCATAAACCTGAAAGATTTTCTTAAGTAAGTTTCATAAACTTGTTTTAATCTTTTGAAAAGAAATTAAGACTATCCTTGAGTTTAATTTTCAAGTTTGAGCTTATTTGCAAACTATTTTTGCATTATATAATAATTTGGGTGTAAATTGCAATTTACCCAAGATGAGGGGTTATATTGCAATATGTCACATTTTGAGCATTCTTAAAGTTATTTAGCATCATTAGAGAGAGAATGATGCTAAGGGGTGGCTTGTGGAAAGCCTAAGTTCCAATTTAGAACTTGTTTGAATAATGCTTGTGGCTTGTGTACCAGTTTTGGTGCAATTTGCAATTTACCCAAAATGTAGGGTTGGTATGCAAATTACCACCTATAGAATATACCTACTCTATCTTAGCATCATCTAGAGGAGAGATAAATAAGGAGGCACCATGTTTGAATCGTATTTGAGTGGTAGCATTCTTGGTGATGAAAAGACCAAGAAAAGATGTATAGTTGAAGCCTTTATATGAGTGGTATCGAGTTGTAGAGCTTATATGGCAGTGCCTATAGGCCAAGGATCCATAGAGCGGGTCCCATATTGTTTTTAAACTCTTGTACTTTTCCATGACAGGTTAATCCCTCAAGGAGGTGATGGATATCAATTTACGACTTTCCCTAGAAAAAGTGTATCAGTTTATGAATAAAGTGATGTTGAATTGAAATATCTTGCTCAACAATATAAATAATGGCCAAAATATTATCCCTAGATTATACTCAAGAGTTTTTCATGTAAATATAAATGTGTGCATGTACAAATGTCATCCATGCATGGACGCGTGGCACCTAGTAGTGTAAAATGATGACACCTCTTATACACTCTCTCTCATGAGCCTCAATTATATATACCACTTCTTTCACCTAATAGTGAATTTTTCGAACCTTATCACTCCATTTCTATTATATATTGTGCATAGTAGTAAGGATCTCAATCCATTAAGCTTAAGGTGAAGCCATGGTCATCTTCAACCTTGGTTGAAGCATGAATCCCAGGTTGTGATTCTTTCTTTCTTTTCTTCTTCACCAAGTTCTTAACTATGGTGATTCCTTGCATATAGAAGAGTTGTGAACGAGTCTTGGATATGTGATAAGTTCATATTCAACCTTGGGAATGTGAAGCTTTGTAGGTTGGAGCTTTAAAGTTGTTCTTGAGGTGGGTTCTATAACTTGAACCCAATCATGTATTATTCACCATCAATCTTGCCATACTTGATGATCTACTTTCACTTTCGAGTTTTCTTACATAATTGATGAATCTATGAGTTCTAATAGTTGCATAGGACTATTGTCCATGAACTAGAATAGAAAGAACGAAGGTCTTGAGCTTGAAGATGATGACATCATCATGGCATAAACTGATATCGGGTTGAAGCACCTCTGACCCGATACGGTGATGTGCATACACCACTAGCACAACATGGTGATGAGTATACACCTCTTTGAATGATATTGTGTCAAACACACACCTCATGAATGATATGGTGTCAAACACACAAATCATGCTTGATATGATGTCAAGCACACACCTTATGCACGATATGGTGTCAAGTACACACTTCTAACTTGATATGGTGATGAAACCCTAGATGGTGATATCAAATCTGACATACCTTGGAACCCCACACCCCTATCGGTTTGTACACTTGGTTTGAATGAGAGTAACCAATTGTCTATCCTTTTATTTAACACATGGTGAAGGGTAGGCCGATACCATGAAGGTTTGAAGAGGTATGAGCATAAAGGGTCTAACCTGATATGCAAAACCCTAATTTTTGAGCAACCTGATATGAGTGACACATGCATACACCTCTTAGGTGATATGGCAAGCATACATACACCTCTTGGGTGATATGGAAAGCATACATACACCTCTTGGGCGATATGGCAAGCATACATACACCTCTTGGGCGATATAGTAAGAAAACACACACCTCTTGCCCAATATGGAAGCACACATACACCTCTTGCCCGATATGGAAGCAAGCACACACCTTGTACCCGATATGGTGGAAGCACCTCAATCCAATATACTTCATTGAGTAACACATGAAGTGTGTTATGTCAAATGATACATTAAGATGTATAGAGTTTAATGTATTTTGATAAATGTAGGCCAACTTAATCAAGTATGATGTAATCTATATCCTAGTGAGGATAAGAGAGAAACTCATACTTTGTGTGTTAATCATTCAATGAGCATACATTGATACCCCTATATGTGTAGAGCTATGCATTAGTGTTTTGATTCTTAATAATATGGATTAGGGCATTGATTCTTGAGAATATCAACTTGAAACACTTTTCGGTTAAAGAGGGAAATCCTAACCCTAATCGGTGAAAAGGGAAACCATAACCCTAATAGGTGAAAAGGGAAACCCTAACCCTAATAGTGGAAAGGTTGTATTTCTCTTATGTTGCATAGTAATGATATGTACTTGATATTGCTTCTATCATGAAATACTAACCATGCAGGTATCATGAGATGATGAGAATAGTTAGGTATGAGCTATGATGTTTCATATGACACAGATTAAATGGGCCTTGTGAGCCATGTGAAATACTTGTGCAACAAGTATTATGTACACCTGGGTCTGAGGCTCTAGCGGTAATAGTTACCTGATAAGAGGTAACAATGTTCAGTGATGAACTAAGGGTTTGAATACCCAGATCTAGCAATCATGATGATGATAATGTTAAGGGATGAGAATTCTCAGTAATGTGAAAAGGAACTGGGATCCCGAATGTTATGCATTCAATGTGTTCCAAAGGTTATAAAAGTACTTGATAAATGTATTACACCTTTCTCTGTAGCATTTGTTATAATTCTTTCTTGTAACTTGATTGATGCTAAAATATATTGTAATACACCTAATTAATCAAGTGGAACCTTATCATGTAGTTTCCCAAGACATAGATCCATTTGGTGTCAGGATTTGCTAAATGGTGAAATGTGTTTAACTCAGAGAGCATATTTTTGAATATGTGGGGGTGATGTACGAACAAATCCTTACATCCAGATAAATATTTTTGTGTGATCTCCCTGTTGAATACCATGATTGTTTGTGATCGACCTGATGAAATGTACCGGGGATTGATGTGTGATCTCCCCGAAGACAGTGCATGCTACGACTGTAGCTCTTTAGCAAAGATGTCGCTATACCCTGACAAGCTAGTTGCAGTTTGACATGATGTCAGTACTAGTGGTATCGTACTGACCGAGACATGTGAGGTCTTGGTAGTCGGATCTTCCATTTACCTTGTATGGTACCGATGCTTTATGTAGTTGTGGTCGGTCGGAGCATGAGCGGTATACCTCATCTCCTCTGGGCATAAGTGTGATTGTAAATATGCAATGATTCGTGTAGCGTATCTGTTTAAGGATTGGATATAGAAACATTGGTTGATGTTACATTACTTCTATACATCTTAGTTGATAGATGTTATACATGTTCTTCATATTCCTTATAAAGCAAATAGAAGATCTATAGCTCTGTTATGGATAGTTGAACTGTTTAAACAATGATATTGCTTTGCACTGCAATTAAACATGCTTATGTACATAAAAGATCATCTTCTCAGTTTTATACTATTTACCTGTGATAGTAATATTGTTGGCAGAGAGTTATATCTCTCACTGGGACAATTGTCTCACCCCGTGGGTTCCACAATTTTTAGGTGGATGTGTAAGAGGAGGTAGAGATTGTACTACAGAGGAAGGATAACAACAACAAGGACAATAATAACAACTCATGTTGTGTGTGTTGTCTATCATGTCTTGTAGATAGAAATACTATGTGCTGTCTCTGTACTCTCAGGTCCTTGGGAGTTAGCACATAATAGTTTTATAAATGATCTGAGATTTTGGCGTGTATGCCTCAAGATTTTATTTTGCTTATGTATATGTTTGGGCAAAGCAACTGATATATGATATCCTCGAGATCAGATGATACAATGAATGTACAATGTGAACCATGATGTATATATTTCATTGGTTCTTTCTTTAAGAGTTTCCTGGAAATGGATCTCTTTGCATAATGGTTTTAATTTTTAGTGATTTTTGTTAATCCTCTGCTAATGGTTATACCGCGTAGTTACCGTTGGGGTGGCTCGGGCAGTCAGTTCATCACACTTATTACACATAGAACACACACTTGATCAATCTTTTACATGCTATCCTACTCCAAGCTTAGAATTTTACTTTGTTATCTTCATCTAAGACATAGGTCAATAGTATTGTCCTTCTCCACCATATATAGGCATGCATCATCCTTATGGAGAGTCAATCATCACTTATTCATACAGAGATACAAATTGTATATCTTGTAAGAGTTGTAATTTTTTTATTCCTCTCTTATTCTCTTTACTTGTTCTTGTTGTTTCCAACTATTTCTTTAAAGAAGATTGTGGGGAAGCTTCTTGGAGCTACATCTTGTGAGAAGGTTGCAAATGAGGTCAGAAGTTGATTGCCATCTACTCCATTGTGCAAGTGCTCCTTCGTCTAGAAAAGGATGGTTGTCTTGAGACAAAAAAATAGTTATTTTGTGTATTTTGTATCAGTAAAGAAAATAAATAAAATACATGCTGAAAATCATGGTTGGGAACAATCAGGTAGTGGATTGATATCTTTTTATGGAACATCCTACATTTTGTGTTTTGTTTGGTTGCATTCATTGTCAAATTACTTGACTTATATTTCAACTACATTATCTTTTAAGCAAGTTGTAATTAACCTTCCTTTGTGTTTCAAATTGCATAAAATTATTATTAGCTCTATTCACCCTCAGCCAAATAACTTCATCCTATACCTAGGATTGACGACCTTGTTGACTAGATAAAACCACCCCAGTATTTTGAAATATTGATCCGTGATACAAACCATCAATTGTAGGTTGGAAAAGAGGACATACCGAAAAACACTTTCCAAAACCCTAAAATTGCCATTGGGATTTTTTAGAAATGTTTTTTTGCTTATCTAATGCACCGAGTGTATTCATGAACCTTATGAATAGCTATTCCAACCCTTCATAGATATATTTTTCATAGTTTTCCTTGATGACATCTTGATCATTTCAAACAACATACAACAACAATGTTACCACCTGAATAGGGTCCTTGACATCCTGAGAGAGTACAAGTTTTTTGGGAAATTATCAAAATGCAAATCTAGAGAGACCCAGTCATGTTCCCCGAGCACATCATATCCAGAGGGACTGTTGCGATGGACCTAGATAAGGTAGAGGTAGTTCATGATTGTCAAGCACCCAAGTCAGTGATAGATACTTGTAGTTTCTTGTTAATTAGTCAGTTACTATAAAAAATTCATTCTCAATTTCTAAAGGATTTCTCTTCCCCTCACCAAACTTCCCTAGTAGAACAAGAAGTTTGTCCAGTTTGACATTTGTGGAGATAGATTCTAAGAGATTATGGAGATAGATTCATCATCTTCACTTACACATTTAAGATGGGCTTAGAGTGCACCCTAGAAGAAGATCATCATGTTATCACTTTTTGCTCAAGATAGTTCCATCTGAATGAGTTGAATTACCCAACTCATGAGCTAGATATTTGTGGCAATCCTCTATTATATGAAGATATGATGTCACTACCAATGTAGAGCCAATTTTGATATCATTGACCAAAAAAGTGTTAAGTACCTTTTGACTCGGAAAAACCTTAACCTGTGGAAATGATGATGGATGGAGTATCTGAAAGACCATGACTTCAGAATAGACTAACATTTTAGCAAGGATAATGTGGTGGTCGAATCCCTCAATCCTAAATGGCTCAACAGTGTTGTCAGGTTGGCCACCTAGTGGAGAAAACTCGAAGAGCTTACCATATGGACTCTGAAACCCATGTCTGATAGGTTTCACTTGAAAAACGTCTAGATTAGTCACAACCTACTTTTTAAGTTGGTTGTAGCCTATTCATCTAAACCTACCCTTGATAAGATGAAGGCCTTTCTTACTAAGATTCAAATCCACTTCGTTGTGCGTGTCCATGGAGAAATTCAATACAAGCAACTTATATGGATCTCTAAAGATTCATCGCTAAAGGCTCACTTCCTACAAGAGGCACATGGGTCTAAGTATACCATACATTCTAACACCACTAAAATTTCTATGGATCTGTGAAAATTCTTTTGGTGGTAGGGTATGAGAGAGACGCATCCTCATTCATGGATAGTTTTCTCACGTGCTAGATGATGAAGGCATTGAACCAAAAACCTAGTTGTTTAATAAAAACCATCAAGATTTCCAAATGGAAGTGGAACCAAATCACCAAGGATTTCATGGTGGGTCTTTATATGACCAAGAAGGGATATTATGATATATGGGTCATAATAGACCATTTCATGAAATCATCGTGCCTCTTAGCATAAAAAACCACCACCAAATTTTCTTACATATCTAAGCTCTACATACAAGGGATTTCTCAACTTCATGGATTTCCCTACTCCATTATATCCAATCGTGATCCCATGTTTGATTCTAAGTTGCAAAAGAAAGTCCAACAAGAACTCAACATGACATTGAAGTTCAGTACCACCTATCACCCTCATAGATCGATAATAGAAACACCTGATCCAAACCCCAGAAGACGTGTTAAGTACTTGTGTCCTAGACTGGAGTGGATCTTGGGGACAACATTTCCTTTCTAATTTTGCCTAAAATAATAGCTACCAAGTGAGTATCGAGATTTCTATTATGAAGCTCTCTATGAATGCTCATGTCAATTGCCACTTCACTGGGATGTAGGCTAGAGGACATTGTTCAAGTATAAGGAAGTGAGATACATGTGAAAATGTCACCTTAATCAAGTAGAGGCTAAAGAAACCCATGATCAACATAATTCCTTCACAGATGAAAAGAAAATGGATTCACATTTTTCTATGGGAGATTATGTGTTTTTTAAAATCTAACCCCTTTATGACATAGCTAAAAATTTATGGAAATACAAGTCCCTGATATGCGGGTTTGTATGATATTTTCAAATGGATTGGTGAGGACGTTTATTATCTATTCCTACCACCTTAGTACATTATGATGTATTACATGCTTTATGTATCTAATCCAAGTGATATGTTAAGAATCTTACCCATGTGTTTAGCATCAAAAATTTAGAGATCCATGGTATGTTGTCCTACCTGGAGACACCTAAAAGTATCTTGGATACAAAGGCGAAAGAGCTTTGGAATAAAAAAATTGATATGGTTAAAGTTTTATGGAAACATCATGGTGAGGATGAAGCCACATGGGACCTAAAGATGGATATCGATAAACCACTCCAATGTCTTTGATCTAGCTAGGATGAATTTTGAGGGGAAAAATAAAATAAGGATGGAAGGATGTAGCATCATCAAAGAACTTGGTAAGCCCTTTTAGTGAAAGTAAATTGATTTAGATATAGAAAGTGTCATAAAATTTCAATATTTGTACACGTTTGTTTTTTTGGTATGTATGCCCAAAGAGCTAATAATGTGATGATTGGAATGTGGTATTAGATACTTGATTTGATAGTAATAAAGGTAATTCTATCTATTATGTTTGTACCACTCATTAGATGATGAAAAACACATAGTAGATGTCAAATGATGTTACTCAATGACATATGTCTTCAGGTTAATGACCTGAATAATTAGATCATATGTATGATAAGAGTACATACATTATTGTTATGTACCTAGTCGGATATTACTGTGAAAGCAAAATAGACAACAATAATACATAAGACAAGAGTGTGTGTTGACTGATGACAACATCTCATTAGTTATAATATGTTATATCAAGCCAAGCACAAAGATAAATGTTATAGAACAATGTATTAGACAGACCCACCATGAGAGTGATACATGGATACTATTAAATGATAATCACACTCAGCTCTCATAGTGATAGTGGTGATTGTGGTTCTTAAACTTGAAGTCACTATACTAATCACATGTTGTTCATTGTACTTAGACATCATCCAACATAACCTTGAATAAGGGTTTCCATAAAGGTGATGCTCGGGCGCACTGTGACACATGTGGATTGAGTGTGAGTGATGTAGATGGGATTTGTCCCTCCTATAGGAGATTGATTTCCAAGGCCTCTTGATAAGAAAGACCGAGAAATGTATGGTCGTAATCATGTGACTCAATATGTTATATGTGAACTCACATGCATCTCAAACAGTTTGCTCTAGTTCAAGGAATAAGAGTTGAACATTGAAGATAGAGATGATTCCATGCCTCAAGTTTAATCCAGATATCAAAGACAATGGAACTATACGATCACAATAACATTGATCACAGATTTTAGGTTGAATTTGTTCTCTAACTTTCCAAATTACATGGGTGGCAATGATGTGTTGCTAAACACTTCTCATTGCTTGTGATGTCTTAAGTTGGTTATGGACATTCACTGCCAATGTAATTTGGGACATATAGGGTTACACATGCAGGATACACTTGGAATAGGAGTTTATTCATGAATGATGTTTAACTTGATTACTAAAGGTGTTTCGGTATTCAATTAAACAATTGAGATTCAAAATTATCTAATTGGACTCTGAACTGACCGATTCAAGTGTTGAACTGATTGGCTGGAGTTTTAGGTCAATTGGAATCAATATTGGTTGAACAATGCCTAAACCAAGACATGAACCAACTGGTCCACCTAGTGAACCGACCGTTTCATGGTCTCAACTGACCTTTTCATGATGTGAACTAATTGGTTCATCATCTGGGTTGCCCAGTTCAGTGATCAATTTGATTAGTTCTAGAATTGATGTCGATGTCATGTTTTGTATCAATTTTGCATTGAATACCAATGTGATTTAGAATAAAAAATTGCATGAACTGACCGGTTCATGCACAAAATGATAGGCTGGGCATTCGAACCGATCGGTTCTCCTTCCAAAAATTCCAAAAAATATGTGAGTTCAGTTCTTTTGAATCCCGCACAAACTAGAAATCTTGACCCTAGCCTCTCCTATAAATAGAGGGGTATTGGGGGCTTCCCAAACATAATAATTAGATCTGGAAATTGTTGACCTATATGGTTGTAGTAGTCCATAGAGATCCCAAGCTAGTCCTGCCTAGAAAAGGGAGGGATAGAAGGGAGAGACAATTGTGGGAGAGAAAATCAATCCTATTATATTGACGTTCGAAGGGACAACTCCTTCCCGTTGGCTCTGGTAGCGTAATGTGTAGTTCTCGGTGGTATGTGTGGACTACTCTTGATGTGAGGAGTTTTTCCTACTAGGAGGAAAATGTCAACCATTGTTCATGATGCCAGACCAGGAGGTTGTTGCTGATGACTGTTCGGGTGTTGCTGAAGTAGGAGCATGCTACTACTTGGAGAAGAAGCATGTTGCTACTACATGGGTGATGTCATTAGACTTACTCCAAGACCAAGGATGACCTTACAAACCTTCCTTCCTAGATATATTGTTGTTGACATGATCTTGTTGCTTTGGGAAATGAACATTAAATTTTTTTGATGCATTATATGTTGCCCTGATTTCCCAACAGTGGTATCAGAACCATGTTAATTTATAATGAATCTGGATTCAAATCGATGTGATCAAATTTATTTTATTGCATATAATGTGAATATTAAACTAATTACTATGCAAATCTGATATAAATAGCACATACAAACCCACAAATATATATATATATATATATATATATATATATATATATAATCCATACACGTCGCCCTAAAAGTGTTTTCATGGTGAATGCTAGCATGGTTTTTGCCAAATACCCTAGAAATTGTGTGCATGTGGTGGTTGTTTATACCTATTTATATATCAGTTTGCATATCGAGCCTTTCTCCTCCTATCAAAATGTAAATTAATTCTCTTCTTCCTATTTTCCCTTGAATGTAAATTAGGTTTTCCCTTTAACAATGTAATATAAAATAGGAAATTTTTTATTTACGTTTTGTCGTGAGAAGACATTTTGCACCATACAAACTGACCGACTCGTGAAATGAACCGATCAACTAGAGGAAAAGGAGGCCAGATGATAGGAGGATGAACCGATTGACTGGTGGCCTAACTGATCAGCTGGAGGAGCCTAGACCTCAACAGAACCTGAGACCAGTTGACCATTTCAATAGCCCAACTGAGAGGCTAGGAGGTGAGTCGATCAATTCAATGGTTGAATTGATCAAGCAATATTACTTCGAGCATGGATCTTCACCAACAACAGGTTGTTGCATGTGATGTAGACCTTAGGTGGTAGTAATTCCTTTTGGCTCCAAGGAATTACAATAGTATGGCCATAACCGTCGTTTGTGTTTATAATTATATGTTTTTGTTTGTGGTTTTAGAATGTATATGATACATACTTTAGTATGTGGTCATTGGATATGTATATTTATTTATATTTAAAATCCATCAATAGAATATTAAGACTAAGATTCTTTCCATTAGCAACACATATGAAAAGCTTGATCAACTAAGCATGGGCACCTCAGGAATTGTGTGTTGTCTATCTTGTGGGAGTGTGATGGTGGTTATGTGGGCCTGCCATTCAGGGTGCATTTCTATCGTGTTGGCTTTTGGGTCAGAATTTAATGGGTGTCCTTAATGAGATTAAGCACCTAGAAGCATGCATATGGACTATGGCAAGGAATTGGGCATACTGTCTATCCAAGAATTGCATTGAAATGCAATTGGAAAAAGTTGTCTACCTTAATAATTGGTCATGGATGTTGGCATTGTCTGAGTAATAATTCAATTTTTGGTGTTGGATAACTAGAATATTATATGTTACAATATTCAGAAGTGATACATGAGGGTTATCAATTTGAGAAAAATAGTGGGAGAAATAATTAATTAAAAGCCTAATTAATATCAACAATCTTATCAAATCAAAGTAATAAAAAAATTCTTGACAAAATTACAAATTTCTTTGTAGAAACTAATGGCAAACTCAAATATGTTATCATCTTAATCAGTCCTTGATTAGGAAAAACTAAACTGGATTAACTTCCACATCTGGTTTAGGACTTTGAGAAACATTCTCAATCATGAGAGAAAGCTCTATGTCCTTGAAAGAATAGAGCCAGAGGAACCCACTCCAATTGCACCTAAGGAGGAAATGGATGCTTAATTGAAGCATGCCAATGATGCCATGGACATCAAAGACCTTATGTTGATTTGTATGAACTATGAGTTGCATGAACAATATGAAAAAAATGGACATTTTCAAGATGATAATACATCGTAAATAATCATGTAAAGGAAAAGGGCATAATGTCTCCAAAGCATTATATGTGTGCACACTAATAGAGGGAGATCCATTAGAGCCCCATGTCTTAATATGATTGGGCATGCAGAGTGAATGGAATTTCTTTTAGGCCAAGGTTTGGCCATAGATATGATTCTACAATCATTTCATGAATCATATAGCCAGTTGATTGAGTTCTATCACTTGAGTAACTTGTCCAAACCCCTACCTAAGTTGCTTGGCATGTTGATTAATGACAAAGATGACTGAAGAAGGACAAATTCGTGATGGTGATCAATGGAAGTGAGTCCAAGGGAAAAGGCAAGGCCAAGGAGAGTTATAAGTCTAAGGTGAAGTCCTACTCTTCTGCACTCAAGAAAAGGAGAAGGGTAAGTGCATAAGGAATTTGTCCTTTTCGGTTAAGGAAGGAAAGTGCCATCATCGTCATCGACTGGGCATTGATGAATGAACAACACACTTTATATAGAGGATCTCAAGAAGAAGAAGGAGATAGATATCTTCACTTTAAGGCCTAAGAAGAAGTAAGCTAGAACTGTATAGAGCAAGGTTTGCTGCCACTATAGTTGAAAGTTTTCATTCATGGGCACATAATAGAATTAGTGAATTGTTATTATGTACTTACCATTGATGAAAACATCAAGTATCTTGTATGTACAAGAATTGATGTTTCATGCTAATACCCTATGTCTCATAATATACACTAGATAGTTGTAGTGACAAATGTGTATGAAACATATACTGAATGACTTAATGACTTAAACAACGAATACCTATAGCATTGTCATCTAGAGCACATAAATGAGATATGCATTTCTAGAATCTATAATGATGGTTATCTAGACACTTTTGATTGTTTTTTTTGTTCAAGTCAGGAGGTTGTCTTATTCATCATGTCCTCCTCTTGTAGGAGGAAATAAAGGGTTACATATGTTTCCTACAGAAAATTTAAACTTGGTAAAACTTCTACCATTACAAAAAGGAAAGGTTGGCAGACTCTTTTGGTTGTTGAACGAATAAAGGCATGCAATTCCTATTTATTGGGCAATACAACAAAAGAATCTTCACTAGATTTAGTGGGAGAATGATTATTCTATTAGGGCTCATACGTACTGATGTATATATATCTTTTAGAATAAATAATAAAGGTAGTTACTAGTAACTCAACAATTTACTGATGTTATTAGTAGATATGGAAGTTTGTATTTAATGAAATACAAATATGAGTCTCTTGAAGTGTTCAAGAGATCATGAATGAAGTATGTAACAAACTTGGTAAAAGTATTTAAATGCTTTAATATGATTGATGTGAAAATAATTTTAAAGCAAAAATTTGATGACCATGTAGGAAATCATGATAGTGTATTATGATGAAATCCAATCGAGTCATAATGATGTATTAGAAAGAAGAAATCACACCTTGTTAAGTCATTTTGAAATTATAAAAAATCTAACTAATCTTTAACTTTCCTTTTTGGAACATGCTTTTCACTAAAACAATGTATCATCAAAAATGGTTCAAAAGACACTATATGAGATATGGCATGGGAGGTGTCCTGGTGTGTATTCTATAAGGATTAAGATTGAAAGTCTATGTAAGAAAATAGTTTCTTGAAAAATATTTCCTGACAAATCACTTAAATGTTATTTTCTTGAATACTACTTTTATATTCCAATCCAACAACAAAGTTGTTTGTTGATCATGATGGTTGTATTCCTGAAGGGGAAGTTTGTTCCGAAGGAATCAGTGAGAGTAAATGTAGAAATCAAAAAATTTGAGACAAACAAGAAAACATTGAACCTAAAGAGGTAAAGTGGGAATCACAAATTGTTGAGGAATCTCAAGTTCCTTATGTAACACAAAAAATCATAGTGTAGTAGAACACGCCTTGAGTTTGAAATATTATGATATATTATAACTCAAAAAGGGAGTGAGTTTATAATAATGATGAGCCAACAACCTACCTAGAAGCTATTGAGGGACTAGAGTCTAAGAAATGGGTTGAGACCATGCACCAATGATGGACTCCATGTGAAACAACAAGGTATGACCTTGGTTGATCTACCTGAAGGGGTAAAACCCATTGGGTGCATTTGGGTCTTTGACAAAAGACTAATATGGATAGTAGTATACAAACCTATAAGAGAAGACTGGTTCACCAGTTTCCATGGTTAAATCCATCAGGATCATGCTTGTCATTGTAGCTTGGTAGGACTATAAGATTTGGAAAATTGTATGTTAAAACCATATTTCTTAACTGGAATAATTATGAGGATGTGTATGTGACACAAATTGAAGGTTTTATAAATCCATATATTGAAAATAAAGTCCATAAGCTACAAAGGTCAATCTTTGGATTGAAGCCAACATCTTAGAACTGGAATTTTCAATTTGAAAAGATAGTCACAGAGTTTGACTTGAGTCAAAATGAAGATAGAATATATGATTACAAAAGATTTAATGGGAGCATATTTATATTCCACACAATGATGAGGAATAACATCCTTATACTACATAAGTTAAAACCTAGCAAGGAAAGAACCTTCTCTATGAAGGGTTTAGGTGAAGGATCTTATGTGATAGGAATTGATATCTAAGAGATAAATCTAGAAATCTTTTTTATCTAAGAAAAAGCACACACATTATAAATATGATGAAGGGGTTTAGCATATAGGATTCAATTCAAGAAAATTTATGAAATTCATCTCAAGAATCTAATGTCCCAATTCTTGTGAAGAATGGGAAGAGCATGAATAAGATACCATGTGAATTAGCAACTTGATCTATCATGTATGCAAAGTACTCATCTTGTTATCTCATATGTATTGGAGATGATATAATGATGTTTACTTATCTAGCAATCTTGTATGTATTGGACATGATAAGAGGCTATATGTCAGATATTAGTGAAGGTCACTAGAATGCCATAAGAACATCCTTAAGTACTTAAGAAGCACTAAGAGGATTAGTTCCTTGGTTATGGAAATCATGATGATTTGAGTGTAAGGGGTTACACTGATGAAAGCTGTAAAGACCCGATCTTTACGATCAAATATTTACAAAAGGTATCAAAATATAAACAATCTTTATTACAATCATGCTTGTACATCAGAGTGTGGAAGCTAAAAAAAAAAATACATAAGTCCTATCTAGTCTTCAATCCACAGAGGACATCTCCTGCATGTCTCTTCTACGACTTCTTCAAGTCACCTGCCCATGAATTCCCAAAAGGGAATGAAACCACACATGGACCCCATGGAAGGGAAAAATAAAGGTCAGCAAAGCTGGTACTAAATCCAATCATTGAAATATTAAAAAAAAGTAGGTACAAAACATGATTCAGGTATGAGATGAATTCTAGGAGGGGACTATTTGGTGGACTTAGTTTAACCAAAAGAGAATAGCATGTATCAATGATTTCCATAAAGTTCAAGATGGTAATGACAAGATTAACAATTCTACAAAAATTGTCCAAGTTCAATAGATAAAAATATTCAACATGATATTGACAATGTTAACAATTATACAAATTTTCGAAGTTCAAGATATCAAAATATTCAACACGATTTGTAACAAAATGATCAGTTTAAATATTAGGATTAAGCACTGTCATGTCATTTCTTTCAATGACTACAATGCCATGTGTTCAATCATCTATGAGTGAACGACACGGTAGCCTTCTATTTCAACCAGTATATTGGGGGACCACTATTCCATTACAACCTGTGCACAGGGCGGCGGGACGTACCCAACCTCTAGGAGCCAAAGCTCTAAAGGGCCAAAGCCCAAAGGGACCAAAGTCCAGGGAGTCAAAACTCCAAGAATTCAATTCCAATGCTTTTCATAATATTTATCAATGTTTAGCAATAATGAATATGAAGTGGTGAACTTTCAAAGAGGTAGAAATGGCTTATGAAAAGTATTGGATTCACCAACAAAAAGTATACATGAAATTTCAAGAGGGAAGCCAAATAACTCAATAATTAAATAGAGAATCTAGTACCTCAAATTATTCAAAGCTCCATGGATTGCTCAATCATAACAAGGCTCCAAGAAGAAGAATCTACAAATTTATATAAGGGTGTTATCACTTGGCTTGAAATCAACTATTTGTTCAATCTTTTCTATTTAGTATTTTCTTTCCCATCTAGTATTATTATCATTCAGTGATTCTTTTATTCTCCTTATTCATAACCAAGTCATATATATAATCAATTTTACACACTCAATTGGTTTTATTCACATTGTCTATAGATTAGTTCTTAACTTATTATTCTCTCTCTTAATTGTATATGAAATAATTGTATTCTGCTACTAAGTTCAAATGTGTTTATCTTCCTTACCCTTACTAGTAATACCTAGTTTTAACCCGATATACCTCTCTATATAATAGTCATATACCTAGATCTTGATTATGTACAAGTTACTTCATATGCCTACTATAATAAGATATAGTTCTAAACGTAGCTTTCACATATCATCCGTATCATTATCTCTATCCTCCCTTGTTAGGTTGCAAAAACTATATTGTATGGTTCGTTGATAAAGATAATTAACTATATGGGGACTTCCTTATCGAGGATGATTATATATATGATCCTAACCCATGGGACTTTCATTTATCTTCTATCCTTCTACATAGTCGATCATTTTGTCCCTTGCATTACCTAGGTCGTATATGTACTCATATTTACTTGGTAAGACTAAAGTACGTAGGGATCATGATATGCATACATAACTACGGTTTGACTATACGAATCATAGGAACATGCATTTACGTATTTATATCTTAGCTAAATTTGTTAGCAGCTCCAGCGATTAGGGAGTATAGTTTATGATTTCTAATTAATGTACAGGTTCCGTACTAGCCTCATTACCCATATTCATTGAATTAAACAGAGACGAGGGGGAGGTCAGGTACCTCTCGTCGATGGTGGTGCTATGCCGGTGTCTTGCTCCGGGAACTAGGAGGAACTCGGTTGCTGCTTCTGTTCTGGAGATCGTCACTCCAGCCTACTAGTCGCTCCTCTTCCCTAGCCACAGAGTGGTGGTGGTGGTCGGCCTGACTTCCCCACGGTTGTCAGATCTGGGGTTGTGCCCTACTGGCGTCGTGGCGCTGCTGAGCAGTAGATTGCAGCTGCCGGAGTTGCGGTTTGGGATGGAGGTTACAGGTACGTAGGGTGGCACTTGGGTGGTCGAGGAGGTGACTTGTGTTTTCGGCGACCAACTCTCCTCTAAAGACGGCAGGGCAGTGCGGTTTGCTGCAACCGCACCGGCAGGTGGTGTCGGCGCTTGTCGCTGTAACCAGGGTACAGCAGCTTGGAGGGGGAGATGCTGGAGGATGCGGGATGGTTGGGATTTGTTGACACACGTGAGGTGGCATTCTACAGCCCGTCGTGTAGAGGAAGGGGGATCGAGGAAGTTCGGACGTCGGGAAACGCCGGTGCTCTGTAGGGCGCCGTCGTGGCTGGGGTATGTTGACAAGGAGGAGACGATGGGGACAGGAGGCGCTATGCCTCAGCAGGTAGGGTAGCCGGATATATGTGGGAATGCGACCACTAAGTTTTGCGCTCATAGAGGCGGGCTCAGGTCAGGTAGAGCTGCGTCGGGAGGACGGCGCGTCGGCCGTTACATCTGCGGTCTTTCATGATCGAGCCGTTTCTTCCTTCGATTGCCTTTAATGGAGAGGTCAGTGTAGCAGGAGGACTCGAGGAGTCAAAACGGGGCTGAGGAGTAAAGAGCGCCGAGGGTGCGGCAGTTTTGCCGTTGTGAAGGCACCCGGTGCCTGGGGCGCCCTAGACGCAAGGGAGGAGGCAACCGAAATCTGCGGGGGAGGGGAATCCGCAATAACGCGAGGGGGCTTGTTTTAACTCGTGGTCCATAAGTCCAAAGGAAACTGGACTCTCTGACTCAGCCGTTGCCAATGTATAAGTATTATATTAGCAAGGGAAATTACCCTTCACGGTAATAGCTAGTACGCAGTGGAGAGAGACGACTCTTGTTAAGAAATAAATGTATTTAATACGTTTCTTAATAATAACCACTATCCTACTAATTATATTAAAACTTTGTAACTTCAAAGCGATACAATCAATTCTATTGCAAATTAGACCATTCCGTTTACTTTTTAGTAAGCCATTATCTACCAATGTTAGCACCTCTATTCATATATCTAACGCAAATGAGTATTCATATATATACGTATATTTAAATTCAATAGACAACAAATTTATTAAACTTGATTCTAAGCCTTTATGAGAAAGAAGGAGAATGTAAGATCTGATAGGGTAGAGGAGCACAAAGCATCCAATTGAACTAGATAATTTCAAAGTATGAAGAATGATACACAAATGGGGCTAATTTGCAATTTTTCTTTTAATTTAAGGAGAAATAATTTCTTTAGGTACAATAAGTTCAAAAAGGAAGCTAGTTTGTACCAAGGGATACAATAATCAATCAAAACAATCTCAGACAAGTTGGAAATAAGGACCAATTGAAATTGAGTTCAAGTTTAGGGGAAATTATGAATAATAGCTCAAAATAGATTTGACACACCAAATTTCAGTATGTTACACAAGCTTCCAAAATGACAAATAAAATGATCACAATCTGTGTTTGACATTAAAATGAGAACCGCAAGCTGGAAAAGTTTTGAGGTAGAGACAGTCGTTTAATTCTACAATAGAAATTGAGTATCGTGGTGTTATAATAACAACATAGGATATTGTATGGATCTAGAATGTTACACCCCGATCTCACAATTACCATTAATCATGAGATTAGGGCATAAAATTGAGGATTTATCGTAATACAAAGATCACCCTTAACTTTTTCTTCTTTTTCAAACTCTTTGTTTTCTTGCATTGAATCACATAAACTAACTTTACAAGGGAATCTAAACATTGATTTCTCTAATCTAATTTCAATAGTAAAAATGCATGTATGAACATTCATTATGTTTCTCATATTTTTAAGCACATAAGACTTGCTGATTCACATATATTGCTAAAAGAGGAATAATGTTATACATCATCATTTACAACTCTCTCTTATTTCTTTACAAGGACCTAGAGTGACAAGGACCGATTGAGCTTAACTATACTCAGACTTAACTCTTGTGGCAGATCTACTCTGATGCAATGACCTTCTTCAAGTCCACATGGTTTCCCTAAAAATGTTGAGTAGAGGGGTGAGCTTACTCGCTCAGTGAATGAGTACCTTCAAAGAAACAGTCTAAAGAAATGATATAATTACAGATATACTTTTGAGCAACTGATATCAATTATAATAGCAGCAAGCTTTAAAGAGATTGATCATTGACAATCATAAATATGACAGGATACTCTAGATATCAACAAGAGCAAATCAATATATGAGCATGCTTAATTGATTTCAAATAGAACTAATAATTCAAAAAAACATACAAAAAATAATTGTTGGGAAATTGTACTCAAATCTTTCTTACTTATAAGAAACTCTTTAAACCTATATGAATATATTTTAGCTTATGCCCTGATCATATGCAGTGCACTCTACATATGAAGACTCATAGCGAACTACGATCTCACCGTACAAGACTTAGCTTAAAACCTGGGAAGCTAAGCCTAGAACTGAATCTAGGTCTGCTTGACTCGAACCGTCATGTCTGACTAAGGCAGCTAAACAGTTGGCCTTAATTGGACCTCTCCTTCTAGGATGAGTACACAGGCAGAGGGTCTGAGATGCTCTGTGGGCCTCATCTTGGTACGCTCTGTGGGTACCTCTAGGTTACCACAGGGATCTCCGGTTCATGTTGGGTAACCTATCTTCTCTTAGGAGACTTCCTCAAGGGCTTTGTCTCCCCGTACGCTTGGTGGGTGCGATCTGATCCCCGTATACTGGTCGCTGCCAGGGTGGATCATTTCCTCTCTACAGTGTAGACATCCATAGGGAATCTACGGTGTTCAGGGCACCTATGTCTATTATTTTATTATTCTTGGAAAGCTCTTTCTACATTGTACCTTTCTCTTACTTATACTTGTCTCTGATATATCTATGGTACCACATCTATTTAATTGAAGTTTATAATACAACATGTACATCATTCTAAACTTGGTAGAGCAGTATATTTAAAACATTGTAATATACTAAGAAATCAACATTTTATATATGTAGGCAGACTAAAATTCTTAAATAACAGAATACATGTTCACTTGATACTTTATACACTAGAATCATGCAATCGAACTTCTCAATACACCGATAAGAGTTAATTACTTGACATACGAGTAATCATCATTTTCACCTGTAAATTATTTGTACTTTCTTGGAAAATGTGCACCTCAACCCAAATCTTGAGTTGTGCATCACCACATCTCATATTGAGAACATTGATATCAAAATACTTGATTCATTGAACACCCTATCATTAGGATTTCATTTACCTAATTCACTTATCACATGGCTCTCATAAGGATTTCATGTGACATAAACATTCACTAAATAAAGACTCCTATCAACAAATCATATAAAATCAATATATGTATGAAACCTTGGAACTGAGCTGAATTTGGTTTTCCATGCCATTCACTGAGTTAACATGCATCAATAATAAAATTGAATAAATAAAGTCTATCATGTCAAGAAAATCTGTTCAAATGGATTTCACGATATCTATTCGCAAATATCCAACTTTCCTCGCATCTAGGGTTTCACCCTCTTTACTGAGATATCAAACAAACACTATTCACCTTAAATCAAATCCAAGATAGTATCTGACATATATGTACTATGCATTTAGATAAACAATCATTCATAACCAAGGGGATCCAGATAAACAAATATCTCTATTTAATTATACAACAATTTCAGTCATAGACAAATTCCCTATATTTCAGTTTACTCTTATAACCTCTTCCAATAATTGGGGAATTCTCATTACGATGTATTGTATACATTTCTAATATGATTTTATCATCTGAAATTCATCCAAATAGAGTAAGAATCCATTTCATATCATTTTTCAACAACTTAGATCAAACACACAATTCAGGGTTTGTAGTTGCATACTATGCAATTAAAGATTATGGATGATTTAACCAATTTTTGTGCAATATACTATTTAAAGGAAGTTCCCACTCACCCTAAGGTGTGAAAGCACCTTAAAAATGTAGTTCATCCCTGAAAATCTCAATCTCATATCAAATCCCTAGCAATTCACCCGATTCTTCTTCCTTTCATCTCGGAAACCCTAAAAATGAGGGATTATGAAGAAAGAGTGAGAAAAGGGGAAGTTTTGATACCATTTTGGATAAAATTAGAGTAGGGATATAATATTGACATGTGAGGGAAGATTCACCATGAAAATCTATGCAAAGAAGCTAAATTTACATGATTTCATCATTCCTCAGACCGCAAAACCCTAGGTCAACATCTCCATCACTTTCTCCTCTCAAACCCTAACTCTCCCTCTCTCTCTCTAGGATTTCGTTTCTATGGATTGAATAACGAATTATGAGAGCTCCGTGTGTGTTAGGTTGACCATATAGAGCAATTGAGCTGCTTGGGTCAATTGCACATTGACCCCTCACTATACTTTCTCTTATTTTAGCTGAATTTTCTATCATAAAAATTTTACTGTAATTCGTCTACTGGTAAGGTCTAAATGAATCCATAAATTATGAAAATTTTATATATTGTGTATGATTGATTTTTAGATCTCCAGTTAAAATTTCAGATCATTTGGAATGACCAATAAATAATAAAAAATAAAACACTACATTGCTAAAAAGCACTCTATCAACATTTTGGTCGAAGTATAATTCGACCGAGAACCACATTCAAAGAACACTCAAATATTCTGAAATTTTTCTCCAATATGCATGATTGAGTTATACATATCATATCCAAAATTAAATTAAATACAAAATTTTAAAAAAATATGAAAAAGCATTTACCACACTGTTATCCTGATCAAATTCCATATTCATGTACTATCAAAACCCTAATTTTTTCCGATTAGGGTTTACATTCCTCAAACCCTAATTCTTCAAACTAAAATCATAGTTATAGTTTATTCTTAGGTTTGAAACATCAAAATTGATCTACTATCATTAATCAAGTCTAAACGATTGATAACCTCCTATTTTAGTAGTTTATCTTAGTCTTTTTCTTTAGTTTTCCATACTCTTTTTACGTTTATACGGTACATAAACCTAATTTTACCCCTTTTTGTAAATACATCATCAAACTAACTTTTTCCTTTTTACACTTGCAGAAAAAGCACAAAAAAATCATAAAAGAATAAACCAACCTCAAGGCCGAGTGAAGCCAAACGGTCTCAAGACCGCATGGAGTTCAAACGGTCCCGAGACCGCATGAAGCCAAACGGTCCCAAGACCGCATGGAGTTCAAACGGTCCCGAGACCGCATGAAGCCAAACGGTCCCAAGACCGCATGGAGTTCAAACGGTCCCGAGACCGCATGAAGCCAAACGGTCCCAAGACCGCATGGAGTTCAATCGGTCCCGAGACCGCATGAAGCCAAACGGTCCCAAGACCGCATGGAGTTCAAACGGTCCCGAGACCGCATGAAGCCAAACGGTCCCAAGACCGCATGGAGTTCAATCGGTCCCGAGACCGCATGAAGCCAAACGGTCCCGAGACCGCATGAAGCCAAACGGTCCCAAGACCGCATGGAGTTCAATCGGTCCCGAGACCGCATGAAGCCAAACGGTCCCGAGACCGCATGAAGCCAAACGGTCCCAAGACCGCATGGAGTTCAAACGGTCCCAAGACCGCATGGAGTTCAAACGGTCCCAAGACCGCATGGAGTTCAAATGGTCCCAAGACCGTTTGACGCCAAACGGTCTCAAAACCGTTTGACGCCAAACGGTCTCAAGACCGTTTGAACCCAAACGGTCTCCAGACCGTTTGACCTCACTCAAGGCCTATAAATAAGACCTCAAGGGCCATCCCTGAGGTGAGTCCAGACATCCAGAGGTTGTCTCTCTACTACCAGAACAACTCCATCCACCGCCCGAGGCTACCGGTCTGAGACTCACGTTCCATTGCAAAGCTACCTTCTCTCTCATCAACAAAGAAGGTGAGAGGAGAAGATCCGTCGTCAAGCAAGCCACGAAGGGTGAAGATCGTTGCTCTCTCCACCAAGGGTTAAACCTTCTCTCCTCAGTGGAGATGATGTTCTTTCTATCTCTTCTTGCCTCCTCCTTTGTTGCTCCCTCTATGAGGAGCGAGTAGTTCCATCCACTGGGACGCGGGGACTAGCCCCGCTGCCCATGTTTTGTACTTTGTACTAAAAAGATGTTATCCTTTCATTTTAATACTAAATCGTTTCATACATGCTTGAATGATGGCCACGTTCTTGTATGCATCTATTGTCTTTTGTTGTGGTTTGTCTACGACCGCTCTCGAGACTCGAATACCGATTTAGTGTTGGTTTCTGGTGTGTGTATCCACCACGCATCCGTTTCGGTGTCTAGGAGTGTATCTCAAAGAGTTGAGTAAACTCACTACCATCCGTTGCACTTCTATCTGTATGGAAGTAACCTTGGTAAGTCGAGGAACACGCTTTGCGAGGGGAATGATGTAAAGCATGTGACCATTTGATCGGGAATGGCTGGTGTTGCAACATTCCCGCACTTCTCGTAGCTAGGTTATCCGAATAGGAGACTAGGCCTACAAAGATACTATTCGATTTGATAATTATCACTCGCTTGTTAGTTTTAGATGCACGTTTCATGAGGTTGAGTAAGATTCTCTCTTTGGAAGACTACATATCTTCATTGACACGTAGAAATGTACCGAATGAGAGCTACTTAACCCTTGAAGGATGCGATGCATTGCTCTTGTCTTATATGGGCATCGGTCTTGTGGAACATCGAAGGATGCAATGCATCGCTCTTGTCTTATATGGGCATCGGTCTTGTGGAACATCCTTGGATGCAATGCATCGCTCTTGTCTTATAAGGCATCGGTCTTGTGGAACATCCATGCATCTAGCTTATAAGTCTTGCTTGCTTAGTACATATACAATGCATGTGTAGCGGTGGTGAATACCTGCTTAACCCCAGTGATTCATCATCATTTGTTAAATCTTAGTTTTACTTGCTTTATTTACTTTTCTTGCTTTAGTCTAAAAACCAATCAAAATCCAACCTTTTGCTATAAGTGCCAATTAGTAAAATAACTAAGTGAAGTGTTGTACGTTTTCCATCTTGTTGCTTGCAACAAGACCGTTGTCTTTTGGGTTCGATCCTAAATCTGTACTATGATAAGGCTTCCATACTCTTATGGGGTTGGAGTTGTTATCTAAGCACCAGTTCTAGGTAAACCTAGGGAAGCCATCAATCCTCTCTAGGGTTTTTGGTGATAGAATTCTGGGACTCCCATTGGAAGACTGGAAATCTTTTGGTGTAAGTCCCAGCTCCATCAAAAAATGGCGCCGTTGCCGGGGACAACGAAACGTTAAGTATTTCACTTAGTTTATTTTTCTAGTTGGTTAGGATTTTTACATTTTCTTTTTGAATCATAACTCATCATCTTCTTGAAGCTTTCATATTGTCTCTATTATCTAAAGGTGTTCTCTTTTCTTTAGTCAGGTAGAACCCGTATATGCAATCACTGCATAATCAAGGATTCTCCCCTGATCCGGAGTTCGACTCCGAGGTAGAGAGAAGTTTCCACCGCAGAATCCGTCTCAATCGCCAACGCGCTAGTCAAATGGCTGACGAACAGCATCAAGCCGCTTTGGTGATGGAGAGAGTCAATGCTGCTATAGCCGCACAACGGGCACAACTCATTGCAGACACCCGTGCCCAAATACAAGCGGAGATACGAGCAGAAGAGCAAGCCCGCATAAGAGCAGAGACCGAGGCTGCTCAGCTCGAATTACGAAACAAGCAACTGAGGGACTATGCTGTTCCGAAGAATTACGAAGACAACCACCCGGTCCGGCCTCCGATCATCAACATCCCAAACTTTGAGATTCGGACCCAGTGGATCCAGATTATGCAAGGAATTTCCTTCTCAGGAGGTTCAGGAGACGATTGCATGGACCATTTGAAACGGTTTAAGGCATTATGCCGCCTGGTCCCGCAAGCTGGTATTGCTTTCGACGCAATAATGCTCCACCTGTTTCATTTCACCTTATCTGGAAGGGCCTTGAGTTGGTACAACTCATTGGACAGAGAACCCATCATAACCACTTGGGCCCCTCTAGAGGAAAAATTCTTGGAGAAGTTCTTTCCACCCTCGCTGACCTATGAAATCAGAGGGCAGATCAACCATTTCTCCCAGCTACCTGGAGAAACCCTCGCTGAGGCATGGGAAAGATTCAAGGAACTTCTACGCAAATGCCCTCATCATGGAATTTCACAGAATCAATTGATTGAAACTTTTTATCGGGGGGTAAGCGATGACATTAAACAGTTCCTAGATTCCTCATTTGGAGGAAATTTCATGAGGAAAAATTATGAAGATGCCTGGAAAATCGTTACTTTAGGAGCTGAAAACCAGTCCAACTGGGGGCGGTCAGCCGGAAAAGGCGTCCTTAAAGTCTTTAAAGCTGAGGAATCTATGGAACTAAAGTCAATAGCCGAAGCTTTGAAGACAATCGCTCATAAACAGCAAACCCTTGAAACAACTCTAGGGGAAATTGATAAGAAGAAAACCCCGCTGGTTCATCAAGTCAAAGCCGTCACAGGATCCTGTGAAGCTTGTCATGCTTCGGATCATCCGACTCTTTCCTGCGGAATACTCTATAATGTGATGATGGATCTGCATCCACCACCACAATCCTATGAGGCCATCACTAATCAGGCTGAAGATCAGATTCCAGAGCAAGTCAACTCCATCCATACTATTCCCGGACAAGTTTATTATAATCCCAATCAACCAAGGAATCATCCTGGGTTCCAGTATGGGAATCCCTCTGGAACTGCGAATCCGCAACATCAGACACAAGGGGGACTTGACAGTAGACTGCCTCCTGGGTTTCCAAACAATTTTAACCAAAATCAAGGGAACCCAAGGAACAATTTCCCTAGGGCTAACTACCCTAGAAATCAATCAGCCTACTATCAGTACACTCATCCCCCGCTTCACCCACAGTTGCATACTCAACAGTCTCAACAACAAAACCCTCAGAAAAATGTCACTGCACAACCGGAAGATGAGCTATCTTTGATAAAACAAATGCTTCAGTCTCAGCAAACCATGCTGGCCAACCAACAAGCTCAACAGAAGGCAGTTGAAGCACAGCTTGCCCAGATTGCTGCTCAATTGAAACCCCCAACAGGCACTTTCGCTGGGCAGCCTGAATCGAACCCTAAACATGGGCCAAATAGACATGAGCAATCAAATACTATGACAGCAGCATAATAATGTTTTAACTTCGTCGAGCCAGCGACATAAAACCAAGGCGCTTCTTGGGAGGCAACCCAAGACCTCAGTATCATCTTCTCTAATTTCTAGTCTTTTATTTTTCTTTTGAATTTGTTTTGCTTTCTTTAAGTTCTTTCATCATTAATCTAAAAATACAAAAAAATCTACATAATCAAAACTACAAAAACAATACATAAAACAAACAACATAAAAATTCATAAACCAAAATACAAAAAAATAATATACATACTCAAAAAACAAACATAAAAATATACAAACCCTTTGTGCCCCTCCAAACGGTCTCCAAATCGTTTGGAGCCAAACGGTCTTGACACCGTTTGGACTCCAAACGGTCTTGAAACCGTTTGGACTCCAAACGGTCTTCCAACCGCTTGGGACCAAACAGTCCTCAAACCGTTTGGGACCAAACGGTCCTGAAACCGTTTGGGACCAAACGGTCCTCAAACCGTTTGGGACCAAACGGTCTTGAAACCGTTTGGGACCAAACGGTCCTGAAACCGTTTGGGACCAAACGGTCCTCAAACCGTTCGGGACCAAACGGTCTTGAAACCGTTTGAGACCAAACGGTCCTGAGACCGCTTGGGACCAAGCGGTCTTCAAACCGTTTGGAATACAAAAGGTCACCAACCAATCACTATAAATATCAACCCTACCCCTCCATCTTTCTCTCTTTGAAACTTCGAATTCTCCAGAGTTTTCGTGCGAAGAACTTCCCTTCTTGCTCCTGTTGCATCCGCGCAAAGTCACCCGTCCGTCCACCTTCCGCAAGGTAGTCCGGCGGCTCCACGCTGCTCATTCCATCGCTAGTCGCTGCTTACGCTGCCATCACCGTCGTTATCGAATGGTTTCATCAACCGACCCGTCGCCTTCGTCGCCGCGCCGTTCTGTCGCCACCATCATGGCGCCAGTGCCATTCCCTTTACCATCGCACGACGTCTCTTGCTCCGCCATCGCCGTCGCTGTCAAAAGATTCACATCCATGCCCGACTTCACCACGTTTCCATTCACATCCACAGTTACCACCCCTTCATCATCAGTGCCACCTTTTTCGCCACAAATACCACCACTCTTCACATCCGCCACCACCCCGACACCGCTGGTGACTTCATCAACAGTCACTACGCAGTTCGGGCCATCATCAGTGTCTCTTCCGCAAGACACTACCACCATCCCACATAGGCCCCAGCCACATCACCCTTCCGCCTCTGGGGCCCCCCTTACTAACATCGGTGAGGAATTCGGCCGTCAATTTGACGTTGTCCGAAACCTCCTCACCGATCCTTCTAACCTATTACATTCTATTTTTTCTTGTGTACATGATTTATCTAAACAGGTAACCAGGATCGACAACCAACACCGAGCTCTTCCTGTCGTCCTACAAGGCATCCAGCAACGACAGGATGAAGTGGCTAAGCAAGTTGAGCATATCAACAGCCACACCAACAACCTGCCAGACCTGATCCTTGGGGCAACGCGCCGGCAAGAAGCTACGACAAGAAAAGTCGATGAGATCTCTAACCAGACTCACCCTCTGCAAGGGAATCTCCGCAAGCTTGAGCAGAATCAAAAAGAGCTAAGCACGCGCCTGGCTTCCATCGACGAAACAATCACGCAGCTCCATCATCATCAAGAGGAAGCTAATATCAATGAAACAAAACAACTACGTGCCCAAGTCACAGATCTGACAGCACGCCTCCTCTCCGTCGAGGGCAGATACACAGATCTCAAAGAAGCCCACGACGCACTGCTCGAGAAACACGAGCATCTGCAAGTGGCTTTCGATGAGCTACAAGCCACTCACCGGCGGTGCAAAAAGTCGACTAAAAAGAAGACAACCGACGAAGCTGCGGACGACAACGACGATGATGATGAAGAAGAAGACGAATCCGATTCATCTGCTGACTCCAATAAAGACACATCTTCAGGAGACAAGCATGATGACGGTGAAGATCCAGGGAACGCAACAGGACCGTCCCATAAAGGGTCTGATAAGGGTCACCAGGAAAGTGACTACCACCCCAAGTCCCCACAACATGACAACGTAAACATTTCTTACGGGGACCAATTCTTTAATTACTCCGCTATGGGGTCAATGGGGGAAGCTGCCAAGGATGCGGCCTTTGCTGAGCTCCAACAATGCATACTAGGAGCCAGCACTACCTCGCCAAAAGCTTCTCTCCCCTCCTCAACACCTTCTCCCCCTTACCTAGACGAGGCAGACCGAGTGAGTCTAGATACTGACGCAGATCTTGACTCCGCCTCCGATCTAGATGACAACCTCAAAGGTCATAAAGAGGCCATCGAACAGCACGCCTCCCCTCCACCACAAGACCTCCCCCCGCCACCTCCTCTCCCACAAAAAATGCACGATCTTGATACGACAACCATCTCTACTTTAGATGCTCAGGACATCTTCATCCTGAACACTATAGTAGACGATGCAAAAGCGGGGGACGACATAGTTTACAATAATACAAAAACCAGGCGTACGTTGACACGTGAAAATTTTCGTTGCATCCTCCGACCCCGGTCTACGATGCCAATGCCAATCTTCCGTGTCCTCCTCGCCAACTGTATAGAAATCTATAGAAGTAAACAGCGGATACAACCAGCCTTCAACGCTTCACCCGCATTGTCTTTTGGCCTTTTACACAAAAGCTTGCGCGCGCGGTCGATTGAGCGGCTGCGTGCCGGTTTAGCGCGTCGGGCACGCTATATCACAATGCCATTCCAAGTCTCGGACCACTGGCTTTTTATGATAATGGATACCGAAGCAAGGGACGCTAAAGTTTACAACTTCAATAACGCCGAGCTACCAGCCGACATAATAAACTTCGTTGGAGACGCAGCAGGTGAAGCCCGGTGTATACCCTTCCGGCTGCTCAAAGTAATCTGGGCTGTACTCCCTTCTCTTCGTCAAGACTGGAGCCAACCCTGGTTCAGAATCATTAACCCTCCAGTTCAAGCCACCACAGGATCTGGGGACAGCGCTTTCTACACCATCCGATATATCCAAGCGCTGAACCAAGAAATTCCTTTCACCGATTTGGCAGCTGAAGACTTCCATTCATTACGAGGACGCTACGCCATGGAGCTCATCTGTGACAGAAGATATTTCAACGATCCGACTATGTCACCAGATGATGTTCCAAGGTATCTCTATTCAGCTGTAAAACGTCGACAACGGCGACCCTTCCGCCAAATTCTGAAAGAGTCTGAACAACACAAGTCGCCAGAAGAAGATACCAGCAAGAACGATCCTGCTTACACCACTAAACCAACTTTTCCTGATTTTGATCGCGATTCTTGCAAAGGTCTCACCGACCTTGAAATGCGCATCATCATGGCGAATCTCTCCGCAGAAAAAGATGGCTTAGTATTCATGTCTCAAGACATTATCGTGATGGCCGATTCACTGCGAGAGACTTTGCAAGATAAGGGGCAACTTTCTGTCAGTCTCATGACAGCTTACCAGTCTCAGATTGGCCAACATAATCCAGATACATACATGGCGTCCCCATACATGAAGGATGATCTACTCAAACTCAAAAACTTCGGCACAACGGAAGCGTTGATCGCATATCTCCAACATACAACGCCGAAGTTCATCATGTTACCAATCCTGCATCAAGGGCACTAGATTCTTCTGGAAACTAACCTCCAAGATGGAACAACTACAATATACAACAGTTCCGACAGCCAGTTCAACGCCCGACAACGACACTACGTCGTAACGCCCAAGACTCCAACAGAAGAAACGGCAAAAGAGTGCGCTGCGAAATTAATAGAGCTTCTGAGTCAGCACACTAAGGCATACAGCAAGGAACACTTCAATCGCCCCGCCTTCTGCCACAAATGCCCCCAGCAAATACGACAATCCAACGACTGCGGCTTCCACGTCCTCTACTGGATGTACACCATAATCGTCCTCCAAAGACCAGTGGAGGAAATGACTGACGTGGACTACCACGCCTTACATGGGCAGTTCGCATCTACACTACTCCGTTCTCCAGGAGCAAACGAAAATCTACCTTAACCTGCAGCCCTTGTTCTAATGATTTCTCAACCTATCACTTTGCCACTCTGGGGACAGAGTGTGTGATAAGTTAGGGGGGGATACATTAGACAAGGGCTAGGTATCGACTTCTATACTTCCTTTTTCCATACATTTCTTCATTCTTAAAATTTCTTTTTACAATTCTTTAAGTCTTAATTCTTTTCACAATTCTTTTTCAAAAATAGTCACCTCAACTAACCCTAGAATCATGTTAGTCTCTGCAAGTAAATAGCACTCAGACATCAAATGGCGATTTATCAATTTCCACCTACTATGGATCCCGTATTTCTGCTTCAATTCTTTATCTGACTCTCCACAGGTCAAAATCAGGGTAGAAATAAGCCGAGATCTCGAGGATGAGAGGGAAATTAGGCAACTTCCGAATCAAAAAGTTCTGCAAGTGGACCACAAACCAAATAAGTGCATGCTGAAAAACTTTAAGAACAGCTTTCCTCTCTTCAAAATAAAAGAGGCTTGGCCGCCCAAAATAAATCCTCATTCCAAAACCCAAGCCTGTGAGTTTTTGAATAAAAACCAGAGAGACGAATAAAATCATGAGAGTTGTGCCACGCATAAGGACCTATATGAAGAACTGATAAAGGGCTCACCCGGCTGGCACATTCCGCTGCCCTCACAAAGGCAGATGTGTCGCGTCCGGTAGTGAAACCCTAAAAGTTCCAAGTATATGAAAAGGCTCATAAAGGACTTGCCCGGCCGGTACATTCAGCTGCCCTCATAAAGGCAGATGTGTCGTGTCTGGTAGTGAGATCCTAAAAAGCATAGACAGCCCCTCCCCCACTCGAAGGGGAGCTACACTTCAAAGCCTTTAGCCAACCCTCATACCCTCTCTAGCTTCCAGTAGGTTTCCAGAGAGGTATAAAGTTGATTAGAGTCAACGGCATGCACAAAATAAATGTGGTCCCAAGGCAAATTTTGAGATACGGAAAAACCCTGAGATCCAAGCAACTCTCGAAATCCAAAAGAATCAAGGCATGCAATAAGCCTCGATATGACCCCTGGGGAACTCAGGTCAAGAATTGAAGCAAGAGTATGGAGACCCTAATTAAGATCGCCTCGCCATTTCATGTCTCAGCTCTATCTAACTTGAGGACAAACTAGACTCTAAGTTAGGGGGGGGTGATAACCTCCTATTTTAGTAGTTTATCTTACTCTTTTTCTTTAGTTTTCCATACTCTTTTTACGTTTATACGGTACATAAACCTAATTTTACCCCTTTTTGTAAATACATCATCAAACTAACTTTTTCCTTTTTACACTTGCAGAAAAAGCACAAAAAAATCATAAAAGAATAAACCAACCTCAAGGCCGAGTGAAGCCAAACGGTCTCAAGACCGCATGGAGTTCAAATGGTCCCGAGACCGCATTAAGCCAAACGGTCCCAAGACCGCATGGAGTTCAAATGGTCCCGAGACCGCATGAAGCCAAACGGTCCCAAGACCGCATGGAGTTCAAACGGTCCCGAGACCGCATGAAGCCAAACGGTCCCAAGACCGCATGGAGTTCAATCGGTCCCGAGACCGCATGAAGCCAAACGGTCCCAAGACCGCATGGAGTTCAAACGGTCCCGAGACCGCATGAAGCCAAACGGTCCCAAGACCGCATGGAGTTCAATCGGTCCCGAGACCGCATGAAGCCAAACGGTCCCGAGACCGCATGAAGCCAAACGGTCCCAAGACCGCATGGAGTTCAATCGGTCCCGAGACCGCATGAAGCCAAACGGTCCAGAGACCGCATGAAGCCAAACGGTCCCAAGACCGCATGGAGTTCAAACGGTCCCAAGACCGTTTGACGCCAAACGGTCTCAAGACCGTTTGACGCCAAACGGTCTCAAGACCGTTTGACGCCAAACGGTCTCAAGACCGTTTGAACCCAAACGGTCTCAAGACCGTTTGAACCCAAACGGTCTCCAGACCGTTTGACCTCACTCAAGGCCTATAAATAAGACCTCAAGGGCCATCCCTGAGGTGAGTCCAGACATCCAGAGGCTGTCTCTCTACTACCAGAACAACTCCATCCACCGCCCGAGGCTGCCGGTCTGAGACTCACATTCCATTGCAAAGCTACCTTCTCTCTCATCAACAAAGAAGGTGAGAGGAGAAGATCCGTCATCAAGTAAGCCACGAAGGGTGAAGATCGTTGCTCTCTCCACCAAGGGTTCAACCTTCTCTCCTCAGTGGAGATGATGTTCTTTCTATCTCTTCTTGCCTCCTCCTTTGTTGCTCCCTCTATGAGGAGCGAGTAGTTCCATCCACTGGGGTGCGGGGACTATCCCCGCTGCCCATGTTTTGTACTTTGTACTAAAAAGATGTTATCCTTTCGTTTTAATACTAAATCGTTTCATACATGCTTGAATGATGGCCACGTTCTTGTATGCATCTATTGTCTTTTGTTGTGGTTTGTCTACGACCGCTCTCGAGACTCGAATACCGATTTAGTGTTGGTTTCTGGTGTGTGTATCCACCACGCATCCGTTTCGGTGTCTAGGAGTGTATCTCAAAGAGTGGAGTAAACTCACTACCATCTGTTGCACTTCTATTTGTATGGAAGTAACCTTGGTAAGTCGAGGAACACGCTTTGCGAGGGGAATGATGTAAAGCATGTGACCATTTGATCGGGAATGGCTGGCGTTGCAACATTCCCGCACTTCTCGTAGCTAGGTTATCCGAATAGGAGACTAGGCCTACAAAGATACTATTCGATTTGATAATTATCGCTCGCTTGTTAGTTTTAGATGCACGTTTCATGAGGTTGAGTAAGATTCTCTCTTTGGAAGACTACATATCTTCATTGACACGTAGAAATGTACCGAATGAGAGCTACTTAACCCTTGAAGGATGCGATGCATTGCTCTTGTCTCATATGGGCATCGGTCTTGTGGAACATCGAAGGATGCAATGCATCGCTCTTGTCTTATATGGGCATCGGTCTTGTGGAACATCCTTGGATGCAATGCATCGCTCTTGTCTTATAAGGCATCGGTCTTGTGGAACATCCATGCATCTAGCTTATAAGTCTTGCTTGCTTAGTACATATACAATGCATGTGTAGCGGTGGTGAATACCTGCTTAACCCCAGTGATTCATCATCATTTGTTAAATCTTAGTTTTACTTGCTTTATTTACTTTTCTTGCTTTAGTCTAAAAACCAATCAAAATCCAACCTTTTGCTATAAGTGCCAATTAGTAAAATAACTAAGTGAAGTGCTGTACGTTTTCCATCTTGTTGCTTGCAACAAGACCGTTGTCTTTTGGGTTCGATCCTAAATCTGTACTATGATAAGGCTTCCATACTCTTATGGGGTTGGAGTTGTTATCTAAGCACCAGTTCTAGGTAAACCTAGGGAAGACATCAATCCTCTCTAGGGTTTTTGGTGATAGAATTCTGGGACTCCCATTGGAAGACTGAAAATCTTTTGGTGTAAGTCCCAGCTCCATCAACGATGTTCAATATAATCAAGCACGTAATCATTCAGGTAAACCCTAGTTTACTAATTAAGCACAAATGTGGTCATTAAATAGAAGTTCATATAGATAAACTTGTGGGAGGTTCCAACCGTTGATGGAATAGTAGAAATATTATGACAATAATGGAGATACTTCTTAGTAAAAGAATCTAGGATAGCATACAATGGCACTTCCATCTCATATGAGATGTCGTACAATGAGGAGATGTGGAAGTTGCAACATACCGACTTGAAGCAAGCATTGCTAAACCACTGCATAAGCGCTTGCATAGCTAAAACATGAAGGACATGTTAAAATCAATTGGAATAGAATTCATGGGTGACTGACTCTAAGTGCAAGTGGGAATTTGTTGGTATGTATGAAAAGAGAGCCAATCATATGATGATTGGAATGTGGCACTAGATACTTGATTTGATAATAATAAAGTTAATTCCATCTATTATGTTTGTCTCACTCATGAGATGATGACACATACATAGTAGATGTCTAAAGAATGATGTTAATCGATGACATATGTATTTGGGTTGATGACCTGAATAATGAGATCATATGTATGATAACAGTACATACATGCTTGTTATGTACCTATTTGGATATTACTATGAAAGCAAAATAGACAACAGTAACACATAAGACTAGAGTGTGTGTTAATTGATGACACTATCTCATTATTCATGATATGTGATATCAATTCAAGCACACACATACATTTAGAGAACATTATATCAGATAGACCCACCACGAGAGTGTTACATGGATACCATGGAATGGTAGTTACAATCAACTCTCATAGTGATAGTAGTGATTGTGGTTCTTAGACCTAAAGTCACTATACTAATCACATGTTGTTCGATGTACTTAGACATCATCCAACATAACCTTGAATAAGAGTTTCAATAAAAATGATACTCAGGTGCACCGTGACACACTGGGATTGAGTGTGAGTGATGTATATGGGATTTGTCCCTCCTACAAGAGATTGATATCTAGGGCCTCTTCATAAGAGAGACTGAGAAATGTATGGACATACTCATGTGACTCAATATGTGATAGGTGAACTAGCATGCATCTCATACAATCTTCTCTAGTTTAAGGAACAAGGATTGAATGTTGAACAGTATGACAATTCCATGCCTTGAGTTCAATCTAGATATCAGAGACAAAGGAACTATACGATCACAATAACACTAATCACAGATTGTAGGTTGAATTTGTTCTCCAATTTTCTGAATTACTTGGGTAGCAATGATGTCTTTCTAGACATCGCTCATTTCTTGTGATGTCATAAGTTGGTTATGGACATTCACTACCAATGTAATTTGGGACATATAGGGTCACACACATAGGATACACTTGGAATAGGAGTTTATTCATGAATGATGTCAAAATTTATTACTAAAGATGTTTAGGTATTCAATTAAACAACTGGGGTTTAAAACTGATTGAATGGACTCTGAACCGACTAGTTCAAGTGTTGAACCAGTTGGTTGGAAGTCAATAGGAATTAATATTGGTTGAAAAATTCCTAAACTAGGACATGAACTGACCGGTTAAGGTAGTGAACTGACCGGTTCATGGTCCCAACCAACCATTTCATGATGTGAATTGACTGGATCATCATCTGGGTTGTCCGATTCGATGATCAATTTGATTGGATCAAGGATAGATGTTGATGACATGTTTTGCATTAATAGTGTATTGAATACCAATGTGATTTAGAATAGGATATTAGACAAACTGACTGGTTCATGGCATGAACTAACTAGTTCATGCATGAACTGACTAGTTCATACATGAACTGACTACTTCATGCATGAACTGACTAGTTCATGCATGAACTGACCATTTAATGCATGAACCGACCGGTTGGGCTTGCGAACCAACCAGTTCACTGTCTAAAGTTTCTTGAACATTTGTGAATTCTGTTATTTTGACTCCCGCACAAACTGGGAACCCTGACCCTAGCTTCTCCTATAAATACAAGAGTACTAGGGGCTTCCCAAACACAATAATTTTCTTTGAAAATTGTTTTCCTCTTTGGTTGTAGTAATCATTAGAGAGCCCAAGAAAGTCCTACTTGTAAAAGAGAGGGATAGAAAGGCAGAGACAATTGTGGGAGAGTGAATCAATCCTAGTACGTTGATATTGGAAGGAACAACTCCTTGCCATTGGCTCTGGTAGCACAACATGTAGTTCGCGGTGGTCCACATGGACTACTCTAGAGGTGAGGAGTTTTTCTGACTAGGAGTAAAATGTCAACCATTATTCATGATGCCCGATCGCAAGGCTATTTCTGACGACTGTTCAAGTGTTGCTAAAGAAGAAGCATGTTGCTACTTGGAGAAGAAGCACATTGCTACTGCAAGGGTAATGCCACTAGACTTGCTGTAGGACCAAGTATGACCTTGTAAACCTTCCTTCCTAGATACATTTTTTTTACGTGATCTTTCTATTTTGGTAAATGGGCATTAAATTTTTTGGCTTATGCCGCCTTATCTGTTGCCTTGATTTCCCAACATGTTTTCCAATTAAGTCCCTAATGTGCAAATTTTCCAAATCAATATTTCATGTCTTCTATAAATTCTAAAATAGTCCTTTGAGATATGTAACTTTGCACATGCTTTCACGTTTTTATTATTCACTTTGAAATCCACCAAGAATTCCACAAAAAGTAAGGTGTTATTAGAGATAGATCTCCCTTGCATGAATGTAGACTATTGGTTAGAGAAAACATGTGGAAGGATGAATTTGAGTCTATAACACAACACTTTTTTTAGGGAAGTCAGAGGGTATTTTTATTCATCTCACCCCTCTCTTGCAAGCTGATCCAATAAACTATTACATTCCAAACTACTAACAGCAGAATCAAAATTGGTAGTACTACTACCATTACAAATATCCATGTTGATTATATCAACAATATGACTAGATGGACTCCTATAGTAATAAGAGCCACAATTGTTTTTGAAATGAAACTTGGCTAGTTGGTCGGCAACTTTATTCCCCTCACGTTTGGTGTGCACACAGTACCAACTTGGTTTAAGCCCTATCCTCACAGAAGTAATCCATCTGGTTAACCTTGGGAAATTTATGCCTTTATCCTCAACAACCTTCTTGGCATTCACAGAGTCAGTTTCAATGCATATACTATCACAGCTTAGACCCTGTCTAACCTCCACAGCAAGTTCTATAGCCCAAGTTTCGGCTTCAAGAGCACTGTTGGCTTTGACAATCCTGCCCTAGCCTCCCCGCCAGCGGCCCCTTTCATCATGGCACACTACTGCAATAGCAACTCTCTTAGAAGTTAGGTTAAAGGCGGTGTCGGTATTAATCTTCAGAGTACCTTGCTTCGGTTTAGTCCATCCAACGTGATGCATCTTGTGCAGCTGGCTTGGCTGATCTGACACCCAAGCCTTTGCGTTGATAAGCACTTCTTTGGCAATAAGAGTCCGCAAGTGGTTCACGCTGAGCTTCTTCTTTTCAAAGACATGCAGGTTTCAGTGCTTCCACAGTTGCCAGTAGCTGATAGCAAATTGATCACTATGAGGTACATGAGCTTTCAAGTTATTATATAACCAGTTCCATATGATTGTTTCCCTGAAAAACTGATCCCAAGAACTCTATCTTAAGACCTCCTTCCACACATGCTTAGCTTGCTCGCAATCTCTCAAAGCATGGAAGATAGTTTCCTCCTCTAGGCCACATATCATACAGAGGTTGCTTGTAGTCAGGTTGCGTGCAACTCTCCTACTATTCGTTAAAAGGGTGTTGTGTCCTACAAGCCAAAAGAAATATTTTATTTTCATCCTAGCTTTCATTTTCCACACTAACTCCCATTTTCCTTTAGTCCTTACATCCTTCTCCGACCTGATAATATCATATGCGCTCCTGGTGATAAAAGTACCCAAGTCAGTGTTACACCAGGCCCGAACATCTTGAACATCAGTGTTTAGGGGGATGGCCATATGCAACACCTTCTGAACAATGTCATTTGGAATTCAACCTTTCAAAAACTCCGCATCCCATTTATTTTCCAGGTGAACTAAACATGAGACTTTCAGGTCTTACATGTTCTCTGGTACATGTTTAGTGGCGTAGTCCTTCAATAGTGTGTTGTTGCCACACCATTTATCCAACCACACATTTGTATCTTTTCCATTCACGGGAACCATAAATGAGTTGTCAGAAATGAAGGGTTTGCCTTGTAGCACAACATGACCCAATCTAGATACATTAGGCATACCACCCCCATTTAACGACATGTACTTCCCCAGAAGACCCTCACACCAAAGGGAATTTCTATATGAACTCAGATCCCATGCATGTTTAAAGGTCAAGGCTTGATTCAGTTCCCGCATCGACCTCAAACCCAGACCGCCATGTTTTTTGTCGCTTGTAATCTTGTTCCAGGCCACCAGGGACAAGGCATGTTTCTTCTGGCTACCGCCCCAGATGAAGGACCTGATGCTGCTGTCTATGCGCTCACATATCTTTGCTGGAAACACTGCAGTGTGCATAGTGTAGCTAGGAATTGCCGTGAGAGTCGCTTTGTCTAGGCACACCCTCCTTGCCAGGCTTAAAGTTCTAGCCGACCAAGAGTTGATACTATTTGTGACTTTCTCAAGGATGTTCCCGTATGTGTCAAGCTTCACCCTGCCATGAATGAGCGGTACACCCAGGCATTTTCCCATGTTCTCTGACTGGGCAAATCCACTAACTCTGCAAATGCATTTCCTAAGCCTTATTGGGACGCTCTTTGCGAAATGGATACAAGATTTGTTAATTGAGATCACCTGACCGGACACAACACCGAATTGGTTAAAGCACTCAATCACAGTTTCAATTTCAACTACGTATGCCTTTGCAAACAGAAAGTGGTCATTTGAAAAGAAAAGATGTGAGCTTCTGGGTCCCTTGTTATACAATTGGACTGGTGTCCATTTCTTCTCCCGTACCAGATTTTCAATGGACTGGCATACACATTCAAGGCACAGAATGAATAGATACGGAGACAAAGGGTCTCCTTGGCGGAGACCCCTTGTAGCTTTAAAGGAATCCACTTGCTTTCCATTCCATATGATAGATGCCTCCCCTCCTGAGACAGATTTTAGGATGTACTTCTGGGTGGGCTCAGGTATGCTAGTTTTTAGAAGAGTATCGGCTATGAATGGCCAGGTCATTTTATCATAGGCCTTTGATAGGTCCACCTTAATTGCCGTCATTTTAGGGGTTGTCTTCCTTCTCATTAAATGTATAATCTCTTGAGCAACTATTATGTTGTCTGTGATACGCTTACCTAGCACAAACGCACTCTGGGCCGGTGATATCCAGTCAGAAAGAAAATGCTTCAAGCGTTCAACAACTACCTTAGAGGCTAGCTTGAGGAGATTATTATTAAGTGAGATGGGTCTGAATTGTTCACACTTCTCAGGTTTTGTCCCTTTGGGAATAAGAATAATGTTGGAGTCACAGAAAGACTGCTCTATCTCCTCTCCATATAAAACTTTGATGATGGAAGAAAGGAGAGAGTGCTTCACAGTATGCCAATTCTTCAGTAGGAATGAACTATCAACTCCATCCGGGTCAGGTGCCTTGTGGGGGTTGGTCCTGGACATGATGTTGTATACCTCGTGGAGTGTAGGGGCTTGCTGAATCATCTGTTTCCCCTCACTGGACAGAGTTTTAAATGAGACACAATAGCTCTCAATGGCGTCTGGAACTGTGTGCACTGGTTCCGTGAAAATCTTCCTGAAATGATTACCAATCATACTACTGCTGGTCTGTTCATCAGTCACCCATGCGCCCGTATCATCCTTGAGCATGGATATTGTGTGGAACCTTCTCCATTATTTAACATAAGCATTATAGAACTTGGAGTTATTATCACCGTTAGTGATCCAGTTAATATGACTCTTTTGCTTCAAATTAGCTTCCTCCTTTTTCATAATATCGATGTATTCGACTTCCATCTCCGCAATAAGGTTGACAGTTTGTTGATCATAGGTGTCCGCCAAACTGGCTTGGAGCATATCCAGGTTTCTAGTGATCCTTTTCTTATCCTTCCCCAGTTGGCGCCTGGCATTCGATGCCCAATTCAGAAATTGCTGCTTGGCTTGGCACAAAGCTTCATGGAAGGTCAAATGCGGGTTCCAATTTTCTTTGACAACCTTTTAGAACTCGGGATCAATAGACCAGGACTCCCTTATCATGAACCTAGATGGGGCAGCAGCTCTACACATTTCCCTGAGAAGGAGGGGGAAATGGTCGGAGCTAGCCCTAGGTAGGTGTTCTACCAAATACTGTGGGAACCTCTATATAAATTCAACATTGGACACAACTCGATCAAGCCGCTCCCTGAGTTGCCCGTAGACATAGGTACTTATACCATTGAAACCCAAGTCTGAGAGGCATGTTTCAAGGAGGGTGTTGTTGAAAAGATTCGCCTCATAAAAGTTGTAGTGGACGCTTCCCATCTTTTCCTCAGGCAGTAGGGTTGAGTTAAAGTCCCCCATGGCCACCCACGACATAAGGATGTTTCTACTTATGGCCTTGAGCGAGTCCCACAGAGCTTTGCAGACAGTGAAGTGCGGGTTTGCAAAGACAAATGTAACCAAGAGTGAATTATCAAGCTTGCAGGTGATGAATTGCCTATGGTAGTTTATGATTTGCACCTCAACCTCCTCCTCCTTCCAGCAGACCCATATTCTGCCAAAGAAGCCTCTAGCCTCGCATCTAAAGGAATTAGTAAAATCAAGTTTTTTAATGATTTCATTAGCAGCAAGGCCGCTTATGCGGGGTTCTAAAATGGCCACCACTTTTGATTTCGTAGTGGTCATGGTGTCTTTTAGGACTCTAATAGTATCATCGTTTCCTATTCCTCTTATGTTCCATCACAAAATATCTGACTTTAACATTAAACAAGGTTGGTTTGTAAGAGTGTTCCGAACCTCAACTTCCATCAGGTTGGAATATTAAGTTGTTGTTCTTCACCGTTAACCTCATCCCCCACTAGCTCATAATTTTCATAACCCTTTACACTATCAGTGTCCGTAGATCGTCTCAAACGGTGCCTTCATAGAATGGGTGGATCTGGGGGTTTGCTTTTGCCCTTCCTTTTTGTGTTGAGATTGTTACTTGTTCCATCCTTCCTAGGAAGCAGTGCTTTCTCCTTGCCGCGGTTGCCTCTTTTCGGTTTGTCTTTCTTCAGCCTTGCCGACATGGATAGTTTATCTGCCACATTTTCTTTATCTTGATCCCCCACAAATGTCTCATTACCCCCAATACTGTCCTTAGTATCAACAATGATAACCTCATTCACCTCCGGGTGGACTGCTACATGATTTGTTTCTTCTTCACTTGACTTTGTAGCTTTTTTTTTCAACTGTTGGTGGCGTATCATGACCAGTATTAGTTTGGTTTGTTATGTCCTCCAACACCTTTCTATTGCTTTCTTGCGCGGTATTTTTCTCTTGCACCTTCTTCTTCCTCCATACCTTCTTTGTCCTTCCCTGTCTCTCTATGTCTTCGATTTGTTGGTTAGGGGTTGCAGCTTCCATCTCCTGATCTCCTTCTTCAGTACAGTCCTCAAGAGTCTCAAATCTGTTTGACGAGTTGAACCTAGGGTTGTTCTGTACTGTCTTCCGCCTGCTACCTTTGTTCCTCCTCGTTTGGACCTGCTAGCCACTCGAGCTGCCTTGATGAGCACCTGCAGGGGTTTGTTGGTTAACGTTCTGAGCATCTGGTGTCTCTTTGCCGTTCATGTAGTTCATGTTGTCTTACTCACACTTGATTTGCATGACTTGGCAACATGTCCTTCTTTGCCACAGATGGCACATGCCCAGGGAAGACCTTCATAGTAGACTTCAAACTCCTCCCCGTTTATAACAATAGAGGTCGCTAACTCCTTTACTGTATCAATCTCTATAGCCAGACGTGCAAAGTGGCTTCTTGATATGTGAATTGTGTGGGTATTGACTTTTACAAGACATCCCAATGCCATCGCTATGAATTCAAATATGGTAGGAACATACAGATGAAGAGGGAGGTTTAATATCCTGACCCAAGTAACAATGTAGTCCGGGAGAGCTAATGTTGCCTTGAAATATCGGTACCATTCCCAGACCACCAAGGAACAACCGAAGATCTTCTAGGGGCCTCCCATCAACGCAGTATCAAAATCGGATTGGCATGACAATTGGATGATGAAGTTTCCATGTTCCAGTTCGAACATGTTGAATCTCCCCTTGATTTGCCATAACAGTTTAACCTTGTCCCTCAGCGTCATGTAGCTGATCTCCGTTCCGATTAGCCTAGCCACAACCACGAATCTGCATGGTTTGGTGAGTCCTTCTTCTTCCTCGAGCTCAATAAATAGGTAGGGGACTCCATCCATCTCGCTCAGCGAGACTACTCCAGGAGGCAGATCTTCTTCAAACAATTTGTCCAAGAAGAAACCGCTACTGTCTGTTCCGGAATGTGGTATGTTGTTGCCGTCAGTTTTTTTTGTGTAGGTGTAGTGCATGTCTGTGTCGGTGGACCCCTGGTTCTTTTCCACCGACCAACTCATGTTCATGGTGTATGATGATTGATCCTTGCTTGCTTCATTTCCCACTTCTGTGATGACAGGTTGTCCATGCATCCCTGCCATACTGAATGACAGACCAATCTCTGGTATAGAATGTGTTGCAACACCCCTTCTCCTTTCCCTCTGTTTCCACAGTGTATCAGCGCCGCCATGCCTTCCTCGGTCCTTTCCACCTCCGACTCCAGGGTCAAAAGTCCTGCCTCCTTCCCCATCCGCCAAGTCCTTCTCCTGATCGCCTACACGATCACCTCCCGTCGCCCCCTTACACCCTTACCCTAGCGCCACCATCTCAACTCTTTGGTGAGCACAACATTTTCAATAACACAACAATTTTGATATCACTTCATATATCATATAATGATAATCAAGCGGCATGAAGTTTGTCTTGGCTAATGTAGCACTTTTCTTTGGTATTAACTTGATGATTGCATGATTAATATTTCTAACAATATTGCCCCACCAAGAACCAAAGGACATGATTCCCAATTATAGGGAAACAATCATGAAAAAACTTGGCATTAAACTTTCTAGTCCCAACACTTTGGAAGCGCTAATAGAAAATGCCTCCCTATTGATTTCTTCATCAGTAGCCACAAATGCCTCCCTATTGATTTCTTCATCAGTAGCCACTTTTAGTAGATCTCTAGAGGTTAGAGAGAGGTGTGGTAGACAAATCTTAATTTTTAGACCTAAGAAGTAATCCACAACAAGCTCACCAATCTTATAATCTTCATCATGTAAGGTGGAGCAATTTGTAGCCTACCTTGTAGGCTATGGGGTTCTCTTTGTGATGGGTTGAGATCTTGAAGCAATGTGTTGAAACAACATATTTATCAATCCTGATTAATGGGGATCCTAAAGGCTTGTTTAGGGCATCCAATGGACAAAGGTAGGGAGATCCTTTACCTACCCTTTTGTTCACCATGGTGGTGGGGAACCTTACTAATTTGACTGGGATAGATGAGAGGGAGGGTAGTGTCAAACCATTTAAATTTCAAGGTACCAAGTTGAGAAACCATATGATTTTCGTTGATGACATTTTGCTCTTCATTGTTGGACATGCCAAATCCATTAAGTGGGCCAAGATGATTCATAGTGAGTTTAGTGAACTCACTAGAATCTACATTAGTGACATTAAATCATAGGTATTGTTTTGAAGATATTGCAATGCGAGAAGGGGAAGACTCAAGCAAGCTCTCAAACTTTGGAAGGTTCCTTCCCAATGAGGTACCTAGCTATACCCCTAACTGGTGGAACTGGAAAAGCATCTGAATTTTATTATTGTTTAGATAATATTTTGACATTTGTTGAAAAATGAAATGGGATTTTACTTTCTATGACAAGTATAGTTGTGCTCATGCTTAACAGTTTTGCATAGCAAGATCTTATTATGGACTAGGAAAACTAAGCTACTATATTTCATTTTGGAGAAGCTCAAAGATGTGTTGGTTGGTTCCCATTGAGGAGGTGGACACCATGCTAGTTATTCGTATACGGTGGTGCATTAGATTTAAATTAATCCTTGTGATTTATCATGTAATACTACTACAAGAAGGGTAAACTACTTCCAGATTAATCATGATTTTGTGCGGACCATTTGGGTGAGGAAACAACATAAAAAGTAGTTGGAGGAGGTTGACCATAGTATGGGGGCATCTAGAGCATGGATAACCAAGGTGAAGATCTAGACGAGTTTGAAAGGGGATTACCAGGTCAGTAGTGGCATGTTGTCATCTAAGCAAGATAGGAAACCATGGGTAATCAATTGTAATATACCCCAAGTAATTTGGGACCTACTGCTATGGAATGAAGTTCATTTCCCAAACTAAAGATTATATCTTATAGAGTGCAAATGATAATACTACCTATGAAAAATAGGTTGATAAAGTGGGGATTCAATATTAATTATGCATGCATTTTGTGTAACAAAGAATCAGAGACACGTCGCCACTTTTTCTTTGATTGTGAGTTTTTCCACTATCTCTAGAAGAGAGTCGCTCTGAAGAGTACTTGTGAGGGGTCTACTACCTCATGATCTTTATGAAGCTCAACAATGGAGCTTTTATAAAATGAGGTGAAAAATGAATATTAGGAATATGGGGGGCTTAGTAGTTACTACTCTCTTTCCACATTTGGAGAGAGAGAAATGGTAGACTGTATGGTATAAGGACATGTGACAACATCTTTTATGTAATTAGCAATAATTTGGTTTGGTTTTACAAAGTGAACCTATTGGTACTTAAGAATATGGAACCTTTGGCACTCTGGATGTGGGATGTCTAGTAGACCACTCATATAGTATATGTGGTTGTTGTATCTTCAGTGATACTTCTTTTTTGAGATGGTAATATTTTACCTTACCCAAAAAAATTCTAAGGATATTCTTAAATAAGGAATAAATGGATTTTGAAATGATAGACAAGATTCAAGAAGATTCTATGTGAATTAGTTACCATGATAAATTAAATATTGAGTTATCTCTCACTTTTTATTTGAGAATCTAGTTTTATATATCAAACTAGGTTGATTTATCTAGGCCTATTACCTAAGTCTAGATAATCACAAAATAGGGTGTATTCTAGCATATAATATGAAATGAAGTTATGATATTGCCCATGTAAATATTTATTTAAAGTGAGGTTTTATTTAAAAAGACAACAAAAAATAATAGCGGTTGAGTCCACCCAGACTCAGACACTAGATCTGGGAAAAATCACGAGTGGAGTTGTTTCCTCTCTGATCCAATCTCTAGTATATTTTGGATTTAAGAAACATAACTATATTCTAAACACGCCATCTCCCTATCTGGGTCACCTCCTCGCACAATTCAGGTACCATTATCTTTGTTGGATAATGGAAAATCCAAACCACCCTCACTTGCCTTCATCTTCAAGGAATACATTAATGCCCTGATTCTCATCTTATCTAGATAATTAAGGCTAGAAACTTACCACATCTATGCCCTACCCTAACCTAAATAAGGACTCCTATAGTTATCTCTCGACACCCAGAGCATGACCCACTTCCTAGTATCCCATAAGAGCCCTATAACCTCCATTTAATATCACCTTTTTGATCAACAACGTTGACATCATCCTTATTGACTCAATGCTTGACCAACAAACTCGACATCATCCTTATTGACTCAATGCCCTACAAGCCAATTGGATTGTTCTTGAGTAATTTTAGTCGAGCCATGAAGGATTCCACATCTTCTATGACCCTACAATATGGCAAAATATCCCCTAATCGTCTTTTTTTCCTATCTTTATTTCCTAGAGGCCTAACCTAGATTCACCCCACCTTTCCCATTGTTCTACATCTAGTTGGGTCTGGTGAAGCATGGAAAAGGCAATGGAAACCTCAGCTGCAACTGCCAAGGCCCATATCCTAAATTCAACCATGGTTGCATGGCTTGTTCGCGGGATAAGGAGGAACAATCCCCTCAGGGATTTGAGACTCCTACACCCTGTCTATTTTTCAAATTTGGTCACCATGCAGGGGAAAATAGTTCCTTTTCCTAATTTGAAATCCATCCAAGCCACTCCCCACTTGAGTGATGTGCCAGGCTATGATTAGTAGGTAATCATTTAATTTTGCAAAAATTGTAGTAAATCAATCCTAGCTCAAAATGTAGGCAATATATACACATCAAAATATTTCAAAAGAAATGTAGAATCTGAAAGTTAGGATTTCAATACACAATCCATTCATGTATTCAAAAAGTATACTTTGATGCATAAATACAAGATGATGATTATATGCAAACCTTAATATTGAGAAATAATGATGTATAACTTGTTCAATATGTTAACATGACGCAATTGTATCCTACTCAGTGATAATGAGATCTTATGATAACAAACAAGACTAGGGTTACCTATGATGCTAAATTATGGTTTTTATTCTAAGAAACAATTATATGAAATATTTGGGGTTTGAGGGGCATCTGTAACTCAACCCTAATTTGTTCCTAAACAATAACTCTAGGTCCAGATTATCCCTAATTCACATTACACGAATATAATGGTAACACCTTAGTGTTATGTACTTATTTCAGATTGATTGATTGGACAAAGCCTTGGATGGATTTGAACTTGTTGTTTGGATTAGTGTTGTCTGGAAAATACCTCTCATTTGAAGGTACATGGTTACTATATGAATAACTATTCAATATCAACTTCCAATGATTTCTATTTTTTTTGCAATTCTTGGTCATATACATATGTTGTTTGATTGTTTTAATGCATGTTCAACTATATATAGTCTATGGGTATCACTAATGAATGCATTCTAAACCAAACATTTAGTCTTTATGGGTAGTTTAAGGAGATAAATACTACCAAAAATTAAAGGATAATCACTAAGGAAAATACTAAAAACCACAAAATATAATGTTGGATAGTCACCATGAAATCAATGTTCGATCAAAAGCCTAGAGTCTTTAGATGGACAAGGGATTGGTACAACAAAAGAGATAAAACAAACATGGGTTATAACATCATAGAAAATTCAAAGTTTGATTATTGTTGGTAGTTGCATGATATGCTTTGTATTTTGTTATCAACCACACCATTTTATATGTGCCCACATACTCATTCTAGAAATATGCCGAACACGGTTTTGTTCATCGGTGTTTTAGGTTAGCTTCTTTATTTAAAGATTGATGATATGGTCATCCATCAGAATGCATCAAAATATAATAAGAGCAAAAATTTGGGGGATTAGTTACATAATAGTGTTATTTCCTTTCATGTAGACATTTTCCCTTTGAAACTTTATCTAACTCCTTCAAGGATCTTTTATCTTCTATTCTATATCAATGAAATTTTATGAATTGAAATTATTAAATATGATAGACTATTTTTTAAATACAGATCCTTGAAAGTAGAGTAATGATCCTTGCCTCCTTGGTCCTACTTCAATAATATAATAGGGGGAGGGTTCGTTACACCTATAGTGGTAGTAGAGTCCCAAGCAAGCATACTTGGCCCATAATAGTACTTGGTTCACTTTGGGCATAGGGTCCTTGTGGGAGGTTCTCTAGGGACTAATCTTGCTTTGGTTGTTGTTTTGTTGCAATTAGGTTTTCCCCCTTTTTTAGGTACCTTCCTTCTTTCAAGTCCTTCCTAGAAAATCCTCAAATTATAGAGGGGCTTAGAGGGTGGCAATGCCTCTTTCAACAAAGCTACACTCAGATTAGACTTCATTCCTTGGATGAATTTATTTTCTCCATCAAGCTCTATAAATAATGGTTGGATTTTGGAAGATTGTTAACCTTATTACATATTTTGTGAGAATCACGTCACCAATCTACTTGAGATCAATAACTCCTCTTTTTTTATTAATGAATTACACATGTAGTATCTATAAAATACCACCACGAACTCAACCCATGTCAATGTTGGTATGTTTTCCCTGAGAGACAATCATATGATGATTGGATTGGCATACATCATGATTGATTTGATAAATATCAAAGGCAAGCTTCCAATTTATTCTAGCTCAATCAATTATGAGATAAATAATGGAGTAAAATGAATGTCTAAAGAATGACAATATTCAATGGCATATGTCTTCAGGTTGAGGACCTGAACAATGAGATCATACTGATGCCAAGAGTATGTACATTCTTGTTATGCCCCTATTCGGATGTCATTGTAGAAGGTTGATAGACAACAATGACACAACAAGACTAGAGTGTGTGTTGGTTGATGATAGTGTCTCATTAGCCATGATATGTGATATCAAGCCAAGCACACAGATACATGTTAGAGAATAGTGTATCAGATAGACCCACCATGAGAGTGATACATGGAACCATGACATGGTAGTCAGAATCATCTCTCATAGAGATGGTGGTGATTGTGATTCTTAGACCTGAAATCAATACACTCTTCGAATGTGATTGGGTACACTTTGACATCATCAAACGCAGTCCTGAAACATAGGTTGTTATAACGGTGATGATTGGGTGGCTTTGACACATGAGATAGACTGTGAGTGATAGATATGGGATTTGTCCCTCCTAAGGGAGTATGATGTCCAGGCCGCTAGATAAGAGAGACTGAGAAAGGCATGCACATGCACATCTGAATCAATATATGATATTGATGTCACATATATCTCAGACAGTCTTCTCTAGTTCAAGAAACATGAATGAACGTTGAAAGGATGACAACTCCATGTCTTGAGTTCATTTAGATCAGAGACAAAGTAATTATACATTCACTGGAACACCAATCACAGATTGTAGGATTGAAAGTTGTTCTCCAACTTTCCTTTTCACTTGGGTAGCAATGATGTACGACTAGATACCACTCTTTGCTTGTGATGTCATAAGCTAGTTATGGACATTCATTGCCAATGTGAAATGGGACCTATAGGGTCACACACAAAGGATTAACTTGGAAAAGGAGTTTATTCACGAATGATGTTTGGATTGATTACTAAAATTTTTAGGTACTCAATCAAACATTCAATCAATAGACTTGACTCAAAAATCATCAAGTTAGTGTTGAACCAAGTGATTAGAGTGTCAGATTGATTGAGAACTAAATTGACTGTGTTCTGCACAATCTGGACCACCAACTGATCGGTTCACTAGGTGAACCGATCGACTCATGGTCAATGAGATGACCGGTTCACTTCGGTGAACTGATCAGTTCAGTTGTCCAAACAAGTAGTGTTGGGTTGTCCCAATTTGTGAGAAAAGTTTTCTATTCCACTTGTTCAATTCGATTGGGACAAGAATTAATCTTTGCATTAATTAGAAACAAATAAGGAAAGTCAATTGTGGGCAAGTCTGGGAAGTGAAACGACCGGTTCACACTCCCAACCAACTGGTTCACAAGTGAACCGATCGGTTCACCTTGCCAAATGACCGTTTCAATTGTGAAATGACCAGTTCACCTACCTAAGTGCAATTTGTTCATGGAAATTCCAGACCCTGCCCTCTACTATAAATAGAGGGGTACAAGGGGCTTCTCCATAACAACTCAGAACATAAGTTTCTCTACAAAGTTGTTGTCCTCACTAGTTGTGGTAATCGAGAGAGCCGAAGCAAGTTCTACACGTCTAGGGCAGAATAGCGAGGGAAAGACAACTGTAGAAAAACAATTGATTGTAGGAGAGTGTGTCAGTGAATAGTATGCCGACAGAAGGGGACAACTCCTTCTAGTCCTCTCTTCAGAATGACTAGAGTTCCCAGTAGTCCATGTGGACTATCTATAGAGGTGGGAGACTTCTGCCGCTCAGGAGGATGACAGTCAACTGCAGTCTGGATCAAGACTAGGAGTTGCACAGACGCCGTCAAAGAAAAGTGGTTGAAGACCGCACTTGCTGTGAGGCATAATCACTGAGCAAGCCTCAGGACCAGGTATATCTCGCTAAAATTATCCTTCCCATTACATAGATATTGATGTGATCTACTGGTTATGGGTTTATGGTCAATTAAATTTTTTTGTTTCAGCAGCCCACTCCGACCTTGTAAAACCCAATAGTGGTATCAGAGCCACATCAATACTCTATGTTTTGGGATAATCGATATTATCAGATTTTGGTTTTTTCATCTTTTATTTATTGCATATGTTGCAAATATTAAAATGACTAATGTGAATATCTGATTAATACCACATGATCTTGAACTAATATATACATATATGATATGGTTTATATGTAATTGATACGCGTCTCCCTAAAATAGTTTTGATGGTGGAGGTGTAGCATAGTTATGGCCTATAAACCCTATGTGCATGTGTGTTGTTGGTTATGGTTGTTTACATCTCGGTTTGCACACTGAGCCCTCTTCTTTTATTCTGAATGTAACTCAAAATAACTTGAGATTCTCTTCTACCTTTGCTCCCCTCGAATGTAACTCGATGTTTCACAAAGATTATGTAAAATAGGACTACCTTTATTTCTATTTATGACCAATACTGAAGATGACCTATATATGGACCGAGATAACCGACTGAGGAGTAGTTGGTGGGCCGATGAGAAGCCCAGACAACCGGATGAGCCGACCATCTGGAGGAGACTATGATCGACCAAGAGGTGAATCGACCAGTTCAAAGGTTGAACCAGTCAACCCAGATTGGCAAGCACAGATCTTCATCAATAACAGGTGGCATGTGATGTAGACCTTAGATGACCGCAGTTCCTTGTGGCTCCAAGGAACTACAATAGGATGGCCATAATCATCGCTTTATCGTTATTGTATGTTTTTGTTTGTGTGATATAGCATGTATATGATACATATTATATATGTGGTAATTAGATACATATATGCATATATAAGCATATTAAAACCCCTCAACAAACATATTAAGTTGAAGATGCCTTCCAAAAGTAGCGCACATGAAAATCTTGATCGACTAAGTGTGGGCACGCCTTCACGTGGTGCACCACCTATCTCGTGGAAGTGTGATGGTGAATATGTGGGTTTGCCTTCGTAGGGTGCATACTCATTATGTTGGCTTTTGGGTCAGACTTAACTCAGTGATCTTGATAGGATAAAGCACCTTGAGGCAAAATGATGAACATGACAAGGAGTTGCGCATGACAACTATCAAGAGTTGCATATGATGCAATTTGCAAAAGTTGCCTACCTGAAAGAATCTAGTTGTAGGTGACAACCCTCACTGATCCATAAATTAGAGGAAGTCAGAATCTTGCTCACTAGAAGGTTTTATGCTGCAATCTTCCAAATTGATACATGAGGGTTATCAATTTGATCAAAATAGTGGGAGTGATAATTAATTAAAGACCTAATTAATATCGTCAATTTTCAAATAAAATCAAATCAAAAGAGTTTTGGATTAAAATTGCAAATTTCCTTTTTGTATAATAAATGGTTACCAACAACAATCACTTTTCATTGCGATCGATCCTTTAGAAGGACAAGTTAAATGGGAACAACTTCTACGACTGGTTTAGGATGTTGAGAATTTTTCTCACTCAAGAGCGAAAGCTCTATGTCCTAGATACACCAGAACTAGATGAACCCGCTCCCACCACACAAAAGGCTACAAGGGATGCTTACAAGAAGCATACTGAGGATTCCATTGATGTGAAGTACTTGATGTTGTGCTCAATGAACATTGACGTCATTGAGATGGTTCAACATCTTAAGAACATGTATCAAAACCAAAAATGACAAGAGAGATATGATATCTCCAAGGCATTGTTCAAGTGTGTCAAGATAGAAGGAGATCTAGTAGGCCCTCACACACTCAAGATGATTGGGTATGTGGAGAACCTAACTCGACTAGGATTTCCTCTGAGCCAAAAGTTGGCTACTGATGTGATACTGCAATCGTTGCCAAAATCCTACAATCAATTTATGATGAACTACAACATGCACAACTTTGACAGGTCACAGACAGAGTTGTTGGGCATGTTGAGGACAGTCGAGGCACATATGAAGAAAGACAAACCCAAATCTATGATGATGATCAGCAGAAAGAAGGGAAAGCCTAAAGTCAAGGGCAAGGGAAAAGAAAAGAAAGATTGTGACGCTAGCCAACAGCCCAAGTCTTCTTCAACTCTCAAAGCCAAGGGAGGGGTGAACAAGGGAGGCAAATGTCACCATTGTTATGAGCTAGGACATTGGAACAAAAATTTCCCTCTCTACACAGATGAACTATAAAAAGAAGAAGGAGGGGATGGAAGTCTCCACCTCAGGTATTATGAAATAGACTTAAAATTATTCTTTATCTTAGATATATGACACCAAGATATAGATCTAACATATATGATGCGCATGATCAGAAAAGAAGTGATGGCCTTTATGAAAAGACCAAGAAGGAGCACTCATCAACATTGGAGCAAGTGTTGCTCCCATAGATAGTAGTACCTTTTAGTTTATTTCATCCCAAAGGGCATGTAATAGAGTTATGAACTGCTATTTCATTTTTCCAATAAATAGAAACATTTTATATCTGCATGTTGTAATGACAAGGATGTTTATCAATAAAGTTCATATTTCAATTTCAAAGATATGATCTTTTATGGCAATGCCTTATTTATCTTGTGGTACTTGGTATGCATGAGATAAAATAATAACACCTAAAAGTTATTGATGACTCAAACAATAAGTTAGCATTATCATCTAAACAAATGAATGAGAAATTCATCTCTAGGTTCCAAATTGATGGATAAACTAGACTCTCTTGGTTAATAAACCATTAAGAAATATGAATGTCTTGTTTATTGGGCATGATGACAAGTCAATCTTCAATAGATGTAGTGGGAGAATGACTATTCTATTAGGTATGATACATATTGATGTATATACATACATATTGGAATAAATGCTAATACTTCAGATGTGGTATTTAATGAAATATCAATATGAATATCTTGAAATGTTCAATAATATCATAAATGAAGAACAAACTTGGCAAAAGTATTAATTCTTTCATATGATCAATGAATGAGATACTTGAACCAAATGTTTCAGGACCTTGTGAGTAAGTATGATAGTGTATCATAGAGAACTCATGATGAAGTCATAATGATGTATAAATCAAATAAGGAATCATACTCTAAATAGTAAGAGCATGATCATCAAACAAATAACTAATCTTCTAGAATTCTTCTAACGAAAATGCTTTACACTGAATAAACATACAAAAGAAGATGAAGAATTGTAAGTGTTGTGGAATCTCAAATTCCTTATGTAACATATACACCTAATATCTAGTAGAAAACACCTTGAGCTTATTTATGTATTGGTCATATGATGATGAGCCAATAATCAAGTTCGATCGAAGGTAAATTCGAACGAAGAAAAGTTCGACCGAGTCAAGTTCTGTTGAACATGTTTAAATTGATCTAATTTGCTATCAATTTTCTTTTAATGATTGATTTAATATGCAAATCAAGAATGAATCTTGGAGAAATTTTTTTTAACATATAGCATAAATTGCAAGATCGTTTTTAATTGCTATAATCTCCTACATGGTTTTGCTTAAAACTGAAAATTATGAACCATGATGACTTAATTACGATTTTCCATATGGTTTGTCCTAAGTACTCCTTGGTCTATCCATATAAAAAACATGTGTCTTGGAATATGATTTTTTAAATGATCATAATCATTGTATTTCATAAAAATATGGATATGCTTCTATTGTTCTATCATGATCAGTGTGTCCCATCTTTTACTTGGTTGCTTAAAATAATCTTTGATCTACATATACAAACCATGAATGGATATTATTTTCAAAATAATCATTGTGATTCAGATCATTACATATAAGGATGATGTTATCATTGAAAATGACATCTTGCATAATAGGAAAACTCTATGGCAGAAATGCATCCTGACATGATAGATAATGATTATCGTGTGCATGACTTGTATCATTTGTGTAATAAATGAATGATTTTTGCTAGATGACACTATGGCAAGCTAAATAGTTTGTTTCTTAGAACAAGAATATTATTGTTTTATCTATTTGTTTGTTCTAAGTAATTAAAAGCAAAATCTTGATTTTAAGAACTTGAGTTCTATGAGATATAAAACTTGTAAAATAAGAGACTTGTTTAGAATAAAGAGCTATTTCAATGTTATATTTAAAATCTATTATAACCAAATCAAGAGCAAGGTACTAAATTCATATATTGCTTAAAATTCTACACAGGACTACTCTTAGGATATAATTTTGTATCATGGTGGCTACATGACTCATGGAAATTTCTATTGATGCATTATAAATAAATGATTGAAAGCTACATTCTTGCTCTGATTGAACATATTGTAGATGTCGTTCAATTGAAGAACAATCTCTGTGGATATCAAAATGAAGAACATACATTCTGAAAATTTTCTTAGAATATAACTTGCTCTAAGAAATTAAGAACAAAGACTTCATTGTGATGCCTATATTAAGTTTTAAATTTATAAAACTTCTTCAAAATAGGTATCACTCAAAGTGCTTCAAATTGATATACATTTGATCATATTACATAAAGACTTTATGTTTCACATATTAATGTGTAACTCAATGAGAGTGCTCAAATTGGAAATCTACAAAAATTGCCTCTTGGTTAAAATCAAATTTGACCAAGGGGTGCCCAGGTCGAAGTCAAGGTCGACCTAACATAAGCTTGACTAAATGCTTATTTGTAAATCATCTTCTTGCAAATCAATCTTAGTATAATGAAAACAAGACTTTAGTGCATAGCTCTCATAAAAGGTTAACTTATTATGATCTAATGCTTATTACGACCTTAGAATCCTTAAACTATCTTGATTATAAGATTAAGGGGGAGTTCACAAAAACTTTATAAAAAACTTAAAGGAAATTTGAAAAAAGTTATGACCTTAGTATTTTTAGGGTAATCTTGGCTATGAAAAGGAGCCTACAATATTCATGAATGTGATATATATCTTGTTTTTAATTGAATTATCTAAACAAATTTGGGCTTAACATCCCGTGTATTTGGTTAGAGATACATTCATGTACTATAAGTTTAAAAGATTCTCATATCATTTCAAGGCATAACACCCTTTTACAAATGATTGAGAAATAAATTGTGGCTAAATTTGACAACACATGTTTTGCATTAAATCCCCTACTCTTAAAACTGAATATCTTATTAAGGGGGAGCATATCAATAAAATTAAAGGGGGAGTAATAAAAGTCATACTTAATGATTATCTTGGTTATCTTTTTGAAATAACAAAGGGGAGAAATAATATAAAATATAAAATATAAAATAAAATGGGTTTCATAATCATTCAGCCAACACACACTTGCAAACAAGAGAATAGATACAAAAGGTAAACTTCAGGTATGAAACTCATATGATTTACATTTCCTTATTTTGGAAATGTTTTTCATCTTCAAAAAGGGGGAGATTGTTGGCTAAGTTGGACATTATTATAATCCCTTTGTTTTGATGATGAAAAACATTTCATTCTTGTGGATCTAACGTGATACTTGAGTGTTATAGGAACTAGGTGGATGACAAACCTTTGGAAGATCTATATGCTCAAAATGCTTTATTTCATGATTGTAATCAAATGTAAAAACTTGTACAAGTATATAATGTACAAGTACTTAGATATCATGTAAATCAAGCATTTAGATCTTCCCTAGCCACACACAACACTTAGATAGGTCATCTCCTACAATAGTGTCACAACTGCACACTGATACACACACTTAGTACATAATTTAAAACATTGAAACATAGTCATTCTCGGTCGACAAACTTCGCGATCGAGACACTCTCGGTCGACAAACTCCTTGATCGAGAATTGACCCAAGTAGTTGTTAGACACAGCAGACAAAGTAGTTGGGAGTTGGAATCGAACATTATATACACTTGCTTTAGACTATCCCTCAGTCGAAAAAAACTTAGACCGACAGGACTCTCGATCGACAATTCCTCGACTGAGATTGTCTCTGTCTGCACTTTTCAGAATTAATTAACTAGTCATTGCTAAAGCAATTAGTGGACAACTAACAGCTAGTTAAGCACTAAGAACCCCCTAGAAAGTGTCTAGAATGTCCTTAAGCACTCATAGGACATTCCTATAAATAGGACATGCCTTAGAACACCCAACACACACTTGTGCAATACTTGAGCATACATATTTACAATTGGCAATCCACTTTTGTGAGCAATTGAGCAACTCCAACATTTGCTACTCATTTCCATTGCTCCAATTTTGTGTCCTATAGGCTAGCATCTCCTACCAATAACACTTACACTTTCATATACATTGGTTAGGAGATCAAAATGCTTGATATAGGAAATCAAGCCTTGTGCTACAACGGTAATTGTAATTTCCATTTTCCTTCTTTTTCTTTCTTATTGCTTGTACAGATCTCCTTGCTACTCCTAGGGTTGGAGGTTGCAGATTGGAGAGGGTTTATCTTCTCAGGTGGAGAAGGGTATTCTCAGAGGAGAAGGAGAACTTTGGACTACTTCAAGAAGGTTGTCTCAATGGGAAGCTACTTTAAGAGGAAGGCTACTTCAGGGGGGAGCTTGAAGTTACTTCGAGGATGGCTGCTTCGAGGTTGGTGAGACTACTTCAAGATGAAGGTTGTCCAAAGGGTGGTGAAATTATTTGTAATTTTATGTAACGTCCTTATGAGGTAATAAAATTTAAATACTTTCAAAATCCCAATTGGAAACAATTGGGTAGTGGACTGACTCCTTTAGTTTTTGCTAAAGGTGGAACCACTCTAAACACCTTGCCTCCTTCTTATTATCTCAATTGTGGTTGCTTGAGTTGAATTAATGTTAAAATATTTATAAAACCATATTCACCCCCCTCTAGGGCACGTTTGGTTTGTCGGATTTTTAAAAATCATGTATTTTGTCCATCCCACATTATTAAAATGTTGCATTGTCAAAATCACTCAAAATAAAATTTATGTTTGGTTTGCTGGATTTTGTAAGTACAGGATTTTTTTTTTCGTGTCCACGGCGTTCGCCATGTTGGATTTTGGCGTCCGGGAGAATTTTGATGGAGACCAAAATGCGGGATTCTTATTATGTCTGAAAATCCCGGGATTAGCCTCAGTTCTCCAATCCTGCAAAACAAACGTAAAATTTGTTGAACTGGAGTCCAAAATACAATCCAATACAACAAAATCCAAGTAACCAAACATGCCTCTAGTGTTTTTCCATTTGGTATCAGAGTAGGCTTCAAGGAGCTCTAATCGAGTCTTGAAGAATGGAGGTTGGTGGTGTCTACAACTACAAGCAAAGGAGAAGCTTGGACCAATCTTCAACAAGCTATAATTGGTGTTTAGGAACAAGACACACAACACCTAGTTGTCCATGGAGGTTAAAGAAGGAAAATGTGCACAAAGAATGCCTTATTGCTACAATAAGTGAAGAAGAAGAAGAGGTAAGCCTTTTTTATTTATCAAAAGAAGATTTAATTGCTAGCCTTCAAGAAACACATGATAAGTATATTGAGTGCAAGAAGAAATTAAAGAAATATAATAAAACAAATGATGAGTTACATGCTAAACTTCTTGCTCTCACATCTGAAAATGAAGATCTTAAGGAGAAATTAAACTTAACCATTAAGGACCATGATATTAAGCTGAAATTAGTAGAGGCAAATTGCAATCTTCTCTCTCTAGAAAAGATAAACTTGCAAGCCCAAATTAATGATCTTCAAAAACAACCAATCCTATGCAATCATCTAGATTATGATACTATTGTGAAAGAAAGATATTCTTTATTATCTAATCTAGATCAAGCAAAGTTAGATATTAAAAAGAGAATGGATGAGATTGCTAAGTTACAACAAGAAGTTAGTAGCTTAAGAAACAATGATGTCCTTTACAAGATCTTAAATTATTCTCATGGTCAAATTGGAAGGAGAGGACTAGGTTACAAGCCTAAAGGAAAATCCTATCAAAAACCTAGTGGGGGAAGGACACAAGTGCCAAAGACTAAATCTATGTTTGTACGTAAAGGCAAGTATACATATGTACCCAAGAACAATCTAGATCAAACTCATAAAAAGAGAAATGAGATTGATTCTATATGTTGCCATTATTATTTGCATCTTAAACATTATTCCTTCTCATGTCCTTACAAGAAAAAGGATGTTCAGTTGGTATGGGTTCCAAAACCCCCAAACTAAATAGATTAAATTAAGTTGAGATATGACCAAAGACTCTAAATTGTATATCCTTATGTCTATCTCAACTTAACATAAATGAGGTAACAAATTGATTCAAGTAATTAAAATTTATAACTTGAAAAATAAACATTTTTATATAAACCTGCAGAGAAACGTCTTTAATAACTTGTTTTAGTTTAGGTTCCTAAAACCTAGAGATTTGAATATGATTAGTTGAGATTTGAGTCAAATGTTACTTTTATAATTAAATGTTTTATCTCAACTAAACTGAGTTTTATATTGCATAATTGAATTGGAAGTGATCTATGTTTTACTTGCAAATATTTACTGAAAAATGATACAGAAACTTTCTCGGTCTAGAAAATGTTCGACCGAGAACACTGTTGGTCGAGAATTAGTCGACCGAGTAGGTTACTATTTTTGTAGCTTGCAAAAATCTGATAAAACCTGTACAAATAGCAGAATACTCGGTCAAGAAAATCTTCGACCGAGATAAATTCGATCGAAGAAAAGTTCGACCGAATCAAGTTTTGTTGAACCTATTGAAATTGATCTAATTTGCTATCAATTTTCTATTAATGATTGATTTAATATGAAAATCCAGAATGAATCTTAGAGAAATTTTTTTAACATATAGCATAAATTGCAGGATCATTTTTAAATGTTATAATTTCCTACATGGTTTTGCTTAAAACTGAAAATTATGAACCATGATGATTTAGTTACTTTTTTCCACATGGTTTGTCCTAAGTACTCCTTGGTCTATCCATATAAAAACCATGTGTCTTGGAATTTGCTTTTTTAAATGATCATAATCATTGTATTTCATAAAAATATGGATATGCTTCTATTGTTCGATCATGATCAGTGTGTCCCATCTTTTACTTGGTTGCCTAAAATAATCTTTGATCTACATATACAAACCATGAATGGATATTATTTTCAAAATAATCATTGTGATTCAGCTCATTACATATAAGGATGATGTTATCATTGAAAATGCCATCTTGCATAACAGTAAAACTCTGTGGCACAAATGCATCTTGACATGGTAGATAATGATTATCGTGTGCATGACTTGATCATCTCGTGTAATAAATGAATGATTTTTGCTAGATGACACTATGGTAAGATAAATAGTTTGTTTATTAGAACAAGAATATTAATGTTTTATCTAGTTGTTTGTTCTAAGTAATCAAAAGCAAAATCTTGATTTTAAGAACTTGAGTTCTATGAGATATAAAACTTGTTCTTAATTTATACTCAAGGATGATTGATCTACAAATAAGTTTAAAATAAGAGACTTGTTTAGAATAAAGAGCTATTTCAATGTTATATTTAAAATCTATTATAACCAAATCAAGAGCAAGTTACTAAATTCATATATTGCTTAAAATTCTACACAAGACTGCTCTTAGGATATAATTTTGCATCATGGTGGCTACATGACTCATGGAAATTTCTATTGACGCATTATAAATAAATGATTGAAAGCTACATTCCTGCTCTGATTGAACATATTGTAGATGCCGTTCAATTGAAGAACAATCTCTGTGGATATCAAAATGAAGAACATACATTCTGAAAATTTTCTTAGAATATAACTTGCTCTAAGAAAATTAAGAACAAAGACTTCATTGTGATGCCTATATTAAGTTTTAAATTGATAAAACTTCTTCAAAATAGGTATCACTCAAAGTGCTTCAAATTGATATACATTTGATCATATTACATAAAGACTTTATGTTTCACATATTAATGTGTAACTCAATGAGAGTGCTCAAATTGGAAATCTATGAAAATTGCCTCTTGGTTAAAATCAAATTTGACCAAGGGGTGCCCAGGTCAAAGTCAAGGTCGACCTAACATAAGCTTGACTAAATGCTTATTTGTAAATCATCTTCTTGCAAATCAATCTTAGTATAATGAAAACAAGACTTTAGTGCATAGCTCTCATAAAAGGTTAACTTATTATGATCTAATGCTTATTATGACCTTAGAATCCTTAAACTATCTTGATTATAAGATTAAGGGGGAGTTCACAAAAACTTTATAAAAATCTTAAAGGAAATTTGAAACAAGTTATGACCTTAGTATTTTTAGGGTAATCTTGGCTATGAAAAGGAGCCTACAATATTCATGAATGTGATATATATCTTGTTTTTAATTGAATTCTCTAAACAAATTTTGGCTTAACATCCTGTGTATTTGGTTAGAGATACATTCATGTACTCTAAGTTCAAAAGATTCTCATATCATTTCAAGGCATAACACCCTTTTACAAATGATTGAGAAATAAATTGTGCCTAAATTTGACAACACATGTTTTTCATTAAATCCCTTACTCTTAAAACTGAATATCTTATTAAGGGGGAGAATAGTAATAAAATTAAAGGGGGAGTAATAAAAGTCATACTTAATGATTATCTTGGTTATCTTTTTGAAAAGACAAAGGGGGAGAAATAATATAAAATCAAAAATATAAAATAAAATGAGTTTCATAATCATTCGGCCAGCACACACTTGCAAACAAGAGAATGGCTAAAAAAGGTAAACTTTAGGATGAAACTCATATGATTTACATTTCCTTATTTTGGACATGTGTGTCATCTTCAAAAAGGGGAAGATTGTTGGCTAAATTGGACATTATTATAATCCCTTTGTTTTGATGATGACAAACATTTCATTCTTGTGGATCTAACGTGCTACTTGAGTGTTGCAGGAACTAGGTGGATGATAAACCTTTGGAAGATCTATATACTCAAAATGTTTTAATTTCATGATTGTAATCAAATGTAAAAACTTGTACAAGAATATAATGTACAAGTACTTAGATATCATGTAAATCAAGTGTTTAGATCTTCCCTAGCCACACACAACACTTAGATAGGTCATCCCCTGCAATAGTGTCACAACTGCACACTGATACACACACTTAGTACATAATTTAAAACATTGAAACAGAATCATTCTCGGTCGACAAACTTCTCGACCGAGACACTCTCGGTCGACAAACTCCTCGACCGATAATTGACCCAAGTAGCCGTTAGACACAGCAGACAAAGTAGTTGGGAGTTGGAATCGAATGTTATATACACTTGCTTTAGACTATCCCTCGGTCGACAAAAACTTCGACCGATAGGATTCTCGGTCGACAATTCCTCGACCGAGATTGTCTCTGTCTGCACTTTTCAGAATTAATTAACTAGCTATTACTAAAGCAATTAGTAGATAACCAACGACTAGTTAAGCACTAAGAACCCCCTATAAAGTGTCTAGAATGTCCTTAAGCACTCATAGGCCATTCCTATAAATAGGACATGCCTTAGGATACCCAACATACACTTGTGCAATACTTGAGCATACATACTTACAATTGGCAATCCACTTTTGTGAGAAATTGAGCAACTCCAACATTTGCTACTCATTTCCATTGCTCCAATTTCGTGTCCTATAGGCTAGCATCTCCTACCCACAACACTTACACTTTCATATACATTGGTTAGGATATCAAAACGCTTGATATAGGAAATCAAGCCTTGTGCTACAATTGTAATTGTAATTTCCATTTTCCTTCTTATTCTTTCTTATTGCTTGTACTCTCCTTGCTACTCCTAGGGTTGGAGGCTACGGATTGGAGAGGGTTTATCTTCTCAGGTGGAGAAGGGTCTTCTCAGTGGAGAAGGAGGACTTTGGACTACTTCAAGAAGGTTGTCGCAACGGGAAGCTACTTCAAGAGGAAGGCTACTTCAAGGGGGAGCTTGAAGTTACTTTGAGGAAGGCTGCTTCGAGGTTGGTGAGACTACTTCAAGGTGAAGGTTGTCCAAAGGGTGGTGAAAGTATTTGTAATTTTATGTAACATCGTTATGAGGTAATAAAATTTAAATACTTTCAAAATCCCAATTGGAAACAATTGGGTAGTGGACTGACTCCTTTAGTTTTTGCTAAAGGTGGAACCACTCTAAACACCTTGCTCCTTATTATCTCAATTGTGGTTGCTTGAGTTGAATTATTGTTAAAATATTTATAAAACCCTATTCATCCCCCCTCTAGTGTTTTTTCATGTGCATGCACATGTGAATCAAAATATGATATTGATGTCACACATATCTCAGACAGTCTACTCTAGTTCAAGAAACAAATAAATGTTGAAAGGATGACAACTCCATGCCTTCAGTTCATTTAAGATATTGAAGATAAAGAAATTATACATTCACTGGAACACCAATCATAGACTATAGGATTGAAATTTGTTCTCCAACTTTCATTTTCACTTGGGTAGCAATGATGTGTGACTAGGTACCACTCTTTGCTTGTGATGTCATAAGCTAGTTATGGACATTCATTGCCAATGTGAAATGGGACCTATAGGGTCACACACAAAGGATTAACTTGGAAGAGGAGTTTATCCATCAATGATGTTTGGATTGATTACTAAAGTGTTTAGGTACTCAATGAAACATTCAATCAATAGACTTCTCTCAGAATCATCAAGTTCAAGTGTTGAACCAAGTGATTAGAGTGTTAGATTGATTAAGAACTGTATTGAATGTGTTCTGCATAATCTGGACCACCAACCGACCGGTTCACTGGATGAACCGATCAGCTCATAGTAAGTGAGATGACATGTTCACTCCAGTGAACCAATCGGTTTACTTGTCCAAACGAGCAGTGTTGGGTTGTCCTGGTTTGTGAGAAAAGTTTTTTGTTTCACTTGTTCAATTCAATTGGGACAAGAATTAATCTTTGCATTAATTAGAAATGAATTAGGAAAGTCAATTTTGGGCAAGTCTGGGAAGTGAAACGACTGGTTCACTAAGTTAAATGACTGGTTCACACTCCCAACCGACCAGTTCACAAGTGAACCGATCGGTTCACCTTGCCAAATGATCATTTCAATTGTGAAATGACCAGTTCGCCTGCCGAAGTGAAAATTTTTCATGGAAATTTGTAACCCTTCTACTCCCGCATAGACTGGGAACCCTGACCCTACCCTCTACTATAAATAGAGCAGTACAAGGGGCTTCTCCATAGACACAACTCAGAACATCAATTGCTCTGCAAAGTTGTTGTCCTCTCTGGTTGTGGTAACCGAGAGAGCCCAAGCGAGTTCTACCCATCCAGGGAGGAACAGTGAGGAAAAGACAACTAAAGAAAAACAACTGATTGTAGGAGAGTGTGTTAGTGACTAGTACACCAACAGAAGGCGACAACTCCTTCTAGTTTGTTCTTCAGGATGACTAGAGTTCCCGGTAGTCTATGTGGACTATCTATAGAGGCGGGAGACTTCTACCGCTCAGGAGGACGACAATCAACTGTAGTATGGGTCAAGACCAGGAGTTGCACAGACATCGTTGAAGACAGGTGGTTGAAGACCAAACTTACTATAAGGTATAGTCACAGAGAAAGCCTCAGGGTCAGGTGTATCTCTCTAAAACCATCCTTCCCATTACATAGATATTGATGAGATCTGTTGGTTATGGGTTTATGGCCAAGTAAATTTTTTTTGTTTCCGCTTCCTACTCCGACCATTTAAAACCCAATAGTCAATGGAGGTTAACTAAGGTTGTATTGAACTAAGGAGGTTGTCCCACCATATGTGAACAACTCCTCTTACGATATTGGTTGTAAAGTAAACCTTTGACTTGTTTGGACATTATATGTCAAGAAAGTAGTCCTCCATGCCTTTAACATATTCTTTGCCTTTTCCATTATGTCTACTTCTTTCCAAAATAGATCTCTATCTTTAGGAAATTCACTACAAAGATCTCATGTTTTAACCTAAGGTTTCATTATACATTACTATTCATGTCCATGGTTTTATCTAAATTCCTCACAAAAATATCAAATGTGATGAAAGGTTCCCCATTTGAGTGAGGTTGTTTTGCAAGGCAGATTCATCCTCAGAGGTCATGATACCATTTCCTTTTATACTATGTCTAATATTAGAAACCATAGGAAAAAAATACATAAATTAGATGAGTATCACAGAGATGTGTCTAGTTTCATGTCACTCTAATACCAATAATATGACACCCACAATTTCACGAAAACAAATACATGAGAGGAAGCATGAAATCCAATATCATTCAATAATGGGATGTCATATTCAACAAACATTATGAAATAGAGTAATTGTATTAAAGATGACACAATAAAAATATTTTTTCTCATTTAGAAAGGTTAAACATGAAGGGAAAACTAACATATAGCTAATTACATTTTTATAAGCCTCGACATGAATTGAATCTAAGGCTAAATCATAAAGTAAAAAATCTAAGGATAATTGACACCTCATTAGTGCACTAGGGGCCTTTTCTAAATATAAGGGTCATCTTGTCCTTAGTCAACAATACTCCTTCTGTCCACATATGCACAAAACGTCCAAATCCATGTAAACCAGCATAAAATTTACGAATCATACTTCATAATTAATAACTAGAAGAATATTATATATCAAACTTAAAAATAATGTGTAAACTTAAATAATTAATTGTTTGCATCAGAATGTGGATAGTGTTGCATTCATATATCTCCTTGTCTCTTGATGGTACCCACAAATCTCACTAGGCCATAGAGGTTCACCTAAATTCCCAAATATCTCATGGTTTCACATGCAATTCTCATAAGTTCATAAAGACTCACATAAATAAAATCAAAGTATCAAGTATTACTTTACTCTTAAACTTAGAGGTTTTTATAATTAACATAAGTCGTTAGACATAATTCTCAATTGGGAAAATGATTATTGAAACCATATATGAATAATAATTTCTTATGTTTTACACTAACTACATTAACAGATACAATGGCACAAAGTACTTATGACATCCCCAATTTTCTAAAACTTAATCTGATGTGTGATGTCTAAATTGGAGACTCACCTCAGTGAGAAACCCAATTTAAACACCACACGCTAGTCTAAGAAGAAAAAAATCATACAAAGTTAGAAGGAAACAACAGTAGCACATGCACATGAACAATAAACATACCACAACACATGTTCCCCATTCAACATATAATTACAACATGAATTGTTTCAACATTTGATATTACACACTGAACAGCAAATTTTTACATACACATGTACTACCACTAAACAACAGGATCTTAAGACAACATGTCTACTTGTACATCAGCTCGCCATACAACTCTCAACTATCCTGGTTCTTCAACATGATATGTCCACAACCTAAACAAAAGATTACATGTGGTACATGTAAGCACAATATTCAAGAATATTGTACTAAGTACATTTATGTGTCTTTTTATATACCTCTCATTACTAAGCTTGGCAACAAGATAAAACTAATACATGGCAGCAATAAATAAATCTATGAAAAAAGTATACTTGAACAAAGATATATTTATTAACAAAAGAGAACACATGTTTTAAGATCATTTTCCATTATATGCTTTTACATCTACCTACCAATGGGATAGATGCATCCAGGCCTTATGATCTGCTTACCAATGAGATAGATCATTGTGCATGTGATATGCTTACCAAAGAGATAGATCACTCACTAGAACTATGCTTACCAAAGAGATATAGTGCTTTCATATAATGGAATAGATATATTATGTTTCATGTTTTCATAACAATAAGTATGGGAAATCAAGAAATATATCATACAAGAACAATCATTTCATCCAATATCATATGCCAAGTGTTTACTACACATATAATGCAAGAATATTGTATAATAAGCCAAGTTAGTGGTAATGGCGTACTTTGCACAAGATAATCTAAACCGCATATTCCTTATTCAACTCTATTCTTGGTCAACCTTGATCAAGACAAGATCATACATCACCATTAGGTTCCCATCATCTTAACCCTATTTATGATACATTAGGGTTTTACTTTGATCATTAGGATATGTGCATTATTACTTGTATTCTTGTCTTGAAATAATCTTACTAATGTTATTTTCCAATTCTATTATAGATTAGGGTTCATCATCTGAACATTAGCTTCCATAGCATTTTGTGCACATATTAACTCTAGGTTACATCATTAACCTAAATTAGGGTTTCATAACATGTATTAAGGGTCGTCTTCATATAACATGAATTCTATGCGTCTAACTGATATCAAAGTTTCATATTAACTTCTAGTATAGATATAAGGGTGTTCCATAAAGTCCATCATTTATTGAGCATGTATGTATTTATTTGCATTTTATTTGGGGATATTAGCCCTAATTAGCCATATGGAGAAAAATACATGATTTCGTGCATCAACCTTATAAATACTGACCTGAAATCAACTATAAACAAGATTATAGACATCAAAAACGATTTACTGACATATTATCATAATTTTAGGCCATCATTTGATATTTATTATCTATGAAACAAGCATGATACATCTTGCATGATATTACTGCATTTAAGCTTCAAAAGACGTATATCATACTTCCATTCTGTTTTACTCATTTTCATGAGAATTTTGGTATATTATTTGTATTTTTCTGATAATCAGTTTAAGTATTGTGATTTATCAAAGATATATGCATTTCTAAGAATTTTACCTTTTAAGGCCAATTGGAGACCGCCACGTGTCCAATGTGGGGGCACGTCTCCTTCTCCTAGCTTGCGCTGAGTTCGCCGACTGATTCAATTGGTCTAGGTCGAGTTTAGGGTTCTAGACCTGGTTTGGCTTGGTTTGGGAAGTTGGATCCGATCTGCTTTTCCTCTCTTTCTCTAGTCTACGTGATATTGAACCCCCGCTTCACTTGTTCTCCGCTAGTTCTTAGTGTACGAGACCACTGCCTCCCGGTGACCTCCGACGAGCCATAGGTGATGCTCTCCTCTTCCACACGAGACAATAAGACTGCAAAAATATTTGGTGGGGTCTACTCACCCTTCACGACTGCTTAGATGCTAGGATTCAACTATGGAGATCGACATCCACAAGCTCATTAGCCTTGCCCGTGGCCATAGTGGTGGAACAAAGGGGAAAATGAGCCTTCTGCCCTCATCCTCACATCTATTACCTCCAAAAGCTTTGGAACTCCTCCAGAAATTGATACACAACCTTCATTTATGGTGAGGAGCTCTGTTCCCAAGTCCCAAGCACCACCTTCTTCTCCACCTAAAATGGTGTTGGTCGGCTTTAGAACCACCATCGCAGGGCACACAAATGCATATATTCGTCTCCTCAGACCTCAATCTTCCTTTCCCCTCTCTTGTCTTCCTCTGGTCTCCTCTATAGCTCCATGTAATTCTACTCCTCATCACCTATAAGATGTGATGGAGAAGCAAATGCCAGTGGCTACTCTCTCTCTCTCTGTTTGATCAGTTGCCTAGCCCAAGGGGTCAAGAAAAATGGACTGAGTTGAGGGTTCTCATTCTGAAGTTGTTTTCTACCTTTGTTACATGATCAACATCTTGGGCTGGGAGTGGATGAGTGTGGCCTTGTCACCCATAATCTATATCAGGACTGGAGGTAGGAGAAGAACTCCAAACCATCCAATCTTCATCTGAGGGCCTCGGATCCTATCCACTTAATTCGATCTGTAACACCCCCTTTCAAGGACCATAGCCACTAGATCAAGGATCTAAGGCCAACACACATACACGCAGCCCATTCTAGGATCCTTGGGTGTGACACATCCTAATCTAGTCTTAAAATATTAAACTTAGGTATAATAAATCCTCAATAAAGCACATTATTTCCCAAATTTCAAATCTTAGTAACTCCCTCTAGGATACTCCAATTTCCACCAAATTTTAAAAATAGCTTTACTACCTCTCAATATACATTCTACTCAAAGTTGGTGACAAAACTCAACAATTTGACTTTTCAAATAAATATTCCAAAAATGCATGAACTTAGGGATCTTAATCATGATATGAAAACCAATTGACATCCATATTTTTCCACAGCACTTGGAACTCTTCAAATTACTTAAATATATGAATTCACTTATGTCATTAGACATTTAAGGATTCCAAAAGTCCACTCCATCACATCCTACACACCTTAAGAGGAATGTTTTCCTCGAAATTAAACAAAAACTAGTTCTTCACATCAATACATCTTAAAGAAAAAAATTTCCTCAAAATTAAGCCATCCTCATATTCTAAGGAAAAATCAAAAGGTCTTCATCTAGATGTAGGACACCACTCTATGTGCAACATATCCAAAAACAAACCCCCATAATCATAACCAACCCACGATTATGAGGTTTTAAAATATCTAAGGTGAATCACCCCTTCATAAAAGATTGAAACAACGGCTTAGAAATTCTAGTTATGTCATGATATATCTCATATGTTAGGGTTGCATCCTTATCTTTACCCATGCATTAGGGTTCCCACATCATATTACCATGTTTTCAAGGAGTTAACAAAAATTAACCCATTATATCAAGGTGTCATCAACATTTTATTGAGCTAATTGTTAGAACATTCTCAACATTAACATATGCCTTTTAGGAGGGAGTTAACTATAATTAACCCACTTTATCCATCTAGATCATATCAAGGTGTCATAATCATTATGTTGTACTAACTGTTAAACTATATTTTTCATCTTTGTTAAGTACTAAGATTAACACCTCATGTAACATGTTTCATTCATATAATCTCATTTCGTTTCTCATAATAAATTGCTTCATTTACTAGTGATTTCATCACAAGATTAACCAACAAAATCACATTATCATCATTATTTATGTATATGGTTAACAATTTATACATAGAGATATATCAAACTACACTTGTTGTTCCATCATGCCATATCTACTTGTATCACATCTCGAGATTAGATTACATTCTTACATATATTATATCATGGTTGTGCTAAACAGACTTATATAAGTGGCATGTTGAACATATATCAAAACTTCATATAGTCCAACTGAGGTTCTCCTGACCCATATCACATGGGTAGTGATATGCTCAGTCTCTCTGAGCTCACTCAACTCCATGAGTATCTCATATTCAAAAACCTTATCCTCCCTCTTTGGTATAGGGTTACCAGGTCTACCTCATTGGAACTGGTGATATCTTTAGTAACCTAGCCACATAAGCACAAACCAAAACAAAACAAAACATGACATTTTCTTCATAAATCTCTACCCATGAATTATTCTTACCCAATTCTCACTTATATGTACAAGCACTAGATTCCTACAAGGAATCACCAACCCGAGCTTGAGGCTTTCACAAAAATAACACAATTTTACCTCCCCTAGGGTCTTGGGACTCTCTCTCCCTCACCCAGATGGTAGGTTCCCATATTTCCTTGTTCACTTATCCATACATAACCAACCTCTCTCTGAATCTAGGTTTGGTCCTCCCCAAGGACATCTAGGGTTCAAAAGAACTATAGGAATAATGCATAAAGAAACTCATCTCAATCATTCAAGAGTATTCTAGTTTAGGACATATCATATCACATATTTTTCATCATTCTCATATCTTGGAGTTTAGGCTCTCTAACCTTCTACCTCTAGGTATCACACTCTCTGGAGTGAACCCTATAACTAGTCCCAACACTAGAGGTCCTCTTTCATGAAAGAAATTGAGGCTCTTGATGATTGACAACCTTGTCTTAGATTAATGTATCTTATCTCAAAAAAAGTGTAGTTACTTGCATCATCAAAACTCATCTTGCATCCTCAAAATGAAACTTAAGTCCTCAAAGACAAACATATATCATCACAATTCATTTATATAATCTATATAAGGCTTAGATCTTATCATCTAAACATATTTCATCTATTCCATCTATCATATATTCTAATAAGGCTCTAGACATCTAATCTAGAACTACTCTCTCTTCTAGATTGACGTCATTCACTTTCACTTAGGTTGCATGACCACCTCCTACTCGTACATGTGTGGGGACACATTTTTGTAATACTTAGATATATAATAAAATATTATATAGTTTTTCTCCAATAAAACATGTGTCAGAGAAAACTATCAGGGTTCGATCTGATTGGAATCAAAAACCAAATCCACAAAACGAGTGTCCCACACACAGTAGAGTGTCTAGTGCTATGTCACCTAATGAAAAGGGTGAGAACAAAGTGTATACTAGAGTAGCTACCCTAGACAATGAGCGCTATATATCTAGGATTTTTCTTCCCTTGATGCACATCATTTCCAAATAATGTAATGTCCCATACCGCCACATTATAAGAAAATAATGTCATCTTAGGACTTGCTATAAAACAAACATTATTCTAGACCTCGTTCTCAGACATCTAGGTGCTAACCTAGAGGCTAGGTCATATCTATAAGATGAATGATATGACCCTAATAGATTTTTAAAGTTCAAGGTTTTCTTTAGTTTTGAGTTGCATAGTGAGTAAATGTCATGCTTTGCTATTGTTCATGCCCTGATACCACCTGTGACATCCTCGAATTTTCTAAAAGTTAATCTGATGTGTGATGTCCAAAATGAAGTCTCACCTCAGCGAGCATCCAAATTTAAACACCACAAACTAGGCTAAGAAGAAGAAAACCAGAGGAAGTCAAAAGGAAACAACAGTAGCACATGCACATGAACAATAAACAAACCACAACACATGTTCACCATTCAACAATAATTACAATATGAATTGTTACAACATTTGATATTACACATTGAATAGCAAGTTTTACATACACATGTACTACCACTAAACAACAGGATCTTAAGACAACATGTCCACTTGTACAATAACTCTCCATACAACTCTCAACTATCCTGGTTCTTCAAGATTATATGTCCACAACCTAATTAAAAGATTGCATGTGGTACACTTTAGCACAATATTCAAGAATATTGTATTTAGTACGCCTACGTTTCTTTTTATATACCTCTCATTACTAAGCTTGGCAATATGATAAAACTAATGCTTGGTAGCAGTAAACAAATATATGAAAAAAGTATACTTGAACAAAGATATATTTATTAACAAAAGAGAACACCTATTTTAAGCTCATTTTTCATTATATGCTTGTGAATCTGCCTACCAATGGGATAGATGGATTCAGGCCTTATGATCTTCTTATGGAAAAGATAGATCATTGTACATGTGATCTGCTTACCAAAGAGATAGATCACTCACTAGCACTATGCTTACCAAAGAGATATAGTGCTTTCATATAATGGAACATATATATTATGTTCATGTGTTCATAATAATAAGTATGGAAAATCAAGCAAGATATCATACAAGAATAATCATTTCATCCAATATCTTATGCCAAGTGTTTACTACACATATAATGCAAGCATAGTGTATAATAAACCAAGAGTTAATGGTGTACCTTTCTCAAGATAATCTAAACCACATATTCCTAATTCAACTCTATCCTTGGTCAACCCTGATCAAGACAAGATCATACATCACCATCAGGTTCCCATCATCTTAACCCTATTTATGATGCATTAGGGTTTTACTTAGATCATTGGGATATGTGCATCATTACTTTTATTATTGTCTTGGAATTATCTTACTGATGTTATTTTCCAATTCTTTTACATATTAGGGTTCATCATCTGAACATTAGCTTCCATAGCATTTTGTGCACATATTAACCCTAGGTTACATCATTAACCTAAATTAGGGTTTCATAACATGTATTAAGGGTCATCTTCATATAAGATGAATTCTATGCATCTAATTGATATCAAATTTTCATATTAACTTCTAGTTATAGATATAAGGGTGTTCCATAAATTCCATCATTTATTGAGCATGTATGTATTTATTGCATTTTTTTTAGGGTTATTATCTCTAATTATCCATATGGAGCAAAATAAATGATTTTGTGCATCAACCTTATAATTATTGAACTTAATTCGGTTATAAACATGATTATAGACATCAAAAAGGATTTACTGACATATTATTATAATTTTAGGCCATCATTTGATATTTATTATCTATGAAACAAGCATAATACATCTTGCATCATATTATTGCACTTAAGCTCCAAAAGACTGATATCAGATTCCATGTTGTTCTACTCATTTTCTTGAGTATTTTGGTATATTATTTGTATTTTTCTGATAATTAGGCTAATTATTGTGATTTATCAAAGATGTATGCATTTCTAAGAATTTTACCTGTTAAGGCCAATTGGAGACCGCCACATGTCCAACATCGGGCACATCTCCTTCTCCTAGCTTGTGCTGAGTTTTCCAGCCGGTTCACTTGGTCTGGGTTGGGTTCAGGGTTCTAGACCCAGTTTGGCTTGGTTTGGGCAGTTCGACCCAGCCTACTTCTCCTCTCTGTCTCTGGTCTACAAGATACTAAACCCCCATTTCACTTGTCCTCCTCTAGTTCTTAGTGCACCAGACCATTGCCTCCTGGTGACCTCTGATGAGACATAGGTGGCACTCTCCTCTTCCACATGAGGCGATAAGACTGCAAAAAGCTTTGGTGTGGTGTACTCATCCTTCACGACTTCTTAGATGTTGTGATTCAGCTGTGGAGACTGACATCCACAAGCTCAGTAGCCATGCTCACCACCATGGTGGTGAAAGAAAGTAGAAAATGATCCATCTTCCCTCATCCTCACTTTTGGTACCTCTAAAAGATTTAGCCTCCAGAAACTAATACATAGCCTTCATTTGTAGCGAGGAGCTCTGTTCCCAAGTCCCAGGCACCACCTTCTTCTCTTCCTGAAATGGTGTTGGTCGGCCATGGAACCACCATCATAAGGCACACAAATGCCTACATTCATCTCCTAAGACCTCAATATTCCTTTCTCCTCTCTTGTCTTCCTCAAGTCTCCTCTATAACTTCATGTACTTCTACTCCTCATCACCTGTAAGATGTGATGGAGAAGCAAAGGACAGTGGGTGCTCTCTCTCTCTCTATTTGGTTAGTTGCCCAACCCAAGGGGTCAAGAAAAACGTACTAAGTTGAGGGTTCTCATTTTGTAGTTGATTTCTACCTTTGTTACATGATGAGCATCATGGGTGGGGATTGGATGAGTGTGGCATCATCACCCACAATCTATATCAAGCCTGGAGGTAGGAGAAGAGATCCAAACTATCCAATCTTCATATGAGTGTCTGGGATCCTCTCCACTTAATCCGATCCGCAACGCCCCCTTTCAAGGACCACAACCACTGGATCAAGGATCTAAGGCCAACACACAGTCATGCAGCCCAGTATACGATCCATGAACGTGACACAACCTAATCTAATCTTAAAATATTAAACTTAGGTCTAATAAATCCTCAATAAAGCACAATATTTCCCAACTTTCACATCTTAATAACGCCTTCTAGGATACTCCAATTGCCACCAAATATTAACCACAACTTTACTACTTCTCAGTATACATTCTACACAAATTTTTTGAAAAAAAATCAACTATTGACTTTTCAAATAAATATTCCAAAAAGGCATGAACTTAGGGATCTTATCATGATATTAACACCAATTGACATCCATATTTTGCCAAAGAACTTGGAACTCCTCAAATTACTTAAAGATATGAATTCACTTATATCATTGGCCATTTAAGGATTCCAAAAGTCCACTCCATCACTATACTTGTACTTTACATGAAAAGCATTAGTACATAATTGATCGAATATCCATTCAATCCCAAATAGTACTCGATGTACATATCTACTGATTTAATCTTGAGGAGGAACCCTAGTAAATCTCCATGATTTTATGAAACCCTAAAAGCCCAATTTAGTTATTAACATCTGTCACATTAAATTATGTTACTTAGTATTTTAGGATTTTTAGTAATCCATGGTATTTTGGGTTTGATTACGGGTCTGAAACTACCAGACGAGTCACATATCTCTGTACATTTCCTACACCTATTTATGCATAATTTTCTGAGTTCTATATAATGATATATGGTTAAACCATGATATAATTATTTACTAGAAACCACTTATTTAAAAATTAATGAAAATAACCATGTGCCCTTCATAAATAAAATGGAGTTGCTTGGGTTACATGTCATATCTATAAACATGCCTACAAAAAGCATGAATGGCTTAAAAAAAAGTATGTAGAAAGATAAAAAAATCCCATGGTATGTTTTATACATACAAATACTTCCAATAGTGAAATGATGTTATCTTATGAGGGCGTGCAAAAAATTAATAATTAAACCTAACTTACACAAGCCCACAATATGATAGACTAATAGTAACATAGTTTAAGATTGTATCCATAGGAAGCTGATACAACTCAAACACAAAATAGTACCAACTAATGAAGGATATCAAACAAGATAATGGTTGGTTTCATTAGTCCTATATTAAACTCAAGGTTGTCACGAACTCTCTCTTGTGTTATCAATTTAAAGTGAACTCATTTGGTGCTTTAATACCTATCAGTTACATGATGAACATTCACACACTTAGATGTAAATTTCTCTTGTCCACATCTCATACTATATTGTGATTCATGAAATCCACCTATGAATCTCTAAGGTGGCTAGATTAGTGTATTCCACTTAGCAATATAACATAATATAATAAGTTATCTTATATCTCTCTAGAGAAAATATTATATCCAAATGTGTTACATGTACAAGGAGACTTAGCATGAAGTAACCCATATCCACTTCCATGTAATAGGAGATAGAACTGTGATGATACTCCAATAAAGTAATTTCCCTTCTAGATATTATAAATTTGGGTAAGTCATCATGAACCATGTCCATCGATCCCCTGAATAGTAAATAACAATTAAAGAAACAAGAAGGAATTAGTAATATTCAATCAGGATGTTCATCACATGATTAATGGGTGCCATTTAGGCACCAAATATAAAGGAAACTAGTCTATATTTGTGGGTGATTCACAAGAAATTTTTATACCATGAATCTAACAAGTTCCATGGATTAATAGAGGGAAAATAGAATAAAGTAGAAGGAGAATTGAGACACAATACAATCGTAAAGGAAGCATTCCCTACGAAGGAATTTCACTTGAATCTACTCAAGCTTGGAGACAAAGAAATTCAACCATGGAGCCTTCTTATTCCGTTCAACCTCTTCTAGAGTAGGATTTCCTTCTATGACACTCTCCTCTTATTTTCCCGAAATTAAAATGAATCATATAAGAAGGCTCACTTCACAACTGCTCTCCCTAATTTTACATTATTACACTTAAGTGATGCTACATGGGATCCTTGGGCAAAAAATGTTGTGAACCTCGATAGTTTCCAAAGGGCCATGCTCCATAACTGCTTGACACAGTTTTTTGAGGAAACAATAGGATGTGTCATGTAGTTTTAATGAATCATTACTTATGAGATTGCATGATGTTTCACTGGTCAGACACATCATGCACCCTTGTGCTTGATTTTTGTTGTGACTACTATTATTGGGCACACCATGTTCAAGAGGAGCACAATGTTCTCTCTAGAGTCCAAATTACTAATATCTGATGTGATCAAGCACAAAGTTCAATTGATATGGCTTGTTGTGTTTGAAGATGGAAAAGTTGAGTGTGCATCTGGACATGGGCACATAGTGAAGGGGTAAGTGTGTGTCGTGCCTTAATGTAAAATGACTGAATTTTGAGTTCTGAAGTCCCATTGTTGTTGATAAAGATGGCATTGGGTTTTGATAAACCAATATTCATGATATATGCGTTGAAATACATTTTTTTAGGAGAAAACCAATGGCAATTCATTTATTCTATTTCTTGGGGTTTTGAACTTTTGACCTCTCGGTAATACAACATCAACTTTACCACTCGGGTACAACTATATTGGCAATACCTTTGAATAGTTTGAATGGTATCAAGATATATAATTAATCCAATTATGTAATTATAAGTTTAAAATGTAGCCAAACATGAAATTTGAATCATTAAATTAATTAAATTAGGGCATGAAAAGTAGAATGAAGTGTGCTCATCAAATCACTCCAAGCTTAAAATATTTGTTGTCCTCAATAATATGACATAAATTAAGATCCAAAAGAGCATGCTTTCAAATGATGGAATTGAACTATCATCAATAAAAAAAAATGCTCAATGGATTGGAGACATGAATGAGCAATCCTATTATTAGAGATGTGGTTCTTTTTAAATGAGACAAACAACCAAGTTCTCCTCTATCCTCAAGAATCCTTCATTCTATAAATCTAACCCCTTACAACAACTCAATGACTTAGTCATACCTAGGTACTTCTCATCTAAACATAACTAAGCCTCTATGTTTCATTATGAAATAGTATATCTTGTCAAATTAGCACCCTTTATTCAATTATGCTCAAATTAATAGTCTCCATCTTAATGTTTTAAACTAGATTGCACACTATGTTGGTTTTATTTTCTCTTTTATGGGTTTTAAATATTTAACATTTTAGTTCACAAAATCAACAACACAACCAAACGTCAAGACCAAATGGGTATTTTAAACTAGATTGGCATACATATTGAAAAAATTTATCGCATTTCACCATCTAATTGAAACTAGATAGTGGTTTATGTTAAGGATTAGTATCTCTACATGGTATAGTCAGTGGGTCCTATAATGAAGTACTCTAGATTTGTGGACTCAAGGAAATATAAGGGAGGGATCACTCCTTACTTCACAAGGACAAATCCACATTAGATACAATTTTAGAATTACAATAGTCATTTCATCATTCATGTCCTTGAATTAGTTGTGGACTATAATAATTTTTGTTTGGCATGTTTTGATTCAATAATTTGCATGAGTGCATCATTCTTATTTTATCACTACCTCAACAAAAGAGTGGAAAAAACAATGGTATTAGATATGAACTGAAATTATGAACTAGTTCAACAATGAAATTATATGCCCATTTTGTGTGAATGTTCGAAACATTTCAAATTCTTGCATTTTGGCTACAAACAAACTTGCAATTTCAAAAATACACGATAGAGACAAACATTCTTACACTACTTGCAAAAACTAATGACAAACATGATGACATAGTTTGAACATTATGTATACATGAAATAGGAAGATAGATGTGTTGCATGAGTGTGATAAGAATGAAACAAAAAGACACGATAAAAAATTTAGAAGATAGTCTACTTGCCACCCCCATCCCAAGCTTATTCATTAAGGTGTCCAAATTGGAAGAATAAGCTTATATAAAAGGAAAAAATAGATGCTTAATATGGGGTGTAGGGGTTAAAGGAACATGGTTGTTGTCTTGGCCATGTGGGCCAAGTGTAGGTTGTCTGGTCTTTAGGAGCTACTGGTGGAGCACACATGTCCATATATTACTAGTGGTTGATGTACTAATCATCCACACAGCCATGGATGGGAGTTATATCATGATACTATTGGTTGAGGGCATGGATCTTGCAAAGTTGTAAGAAACTCAAGAAAAAGAGTAGGGTAAGTCTTTGTGTAACCCTTGGAGACTACTTCAAGGACATAGATATTTTATAGTAGATGGTGCCCCGCATTGGTTAGCTCAAATTCCTCCAACAAATCCTCATAGATAAATCATGTAGGGTGGATATGACGGTCCATGAGCTTCTAGTAACACTTGCATTCCTCCTTAGACTAAAGGTTGAAAGGAACTTCTACATAGGATTTTTGTTCATCCTCTTCATCACTTCCTTCATCCTCTACATGGGCTCGGGATCATGTACTCCAATGTGGGTTGGTTTTCCCTTGGCTTCTTGATGCCTCCTCTACACCTAACCATGGTGGTGGTACTTATGGGAATAGGTAGTAACTTGAAATGGAGGTGAAGTCGAGTGGTAGGTATGTGCACAACATACACTTTAGTGAGCGTGATGTGCTCAAACTTAGAAATCTTTATTTTCTTGGTCGGGTGCATGATGTGTGCATGTATAAAGCACATCACATTTCATGGATTTGGAGTCACTTGTACGGATCAAGGGGGTTCAATGGTGACAGAAAGTGTAAGGTGAGTTTGTGGAGACATTGAGGTTTCTCTAGAGCATACACAAGGTAGTTTGGCGATGTAGAGGTTTAGGAAGCTTATCTTGATAAAGGCACCTCTTATACATGGTGATGAGGCGGTGGTGGCATTTGGAGGGAGAGGGATCCTCTTCTGGTTACACAGGGAAGATTCATGATGCCACAATGAAGACATGAGAACTCTTTATTTGGGCTTCAAACGTGGTTTAAGCTCACTGGAGGTGTTTTGATTTATTCTCAAGGGAGGTAGGGTGAGCGTGGCGACCTAGGTCCCATTGTTCTACTGGGATCGAAACTTGCCCACTTATAAATTTTGAATTCTCAAGAATATGCACAACATGTTTGTGCGTAGGCATAATGTGCATTAGTCTAGAGTCATCCCAAATTTTTGACCGTCTTAGAATGAAACATGCTTAAGTTGAAGAAAGATCAGTGCTTTGGCATTTTGATGTTCTAGATGGCAAGTCATGCTTTAGTATGGGAATGTATTCATCTCTTTAGTGATATATTACAACATACCAAGTTTTGAGGCCTCAGATTAAATGATATTAAAAAGAATGAATGGACTACCCATATCACCAATGTGCACCTCCTTTTTAGGTAACCAAATAGGTACTTTACAGATAAGAATTCTCATCTCAGAGTAGTACTAAGATGGATGACATCTTTAGAAGTTGATCAAGGTTTGTACATGAATGAGGACAAAGCACACAGGTAAGTCCAGTGGTGGTCTTTGGGCAAGTCATCATTCCCAAAATTCTAGTAGATCCTTGGGAAAGTGGGCATGGGTGTTACAATGGTATAAAAATTTATTACCCTCCAATAGGTGGGGCTTCTATGGGAATGTAGCACACAAGTCTTGAGTTGTATACTCTAGGCATGTTGGAAATGGATATCCTAGTTGATGGATCCACCCTTGAATTGGTAGTTGTAACATACTGAATCTCAGAGTCTTTCCTACAATTTACCCATTGTTGAGCTTTTCTTTGCCTTCTAGTCCATTTGGACCTTTTTCATAAATTTCCCTTCTTTTATATTCTTTTTTACTCTTTGTGCAATTTGAGCACGATTCAATGTTTAAAATACCTTTTTACCCCCATTTATGATAATTAAGGGGTGTTTTCACAAATAACCCACTTAAGGTAATAATTAAGGGTTAATAATGAAAAATGGAATTTTATGTGAGAATATAAGTAGATAATATTAATTTGGAGCTTTTTGGAAAAATGTATTAGCAATAATGTGTATTTGAGTTAATTAATGAGAACATTAACCTTAATTATTTCTCTCTCCTCAAAATATGATTTTAATACATGAAAATATGTTAATTAATTGATAAATGATTATTTAAATATTAATGTGTTTAATATCTCGAAATTTACTCACTTGTTTCATAAAAAGAAGTCTTTTCATATAATCCATTCATTTTAATATATTAATATACACTTTAATGAGAAATATATTTATTAAGGGCCAAAATATGTGTTGAATGCAAAACTAATTATATATCATTGTAATATGCGTCATTATAAACCTATGATCCAAATTTGGTGTCATTTGGACTTCATTTGACCCTTCAAATCCATTCTATAATCTTTTAATATGGTGTAACCATAATATTGTATTGATTTCATTATTATCGAATTTGTAGAAATAAAGTTCGGCTTTAATCAGTGTCATGCATGAAACATCCACGTGGGTCCATCGTGGACACTGATCCAGTGGCTCGCGTGAAGCATGACCCACATCCAACGACCTGGAACTTGTCTACTACCTCCAGTCGTTACATGTGTAACGAGCTTGACTCCTCAGCTTTGTTTTCTGTCGTTTCGCGACCTTTTTACAAGATTTCTTTTCCAAACGAACCGCCTTGCTTCGATACTTTGATTGAGACATCACTCATCATCTCCCTCTCACTATGGACGAAACGCCCATTGGTGCCCTTCTCCTCTTCTTCGCAGAAAGGTTACAGAGCGGGGTAGAGTTCCCTTTTTTGCCTATTCAAGGCCGAGAAAACCATCCTCAGCCCCCGAGCAAGCCTCCTCCACACTCAATTGGCCCTAGGCTTCCCTTAGAGACCCTGACCTATGCGGGGAGGATCTGCGGTGACATTGGTTTGTTGTTCTCTCCTCCGGCCACCTCATTGCAATTTCCCGAGTAGTAAGCATCCTCGACCCACGTTCTGTCCTTCTGACACTCCTCTTTTCCCTGCGACGCGCCTGTTTGCTCAGACCTATAGGCCACCGGCGACCTCCGGCGGAGCCCACTTTTTTTGAGTCTCTGAGCTCCTCTGACCTCACCGCATCCCGCTTTGACCTCGCCCTGACTCCGCGAAGGTTACCATGACCTCAGCTTCTAATTTCTTGGTGCTTATGACAGTTTCTGGTCATGGCTCTCCCATGCTCTGTTTCTCTGCCTTCTCCGATGTTTTTGATGCATCTTGCACCATTGTATGACTTTCTTGGTGCCTTCCTCACCGACGGAGTATGGTGAATTCGATGGGAGCAACTCCCTGGTCTGACCACCACCAGGCATTGAGGTTGCCCTTGCCTTGGTCCCTGACCTGCTACTCCCTCGCCATTGATGCGAGCAGAAGAAACCTGGTCATGTAATGACCGATGTGTCCCTGTCCAGGGAGTAGAACCTTGGAGCATCCATGGGCATTATCGTAACTTCACCTCTTGTTTTTGTGTATACTCGGCCGCAAGTTCCTTGCTATATGACCATACTGTCCTCGCGAGTTAATTGAAACCTTTTACAAGAAAGGGTATTTCAGTCTTTTCCGTCTTTGCTTCCTCACCTTTGACCTAGGTCAGAGAGAGTGGACCTACTGATGCGGGCAATTGTGATTGGTCCGCGTCAGCGTGGGCCCGACCTCAGTGGCCCAATTGCCCCTATTTTGCTGATGTGGCTTTTCCCTGAATTCTTATTGGGTGAGATGATTTAATTCATAATAAATCATTCTCATGTCAGAAAAATTCGAATAAATAGTCAATGGAAAGGATTTTTAACGTAGAATTCGATTTTATTGCTTTTGAGTCCCAATTATGATTCCTTTTTCGAAGTTTTCTTTGAATATCTTTTTAAGTGTATAAAATGTTCTAAAATACATAATTAATTCATTTTAACTCCAATTTGTAAAATAAAATATGTTTTCTTATTCAGGAGAATATGACTAATCTGTTGGGGTAGGTTTTAAACCCTAAATCGTGGTTTTGTAAATAAGTTCCAAAATTAGGGTTTTTCATATACTTTATGCCTTAATACATTCTAATACATGATAATGTTTATAACTAGGGAAAATATGGATGGTGATACAATCAGATTGGTGAATGTGATGGTAATTAATTAAAACAGGTATGTGGCTCCTATGTATGTGGACCCTATTCATATATGTGATCTCTATGGATGACTGTGAATGATTATTGTGCAAAAAATCCTAATCTCTCAGTTGGGTCTTTTCCAACCCCACAATCATTATTGTTCTAGCCTTGTTATTCTCCTAAATGCATTTTTGGATCTTTTACTTCTTTGATGAATCAATTGCATTTGTGGCTCACTTATGTGAAATATTTAATCTTGTTATGGCCAGTGTTGGCTCATAATTTTGAAATACTTGGAAACATTGTATATTGTTGTTGCTTATGTTGGCCCCTCCATTTATTTATTTCTTGGGTTTCATTCCCATGCTATGTTGCAAATCTTGTTATACTTCTCACTACTGCCAAGTGACTATTTAAGCATGATATATTTTAGGCCAAATGACAATGTAGTGTACATGAGTACAAACCACCCATAGGGAACTGAGGTTTTAGTCCTCCTATCGGGCACTGGGGTTTTAGTCCCCCTACCATTTTATATATTAGGCACTGGGGTTTTAGTCCCCCTGCCACTTTTTAGGCACTAGGGTTTAATTCCCCCTGCCACTGGTGAGGTCTGATAGGTCCTCACCCTACATTGAGATGACATTGTGTCTTAATATATTCATGCTATGTGATTATTATTGTGGTGATTATTTATGGTAGTTTTCTCTCTCTTATACATGTACTTGCCTCATTTCTTTTGAAATCTCTTATTGTAGAGAATCTTTTATATTGCAATGCTTTAGATTATTTAATTGTCCTATTTCTCTTGAATAACACATGCTTTTATCTTTATCTTGCTGGATGACCCCAACCATCCAGGCTAGGATCAGAGTGTGCATGGAAGCTTGGTGAACCTAAGACTAAGGACAGGATAAGAAGAAAAGGAACATATAGCTTGCATGATCATAGTTGCGTTTATATATTAAGTTGTTTTGTTTGGATACAATATTGGCCTAGTCTAAGTCTTCCTCTACCTAGATCCTATGCTTGTATAAAGTTGTACTTCCATTTGGGAAATTTTTATAATGTACTCTTTATACATTTTGAATAAAGTCAAGTTTTATTTCTTCTGCTGCCACACATTTGGTGTATTTGTTTATCATGTTTAATAGTAGAGACTTGGTCTTTATAGTAGCTTTTTAATGGGAATATGGTTGTGCATGAGCCATTCTAGGTCTATGCTGAGATGGGTTCGCGACTATGATGCCATATGCGGGAGATTGTAACATCCCAATATTTGAAGCCTCAGACTAAAAAATCATAAGAGGAATGATTCTACTACCCCTATCTCTAAGGTGCACCTCCTTTTTAGGACTCCATTGATAGGTACTTTGATGTTAAGCATGCTAAACTTGAGGTAGTACTATGATGGGAGACTTGTGGGGAAGTTGATCTTAGGAAAAGTGTGAGTGAGGAAAAAGTGTGAAAACAAGGTCATTCATCATTCATAGAACTCTACTACTGCCTTGGGAAAGTGGGACAGATGTTTCCTAGAGTCATCCATAATTTTTGAACTTCTCGATATTATGTGCATTGAAGTGGTATGATGTGCCTAAGATCAGAACTTTAGTTTTTTGATGCACCAGCTGGAAGGCAATGCTTTAGAGTGGGTAGTCGTACTTCTATTTAGTGGTAGATTATGTGTCAAGGAAACAAAGGGATGATGTGTTTCTTGAGATCATGTTATGATTCATGCTTGTAGAAATCACCCTCTTCTTTTATCAACATGTGTATGACATGCTTGCCCCTAAGCATATTATGTATTGAGGAATTGCACCCTTCCTTTTCCTAAAATACCTACATTAAATTGTTAAGATGGCATTCTAAACAACTTGCATCAAATCTGAAGGAATATTTATCATACATATTTCAATTAACAAATGCAACTAAAATATGAAATCATATTTTGGGAACTAAGAAAAGGGAAAATGGTGGGTTGCCTCCCACAAGCACTTGGGTAAATTCCCCCTCAACTAGACATAGTGGATTTCATATGGGTGAGGATATTTTGTCAAATGGTATGTCTTGCTCAGTGAGGTAATCATGGAGATCATCCTATTCTCCTCCTTTTTACATCTCATAAATTTGAACATCTTGATATGGATGCTTCAAAAATAAAGTGATCTCTTGCCACAAAATTTTAATGCTCAACTATCCATTGTAATCATCAATCATTTTCTTGATGATTTTCAAGAACGGACACCCCAAAATGTTATCTCATAAAGTACCTCCTTTATTTCAACAATTACAATGTCAATTGACACATATCAGCCATCAATCCTCATCTACACATTTTCTACCATTTCCAAGGATCTTTCCCTTGATTAGGTTGTTATATGAATGTTTATTTTCAAATGCTTGGGTGCATTCATACATGGCTGAGCTGACACGGTTAGTGTTATAACACTCAAGGTAGCTCCACGATCACATAGTAGTGTAGGGACATGTATTTAACATATAAAGAAATATATGGGTTTGAATTCTTGGTAGGAAGGTTAGATATTGTTGAGGTATTTCTATTGGGTGTATGTGTCATGCCTTGAGGTTCGTCCTCCTTCCCTTGATTGGATAATTCACTTGAATAGGATATTATGGAGTGAGCTTGACATGACATGAACCCACTAATCTAGGGTTAGGGCCTTCCAAGTAGGGTTTAGTACTAACCATCATCTTTTAACCACTTACAGAAAATCAGGCTTATATTTTTGTTTTATCATATATATAGTAACATCATTTAACAAACTTACAATATATCAATTAAACTTAACATTAAAGGATACAACAGTTTTTTACTATTACATAAAAGAAAGAGTTTCATACTTATTATACATAATGTACATTTTAATACAAACATCTTTCTTTTCTCACTCTCTCATTCCCAAGATCCAAAGGAACGATAACAGACTGTCTATCTATCCTAACTATTTCCTTTTCATGATCTCCATTCTACTCTTGATAAAAACTGGCTTATGTCTCCATAGGAAGAGATAGTCCTTACCTAAAAAATTGCTCAGTAGGTTGATGAGCTACTGGATTAGTGAGTACAAATCAACAGCTAACCAAGATATTTATAATGTTTACAATTGATAGAACTTAAATGCATCGGTATGAAAATGTTGGTAGTTTAGAATAGTAGATCAATCATCATAGCTCTTGCTATAAATTAAATATAGAAAAAGGGTAACCTAAATCCATTCCCTCAATTTTTAATCCTCTTATTGTGCCACTAGACCCACATGAAGTGTACCATAACATGAGAAAGTATCATAAAAAGCTACAATCTCACTATACAAGACTTAGAAACATGCTTGTGATCCTGAGTTTGTAGTCTCAAAACTACGTATGCAGTTGGCATCACCACGTCTGGATCCCGATAGCTAATGGGAGTAGTCAGATATCTCAGACTCCTCCTCTCAGCCTGGGTACTCAGGCGGGGAGTCAAAGCCCTCAGGCTTTTTTTGCACCATTGGACCAACCGAACATGTCCACTAATTGCCAAAACTCATAACTCAAGTGCCATAAGCATCCCCTGTTGGTGTTGGATACCAATCATTTAAGGAGTCCGCACTCATTGGCCTAGACCCCCACACCCTACTTGAGTGCTCAGAATTACCTCAACCTATGTGAGACCTCCTGTCGGGAAGCACATTTTCTCCTCATAGTGCATTGTTGGGTTTTAGGAGAGACAGAGAAGGCAGCGGAAACAAAACAAATTCTCCTCCCCAAACCCAGAACAAAGGAAACACGTCAACGTCTATACAATAGGAAGGATGGTTTGTAGAGGCGTACCTTGTCCCGAGGCTTGCTCGACGACGTTACCTCACATCTAGTGTGGTCTTCACCTCCGGTCTTGGATGGTGCTTGTGCAACTCCTGGTCACACCAGGACTGGCACCTCCTGGTCTTATCGGGACTGTTAGGATTGACAACTGACCTTTGAGTGGAAGAAGTCTCCCGCCTTTGAAGTAGTCCACACGGACCACCTGGAACTCCGATCTCCTTGTCCCACAATGAATCGGAAGGAGTCACACACTCCTGTCGGCGTACTAGTCACCGAAACACTCTCCTGCCACCAGTCACTTTGTATAGTTGTCTTTCCCTTGTTGTTCCTCCCTTATCGGGTAGCACATGCTCGGGCTCTCTCTCGGTTGCCAAAACTAGAGAGAACGACAACTTGGCAGAGCAACTGATGCACTGAGTTGTTTTGCTGAGAAGCCCCCACTACCCCTATATATAGGAGGGTCATGGGACAGGGTTCTCTACCTCAGGCAATGTGGGATTAAAGCAGGAGTAGAAGGGTTCGGAATTTTCCACAAAACAAGCAATTTGAGCCAGCTAAACCGATCATTTCACACCCTGAAATGGTCGATTGGTGAGTTGAGCCGATCGGTTCAATCTCAATTGATCGGTTGGGGCACCTGAGCCGATCAGTTCATCACATGAGCCGATCGGTTCATGGTCTTGATCCAACTCAAATTGACTTTCAAATTTGTCTCCGATTAATCAAATATTAATCCTTCTCCAAATCGAATTTGTACAAGTGAAACAAGTTGTATTTGTAAAATAGTCTTCTCGCTTTCCAAATGATCTCAGTTGGACCAGTCGAGCTGATTGGTTCAACCCTTGAACCAGTCATCTCAACCTGTCTTGAGCTGATCGATTCATCACATGAGCCGATCGGTTCACCCACCTGAGCCGATCGGTTCATCACATGAGCTGATCGGTTGGGGCAGCAAACTTGTGCAAATCAGTCAATCACAGTTTCAATCAATCTGATATTCTAATCAATTGGTCCAACACCTTGAACACTATGATTTTGAGCTATCAATCGATTGAGTGTTTAATTGAACTACTAAACTCCTTTAGTAATCAATCTAAACATCGTTTGTGGATAAACTCCTCTTCCAGATTAAATCCTATGTGTGTGACCCTGCATGTCCATTTCACGTTGGTAGTGAAAGTCTATAACATTTATGACTTCACAAGCAAAGAGTGGTGCCTAGTCGCACATCACTGCTACCCAAGTGAAATAGAAAGTTGGAGAACAACTTTCAATCCTACAATCCATGAATGGTGTTACAATGAATGTATAATTCCTTTGTCACTGATATCCCAAATGAACTCAAGGCATGGAGCAGTCATCCTGTCAACATTCATTCACTTTCTTAATCTCAGAGTAGATTGGAGGAGATATGTATGACATCAATATCACATACTGATTCACACATGCGTACACATGCCTATCTCAATCCTACTCATCAAGTGGACATGGATATCAAACTCCCTCAGGAGGGACAAATCCCATATCTATCACTCACCCCTCAAAAGCCCCATGTGTCAAAGACACCCATTCACCACCTTTATAACAACCCATGTTTTAGGACTACGTTTGATGATGTCAAAGTGTAACCAACAAAAAGTGTTGAGTGTAGTGATTTTAGGTCAAAGAATCACACTCACCACCATCACTGTGAGAACTGACTGTGACTACCATGTCATGGTTCCATGTGTCAAACTCACGGTGGGTCTGTCCGATATACTTGTTCTCTAACAAGTACCTATGTGTTTGGTTTGATATCTCCATATCATGACTAATGAGATTTTGTCATCAACCAACACCACAATCTAGTCTTGTGTGTCATTGTTGTCTATCTACCTTCCACAATGACATCTGACTAGGGACATAATAAGAATGTACAAACTCTTAGCATCTGCATGATCTCATCGTTTAGGTCCTGAACCTGAAGACTTACGTCATTGAGTGATGTCATTCTCCATACATTCAATCTATTCTATCATTATCTCATATGACTAAACCAGAAAGAATTGGAAGCTTACCTTTGATATTTATCAAATAAATCTTAATGTATCCCACCAATCATCCTATGATTGTCTCTCAGGGCATACATACCAACCGACTCCCAGTTGCACTGCGAGCCAATCACCATTGAATCATATTCATAGTGATCTTCAAACATGTCCCACATGTTACTATGCTCTAGTGCTAACATAGTGAGTTATGGTAACACCTTACCAAAGTCGGTATTAACTGCATGTCTCTCATCTCTTCGCTGTATGAGATGGAGTTGTCGTAATATGCGATCTAGTATTCCTTTGCTAACCTTTAGCCACATTGCATGACCAAGTACATCTTAACTTGTCATCAATGACCAGAATATCTATAAGTTCATCTCATGAACTTCTAGATCCATATAATATCCACTGATGTTCTCTAACACACAGATACTCGCCATTTCCTCTTAAAATGGCTTTATTGGAACGTTTCCAATTATCAACAAACATTCACTTTTATATATCTCATATATATTTTGCGATCAATTTTCTGTCCTTTTCAGAAGTTCGCATCATTGTAACTCTTTACAGTGAACCCTTCCTTATTTCCACAGAACTAGTACTTCTCAAGTACTTATCAAGTTCGTATGGTATTCCAGTAACCCTTACTGGAACTAGATAGACATCCACTCGTCATGTCCCACATACGAGTTATCAGGATGAGCATATCATATTGTCATGTCCTACATACAAGATGATAAATGCATTTTATTCTTGCTATGTCCATTCATGCAAGATAAAGGGATGATTACATACATGATAGATCCATATCTATTCTTAGTGTTCCCATTCTTCATAAGAATTGGACACTTGGCCTTGGGATACTAGCTCCATGTAACATGGACAAGCTTTCTCCCACTGAATCTATGGACACTGAACCCTTCACTATAGATTGCCAATGTATGCTCTCTCTATTCAGGTCAAGAGGTTTTCAAGAACTATCTCTATATATCTCTATTCCTATCATATAGGAAACGTCTCTATCTTCCTTAAAGATAATTTCCACTTTGGGTTTCCATTCTAGAACATCTACATTTCACATCGACATGTGGAATTCAAACATGCTCCCACTAAATCACATATCTCTCTTAATCTTTGACATATCAGTCAAACCTTTGACTATATTATCAAAGTAAAGATCCAGTTCTGAGTTTCTTGTACTCAATCAATCACATTGATTAGTCCATTGTAACTTTTTTTTTGAAGTTAAACAGACAAATTTCATTATGGAGGGGCCATACGGCATCTACATGAGTAGAAAAATAAACTAAAAGACCACACAAAGATCAAGAACAGATACAAACCCCCACAAAAACTCATATCAGAATCTGATAAGGACAATGATGTATAGATTCCTCTTCTCCTTCGCTGGCTAAGGCAGCTTTCTATGAGGAATACCTTCAACCTGAGTATGTATATGTGGTAGAGTATCTGCACCAAATCGGTGTTCCAAAAGGATATTTTCCCCGCACTTGCTGCCATACAAACTCCACAATAAAATTGACCGAGAAATAAAAATCTACCACGAGAAGAGAAAGCAACACTGATTAACAGTGAGATAGACAAAATAAGAGAACAATCTAAACAGAAAGCCAATAAAAGAGAAAGGGATAGAAAACTTGTCGCAGTCGGGCTCAACGATAGGGAGGAAGAAGACTGCGGCCTCCAAAGACACCACGTCCACACACCTCCCGAAGAAGAGACCCTACTGATGATGGGTGAGAAGAGGCCGAGGGGGAGCGGGGCATCGCTTTACGGCAGCCAAACCCCCTCCCCCCAGCCAGCCGCCTATGCAAGAAGAAACCCTAGCGGTGCTAGGGTGAGAGCCGGGAGAGCTTCTGGGTGGTTACTAATATAGTTTAGTCCATTGTAACTTATAGACTTCATTTGCATTAATGGATTCATAAACCTTATAGGCTGTGTCACATACACATCCTTGTTTTATTCCTTATAGGAATGCGGTTTTAGTATCCATATGCAAATATCTTAGTCATTAAGTTGCAATCAACAAGTATCACCCTTCTCAAAATGTTATCCATGTGTCTTAACGCTTAAGACTTATTCGCACTTATGGATTTCATCCCAATGGGTGCTACCATCAAGGTCATACCTTATGGTTCACATGGAAGTCATTTAGGATGTAATGGTCATAAACCATAACTCAAAATCTGGTTCCTCATATTCATCTAGATAGTTGATTCATCACATGACCAACTCATTGTTGGATCCTAGATGGGTGATTAGATGCTCTAGAGGGGGGGGGGGTGAATAGAGATGAAAGCACTTAAACAAAATTCATTAAACCTTCAAAATATATGACAAGATAAGGTTGCTAAATAGGTAATTTGAGTGCAACTAAATCATGCATAGCAAGGATAAGAGAGATTGAACATGCACCAATTAGACAAGCTATTTAGAGTGGTTCCACACTTCAAACTAGAAGTGTGTCAGTCCACTTGCCTAGAGAGGTCAACCTCTAGGACTTCAAACAATTGCACTCTTATATTCATTAATAAGACATACAACACATGACTCACAAAGGACTTACCTATCCAATACAAAGATTCTTCAACCTTACCACGGACTTACCCACTTTGCAAGAGTCTTCGGCCTTCTCCAAGGACTTACCCACTCTAGCACAAGTCTTCAGCCTTGTAGGAATTACCCACTCTTCTTGGATCTTCCTCCTTTGACTTCACCTTCACTTGGAGAAGTTTTCCACCAAGGACTTACCCACTTGAGCTTGAGTCTTCTTCCTTCTCCAAGGGCTTACCCACTCTAGCTCCAAGTCTTTAGCCTTGATCTTCACCAAGGGACACCTTCCCTTGTTCTTCTTCACCTCTCTTGGACAAGAGAGAGAACCTTCATCTTCATGATTGCAAATGAGAGAAGTGGAGGTGGTGGAAGTGAGAGCCTCATAAGATATACAAGTAGAAACTAGCTCTCTTACAAATCTCCTACTCACTCTAATGGATGTAGAAAGTGATTAAGCTTAGAGAGAGAGAGGAGGCTGTAGGAAGCACTCAACTATAGAATAGGAACCTCACAAAGAGTTTGCAATGAATGCTCAACCTTGGAATGAAGCCCAAGGGGTCCTATTTATAGCTGGGGATGCCTCTTAGCCTTTGGGAACACTTATGAATGAAAACTAGCCATTTTGTGGCTTGCAACAGATCTATTTTCACTTGTTGCAACTCCACAACGGCTAGAAACACTTTTTTGCACTTTTCCGTACAGTGCAATTGGTCGAGTTTCTATGGGTGTAACTCGACCGATCAAGTAGGAGGCAAACTGATGTTCAAAGGATCGATCGAGTTTGTCCTGAGGAAACTCGACCGACCATTCAATTGGAAATGGCCTACTACCCAATCGGTCGAGTTCTGTGAGTGCATAACTCGACAGATGCAATCTTCAGAAAATCGATCAAGGTTGATCGGTCGAGTTTCAGGGTGGGAAACTCGACCGAACAAGTGCCTGTAATTGATTTTCAAAGTTTCATTAAAAGTGCTCTAATATTCGATCTAAGTGTTCCTGATATTTTTCTAAGCTTAATTACAAGTCATACAATCATTTCAAGTGATTTACAACATGATTCTAATGGATATACATCATATTACAAAAACGTGCACTTGTATGACTTTGACTTGTCTTTTCTCCAATTTGAGATGCGCAAGTTAGGGCAATTGGAGTGTGTCTATACCTAATCTGAAATCACTCAAGTAGAAGCATTAGACACCAATATGTGGAATGGTTAGTCATCATCAAAACACGGGTTTAGTCAATTTAGACGTGAGTCAACATTGACCTAATTGACCTTGAGTCAACATTCTCCCTCTTTTTGAAGATGACAAACCATTCCATAAATGTATTGAAAGCATTTAAGTAAATTCATACCTTTGGAGAAACCTATGGGTTTCAATAGAATGGAGTTCATATGCTCCCCCTCAATTGATGCGCATGGAGTTTTCTTCATTTAAGTAAATTCATACCTTTGGAGAAACCTATGGGTTTCAATAGAATGGAGTTCATATGCTCCCCCTCAATTGATGTGCATGGAGTTTTCATACTCCCCCTCAATTGATGCTATTTCTCCTGCATGGTTAACTTTCATAACATTTATAGAATACTATGTCTTCTACTCATATATGTTCTACACATGTATGTCTTCTCCCCTTTACCTTCTCCCTTTACATGAACATACTTCTCTTCTTCATGTAAGACATGCCTTCTTCCTCTTTTAAAAGAAGACATACCTTTCTCCCCCTTTGTCATTTCAAAAAGGTGGGGGTATGAAGAAATAAGAAACATCACTTGTTAAAGAGAAAAAAGATAACACAAAATATATATAAGGAGAGTAGAAGAGCACAGCTAGGGGCTTGTCCAAGCATAGAAAGAAAAGCAAGTTAAAACATATACTTGAACAACCCAAAATGCAAGATAAAGTGCTGTAGAAAAACAATAAATCACAATTTTGACCCTCAAGATGATGGAATTTGACCAAAAACCATAGGAGCTCATGGCAAAGCGATGAGTCTTTCTTAGAAGGCCGTTTCTGCATGAAAAACACTAGTCTTGCATCAAAAACTGAAACTGGAGCAAAAGCTGCATAAAATCCAAAAAAAAACTCCAATTTCTACATATAATGTAGATCTATGTACCCTGCATCACAATGTTATGCAAGCAACTCAAGATAGTAGATATGCAAATCAAGGAACAAGCTTGAGCATGTATAAGCATAGCATATAGATGAGAAAAGATTCCAATTATAAACAGGGTTAGAACTACATGTATATGAACTACTAGTAGATGATATCACAAGTTAGGACTACTAGTAGGATCTAGATCATAGCAAGAGATACCAAACGATACACAAGATAAAGCAAGCTATGATTAGATGAAGAGATATATCCAAACAAAGAGATATGCAATTTTAGAAGCATGAAAGGATATAACTCACTAGATATGCATCCTTACCATAAGATGATTACCACTAAGAACCTCAAGGTTGTATCAAAACAAGATATACACCTATATAGATGTAGCAAGTTAGAGTACAACGGAAGCAATTTTTAGTCACAACCAAGAGGTCCAAAGAGATCATCATCAAAACCTGCAAAACAACTCAAAGAAAGTAATTGCAAGATATAGATATACCAATTTAGAGAAATTAGTGAGATAGAGTTGTAAGCAAGATAGGCAATTTAGAACATGGCAATATGCATATATAAAGATACCAAGGGAGTGCCAAAGAATAAGGCGATTGGTTGAGAAAATATAGTTTAGAGAGAAATTCTCATCCAATAAGCCAATTGTGTATTCTGTGCACAGTGTTATCGGTCAAGTTCTGTGCATTGGCAACTCAACCGATGACAACTGCTGGCAACACCCATTGGTGCCTATCGGTGAGTTTCAATAGGGAAAACTCGACCGACAGAGCAGATGTCAAAAGGCATATATATATATATATATAAACACATTTAAAGGCATGCTAAAAATACAGACCATATCCAAACATGTCTAAGCAAGTTACTAATGAACTATAGAAGCATTAGAAACAGTTTCTGAGCAAGAGTGTGAAGAGAAATACAAAATACCACTTTTAACTCAAAAACCATATGTATAGTGCACACTAATTTGACAAAAACAAGTTAGGATAGGTTATAAGCAATAAAACCTTTACCTTTTAGCTTACCATTGCATTTTCCACTTGTTGTCACCCTCTACACATCTCACCTTTCTTCTTTTATGTGGATTGACAAGTCAATTTGCAATTCAATAGCTCAAGTCAATCCATTTGCAATTACCTACAAGAAGAAAGATGAAATGGTCCCCAATCATGTTTTTGGGTCCGGAGGGGTTAGTTTAGCAACCCAAATCCTATTGCTCTTGGGTGCTTTCCTAAAAGGACAACAATTAGAATAATGACCTAATTCATTGCAATAGTTGCATGTGCCCATAGTCTTGGAACTAGAGGATTCTCCATGGAATATTGGAGGTCCTTTATCTTTGTTGTTCCCTTGACTACTATCATACCCTAAACCATGTCTACCAATTTGTTTAGTAGTATGGTGTAGGATGTCATTAAGACTCTTTTTACCAACTAAGAATCTTTGCAAGGATGATCTCAAACTGTCATTATCATGCTTAAGAGAAGCAATAGTAGAAGACAAATTATTGATATTATCTCTAGCATGTAAAAGATCATTTTCTAGGCAAAGAGCTTTAGTTAAATAAGAATCTCTATCAATATGAAGAGCAGTAACATCATTCTCTCTACTAGTAGAACTAGAACAAGATACATGCCCATTGATTTTAGCAAGCAAGGAGGCATTTTCTATTTCTAATTCATGCAAAACAAAATCTTTGTTCTTGTTTTTAGATTTAAGAACATCAATGTCATGCATGAGAGAATCAATAATTAAAGTATGCTCTTCATTATAACTAGGCATGAGAGGTTGAGCTTCTAGAAATTTTATCTTATCAAGCAAACTAGCATTTTCAAGTTTAAGAGAGTCTACTTGGCTAAGACAAGCATTTTTATCATCAAGCAACCAACAATTAGCATGTTCAAGATCATTTAATTCTAAATGCAAATTATCAACAATTTTAGCAAGCTTTTTCCTTTTCTTTTGAGAAGACTTAAGAGAGGCACAAATATCATGAATAATAGCAATTAAAGATTCTTTATCTAAAGAGTCTAGATTTACCTCACTTGAGTCTTCACTTGTTGACGCTATAAGGGCAAAATGGCATTCTCCTTCATCACTAGAGCTTGAGCTTGATCCTTCACATGAATCTTCACTTGAGCTTGAGTTGGAGGAGCCACTTGAGCTGGATTGCCATTTCTTCTTGTGAAGATGGGTCTTTTTGCCTTGTGGGCAATCTTCCTTGTAGTGACCCTTCTTTCCACATGCGAAGCACCGGATGGAGGAGGACTTGCCTTTGTAGGGTTTACCCTTGGAGTACATGGCATCTTCTTTAGCTTGAGAGGATGGAGAGACTTGTTCCATGATAGCTTCAATTTGAGCCTTCATTTCAGCCTTCTTCATTCTCTTTAGCTCTTTCTTCTCTTGTCTTTCTACTTCCTCCCTCTTGTCAAGTGTAGCTTCATGTGCTTATAGATTTCCAATGAGCTCTTCAATAGGAATATCCCTAAGAGACCTTGCTTCTTCAATAGAAGTCACCTTGGATTCCCACCTCTTGGGGAGAGTTCTAAGGATCTTTGAGTTGATCTCTCCACTAGACATAGGATGTCATAGAACATCAAGACCATTCAAGATGGTGTTGAGCCTTGAGTACATGTTGGCTATGCTCTCCTCCTTTCCCATCTTGAAGTTCTCAAGCAACCCTTTGAGCATGTAGACTTTGCTTTCCTTCACTTGATCTATCCCTTCATAAGTGATGCAAAGCTTTCTCCATACCTCATAAGCCGTATCACAAGAAGAAATCTGGTTGAACTCGGTGGGGGACATGGAGGCATATAGGATATGCATGGCTCTAGCATTCAAGGTTGCTTTAATCAAGGCGGCTTCATTCCATTCTTCAATCTTTGTCTTTGGTTACATGTATGGGCTATTCACCATTTTCCACATCTCAAGACTTGATCCTTGGATGTAGAATTGAAGCCTTCTTCTCCAATATAGGAAGTTGCTCCCATCAAAGATTGGTAGGCTGATTCTCCCTCCTTGGTAGTCACCCATCTTCTCCTACTTGTTGAAGTATGCTTGGAGAAGACCCGCTCTGATACCACTTGTTGGATCCTAGATGGGTGATTAGATGCTCTAGAGGGGGGCTGAATAGAGCTGAAAGCACTTAAACAAAATTCATTAAACCTTCAAAATATATGACAAGATAAGGCTGCTAAATAGGTAATTTGAGTGCAACTAAATCATGCATAGCAAGGATAAGAGAGATTGAACATGCACCAATTAGACAAGCTATTTAGAGTGGTTCCACACTTCAAACTAGAAGTGTGTCAGTCCACTTGCCTAGAGAGGTCAACCTCTAGGACTTCAAACAATTGCACTCTTATATTCATTAATAAGACATACAACACATGACTCACAAAGGACTTACCTATCCAATACAAAGAGTCTTCAACCTTACCAAGGACTTACCCACTTTACAAGAGTCTTCGGCCTTCTCCAAGGACTTACCCACTCTAGCACAAGTCTTCAGCCTTGTAGGAATTACCCACTCTTCTTGGATCTTCCGCCTTTGACTTCACCTTCACTCGGAGAAGCTTTCCACCAAGGACTTACTCACTTGAGCTTGAGTCTTCTGCCTTCTCCAAGGGCTTACCCACTCTAGCTCCGAGTCTTTAGCCTTGATCTTCACCAAGGGATGCCTTCCCTTGTTCTTCTTCACCTCTCTTGGACAAGAGAGAGAACCTTCATCTTCATGATTGCAAATGAGAGAAGTGGAGGTGGTGGAAGTGAGAGCCTCACAAGATATACAAGTAGAAACTAGCTCTCTTACAAATCTCCTACTCACTCTAATGGATGTAGCAAGTGATTAAGCTTAGAGAGAGAGAGGAGGCTGTAGGAAGCACTCAACTATAGAATAGGAACCTCACAAAGAGTTTGCAATGAATGCTCAACCTTGGAATGAAGCCCAAGGGGTCCTATTTATAGCTGGGGATGCCTATTAGCCTTTGGGAACACTTATGAATGAAAACTAGCCATTTTGTGGCTTGCAAAGGATCTATTTTCACTTGTTGCAACTCCACAACGGCTAGAAACACTTTTCTACACTTTTCCGTACAGTGCAATCGGTCGAGTTTCTATGGGTGTAACTCAACCGATCAAGTAGGAGGCAAACCGATTTTCAAAGGATCGGTCGAGTTTGTCCTGAGGAAACTCGACCGACCATTCAACTGGAAATGGCCTACTACCCAATCGGTCGAGTTCTGTGAGTGCACAACTCGACCGATGCAATCTTTAGAAAATCGATCAAGGTTGATCGGTCGAGTTTCAGGGTGGGAAACTCGACCGAACAAGTGCCTGTAATTGATTTTCTAAGTTTCATTAAAAGTGCTCTAATATTCGATCTAAGTGTTCCTGATATTTTTCTAAGCTTAATTACAAGTCATACAATCATTTCAAGTGATTTACAACATGATTCTAATGGATATACATCATATTACAAAAACGTGCACTTGTATGACTTTGACTTGTCTTTTCTCCAATTTGAGATGCGCAAGTTAGGGCAATTGGAGTGTGTCTATACCTAATCTGAAATCACTCAAGTAGAAGCATTAGACACCAATATGTGGAATGGTTAGTCATCATCAAAACACGGGTTTAGTCAATTTAGACGTGAGTCAACATTGACCTAATTGACCTTGAGTCAACATTCTCCCCCTTTTTGAAGATGACAAACCATTCCATAAATGTATTGAAAGCATTTAAGTAAATTCATACCTTTGGAGAAACCTATGGGTTTCAATAGAATGGAGTTCATATGCTCCCCCTCAATTGATGCGCATGGCGTTTTCTTCATTTAAGTAAATTCATACCTTTGGAGAAACCTATGGGTTTCAATAGAATGGAGTTCATATGCTCCCCCTCAATTGATGTGCATGGAGTTTTCATACTCCCCCTCAATTGATGCTATTTCTCCTGCATGGTTAGCTTTCATAACATTTATAGAATACTATGTCTTCTACTCATATATGTTCTACACATGTATGTCTTCTCCCCTTTACCTTCTCCCTTTACATGAACATACTTCTCTTCTTCATGTAAGACATGCCTTATTCCTCTTTTAAAAGAAGACATACCTTTCTCCCCCTTTGTCATTTCAAAAAGGTGGGGGTATGAAGAAATAAGAAACATCACTTGTTAAAGAGAAAAAAGATAACACAAAATATATATAAGGAGAGTAGAAGAGCACAGCTAGGGGCTTGTCCAAGCATAGAAAGAAAAGCAAGTTAAAACATATACTTGAACAACCCAAAATGCAAGATAAAGTGCTGTAGAAAAAAAATAAATCACAATTTTGACCCTCAAGATGATGGAATTTGACCAAAAACCATCGGAGCTCATGGCAAAGCGATGAGTCTTTCTTAGAAGGCCGTTTCTGCATGCAAAACACTAGTCTTGCACCAAAAACTGAAACTGGAGCAAAAGCTGCATAAAATCCAAAAAAAACTCCAATTTCTACATATAATATAGATCTATGTACCCTGCATCACAATGTTATGCAAGTAAATCAAGATAGTAGATATGCAAATCAAGGAACAAGCTTGAGCATGTATAAGCATAGCATATAGATGAGCAAAGATTCCAATTATAAACAGGGTTAGAACTACATGTATATGAACTACTAGTAGATGATATCACAAGTTAGGACTACTAGTAGGATCTAGATCATAGCAAGAGATACCAAACGATACACAAGATAAAGCAAGCTATGATTAGATGAAGAGATATATCCAAACAAAGAGATATGCAATTTTAGAAGCATGAAAGGATATAACTCACTAGATATGCATCCTTACCATAAGATGATTACCACTAAGAACCTCAAGGTTGTATCAAAACAAGATATACACCTATATAGATGTAGCAAGTTAGAGTACAACAGAAGCAATTTTTAGTCACAACCAAGAGATCCAAAGAGATCATCATCAAAACCTACAAAACAACTCAAAGAAAGTAATTGCAAGATATAGATATACCAATTTAGAGAAATTAGTGAGATAGAGTTGTAAGCAAGATAGGCAATTTAGAACATGGCAATATGCATATATAAAGATACCAAGGGAGTGCCAAAGAATAAGGCTATTGGTTGAGAAAATCTAGTTTAGAGAGAAATTCTCATCCAATAAGCCAATTGTGTATTCTGTGCACAGTGTTATCGGTCGAGTTCTGTGCATTGGCAACTCGACCGATGACAACTGCTGGCAACACCCATTGGTGCCTATCGGTGAGTTTCAATAGGGAAAACTCGACCGACATAGCAGATGTCAAAAGGCATATATATATATATATATATATATATATATATATATATATATATATATATATATATATATATATATATATATATATATATAAGCACATTTAAAGGCATGCTAAAAATACAAACCATATCCAAACATGTCTAAGCAAGTTAGTAATGCACTATAGAAGCATTAGAAACAGTTTCTGAGCAAGAGTGTGAAGAGAAATACAAAATACCACTTTTAACTCAAAAACCATATGTATAGTGCACACTAATTTGACAAAAACAAGTTAGGATAAGTTATAAGCAATAAAACCTTTACCTTTTAGCTTACCATTGCCTTTTCCACTTGTTGTCACCCTCTACACATCTCACCTTTCTTCTTTTATGTGGATTGACAAGTCAATTTGCAATTCAATAGCTCAAGTCAATCCATTTGCAATTACCTACAAGAAGAAAGATGAAATGGTCCCCATTCATGTTTTTGGGTCCGGAGGGGTTAGTTTAGCAACCCAAATCCTATTGCTCTTGGGTGCTTTCCTAAAAGGACAACAATTAGAATAATGACCTAATTCATTGCAATAGTTGCATGTGCCCATAGTCTTGGAACTAGAGGATTCTCCATGGAATATTGGAGGTCCTTTATCTTTGTTGTTCCCTTGACTACTATCATACCCTAAACCATGTCTACCAATTTGTTTAGTAGTATGGTGTAGGATGTCATTAAGACTCTTTTTACCAACTAAGAATCTTTGCAAGGATGATCTCAAACTGTCATTATCATGCTTAAGAGAAGCAATAGTAGAAGACAAATTATTGATATTATCTCTAGCATGTAAAAGATCATTTTCTAGGCAAAGAGCTTTAGTTAAATAAGAATCTCTATCAATATGAAGAGCAGTAACATCATTCTCTCTACTAGTAGAACTAGAACAAGATACATGCCCATTGATTTTAGCAAGCAAGGAGGCATTTTCTATTTCTAATTCATGCAAAACAAAATCTTTGTTCTTGTTTTTAGATTTAAGAACATCAATGTCATGCATGAGAGAATCAATAATTAAAGTATGTTCTTCATTATAACTAGGCATGAGAGGTTGAGCTTCTAGAAATTTTATCTTATCAAGCAAACTAGCATTTTCAAGTTTAAGAGAGTCTACTTGGCTAAGACAAGCATTTTTATCATCAAGCAACCAACAATTAGCATGTTCAAGATCATTTAATTCTAAATGCAAATTATCAACAATTTTAGCAAGCTTTTTCCTTTTCTTTTGAGAAGACTTAAGAGAGGCACAAATATCATGAATAATAGCAATTAAAGATTCTTTATCTAAAGAGTCTAGATTTACCTCACTTGAGTCTTCACTTGTTGACGCTATAAGGGCAAAATGGCATTCTCCTTCATCACTAGAGCTTGAGCTTGAGCTTGATCCTTCACATGAATCTTCACTTGAGCTTGAGTTGGAGGAGCCACTTGAGCTTGATTGCCATTTCTTCTTGTGAAGATGGGTCTTTTTGCCTTGTGGGCAATCTTCCTTGTAGTGACCCTTCTTTCCACATGCAAAGCACCGGATGGAGGAGGACTTGCCTTTGTAGGGTTTACCCTTGGAGTACATGGCATCTTCTTTAGCTTGAGAGGATGGAGAGACTTGTTCCATGATAGCTTCAATTTGAGCCTTCATTTCAGCCTTCTTCATTCTCTTTAGCTCTTTCTTCTCTTGTCTTTCTACTTCCTCCCTCTTGTCAAGTGTAGCTTCATGTGCTTATAGATTTCCAATGAGCTCTTCAATAGGAATATCCCTAAGAGACCTTGCTTCTTCAATAGAAGTCACCTTGGATTCCCACCTCTTGGGGAGAGTTCTAAGGATCTTTGAGTTGATCTCTCCACTAGACATAGGATGTCATAGAACATCAAGACCATTCAAGATGGTGTTGAGCCTTGAGTACATGTTGGCTATGCTCTCCTCCCTTCCCATCTTGAAGTTCTCAAGCAACCCTTTGAGCATGTAGACTTTGCTTTCGTTCACTTGATCTATCCCTTCATAAGTGATGCAAAGCTTTCTCCATACCTCATAAGCCGTCTCACAAGAAGAAATTCGGTTGAACTCGGTGGGGGACATGGAGGCATATAGGATATGCATGGCTCTAGCATTCAAGGTTGCTTTCATCAAGGCGGCTTCATTCCATTCTTCAATCTTTGTCTTTGGTTGCATGTATGGGTTATTCACCATTTGCCACATCTCAAGACTTGATCCTTGGATGTAGAATTGAAGCCTTCTTCTCCAATATAGGAAGTTGCTCCCATCAAAGATTGGTAGGCTGATTCTCCCTCCTTGGTAGTCACCCATCTTCTCCTACTTGTTGAAGTATGCTCGGAGAAGACCCGCTCTGATACCACTTGTTGGATCCTAGATGGGTGATTAGATGCTCTAGAGGGGGGCTGAATAGAGCTGAAAGCACTTAAACAAAATTCATTAAACCTTCAAAATATATGACAAGATAAGGCTGCTAAATAGGTAATTTGAGTGCAACTAAATCATGCATAGCAAGGATAAGAGAGATTGAACATGCACCAATTAGACAAGCTATTTAGAGTGGTTCCACACTTCAAACTAGAAGTGTGTCAGTCCACTTGCCTAGAGAGGTCAACCTCTAGGACTTCAAACAATTGCACTCTTATATTCATTAATAAGACATACAACACATGACTCACAAAGGACTTACCTATCCAATACAAAGAGTCTTCAACCTTACCAAGGACTTACCCACTTTACAAGAGTCTTCGGCCTTCTCCAAGGACTTACCCACTCTAGCACAAGTCTTCAGCCTTGTAGGAATTACCCACTCTTCTTGGATCTTCCGCCTTTGACTTCACCTTCACTCGGAGAAGCTTTCCACCAAGGACTTACTCACTTGAGCTTGAGTCTTCTGCCTTCTCCAAGGGCTTACCCACTCTAGCTCCGAGTCTTTAGCCTTGATCTTCACCAAGGGATGCCTTCCCTTGTTCTTCTTCACCTCTCTTGGACAAGAGAGAGAACCTTCATCTTCATGATTGAAAATGAGAGAAGTGGAGGTGGTGGAAGTGAGAGCCTCACAAGATATACAAGTAGAAACTAGCTCTCTTACAAATCTCCTACTCACTCTAATGGATGTAGTAAGTGATTAAGCTTAGAGAGAGAGAGGAGGCTGTAGGAAGCACTCAACTATAGAATAGGAACCTCACAAAGAGTTTGCAATGAATGCTCAACCTTGGAATGAAGCCCAAGGGGTCCTATTTATAGCTGGGGATGCCTCTTAGCCTTTGGGAACACTTATGAACGAAAACTAGCCATTTTGTGGCTTGCAACGGATCTATTTTCACTTGTTGCAACTCCACAACGGCTAGAAACACTTTTCTACACTTTTCCGTACAGTGCAATCGGTCGAGTTTCTATGGGTGTAACTCAACCGATCAAGTAGGAGGCAAACCGATGTTCAAAGGATCGGTCGAGTTTGTCCTGAGGAAACTCGACCGACCATTCAACTGGAAATGGCCTACTACCCAATCGGTCGAGTTCTGTGAGTGCACAACTCGACCGATGCAATCTTTAGAAAATCGATCAAGGTTGATCGGTCGAGTTTCAGGGTGGGAAAGTCGACCGAACAAGTGCCTGTAATTGATTTTCTAAGTTTCATTAAAAGTGCTCTAATATTCGATCTAAGTGTTCCTGATATTTTTCTAAGCTTAATTACAAGTCATACAATCATTTCAAGTGATTTACAACATGATTCTAATGGATATACATCATATTACAAAAACGTGCACTTGTATGACTTTGACTTGTCTTTTCTCCAATTTGAGATGCGCAAGTTAGGGCAATTGGAGTGTGTCTATACCTAATCTGAAATCACTCAAGTAGAAGCATTAGACACCAATATGTGGAATGGTTAGTCATCATCAAAACACGGGTTTAGTCAATTTAGACGTGAGTCAACATTGACCTAATTGACCTTGAGTCAACATTCTCCCCCTTTTTGAAGATGACAAACCATTCCATAAATGTATTGAAAGCATTTAAGTAAATTCATACCTTTGGAGAAACCTATGGGTTTTAATAGAATGGAGTTCATATGCTCCCCCTCAATTGATGCGCATGGCGTTTTCTTCATTTAAGTAAATTCATACCTTTGGAGAAACCTATGGGTTTCAATAGAATGGAGTTCATATGCTCCCCCTCAATTGATGTGCATGGAGTTTTCATACTCCCCCTAAATTGATGCTATTTCTCCTGCATGGTTAGCTTTCATAACATTTATAGAATACTATGTCTTCTACTCATATATGTTCTACACATGTATGTCTTCTCCCCTTTACCTTCTCCCTTTACATGAACATACTTCTCTTCTTCATGTAAGACATGCCTTATTCCTCTTTTAAAAGAAGACATACCTTTCTCCCCCTTTGTCATTTCAAAAAGGTGGGGGTATGAAGAAATAAGAAACATCACTTGTTAAAGAGAAAAAAGATAATACAAAATATATATAAGGAGAGTAGAAGAGCACAGCTAGGGGCTTGTCCTAGCATAGAAAGAAAAGCAAGTTAAAACATATACTTGAACAACCCAAAATGCAAGATAAAGTGCTGTAGAAAAACAATAAATCACAGTTTTGACCCTCGAGATGATGGAATTTGACCAAAAACCATCGGAGCTCATGGCAAAGCGATGAGTCTTTCTTAGAAGGCCGTTTCTGCATGAAAAACACTAGTCTTGCACCAAAAACTGAAACTGGAGCAAAAGCTGCATAAAATCCAAAAAAAACTCCAATTTCTACATATAATGTAGATCTATGTACCCTGCATCACAATGTTATGCAAGCAACTCAAGATAGTAGATATGCAAATCAAGGAACAAGCTTGAGCATGTATAAGCATAGCATATAGATGAGCAAAGATTCCAATTATAAACAGGGTTAGAACTACATGTATATGAACTACTAGTAGATGATATCACAAGTTAGGACTACTAGTAGGATCTAGATCATAGCAAGAGATACCAAACGATACACAAGATAAAGCAAGCTATGATTAGATGAAGAGATATATCCAAACAAAGAGATATGCAATTTTAGAAGCATGAAAGGATATAACTCACTAGATATGCATCCTTACCATAAGATGATTACCACTAAGAACCTCAAGGTTGTATCAAAACAAGATATACACCTATATAGATGTAGCAAGTTAGAGTACAACAGAAGCAATTTTTAGTCACAACCAAGAGATCCAAAGAGATCATCATCAAAACCTACAAAACAACTCAAAGAAAGTAATTGCAAGATATAGATATACCAATTTAGAGAAATTAGTGAGATAGAGTTGTAAGCAAGATAGGCAATTTAGAACATGGCAATATGCATATATAAAGATACCAAGGGAGTGCCAAAGAATAAGGCTATTGGTTGAGAAAATCTAGTTTAGAGAGAAATTCTCATCCAATAAGCCAATTGTGTATTCTGTGCACAGTGTTATCGGTCGAGTTCTGTGCATTGGCAACTCGACCGATGACAACTGCTGGCAACACCCATTGGTGCCTATCGGTGAGTTTCAATAGGGAAAACTCGACCGACATAGCAGATGTCAAAAGGCATATATATATATATATATATATATATATATATATATATATATATATATATATATATATATATATATATATATATATATATATATATAAACACATTTAAAGGCATGCTAAAAATACAAACCATATCCAAACATGTCTAAGAAAGTTAGTAATGCACTATAGAAGCATTAGAAACAGTTTCTGAGCAAGAGTGTGAAGAGAAATACAAAATACCACTTTTAACTCAAAAAACATATGTATAGTGCACACTAATTTGACAAAAACAAGTTAGGATAGGTTATAAACAATAAAACCTTTACCTTTTAGCTTACCATTGCCTTTTCCACTTGTTGTCACCCTCTACACATCTCACCTTTCTTCTTTTATGCGGATTGACAAGTCAATTTGCAATTCAATAGCTCAAGTCAATCCATTTGCAATTACCTACAAGAAGAAAGATGAAATGGTCCCCAATCATGTTTTTGGGTCCGGAGGGGTTAGTTTAGCAACCCAAATCCTATTTCTCTTGGGTGCTTTCCTAAAAGGACAACAATTAGAATAATGACCTAATTCATTGCAATAGTTGCATGTGCCCATAGTCTTCGAACTAGAGGATTCTCCATGGAATATTGGAGGTCCTTTATCTTTGTTGTTCCCTTGACTACTATCATACCCTAAACCATGTCTACCAATTTGTTTAGTAGTATGGTGTAGGATGTCATTAAGACTCTTTTTACCAACTAAGAATCTTTGCAAGGATGATCTCAAACTGTCATTATCATGCTTAAGAGAAGCAATAGTAGAAGACAAATTATTGATATTATCTCTAGCATGTAAAAGATCATTTTCTAGGCAAAGAGCTTTAGTTAAATAAGAATCTCTATCAATATGAAGAGCAGTAACATCATTCTCTCTACTAGTAGAACTAGAACAAGATACATGCCCATTGATTTTAGCAAGCAAGGAGGCATTTTCTATTTCTAATTCATGCAAAACAAAATCTTTGTTCTTGTTTTTAGATTTAAGAACATCAATGTCATGCATGAGAGAATCAACAATTAAAGTATGCTCTTCATTATAACTAGGCATGAGAGGTTGAGCTTCTAGAAATTTTATCTTATCAAGCAAACTAGCATTTTCAAGTTTAAGAGAGTCTACTTGGCTAAGACAAGCATTTTTATCATCAAGCAAGCAAGAATTAGCATGTTCAAGATCATTTAATTCTAAATGCAATTATCAACAATTTTAGCAAGCTTTTTCCTTTTCTTTTGAGAAGACTTAAGAGAGGCACAAATATCATGAATAATAGCAAATAAAGATTCTTTATCTAAAGAGTCTAGATTTACCTCACTTGAGTCTTCACTTGTTGACGCTATAAGGGCAAAATGGCATTCTCCTTCATCACTAGAGCTTGAGCTTGAGTCTTCACTTGTTGACGCTATAAGGGCAAAATGGCATTCTTTAGCTTGAGAGGATGGAGAGACTTGTTCCATGATAGCTTCAATTTGAGCCTTCATTTCAGCCTTCTTCATTCTCTTTAGCTCTTTCTTCTCTTGTCTTTCTACTTCCTCCCTCTTGTCAAGTGTAGCTTCATGTGCTTATAGATTTCCAATGAGCTCTTCAATAGGAATATCCCTAAGAGACCTTGATTCTTCAATAGAAGTCACCTTGGATTCCCACCTCTTGGGGAGAGTTCTAAGGATCTTTGAGTTGATCTCTCCACTAGACATAGGATGTCCTAGAACAGCAAGACCATTCAAGATGGTGTTGAGCCTTGAGTACATGTTGGCTATGCTCTCCTCCTTTCCCATCTTGAAGTTCTCAAGCAACCCTTTGAGCATGTAGACTTTGCTTTCCTTCACTTGATCTGTCCCTTCATAAGTGATGCAAAGCTTTCTCCATACCTCATAAGCTGTCTCACAAGAAGAAATCTGGTTGAACTCGGTGGGGGACATGGAGGCATATAGGATATGCATGGCTCTAGCATTCAAGGTTGCTTTCATCAAGGCGGCTTCATCCCATTCTTCAATCTTTGTCTTTGGTTGCATGTATGGGCTATTCACCATTTGCCACATCTCAAGACTTGATCCTTGGATGTAGAATTGAAGCCTTCTTCTCTAATATAGGAAGTTGCTCCCATCAAAGATTGGTAGGCTGATTCTCCCTCCTTGGTAGTCACCCATCTTCTCCTACTTGTTGAAGTATGCTTGGAGAAGACCCGCTCTGATACCACTTGTTGGATCCTAGATGGGTCATTAGATGCTCTAGAGGGGGGCTGAATAGAGCTGAAAGCACTTAAACAAAATTCATTAAACCTTCAAAATATATGACAAGATAAGGCTGCTAAATAGGTAATTTGAGTGCAACTAAATCATGCATAGCAAGGATAAGAGAGATTGAACATGCACCAATTAGACAATCTATTTAGAGTGGTTCCACACTTCAAACTAGAAGTGTGTCAGTCCATTTTCCTAGAGAGGTCAACCTCTAGGACTTCAAACAATTGCACTCTTATATTCATTAATAAGACATACAACACATGACTCACAAAGGACTTACCTATCCAATACAAAGAGTCCAAAACCTTACCAAGGACTTACCCACTTTGCAAGAGTCTTCGGCCTTCTCCAAAGACTTACCCACTCTAGCACAAGTCTTCAGCCTTGTAGGAATTACCCACTCTTCTTGGATATTACGCCTTTGACTTCACCTTCACTCGGAGAAGCTTTCCACCAAGGACTTACTCACTTGAGCTTGAGTCTTCTGCCTTCTCCAAGGGCTTACCCACTCTAGCTCCGAGTCTTTAGCCTTGATCTTCACCAAGGGACGCCTTCCCTTGTTCTTCTTCACCTCTCTTGGACAAGAGAGAGAACCTTCATCTTCATGATTGCAAATGAGAGAAGTGGAGGTGGTGGAAGTGAGAGCCTCACAAGATATACAAGTAGAAACTAGCTCTCTTACAAATATCCTACTTACTCTAATGGATGTAGCAAGTGATTAAGCTTAGAGAGAGAGAGGAGGTTGTAGGAAGCACTCAACTATAGAATAGGAACCTCACAAAGAGTTTGCAATGAATGCTCAACCTTGGAATGAAGCCCAAGGGGTCCTATTTATAGATGGGGATGCCTCTTACCCTTTGGGAACACTTATGAACGAAAACGAGCCATTTTGTGGCTTGCAACGGATCTATTTTCACTTGTTGCAACTCCACAACGGCTAGAAACACTTTTTTGCACTTTTCCGTACAGTGCAATCGGTCGAGTTTCTATGGGTGTAACTCGACCGATCAAGTAGGAGGCAAACCGATGTTCAAAGGATCGGTCGAGTTTGTCCTGAGGAAACTCGACCGACCATTCAACTGGAAATGGCCTACTACCCAATCGGTCGAGTTCTGTGAGTGCACAACTCGACCGATGCAATCTTCAGAAAATCGATCAAGGTTGATCGGTCGAGTTTCAGGGTGGGAAACTCGACCGAACAAGTGCCTGTAATTGATTTTCAAAGTTTCATTAAAAGTGCTCTAATATTCGATCTAAGTGTTCCTGATATTTTTCTAAGCTTAATTACAAGTCATACAATCATTTCAAGTGATTTACAACATGATTCTAATGGATATACATCATATTACAAAAATGTGCACTTGTATGACTTTGACTTGTCTTTTCTCCAATTTGAGATGCGCAAGTTAGGGCAATTGGAGTGTGTCTATACCTAATCTGAAATCACTCAAGTAGAAGCATTAGACACCAATATGTGGAATGGTTAGTCATCATCAAAACATGGGTTTAGTCAATTTAGACGTGAGTCAACATTGACCTAATTGACCTTGAGTCAACATTCTCCCCCTTTTTGAAGATGACAAACCATTCCATAAATGTATTGAAAGCATTTAAGTAAATTCATACCTTTGGAGAAACCTATGGGTTTCAATAGAATGGAGTTCATATGCTCCCCCTCAATTGATGCGCATGGCGTTTTCTTCATTTAAGTAAATTCATACCTTTGGAGAAACCTATGGGTTTCAATAGAATGGAGTTCATATGCTCCCCCTCAATTGATGTGCATGGAGTTTTCATACTCCCCCTCAATTGATGCTATTTCTCCTGCATGGTTAGCTTTCATAACATTTATAGAATACTATGTCTTCTACTCATATATGTTCTACACATGTATGTCTTCTCCCCTTTACCTTCTCCCTTTACATGAACATACTTCTCTTCTTCATGTAAGACATGCCTTATTCCTATTTTAAAAGAAGACATACCTTTCTCCCCCTTTGTCATTTCAAAAAGGTGGGGGTATGAAGAAATAAGAAACATCACTTGTTAAAGAGAAAAAAGATAACACAAAATATATATAAGGAGAGTAGAAGAGCACAGCTAGGGGCTTGTCCAAGCATAGAAAGAAAAGCAAGTTAAAACATATACTTGAACAACCCAAAATGCAAGATAAAGTGCTGTAGAAAAACAATAAATCACAATTTTGACCCTCAAGATGATGGAATTTGACCAAAAACCATCGGAGCTCATGGCAAAGCGATGAGTCTTTCTTAGAAGGCCGTTTCTGCATGAAAAATACTAGTCTTGCACCAAAAACTGAAACTGGAGAAAAAGCTGCATAAAATCCAAAAAAAAACTCCAATTTCTACATATAATGTAGATCTATGTACCCTGCATTACAATGTTATGCAAGCAACTCAAGATAGTAGATATGCAAATCAAGGAACAAGCTTGAGCATGTATAAGCATAGCATATAGATGAGCAAAGATTCCAATTATAAACAGGGTTAGAACTACATGTATATGAACTACTAGTAGATGATATCACAAGTTAGGACTACTAGTAGGATCTAGATCATAGCAAGAGATACCAAACGATACACAAGATAAAGCAAGCTATGATTAGATGAAGAGATATATCCAAACAAAGAGATATGCAATTTTAGAAGCATGAAAGGATATAACTCACTAGATATGCATCCTTACCATAAGATGATTACCACTAAGAACCTCAAGGTTGTATCAAAACAAGATATAAACCTATATAGATGTAGCAAGTTAGAGTACAACTGAAGCAATTTTTAGTCACAACCAAGAGATCCAAAGAGATCATCATCAAAACCTGCAAAACAACTCAAAGAAAGTAATTGCAAGATATAGATATACCAATTTAGAGAAATTAGTGAGATAGAGTTGTAAGCAAGATAGGCAATTTAGAACATGGCAATATGCATATATAAAGATACCAAGGGAGTGCCAAAGAATAAGGCTATTGGTTGAGAAAATCTAGTTTAGAGAGAAATTCTCATCCAATAAGCCAATTGTGTATTCTGTGCACAGTGTTATCGGTCGAGTTTTGTGCATTGGAAACTCGACCGATGACAACTTCTGGCAACACCCATTGGTGCCTATCGGTGAGTTTCAATAGGGAAAACTCGACCGACAGAGCAGATGTCAAAAGGCATATATATATATATATATATATATATATATATATATATATATATATATATATATATATATATATATATATATATATATATATATATATATATATATATATATATATATATATATATATATATATATATATAGAAAAACACATTTAAAGGCATGCTAAAAATACAAACCATATCCAAACATGTCTAAGCAAGTTAGTAATGCACTATAGAAGCATTAGAAACAGTTTCTGAGCAAGAGTGTGAAGAGAAACACAAAATACCACTTTTAACTCAAAAACCATATGTATAGTGCACACTAATTTGACAAAAACAAGTTAGGATAGGTTATAAGCAATAAAACCTTTACCTTTTAGCTTACCATTGCCTTTTCCACTTGTTGTCACCCTCTACACATCTCACCTTTCTTCTTTTATGTGGATTGACAAGTCAATTTGCAATTCAATAGCTCAAGTCAATCCATTTGCAATTACCTACAAGAAGAAAGATGAAATGGTCCCCAATCATGTTTTTGGGTCCGGAGGGGTTAGTTTAGCAACCCAAATCCTATTGCTCTTGGGTGATTTCCTAAAAGGACAACAATTAGAATAATGACCTAATTCATTGCAATAGTTGCATGTGCCCATAGTCTTGGAACTAGAGGATTCTCCATGGAATATTGGAGGTCCTTTATCTTTGTTGTTCCCTTGACTACTATCATACCCTAAACCATGTCTACCAATTTGTTTAGTAGTATGGTGTAGGATGTCATTAAGACTCTTTTTACCAACTAAGAATCTTTGCAAGGATGATCTCAAACTGTCATTATCATGCTTAATAGAAGCAATAGTAGAAGACAAATTATTGATATTATCTCTAGCATGTAAAAGATCATTTTCTAGGCAAAGAGCTTTAGTTAAATAAGAATCTCTATCAATATGAAGAGCAGTAACATCATTCTCTCTACTAGTAGAACTAGAACAAGATACATGCCCATTGATTTTAGCAAGCAAGGAGGCATTTTCTATTTCTAATTCATGCAAAACAAAATCTTTGTTCTTGTTTTTAGATTTAAGAACATCAATGTCATGCATGAGATAATCAACAATTAAAGTATGCTCTTCATTATAACTAGGCATGAGAGGTTGAGCTTCTAGAAATTTTATCTTATCAAGCAAACTAGCATTTTCAAGTTTAAGAGAGTCTACTTGGCTAAGACAAGCATTTTTATCATCAAGCAACCAACAATTAGCATGTTCAAGATCATTTAATTCTAAATGCAAATTATCAACAATTTTAGCAAGCTTTTTCCTTTTCTTTTGAGAAGACTTAAGAGAGGCACAAATATCATGAATAATAGCAATTAAAGATTCTTTATCTAAAGAGTCTAGATTTACCTCACTTGAGTCTTCACTTGTTGACGCTATAAGGGCAAAATGGCATTCTCCTTCATCACTAGAGCTTGAGCTTGAGCTTGATCCTTCACATGAATCTTCACTTGAGCTTGAGTTGGAGGAGCCACTTGAGCTTGATTGCCATTTCTTCTTGTGAAGATGGGTCTTTTTGCCTTGTGGGCAATCTTCCTTGTAGTGACCCTTCTTTCCACATGCGAAGCACCGGATGGAGGAGGACTTGCCTTTGTAGGGTTTACCCTTGGAGTACATGGCATCTTCTTTAGCTTGAGAGGATGGAGAGACTTGTTCCATGATAGCTTCAATTTGAGCCTTCATTTCAGCCTTCTTCATTCTCTTTAGCTCTTTCTTCTCTTGTCTTTCTACTTCCTCCCTCTTGTCAAGTGTAGCTTCATGTGCTTATAGATTTCCAATGAACTCTTCAATAGGAATATCCCTAAGAGACCTTGCTTCTTCAATAGAAGTCACCTTGGATTCCCACCTCTTGGGGAGAGTTCTAAGGATCTTTGAGTTGATCTCTCCACTAGACATAGGATGTCCTAGAACAGCAAGACCATTCAAGATGGTGTTGAGCCTTGAGTACATGTTGTCTATGCTCTCCTCTTTTCCCATCTTGAAGTTCTCAAGCAACCCTTTGAGCATGTAAACTTTGCTTTCCTTCACTTGATCTGTCCCTTCATAAGTGATACAAAGCTTTCTCCATACCTCATAAGCCGTCTCACAAGAAGAAATCCGGTTGAACTCGGTGGGGGACATGGAGGCATATAGGATATGCATGGCTCTAGCATTCAAGGTTGCTTTCATCAAGGCAGCTTCATCCCATTCTTCAATCTTTGTCTTTGGTTGCATGTATGGCCTATTCACCATTTTCCACATCTCAAGACTTGATCCTTGGATGTAGAATTGAAGCCTTCTTCTCCAATATAGGAAGTTGCTCCCATCAAAGATTGGTAGGCTGATTCTCCCTCCTTGGTAGTCACCCATCTTCTCCTACTTGTTGAAGTATGCTTGGAGAAGACCCGCTCTGATACCACTTGTTGGATCCTAGATGGGTGATTAGATGCTCTAGAGGGGGGCTGAATAGAGCTGAAAGCACTTAAACAAAATTCATTAAACCTTCAAAATATATGACAAGATAAGGTTGCTAAATAGGTAATTTGAGTGCAACTAAATCATGCATAGCAAGGATATGAGAGATTGAACATGCACCAATTAGACAAGCTATTTAGAGTGGTTCCACACTTCAAACTAGAAGTGTGTCAGTCCATTTTCCTAGAGAGGTCAACCTCTAGGACTTCAAACAATTGCACTCTTATATTCATTAATAAGACATACAACACATGACTCACAAAGGACTTACCTATCCAATACAAAGAGTCTTCAACCTTACCAAGGACTTACCCACATTGCAAGAGTCTTCGGCCTTCTCCAAGGACTTACCCACTCTAGCACATGTCTTCAGCCTTGTAGGAATTACCCACTCTTCTTGGATCTTCCGCCTTTGACTTCACCTTCACTCGGAGAAGCTTTCCACCAAGGACTTACTCACTTGAGCTTGAGTCTTATGCCTTCTCCAAGGGCTTACCAACTCTAGCTCCGAGTCTTTAGCCTTGATCTTCACCAAGGGACGCCTTCCCTTGTTCTTCTTCACCTCTCTTGGACAAGAGAGAGAACCTTCATCTTCATGATTGCAAATGAGAGAAGTGGAGGTGGTGGAAGTGAGAGCCTCACAAGATATACAAGTAGAAACTAGCTCTCTTACAAATCTCCTACTCACTCTAATGGATGTAGCAATTGATTAAGCTTAGAGAGAGAGAGGAGGCTGTAGGAAGCACTCAACTATAGAATAGGAACCTCACAAAGAGTTTGCAATTCATGCTCAACCTTGGAATGAAGCCCAAGGGGTCCTATTTATAGCTGGGGATGCCTCTTAGCCTTTGGGAACACTTATGAATGAAAACTAGCCGTTTTGTGGCTTGCAAAGGATCTATTTTCACTTGTTGCAACTCCACAACGGCTAGAAACACTTTTCTGCACTTTTCCGTACAGTGCAATCGGTCGAGTTTCTATGGGTGTAACTCGACCGATCAAGTAGGAGGCAAACCGATGTTCAAAGGATCGGTCGAGTTTGTCCTGAGGAAACTCGACCGACCATTCAACTAGAAATGGCCTACTACCCAATCGGTCGAGTTCTGTGAGTGCACAACTCGATCGATGCAATCTTCAAAAAATCGATCAAGGTTGATCGGTCGAGTTTCAGGGTGGGAAACTCGACCGAACAAGTGCCTGTAATTGATTTTCAAAGTTTCATTAAGAGTGCTCTAATATTCGATCTAAGTGTTCCTGATATTTTTCTAAGCTTAATTACAAGTCATACAATCATTTCAAGTGATTTACAACATGATTCTAATGGATATACATCATATTACAAAAACGTGCACTTGTATGACTTTGACTTGTCTTTTCTCCAATTTGAGATGCGCAAGTTAGGGAAATTGGAGTGTGTCTATACCTAATCTCAAATCACTCAAGTAGAAGCATTAGACACCAATATGTAGAATGGTTAGTCATCATCAAAACACGGGTTTAGTCAATTTAGACGTGAGTCAACATTGACCTAATTGACCTTGAGTCAACATTCTCCCCCTTTTTGAAGATGACAAACCATTCCATAAATGTATTGAAAGCATTTAAGTAAATTCATACCTTTGGAGAAACCTATGGGTTTCAATAGAATGGAGTTCATATGCTCCCCCTCAATTGATGCGCATGGCATTTTCTTCATTTAAGTAAATTCATACCTTTGGAGAAACCTATGGGTTTTAATAGAATGGAGTTCATATGATCCCCCTCAATTGATGTGCATGGAGTTTTCATACTCCCCCTTAATTGATGCTATTTTTCCTGCATGGTTAGCTTTCATAACATTTATAGAATACTATGTCTTCTACTCATATATGTTCTACACATGTATGTCTTCTCCCCTTTACCTTCTCCCTTTACATGAACATACTTCTCTTCTTCATGTAAGACATGCCTTCTTACTTTTTTAAAAGAAGACATACCTTTCTCCCCCTTTGTCATTTCAAAAAGGTGGGGGTATGAAGAAATAAGAAACATCACTTGTTAAAGATAAAAAAGATAACACAAAATATATATAAGGAGAGTAGAAAAGCAGAGCTAGGGGCTTGTCCAAGCATAGAAAGAAAAGCAAGTTAAAACATATACTTGAACAACCCAAAATGCAAGATAAAGTGTTGTAGAAAAACAATAAATCACAATTTTGACCCTCAAGATGATGGAATTTGACCAAAAACCATCGGAGCTCATGGCAAAGCGATGAGTATTTCTTAGAAGGCCGTTTCTGCATGAAAAACACTAGTCTTGCACCAAAAACTGAAACTGGAGCAAAAGCTGCATAAAATCCAAAAAAAACTCCAATTTCTACATATAATGTAGATCTATGTACCCTGCATCACAATGTTATGCAAACAACTCAAGATATTAGATATGCAAATCAAGGAACAAGCTTGAGCATGTATAAGCATAGCATATAGATGAGCGAAGATTCCAATTATAAACAGGGTTAGAACTACATGTATATGAACTACTAGTAGATGATATCACAAGTTAGGACTACTAGTAGGATCTAGATCATAGCAAGAGATACCAAACGATACACAAGATAAAGCAAGCTATGATTAGATGAAGAGATATATCCAAACAAAGAGATATGCAATTTTAGAAGCATGAAAGGATATAACTCACTAGATATGCATCCTTACCATAAGATGATTACCACTAAGAACCTCAAGGTTGTATCAAAACAAGATATACACCTATATAGATGTAGCAAGTTAGAGTACAACGGAAGCAATTTTTAGTCACAACCAAGAGATCCAAAGAGATCATCATCAAAACCTGCAAAACAACTCAAAGAAAGTAATTGCAAGATATAGATATACCAATTTAGAGAAATTAGTGAGATAGAGTTGTAAGCAAGATAGGCAATTTAGAACATGGCAATATGCATATATAAAGATACCAAGGGAGTGCCAAAGAATAAGGCTATTGGTTGAGAAAATCTAGTTTAGAGAGAAATTCTCATCCAATAAGCCAATTGTGTATTCTGTGCACAGTGTTATCGGTCGAGTTCTGTGCATTGGCAACTCGACCGATGACAACTGCTGGCAACACCCATTGGTGCCTATCAGTGAGTTTCAATAGGGAAAACTCGACCGACAGAGCAGATGTCAAAAGGCATATATATATATATATAACACATTTAAAGGTATGCTAAAAATACAAACCATATCCAAACATGTCTAAGCAAGTTAGTAATGCACTATAGAAGCATTAGAAACAGTTTCTGAGCAAGAGTGTGAAGAGAAACACAAAATACCACTTTTAACTCAAAAACCATATGTATAGTGCACACTAATTTGACAAAAACAAGTTAGGATAGGTTATAAGCAATAAAACCTTTACCTTTTAGCTTACCATTGCCTTTTCCACTTGTTGTCACCCTCTACACATCTCACCTTTCTTCTTTTATGTGGATTGACAAGTCAATTTGCAATTCAATAGCTCAAGTCAATCCATTTGCAATTACCTACAAGAAGAAAGATGAAATGGTCCCCAATCATGTTTTTGGGTCCGGAGGGGTTAGTTTAGCAACCCAAATCCTATTGCTCTTGGGTGCGTTCATAAAAGGACAACAATTAGAATAATGACCTAATTCATTGCAATAGTTGCATGTGCCCATAGTCTTGGAACTAGATGATTCTCCATGGAATATTGGAGGTCCTTTATCTTTGTTGTTCCCTTGACTACTATCATACCCTAAACCATGTCTACCAATTTGTTTAGTAGTATGGTGTAGGATGTCATTAAGACTCTTTCTACCAACTAAGAATCTTTGCAAGGATGATCTCAAACTGTCATTATCATGCTTAAGAGAAGCAATAGTAGAAGACAAATTATTGATATTATCTCTAGCATGTAAAAGATCATTTTCTAGGCAAAGAGCTTTAGTAAAATAAGAATCTCTATCAATATGAAGAGCAGTAACATCATTCTCTCTACTAGTAGAACTAGAACAAGATACATGCCCATTGATTTTAGCAAGCAAGGAGGCATTTTCTATTTCTAATTCATGCAAAACAAAATCTTTGTTCTTGTTTTTAGATTTAAGAACATCAATGTCATGCATGAGAGAATCAACAATTAAAGTATGCTCTTCATTATAACTAGGCATGAGAGGTTGAGCTTCTAGAAATTTTATCTTATCAAGCAAACTAGCATTTTCAAGTTTAAGAGAGTCTACTTGGCTAAGACAAGCATTTTTATCATCAAGCAAGCAAGAATTAGCATGTTCAAGATCATTTAATTCTAAATGCAAATTATCAACAATTTTAGCAAGCTTTTTCCTTTTCTTTTGAGAAGACTTAAGAGAGGCACAAATATCATGAATAATAGCAATTAAAGATTCTTTATCTAAAGAGTCTAGATTTACCTCACTTGAGTCTTCACTTGTTGACGCTATAAGGGCAAAATGACATTCTCCTTCATCACTAGAGCTTGAGCTTGATCCTTCACATGAATCTTCACTTGAGCTTGAGTTGGAGGAGCCACTTGAGCTTGATTGCCATTTCTTCTTGTGAAGATGGGTCTTTTTGCCTTGTGGGCAATCTTCCTTGTAGTGACCCTTCTTTCCACATGCGAAGCACTGGATGGAGGAGGACTTGCCTTTGTAGGTTTTACCATTGGAGTACATGGCATCTTCTTTAGCTTGAGAGGATGGAGAGACTTGTTACATGATAGCTTCAATTTGAGCCTTCATTTCAGCCTTCTTCATTCTCTTTAGCTCATTCTTCTCTTGTCTTTCTACTTCCTCCCTCTTATCAAGTGTAGCTTCATGTGCTTATAGATTTCCAATGAGCTCTTCAATAGGAATATCCCTAAGAGACCTTGCTTATTCAATAGAAGTCACCTTGGATTCCCACCTATTGGGGAGAGTTCTAAGGATCTTTGAGTTGATCTCTCCACTAGACATAGGATGTCCTAGAACAGCAAGACCATTCAAGATGGTGCTGAGCCTTGAGTACATGTTGGCTATGCTCTCCTCCTTTCCCATCTTGAAGTTCTCAAGCAACCCTTTGAGCATGTAGACTTTGCTTTCCTTCACTTGATCTGTCCCTTCATAAGTGATGCAAAGCTTTCTCCATACCTCATAAGCCGTCTCACAAGAAGAAATCCGGTTGAACTCGGTGGGGGACATGGAGGCATATAGGATATGCATGGCTCTAGCATTCAAGGTTGCTTTCATCAAGGCGACTTCATCCCATTCTTCAATCTTTGTCTTTGGTTGCATGTATGGGCTATTCACCATTTGCCACATCTCAAGACTTGATCCTTGGATGTAGAATTGAAGCCTTCTTCTCCAATATAGGAAGTTGCTCCCATCAAAGATTGGTAAGCTGATTCTCCCTCCTTGGTAGTCACCCATCTTCTCCTACTTGTTGAAGTATGCTTGGAGAAGACCCGCTCTGATACCACTTGTTGGATCCTAGATGGGTGATTAGATGCTCTAGAGGGGGGCTGAATAGAGCTGAAAGCACTTAAACAAAATTCATTAAACCTTCAAAATATATGACAAGATAAGGTTGCTAAATAGGTAATTTGAGTGCAACTAAATCATGCATAGCAAGGATAAGAGAGATTGAACATGCACCAATTAGACAAGATATTTAGAGTGGTTCCACACTTCAAACTAGAAGTGTGTTAGTCCATTTTCCTAGAGAGGTCAACCTCTAGGACTTCTAACAATTGCACTCTTATATTCATTAATAAGACATACAACACATGACTCACAAAGGACTTACCTATCCAATACAAAGAGTCTTCAACCTTACCAAGGACTTACCCACTTTGCAAGAGTCTTCGGCCTTCTCCAAGGACTTACCCACTCTAGCACATGTCTTCAGCCTTGTAGGAATTACCCACTCTTCTTGGATCTTCCGCCTTTGACTTCATCTTCACTCGGAGAAGCTTTCCACCAAGGACTTACTCACTTGAGCTTGAGTCTTTTGCCTTCTCCAAGGGCTTACCCACTCTAGCTCCGAGTCTTTAGCCTTGATCTTCACCAAGGGATGCCTTCCCTTGTTCTTCTTCACCTCTCTTGGACAAGAGAGAGAACCTTCATCTTCATGATTGCAAATGAGAGAAGTGGAGGTGGTGGAAGTGAGAGCCTCGCAAGATATACAAGTAGAAACTAGCTCTCTTACAAATCTCCTACTCACTCTAATGGATGTAGCAAGTGATTAAGCTTAGAGAGAGAGAGGAGGCTGTAGGAAGCACTCAACTATAGAATAGGAACCTCACAAAGAGTTTGCAATGAATGCTCAACCTTGGAATGAAGCCCAAGGGGTCCTATTTATAGCTGGGGATGCCTCTTAGCATTTGGGAACACTTATGAACGAAAACTAGCCATTTTGTGGCTTGCAACGGATCTATTTTTACTTGTTGCAACTCCACAACGACTAGAAACACTTTTCTGCACTTTTCCGTACAGTGCAATCGGTCGAGTTTCTATGGGTGTAACTCGACCGATCAAGTAGGAGGCAAACCAATGTTCAAAGGATCGGTCGAGTTTTTCCTGAGGAAACTTGACCGACCATTCAACTGGAAATGGCCTACTACCCAATCGGTCGAGTTTTGTGAGTGCACAACTCGATCGATGCAATCTTCAGAAAATCGATCAAGGTTGATCGGTCGAGTTTCAGGGTGGGAAACTCGACCGAACAAGTGCCTGTAATTGATTTTCAAAGTTGCATTAAAAATGCTCTAATATTCGATCTAAGTGTTCCTGATATTTTTCTAAGCTTAATTACAAGTCATACAATCATTTCAAGTGATTTACAACATGATTCTAATGGATATACATCATATTACAAAAACGTGCACTTGTATGACTTTGACTTGTCTTTTCTCCAATTTGAGATGCGCAAGTTAGGGCAATCGGAGTGTGTCTATACCTAATCTGAAATCACTCAAGTAGAAGCATTAGACACAAATATGTGGAATGGTTAGTCATCATGAAAACACGGGTTTAGTCAACTTAGACGTGAGTCAACATTGACCTAATTGACCTTGAGTCAACACTCGTCACATAGATAATTGAGGTGTATCTATCAACAATGTAAGAACTCACAACTCCTTGTGATTCTTAATGTCATTTATTAGTGTGGGGTATTCTTTATTTAAGAAGAGATTAGTTATTTGATAATCATCCTCTAACTCCTTAGAGTATGACTCCTTCTTGATTTAGAAATCATCATGCCTTAATCACGAGCTTACTATGATACACTATCATAATCACTCATAAGGATCTCAAACATTTGGTTCAAGTATTTCATTCATTGATCTCATCAAGAATTAAAACTTTACCAAATTCATACTTCATCTATGATATTCTTGAACACTTCAAGATATTCATATTGGTATTTCTCTAAACACCGTTTAAAGTATTATCATTAACTCCAATAGGTATGTAAATACATCACATATATTATACCTAATAGGATAATCATTCTCCCACTACCACTAGTGAAGATTGATTAATCATGTCCAAGAGATTCATGTCTCTTACTGGTCCTCTAACCAAAAGAGTCTAGATTTATCCATTATATGGAAACTAGAAATGAATTTCTCATGATTTATGCTAATTTGATTGTTTGAGTTATCAATAACTTTTAGGTATCATTTTATCTTATGCATACCAAGTATCATAAGATAAGCAAGGCATTGCCACAATGATTGAAACATCAACTTTATTAATTGCCATCATTTTCATACAATATGCAAAAATTAAAGTGTTTCTATTCATTGGAAAATATGAAATAGCAGTTCATAACTCTATTACATGCCTTTAAGGCTGAAAATAAACTAAAGTACTCTTATCTATGGTGACAACACTTGCCCCATTTTATTGAGTTCTTTACATTTTATATCTTGGTATCATATACCTCAAAAATGTTACAAGTTTATTTCATGACACCTTCAAGTGGAGACATCTGTCGCCTCCTTCTTCTTTAGTTCTTCTAGATAGAGTGGACAATTCCTTTTCCAATGTCCTGGCTTTTGACAATGGTGGCAATTGCCTCTCTTGGTCACACCTCCCTTGGCCTTGAGAGATGAAGACGCCTTGGGCTCTTGGCTAGCATCAGAACCCTTCTTAGCTTTGCCCTTGCCCTTGCACTTGGACTTGCCTTTCTTGCTACTGATCATCATCAAAGACTTAGGCTTGTCCTTCTTCATCTGTGTCTCGGTTGTCCTCAACATGCCCAACAACTCTATCAACGGCTTGTCAAAGTTGTTCGTGCTGTAGTTCATCACAAACTGACTGTAGGATTCTGGAAACGATTACAGTATCACATCAGTAGCCAACTCTTGGCTCAGGGGAAATCCCAGTCTTGTCAGGTTCTCCACATACCCAATCATCTTGAGCGTGTGAGGACCAACTAGATCTCCTTCTGTCATGACACACTTGAACAACACCCTAGAGACATCATATCTCTCTTGTCGTGCTTGATCTTCATACATGTTCTTGAGATGATGAATCATCTCAATGACACCCATGTTCTCATGTTGTCTCTGCAACTCATGGTTCATGGAGCACAACATCAAGCACTTTGCATCAATGGCATCATCAGAATGCTTCTTATAAGCATCCCTTTCTGCCTTTGGTGCGGTACGAGCAGGTTCCTCTGGAACTGGAGTATCCAGGACGTAGAGCTTTCGCTCTTGAGTGAGAACAATTCTCAATGTCCTAAACCAGTCATGGAAGTTAGTCCCATTCAAATTGTCCTTCTCAAGGACCGATTGCAATGAAAAGTGATTGTTGTTTGTTGTCATTTGAACTACAAAAGGAAATATATGCAATTTAGTCCAAAACTCAATTTTGACTTATTTTATTGATTTGAAAAGTTTGACGATATAATTAGGACTTTAATTAATTATCGCTCTGACTATTTTTGTTCAAATTGATAGCCCTCACCATCAATTTGGAAGATTGCAGTGAACAATCTTCTAGTGGGTTAAGATCCTGAAATCCTCTAAGTCATAGACCAGCTAGGGCTGTCACCCACAAATTAGATCTTCCAGGTAGGCAACTTTTGCCAATTGCATCATATGAAACTCTTGAAAGATGTCATATGCAACTCCTTGCCATGATCACCTCCATGCCTCAAGGTGATAGATCCTATCTAGATCACCTTGTTAAGTCCGACCCAAATCCAACACGATGAATATGCACCCTGCTAGGGCAGACCCACACATTCATCCTTCATGTTTCCACAAGATAGACGGTGTGCCACGCTAGGGCGTGCCCACACTTGGCTGATCAAGCTTTTCATGTGTGTCACATTTGGAAGGCATCTAAAACTTTAATATTTAATGAGGGATTTGGTTTTATAGGTACATATACATATCCAATCACCACAATATATAGTATGTATCATATACATGCTACATCCCACAGAAAACATGTGAAATGATAAAAGCGATGATTATGGCCATCCTAATGTGATTCCTCGAGCCAAGAGGAATCACAGTCATCTAGGTCTACATCACATGCAACATGTACAAGATGAACTCTATGCTTTTTCCTTTACTGGGTTTGATCAACTCATCTCCATGATTGATCAGCTCGCCATCAGGTCGGTCGGTTGGGTGCCACCAGCCGATCGGTTGACTCCTTCAATTGATCAGTTCGCCTGGTCGTTGTGCATCTCCTCAGGTTGCCACCCGCTCATCTCGCTCCTTCAGCCGATCGTATGGATTGCCAATCGATCGGTTAACGCCTTGAACCAATCGTCTCAGTCATCATTAGATGTCTGTCGTTCTTTGACATAACAGGAAATAAAAAGATCTATCCTATTTACATTTGAATTGGGAAACCCTGAGTTACATTTGGGGGGAGCAAAGGTAGGAAAGAAATCTCGAGTTATCTCAAGTTACATCAAGAATAAGAGAGGGAGAATCGGTGCACAGACTGAGATGCAAGAAACCACATACAACCAAGCACACATCATAGGGTTTATTGGCCATAACCACGCTATACATCCACCACAAAACTCATTTAAGGGTGATGTGTATCGAGTGCATTCATATTAAATATCATATATGTATATTGGGATTTATAGATTTAGGATTAGACATGCATAAAGCCAATTTTATTCGCATCGTATGTAATAAATAAAGGTGACAAAGCAAAATTGATCATATTGATAATCCTAAAGTATAGAGTAGTTGACATGGCTCTGATACCACTGTTGGGTTTTAGGAGAGACAAAGAAGGCAGTGGAAACAAAAAAAATTCTCCTCCCCAAACCTAGAACAAAGGAAACACGTCAACGTCTATACAATAGCAAGGATGGTTTTTAGAGGTGTACCTTGTCCTGAGGCTTGCTCGGTGACGTTACCTCACAGCTAGTGCAGTCTTCATCTCTGGTCTTGTACGGTGTTTCTGCAGCTCCTGGTCTCACTAGGACGGGCACCTCCTGGTCTTACTGAGACTGTCAGGATTGAAAGCTATCCTCCGAGCGGTATAAGTCTCCCGCCTCTGAAGTAGTCCACACAAACTACTTGGAACTCCGATCTCCTTGTCCCACAAGGAATCAGAAGGAGTCGCACCCTCCTGTCAGCATACTAGTCACCGACACACTCTCCTGCCAACAGTCACTTTCTGCAGTTGTCTTTCCCTTGTTGTGCCTCCCTTATCTGGTAGCACTTGCTCGGGCTCTCTCTCGGTTACCAAAACTAGAGAGAACAACAACTTTGTAGAGCAACTGATGCACTGAGTTGTTCTACTGAGAGCCCCCACTACCCCTATATATAGGAGGGTCATGGGACAGGGTTCTCTACCCCAGGAAATGTAGGATTAAAGTAGGAGTAGAAGGGTTCAGAATTTTCCACAAAACAAGCAACTTGCACCAGCTGAACTGATCGTTTCACACCCTGAAATAGTCATTTGGTGAGTTGAGCCTATTGGTTCAACCTCAACCGATCAGTTGGGGCACCTGGGCCGATCGGTTCATCATATGAGCTGATCGGTTCATGGTCCTGATCCAACTCAAATTGACTTTCAAATTTGTCTCTGATTAATCAAATATTAATCCTTGTCCAAATCAAATTTGTATAAGTGAAACAAATTGTATTTGCAAAATAGTCTTCTCACTTTCCAAATGATCTCAGTTGGACCAGTCGAGCTGATCAGTTCAACCCTTGAACTGGTCATCTCAGCCTATCTTGATCCGATCGGTTAATCACATGACCCGATCGATTCACCAACCTGAGCTGATCGGTTCATCACATGAGTCGATCGGTTGGGGTAGCAGACTTGCAAATCAGTTAATTGCAGTTTCAATCAATCTGATACTCTAATCAATCGGTCCAACACCTTCAACACTATGATTTTGAGCTATCAATCGATTGAGTGTTTAATTGAACTACTAAACTCCTTTAGTAATCAATATAAACATCATTTGTGGATAAACTCCTCTTCCAGGTTAAATCCTATGTATGTGACCCTACAGGTCCATTTCACGTTGGCAGTGAAAGTCCATAACATTTATAACTTCACAAGCAAAGAGCGGTGCCTAGTCGCACATCAGTGCTACCCAAGTGAAATAGAAAGTTGGAGAACAACTTTCAATCCTACAATCCATGAATGGTGTTACAGCGAATGTATAATTGCTTTGTCACTGATATCCTGAATGAACTCAAGGCATGGAGTAGTCATCCTGTCAACGTTCATTCACTTTGTTGATCTCAGAGTAGATTGGAGGAGATATGAATGACATTAATATCACATACTGATTCACACATGCGTGCACACGCCTATCTCAATCCTACTCATCAAGTGGCCATGGATATCAAACTCCCTCAGGAGGGACAAATCCCATATCTATCACTCACCCCTTAAAAGCCCCATGTGTCAAAGCCACCCAATCATCACCTTTATAACAACCCATGTTTCAGGACTGTGTTTGATGATGTCAAAGTGTACCCAATGACGTGTTGAGTGTAGTGATTTCAAGTCAAAGAATCACACTCACCACCATCACTGTGACAACTGACTGTGACTACCATGTCATGGTTCCATGTGTCAAACTCACAGTGGGTATGTCCAGTATACTTGTTCTCTAACAAGTACCTATGTGTTTGGTTTGATATCTCCATATCATGACTAATGAGATTCTGTCATCAAACAACACCACAATCTGGTCTTATGTGCCATTGTTGTCTATCTACCTTCCACAATGACATCTGACTAGGGACATAATAAGAATGTACAAACTCTTAGCATCTGCTTGATCTCATCGTTCAGGTCCTGAACCTGAAGGCATACATCATTGAGTATTGTCATTGTCTATACATTCAATATGTTCTATCATTATCTCATATGACTGAACCAGAAAGAATTTGAATCTTGCCTTTGATATTTATCAAATCAATCTTAATGTATCCCACCAATCATCCTATGATTGGCTCTGAGGGAATACATACCAACATGCATGCCTCCTGTGAGGATTCTATAGTGTCTAGGGCATCTAATGTCTAGTGATATTTAGTTGAGTTAACAAGATTCATCAACATAACTAATTATTATCCTATTTTATTGATTAAGAATCATATATTAAGTACATTAATCATCTAACAACCTTTACAAATTCTCATAAACCATAGTTTGACTCTTTATTTTGGAATTACGACAACCTATCTTCTTTGGTGCCTCTAAATATACGATTTCATCACTTGTCCATCATAGCATCTCACATAGAAACCATTGACATGATATTACAACATTAACATATGATTAAATAAGTATTTCTACTACGAAAAATCACTCCACAGATTTATCAAATTCACCACAATCATCATAGAGCAATATTTAAATATTGAAAAGACATCATTTTGATTTGCATGTTGTAAATATGGGTTAGGAGGTGTTTTGCCACTAACAAGTCTCGTCAAATATCATTGATCTAAGTTTGTCCACTAACCAATCTTGGATCTTTTCTCACACAGACTAGAATCTAATCTCAAGCCACTTGATATCCTCACAAACAAGCTACCAATGAGAAAACAAGCTCAAAAACATTTTAATGGACATAGGAGAAGAAGACGATAAGGTTAACTTAAACCTTTAGTTGATGAACCATGGAGTTTCGAGAAAGGGAACATGAATAGACGGAAGGATCGACAATTAAAAATCACTTATCAAGCCGAATCTATGATGTAACCTTTGATTCCCACAATTATTCATGTTCTTCCCCCACAACTACCTTAGGAATCACTTCTAGACCTTCTTTTTGTCCGCCTAAGGGTCTGAGAAGATATAGGATCAAATCATGATTTTAACACACTTTGTTTTGTTGAAAATGGATATGTATAGCCCAAGTTATGATCAGTGTACGATTGGCTATCACGGGCGATGATTCTCGAGTCATTGGGCGTTTAGAGACCATTGGTTGTTGGGCCTTCGGTAGTCACTAAGAAGTCCATTCTCGGCAGTCGTTGAGAAACTATATATGTTATTAAAAATGTCATAACTCTCTCATTTTAACTCTGATTTGGTTCATTTTCTTACCCTATATTTGTAATTGAATTATATATAATCCAACAATATTGGTTTGATAATATTCTCAAAAATAGTTTACCTATTAATTACTTCCTAAAGTATCATTAGTTATCCTCTCACATATATGTATGTGCTAATCCTATATCAACTAAAACACTGGATCTTGTGTTATGCTTAAGTTATGATTATGAATTGTTTGTACAAGTATTTGAGATTACCAAAGTTAAGATAAAGCACAAGGTACTATATTACTAATAAAAACAAAACAAGCATTAAGGTTATCTTAAATCCCTAGATTTACCAGCAAATCTAGGAGAGGGTTGTAACAATGCTCCCTCTCTAATAAAAAAATTTGTCTCAAAATTCCTAGAAGAGGAAAGGATACTTGTTATGCATCTCTGAGTCTATTTCCCAAGTAGCTTCTTCTATACCATGGTTCCTCCAAATCACTTTCACTAGGGTACTCTTTTAAGCTTTCAAATTCTACGATCTAAAATTTAAATTGGTCCTTAAACATAGGAGATAACCTCTCTTACCTCTACACGATCTACAACCTCTCTTACCTCTACACGATCTGGGTCAATAATCCTTTCTATACAAGTATGATACTTCTTCAACATAAATACATGAAATTCATCATGTAGATTAGCTACCTCTGAAAGATACTCCAGTTTATATGCAACTAGTCCAATTATCTAAATGATTAGATAGGGACCCATGTATCTAGGAGTCAGTTGGCCTCATTTCCCAAACCTCATCACTCCTTTTCATGGTGAAACTTTCAAATAAACATCATCTCGAACCTCAACTGAAGTGGTCTATGCCTTTTCTCTACATGGATTTTCTTCCTATCCTAAGCAGCCTTCAATTGTTGCTTGATCACAAATATCTTTTCTATTATTTTTTCCAACAACTCTGGATCTAGATCTGTCTTTCTCCAACTTCATATAAACAAATAGGAGAACTACACTTTTTCCCATACAAAGCTTCATAAGGGGCCATGCCTAAACTGGAGTGGTAACTGTTGTTATAGGAAAAATCCATAAGACTAAGATGATCATCCCAACTGGCACTGAACTACAAAAGCACACTCTCAACATATCCTCTAGGGTCTCAATTGTCCTCTCTAACTGTCCATCTGTTGGAGGATGAAATGTTTTGCTAACTCTTTGTTCCCAAGAATGTTGAACTGATTTCAAAACCTAAATTTGAATTTAGGATCTCTATCTGATATTATAGAAATGGGTATCCCATGTCGTCTGACTATCTAATCTATATAGACTTTGGCTAACCATTGTGTATCCAATGTTGTTTTAACTGGTAGAAAGTGAGAAGACTTTGTTAGCCTATCTACTATTAAACAACAGAGTCAAAATCACGGCGTGTCCTAGGTAATCCAACCACTAAATCTATAGTAATGTGCTTCCATTTCCATTCAGAGATAAGAAGTGATTGCAAAGTACATGTTAGCTTCTAATGTTCAGCCTTGACTTGCTGACATACACCACATATGGCTACATATTCAGTCACTTCCTTCTTCATACATGACCACCAATGCAATTCCTTAAGGTTTCTATACATCTTTGTGTTGCCTAGATGGATTAGAAGAGTGAGCTTACTCAAGAATCTATTTCTTTAACTCATTGTCAACTGGCACACACAATCTATCATGTTGATATAGAAACCCATCATCTGAATATTTGAACTTTTTTCTCTTTGCTTTTGTCATATCGTGCACAATCTATTGCAGTTCTTTGTTTTTGTGTTGAAGCTCCTTGATCTGATCATAAAATGTAGGTCTAACCTACATTTGATGCAATCAGTTCACCTTGTTTAGACACATTCAAATCCAAATTCATCTCTCTCATTTTAACTAATAAGTCTCTTTTTACACATGCCATAGAAAACATTTCTATAGATGATGTTGACTTCATGCTCAGATCATCTTCCACACATTGACCTTTCTAGGGTGGTAATCATTGGTAACATCATAATCCTTTATAAGGTCCAACCATCTATGTTGTCTCATGTTGAGATCTGTTTGTGTGAAAACTAACTTCTGACTCTTATGATCGGTAAAGACCTGACATGATTCACCATAAAGATATGACGCCATGTCTTTAAGGCATGTACTACTACTGCCAATACATGATCATGTGAGGGATAGTTCTCTTCATTCTTCTTAATTTGTCTAGAAGTATAGGCCACCACCTTCCCTTCCTGCATAAATACACATCCCAAACCTCTTAGGGATGCATCATAGAAAACCACATAACCTTTATTTGCCTCTAGTAAAATTAAGAGCAGTGTTGTGGTTAACTTCTTCTTTATTGTTTAAAAAAATTCTTACATGACTCAGACCAAACAAAAGGTACATCCTTCCTTAAAAATGTAAGAGGTGTTGATATTGCACTAAAATTTCTCATAAGCCTCATATAATATCCTAGTAACCTCAGAAAACTCCTAATATCGGTAGGGGTCATAGGTTGCTCCCACTAAGCAATAGATTCCACCTTCTTAGGGCACTGACTCCTTCTTCTTATATGACATGTCCAAGAATAGATACTTCAGACAACTAGAACTCACATTTTTTGAACATAGAATAAATTTGATGATGTCTTATCAATTCCATCGCTATCCTCACATGTTTCTCATGTTCTCCATCTTCGGAATATATACGAATATTGTCTATAAATACTACTATAAATGATCTAGATACAGTTTGAAACCCATGTTCATCATGTTTATAAAAGTTTTGGGGCCATTTGTCATCCCAAAAGACATGATTACAAACTCATAATGCCCATACCTTTTTAGAATTCTGGCTTAGATACATCAAATGCCTTTATTCTTAATTAATGATATCCTAATCAAAGATCTATCTGTGAAAATATCATTGCTTCACGTAATTGATTGAAAAGTCATCTATTCTAGGCATAGGATATTTTTTTCTTAATGGTTATCTTATTTCATTTCATATAGTCTATGCATAACTGCATGGTTCCTTCCTTCTTCTTCACAAACAGTATTGGAGCTCCCCAAGGTGATGTACTAGGTTGAATAAATCCCTTTTCCAATAACTCATGTAACTGAGTTTTTAATTGCTGAACTCTACAGGTGCCATTCTATAGGCAGGTAATTTTATTGAATTACTACTGGGTAAAACCTTTATCTCAAAGTCAATATCTCTTTCAAGTGGTAAACCTAGTAAATGATCGGGAAAACATCTAAAAACTCACATACTACTGGAACATTTGATATATTAAATGTTCTTTTCTTTGCCCTAGCATCCAACACATATGATTAAAAGTCCTCACACCCCTTTCTCACCATCTTATCAACTACAATAGCTAATACTATACATGCAGGTAAGACTTTCCTATCTCCACTAAAGACATGAAAAGTCACCTTTTTGAAAGATAGCTTCTTTCTTCCAACAATCTATCTGGACATGATATGTCTCAAGGTAGTCCATACCCAAAATGATTTGAAATGAATTAATATATAAGGATATGAGATTAACTACTATTGTATACCCACTAAACTCAACATACATCCAAGACATACTTCTATCAAAATTGATAGTTTACCTAATGGAATCTTAGCAACAATTCATAAGATAAATCCTAGCTTAAAATATTTAATCCACTAACTATTGATCTTTGAATGAAATCATGTGTCATACCAAGATCTATCAATATTATAACAGAAATGTTGTTAAAGAGAAGCATCTCACATGCCACAAATCTAGACGACACTACACCTTTAGATGGTGTCATTGATAAGAAGCATCTTGTATCTCTCCCTCTATCACATTGTCCTCACTATCCACTACTAGTACTAGGTGCTCCCCCTCTAGAACCTAAAGCCACTAAAGAACTTTGCCCCTTTAACTAGAGCATGCCTTTTTGGAGTATAAAACTATAATTGTGAACATTGTTCTGAAATATATTGAAGCTTTGGGTAGTCCCTTTCTATGTGTCCCATCTGTCCATAGTGATAGGACATGTGAGTAGTGACTCCCCAACACTGTCCAGAGTAAATCCTACCATAGTTATCACACGTGGTTGCATCTTGTCACTGTGGGTCTGTCACTGACACTAATGATATAGAAGACCTAGTTGGAGGTTTTCACCTGGGTAGTATATTCCATCTACAAGAATTGTGCCTTCCTCCACTCAGTGAAGAACTAGATCCTTGTCTCCCAAAACAACCAAGTCCTTATCCTATCTTGGAAAAGAAACCACCACCTCCACCACTGCTATGTCCTCCTCTACTAAAGGCTCTAAATATTTTCTTTCTCTCAGACTATTTATCATCATTAACTAACTCTTCTACACATCTTGCAGCTTTCTAAAATTTACCATTTTTTCCTGATACAATGTGTCTAATTTTTTTATTTAAACCTTGTTGACATCTTCTGCACTTTTCTACATCATCAGGCACAAGTTGTGGGTAGAAGTTTGCCAACCTTGCAAAGTGTGCCTCATCTACCCCAATTGTCATACTTCCTTGTTTGATATTTTCTATCTATTTGACTGTATCACTTACGAAGGTAGGAGGAAAATACTTGAGGTGAAACTCATCTAAAAATCCCTTCATGTCATCACTGTATTTCTCCCCTTATATTCCACTCCAAGCCACCACAACTCAACATATCCCTTGAGTAGATAGACCACATGATTGATTTGCTTATCCTCTGATAACTCCATTAGGTGAAAGACCTTTTCCAGTTGTCGAAGCCACACCTCTGTCATGGTTGGATCTGTTGTTCAAGAGAATTAGTCCCACCAAGATTCTTCACTAGCTCATAGGATCTCATTAGTTCCTTACTAGAAGATTAATACCTCCTTTCCATCTTATAATTTTCTTTTTATCTCTAGAAAAATATGGCATATCCTTGTTTCTTCAACCCTATCTTCTTCACCTTGTGCCAATGATCGAGGGTTAGGTTCATAATGACTCTCAACTTGTTCCTCACCATGTCCACGACCTCTTCCGTCCATCTACATATCCATAATAGAACACATCTATTATAAAATTATAGTTAAAAGAGGAAAGCATCCTAATCCTATTGATCTCTTATCGCCCCTATCCTAAACCTAAACTCATTCTAGGTTCAACCTATGCTTTGATACCAAAAGGTTGACATGATTCGAACCCACTAATCTAGGGTTAGGGCCCTCCAAGTAGGGTTTAGTACTAATGATTATCTTTTAACCACTTACAAAAAACCAACGTTATTTTTTCTTCTCTCATATATATAGTAACATCATTTAGTAAAGTGACAATATCTCAATTAAACATAACATCAAAACAATACAATAGTGTTTGACTATTACATAGAAGAAAGAGTTTCACACTCAATATACATAATCTACATTTTATTACAAACTTCTTTCTTTCCCCACTGTCTCATTCCTAAGATCCAGAGGAAGGATAAGAGACCATCTATCTATTCTAACTATTTCCTTTTCAGGACCTCCATTCTATTCTTGATAAAATTTGACTTCTGTCTCTTCAAGAAGAACTAGTCCTTTACCTGAAAAATTGTTTAGTAGGTTGATGAGCTACTGGCTTAGTGAGTATAAAATCAACAGGTAACCAAGAAAAAATTTATAATGTTTATAATTGATAAAACTTAAATGTAGAAGTTCAAAGGATTGGCAATTTAAAACTATAATCAATCATCATACTAGTTGGTTTGATATTAAATATAAAAAATGGATAACCTAAATCTGTGCACTTAATTTTTAATCCACTTATTATGCCACTGGACCCACATGAGGTGTACGACAACATGTAAAATTTTCACAACAAGCTACAATGTCATTTTAAAAGACTTAGAAGCATGACCAAGATCCTATGTATGTAGTCTCAATAGCATGTATGTGGCTGGCATTACCACGTCTAGATCTTAGGGGCTAATGGGAGCATTTGGATATCTCAGACTCCTCCTCTCAACCTGGGTACTCAAGCAGGGAGTCAAAGCCCTCAGGCTTGTTGTGCACAATGGACCTGCCAAAATTGTCCATTGGTCACCACAACTCATAACTCAAGTACATCGGCATCCCCATTTGGTGTTGGATACCAATCATTTAAGGATTCCACCCACATTGATCTAGACCCCCGTACCCAACTGATGCACTTTGGCTTACCTCGACCTACGTGAGACCTCCAGTCAGGAAGCATGTTTCCTCCTCACAATGTAGGCCTCCTATGAGGATTCTATAGTGTCTAGGGCATCTAATGTCTAGTGATATTTAGTGGAGTTTAATAAGATTCATCGACATAACTAATGATTATCCTACTTTATCTATTAAGCATCACATATTAAGTACATAAATAGTGTAACAACTTTCAAAAATTCTCATAAACATAACTCGCAACCTGGCTTCCTTAGTGCCTCTAAATGTACCACTTCATCACCTATCAATCATATCATCTCTCATAAAAACCTTTGACATGGTATTACAACACTAACATATGATTTAATAAGCATTTCTACTCTAAAAATCACTACACAAATTTATCAAATTCATCACAATCATCATAGAGAAAGATCTAATTAATGAAAAATTATTATTTGAATTTGTATGTTGTGAATCTGAGTTAGGAGGTAATTTTCCACTCACAAGTCTCATCATAGTTCACTAATCCAAGTTTTTCCATTGACCAAGCTCGGACCTTGGGTCACACAGACTGGAATCTCATCTCAATCCAAGAGATCTCCTCACAAATAGGTTCCCAGTGAGAAAACAATCTCAAAAATGTTTGGTTGGAGGTAGAAGAAGAAGAAAGAAGGTTAATCAATATTATGAACTAGGGAGTTCTGAGTAAGGGAACACAAAGAACAAGAAGGCCCCACAATTAAAAACTACTTACCATGTCGAATCTATGATGAAACCTTCAATTTCCAAAGTTCTTCATGTTCTTCTCCAAAAATTTCCTTAGGAATTTGGTTGGCCTAAGGGTCTGAGAAGATATAGGATCGAATCATGGTTCTAACACACTTCATTTCATTGAGAACAGATATGTATAGCTTGAGTTATGATCCTTTTATAATTGTCTATCCTAGGTGGAAATTCTCGATGGTCATTAGGCCTTCAATGATCATTGGTCCTGGGCCTCACCGGTCACTAGGCCTTGGCGGTCGTTCAGAAAGCTTATTGTCAACAATCACCGAGAAACTATACATGTTAATAAACTCTCATTTTAACTGCAGTTTAGTTCATTCTTTTTTTGTTGGATTCATAATAGAATTCTCTTCAATGCTACATTATTAGTTTGATAATATTCTTGAATGAAATTTTATCTATTAATTATTTCTTCAATTATTATATTCTCCTCCCACGTATATGTATGGGCTAATCTTATATCAATTAGAATACTAGATCTTGTGGTATGCTTAAGTTATGATTATGAGTTATTCATACAATTATTTGAGATTATTAAAGTTAAGTTAAAAAACAAGGTATAATATTACTAATAAAAACACAACAAGCATTGAGGTTTGCTAAATCCTTAGAATTACCAGCAAAGCTATAAGAGGGTTGTAGCAGTGCTCCTATTCCATTTCTTCTTGGATTATAATAGAAAATTGCTTAGTTAGATACCTCACTTTTTTAATCAAGTGTGCACACACATAAGGATTGTAGTTGTTTCCTCCTTCTTAGCTTTATTAGATTTTATTTTGATTCTAAATGACAGGTCGATCTTCTTAGGAAATATATTTGAAAATGCATCTTATGGTATCACTTGCATAGGCTACTTCTTTCTCCTCCCATGTCAATTTGGTTCAAGTAGTTGACCATGATGGAATTGGCATACTCTCTTGGGTTTCCCTCAGTACTTCTAGGAATGTCCCCTTCACTTCTCTTGAGTCCACCAATAGTTGAATCTAAATGTAACATTTGATGCTTAAGACCTTTAGTTGAGGCTTCTTAATTTTGCGGAAGTGTAGAAACCTCATTCATGAACTTAGAAAGAATATCTTCAGCCCGCTCATTCTTTTCATGTTAATTTATTGGTGGTTATTTGTACTATCGATGTTTCTCATTATCCTTCAAGCTGAATTTTGGATGGTTTCTCCACCTAGGATTGAATGATTTTAAGAATGGGTTATTTCTTGAGTAATGCGCCATGAAATTAACCTATTCCCCACTATATCTTGCTATAGAAATACTATAATTCACATTGTAGTGTGGGCCACTATTAAAAGTGCACACCATCACTTGGTATTGATGGTTGACACTAATTGCATTTAATTGCTTAGTATGTATTTCAAGTTTTGTATTGAGAGATAAAATGTCTTAGTATTAGTGCTAATACCTCATGATCCTTTACTCTGTAAGATTGGTTCATGGACATGATATGTATTAATTTTCTTGGCCTCCCTTGCATTCTTAGTCAAAGAAAACCTTCGACAGTTGCATTAATGGTCAAGGTTGTGCCATGAGATAGACCTTCATAAAGGGTGCTCAACTATGTGCACTCAAGAAAGTTGTGTTATGGACACCTCTAAAGTAGATCCATGAACCTTCTTAGGCATCTTCTAGTGTCTCTTTCTGTTGTTGGTTAAAGTTAGAGATCTTCTTAAGAATCCTTTTGGTCCCCGTAGGAGGATATATTTTTTCAAGAAAGTTGTCAGTAAGGCATTCCAAGTCTAGAAATATCCTTTCTACATGTTTTGGATCCACTTCTTGGCCCAAGCCCATAGTGTAAAAGGGAAGAGGCTGAGACACAGACCATCATATGTCACCCTATTTATCTTCATGGTTTCACATAGATTGCCAAACTTCTACATATGGAGATTTAGATATTCACTGGTCAAGCCTGAAAATTGGTTCTATTTCACGATGCTTAGTAGATTTGGTTGTAACTTGAAGAAAGAAACATTCACATATAGTCTCACTAGTTCTATACTTCACACCTCATTAGGATGAGGAGGTAGTCAAGCAACACTTTCTCGATACCATGGTTGTTCTGGAAATGGAATATTCTTCAGATTTCTTTTTCTTTTTCCTCCTTGCTAGCAGTCACCTATTTCTTAAAACAACTTGGGTTTCTCAAATATCTCTATGTAAGAATCCCAACTAGAACAAGCATGGACCATGCAGGTTTCATGCTAAACAAAAGGAACTATATTTTAATTTACAAGATTTGATGTGAAACACAAGAGCTAAACAGATGTAAGAACTCAATCCTATAAAATTACACCATAAACTTAAACCACTTATTTTTGAATTAGACAAAGAAATTGGTTTCTCAACAATGGTTCTAAAAAGTTCTATTTCCTAATGAGGGTGTGCATGAAATAAACAATAATACCTAATTTTCAACAATATTATAGTTTAAGGTCATCTTCACAGAAGGCCAATACTATCCAATACAATAAAATCCCAATTTACCAAGAAATTCAAATAAGAGAATTTTTCTTTAATTATATCCTAAATTAAACTAAAGTTTGTCATGTATTTTATGTTAATTTTTTAATTCAAAGCTAATGCATTGGGTTCCTTGACAACTATCAATCACTCGATGGACATTCACACAAAACAGATGTAATTTCCTAAATCCAGATATTGTTGGTAGTATGCCATGATAGATAGTTATATCATGATTGTAATGGCATACTTTATAATTGATTTGGTTAATAAGAAAGGCAATTCCATATGTTGTATTTTATTCCATAAGAGATAATGAATGAATATAATAACGTCTTTAAAATGTATGCTTGGTGACATGTGATGTTGGATTGAGGAATTGAACATGAGATTGTGTGTATGCTAGGAGTTTCATTGTTGTCTAAGTCCCTTATCAGGTATTAATATGGAAATTAGTACACAAATAATACATTAATATATTTATGTGTTCTGACAGATGACTACATCTCATTGGTCATGATATTGGATGTCAAGTCTAACACATAGTTACTTATTATATGCAAGTTTATCAAATAGACCCAACTTGAGTATGATACATGGAGGCTAGAATTGGCAATCAAAATCACATGTCAGCGTGACGATGGTGATTGTAGTCTTCAAACTAGAACTCACTACAATGATCACATGTTATTCAATGTAATTTAACACTACTCAAAATGATCGTGAGTAATGGTTGTATACAAATAGTACTTGGGTGCATTGTGACACATTGGAGTATTGTGAGTGGTGTAGATGAAATTTGTATCTCCTATTGGAGTGATATCCTAACCACTTATATGATATCGAGTTAGAATGTATCTCAAATGTTTACTCTAGATCAAGGAACAAAGATTGAACACTAAAAGAATGGCATTTCCATACCTTGGATTAAATTTGGATGTCAGATACAAAGGGATTATACAATCAATATTACATTAGTCTCAACACTAGGTTAAAGTTAGTATCCAACTTATCAAAATTACTTGGGTTGTAATGAATTATTTCAAGATACCAATCACTATTTGTGAAGTCATAATATGACTATAGACATCACTACTAATGCAATGTAGAGCCATAGGGTCACACACATAGCATCCATAGGTAAGAGGATTATAATCATGGACACACTATTAATTGGTTAGTAAAAGGTTTAGGTGATCAGTTAGACATATGATAGATTGTTTGGATGCCCAATCGGTCAATCAAAAAGTCAAATCAGTTGTCTAATTAGATTGGTCGATCAACTAGAAAGTCTAGTAGGTCAATTGAGCTGAGATCATCCCAATCGGTTGATTGACCAATTTTCTAAATTGAATGGACAAAGATTGGCCCAATAAATTGATTATCTAGTCTAGTTGATTGAGTGGATTGGATAATTCCAGTCGGATGACTGACTAATTCTAAGGGGCAACTTAAATGCAGGTGTTGTATTTTCATTTCCCAATGTTTAAAAACATTGCTTCCTTGCATCCGGCTAGGGTTTTGTTTGCATCTTTTGACACATGTACCATAGTCGTCATTACCCCCAAGGGAGAGGTAGAGAAGGACATAGAGTGCAACACTAGCACATTTCCAATGAAAAGGTTCCTCCTTCCACATTGTCTCTAATAGTGTGACATGGACTTCCTGTCATGTACATGGACTATGTAGAGATGTAGGCATTATATAACTACATTAGGAGGATGTTGTGAACCACCATCATAATACAACCACATGCACCTATATCTCCATTCTAGGAACATTGTCATCTATACTCTATGATAAGTTATATGTCACATCCATCCTTTCCTCTTAGAAATATCTTTGTTGATGAGATATGCTTGTAGAAAATGTGGATTTTTTTTCTTATTTCATTGTGCCTATCATCCCAACAATTCCAAATAGATATTAGACTACATCCCAGTCAAAAAAATCCATCTATTAATTACTTTGGTGGTTATAAATTATTTTTCAAATATTAAATTAACACAAGATAATAAGTTATCTTGGATCTCTATAAAGAGAATCATATAACAACCTTCATTACACGTACAAGGAGACTAAGGTATGCATCAAATCCTACTCACTTCCATGTATTAGTAGTTATATCTCTAATTATGATTCACTAAACTCATGTCCTTCCTAGTCTTCCAAGTTTGGGGAAGTAGGGAACCTTGGCCATTGATTGCAATAAATAATTAATGATACATTGGAAAAGAAGAAGGTGCCAATTAAGCACCAAATATAAAGAAAACTACTCCATATTCATGGAGATGCACAATAAATGTCGTATAACACATATTTAACAAGTTTCATGGAGAAAAAGAGGAAAAAAAAATAAGAAGGAGGAATGAGATACAATACTCGAGAGGAAATATCTTCTACTAAGTTGATGCATATTAAGCTTCCCAACTTAGAGAGATGGAAATACACCTAGGCCTTCTTCTTCCTTTTAACCTCTTGTAGATTAGGGTCACCTTTTTAGTCACACTCCTCTCATTTCCTACAAGTTATAAAGAAGTAAATGAGAAATATATCTTCACATATTGTGTCTCGAACTTTATATTTTCCCAGATATGAAAGGATTCACATAGTGTCTTGGCTAAAGCACATCATGCACCTTGGTAGTTGCCACAAGTTTAAGCTCAATAGCCACTTTGCATAGAGTTTAAAGAAAATTACATGACATGCCAACTAGTTTTGTTGATCAGTTACTGATGAGATTGCAAAATGTGTCATTAGCTAGACACGATGTACACACGTGTGATTGATTTGGTTAGGCTGTTGATGTTGAGAACGTCATGTTTGTGAGGAACATGATATGCTTGTTGGAGTCAAAATTCTTAGTAGTACTAAGATTAGGAATGATGTTCAACTCATATGGCACACCATGTTTGAAGTTGGGAAACTTGAGTGTGTGTTTGGATGTGGGTACACCATTCACATGTAAGTGCATGTCATGCCTTAGTGTAGAACTATTGAACATTTATTTTATAAGTTCCTTTGTTGATAAATAAACTATAATTGGATCTAGATGAACCAATATTAGTGATATATACATTATAATACCTTTGATTAGTATAAATGAACACAATATAAAGAATTCTCCTAATTATGAAATTACAAGCCTAAAATGTATTCAAATCATGGAATTTGGATCATTTCATTAAATTAGGGCATAAAAGTAGTATGAACAACTCATTACAACATCAAACAACCATATATTGATCAAGTTCAATTGAAGAACAACATGTGTCACCATATCAAATTTCATATTTGAAACCACAATAAACCAATTTTACACTAAAAATAAGAAGAACAACTAGATTCCTAGTTTTTCCAAACTCAAAAAGCTAATGAAGTGGTTGAGAGATAGAAATAAAATCAATAGAATACTCACACCATATCTAGAAGGAGAAACTCAAGTGTTACAATTGGTAAAACACACCCAAAGATGACTAGTTTACATGCTTCATGGTGATTGAATAAGGTCAAATATGGGTATAATAAATGTAAATGATGTATGGATCAGTAATACCCAAGTAGGAATCAATATAGAAGTAATGAAGTAGAAAGGGGAACAATAACTTACATCAAGGTGTTCTAAATTAGACGTGCTTTGACCTTTGCAAACACTCACTGAAGTGTTTTTGCAAAGTTTCCCAAGCATAAGATGGCCACATTTGCCTCAAATAACTTGTGGTAATAGGATAGTAAGAACATGGTTTGGAAAAAAAATTCACCAATTGGGAGACCTTTTTGGGGGTTGTATATGATTCAATTAGGTCTAAGGATTGTGATAGAGGGATTCATATCTGTGTGAGGTTTCCTTTATCTAGAGATGGGTTTTGAGTTATCTCATGAGTCCAGTTTTCACTGGAATCGATATAGGATGAAATAAAAATGAGGTATGATCATTCCCTTTGTTTTGATGCAATGATTGTATTGAAGGAATCATGTTGTGATTCATAAGAGATAGGAGTTAGATGTGGAGAATGGATTGGCCTATATGGAGTGTTGAGAGGAACATCACTCAAGCATATACTCGATTGTGGACTCCTAGTTGGATTAGGGTTTGTAAACTGAGGTGGTGCGCACATGTATATAGACTGGATGGCTGAAATCAAAAGTAAGGTATGAATATTTCCATCCAGTTTATTGATATATGCAAAAAGAATTGAAAACTCAATTTAAATTGTAATCTAGGGTTATCTAATTATTTTTAGTTATTTATTTCATATAGAGGGAGTTAGAATTATCCATATATTGCATGCTAACTCTAGGATGATGAGTTTAGTCATATTTTCCTTTCTGATTTGTGTAGTTATCTGATTAAGAATTTTGAGATTTTTCTTTATTTCAAAGTTTAGGATTATTAGGGTCAATTTAGAGTTTCAAGTTTTAAGATAACTAAGTCTTATCATTTATTATATCTCAAAAATTATCTTTTTTGGTAATTTAGGAGGCATATATTCGCCTAACCCTCCTTGTGCAAGCGGGATCATCAAAACTTCTACAATTTTCAATGTTTGAGACAGAATGAGACATGGTAGCACTTCTACCATTACATGAATCAGAGCTAAGTGTGATGACCGTCTCGCGTAAACAAGATTAACTAATGCGGAAGCATTCATTAAGCAGCGGATTACCAAAAATCACTAAAAATTAAAACCTTTTTATCAAAAGATACATCAAGTAAAAACTTTCTCACATAGAACAAAAGTAACACAATTACATTCTTGTTCACAGGTACATATTCTGTATCATCTCCTTTAGAGAATTCCAAGCATTAACTGTCCTGTCAAGCTAAACACAGACAGTTCAAAATCTCGAGGCATTGAGCCAAAATCTCGAAATCATTAATTACTACTCCGAGGACCTGAGAGTACAGAGACGACACATAGGACTACTATCTATATGACTTGACAGACAATATCTCCACCTGAGATCTCACTGCTGTCTCTGCTGCTGTTGTTGCTATCCTTCACCTACTGAAGGTTTTCTGTCTTCTCGTCCGCATCCACCTAAAAATGTGGTTCCCACGGGGGTGAGACAATTATAAAAATTGCCCCAGCGAGAGATATAACTCTCCGCCAGAAACATTATTATAGCATATTATGAAATTAAACTGAGCAGGGGTTACTTTTACATTATTAGGCAGAATTATTCTTCATAGACAGAATAAGAAATTCTCCATTTCCAATAAGAGCATTGCATCTACCCATGGTAGAATCATAGTTCATCCATCTACTTGTAATGAATACAACAGATATGAATAATCATCAATGTACTATAGATATATAACAGGAATGTAACATCAGCCAAGTTCTCTAGCATAACTTACTAATACAAATGTAACAAATAAACATGATACTTGTTACCCAAGCATCACACATGGCTCACAAGGCCATTCATATCTTGTCGCCTCTCACTAGGAAACAACTTATTCACATGGCTCACAAGGCCATTCACATCTTGTCACCTCTCACTAGGCAACAACTTATTCACATGGCTCACAAGGCCATTCACATCTTGTCACCTCTCACTAGGCAATAACTTATTCACATGGCTCACAAGGCCATTCACATCTTGTCACCTCTCACTAGGCAAAAAACTTATTCACATGGCTCACAAGGCCATTCACATCTTGTCACCTCTCACTAGGCAACAACTTATTCACATGGTTCACACAATCTGTACACATTGTTACTTTTATAAAGCAACAACAACATCAACGCACAAAAAGCCAATCAACATTTATTATATAAATGTCACAGCCCAAACTTGGCTATATTCATCATCTCATCATACATGCATGGTTATTAGGCATGATAACAGTCATACAAGATATTCCTCACATCATGTGATACAATAGTAACACCATCATTCCTTAACCAAGAATTAGGGTTCACTATCAAACATGGTTTATCATTCCCTTTTCCCCAAATTAGGGTTAGGGTTCCCCATTTCTCATTAATTCAGACCCTCTTGAGTTAACCAACTTTATCTTGTATTAAGGTATTTGCCCTCTTAATACATTCCATCACAAAATACTCACCCTTATCATATAATGCATAGGCCACACATTAGAATTGTCCAACTATCTCACATGATATGGACTTATCTTAGTTTAAGGCTTAACTTTATTATAAAGTTGCCTATAAACAATCGCAATGATACACCCTCAACTAGGGTTTCACAAGGATACACCCTCAACCAGGGTTCACAATGATACACCCTCCACTAGGGTTTCACAAGGTTACACCCTCAACCAGGGTTCACAATGATACACCCTCCACTAGGGTTTCACAAGGATACACCCTCAACCAGGGTTTATAAGGATACACCCTCACCTAGGGTTTCACAAGGATACACCCTCAACCAGGGTTCATAAGGATACACCCTCAACTAGGGTTTCACAAGGATACACCCTCAACCAGGGTTCATAAGGATACACCCTCAACTAGGGTTTCACAAGGATACACCCTCAACTAGGGTTTCACAAGGATACACCCTCAACCAGGGTTTATAAGGATACACCCTCAACTAGGGTTTCACAAGGATACACCCTCAACCAGGGTTCATAAGGATACACCCTCAACTAGGGTTTCACAAGGATACACCCTCAACCAAGGTTTATAAGGATACACCCTCAACTAGGGTTTCACAAGGATACACCCTCAACCAGGGTTCATAAGGATACACCCTCAACTAGGGTTTCACAAGGATACACCCTCAACCAGGGTTCATAAGGATACACCCTCAACTAGGGTTTACTAATCATATATTGGATCCATGCATTTGTTATGCATTATTGATTAGTACCATTAAGGGTATCTCTCACCTAATTACATTAGGTTTCCAAAAAGGTTTGATCAATTGGACCTTCAATGACATGAGGTATCCAATTGAATTGGGGTTTTCAATGTTGATTCCTTCAATCATTGAATTCATGGAACCAATCATCAATTGGACCTATAATCATACTTCAATTGAGTTTAATAGGTCAACCTTAAACTGATTTGACCCTAAATTGACCCTCAATTGATCATCAATTAGGGTTTGATTCAATTGAATTAGGTTTTGGAATCGATGATCCTTCAATACTAATCAATGTAAGACTAGTTGCTTTGAAACCATTGAACCATCAACCAAATTGGGTATGACCTGACCCCAAACGGTCTTGAGGTCGTTTGGATGACCTCCAAACGGTCTTGAGACCGTTTGCCCATCATATCACTCAAATCCAATCAATCCAATTAATGTTTGGATCATTGAATTCATCACCAAATCAGCAATTGATTACACTTCAACTTAGTGACATTGGATCTTCAATTGCTTAACCATACTCAACCCTAGACCTCCAAACGGTCTTGGGTGACCCACAAACGGTCTTGAGACCGTTTGGATGATCTCCAAACGGTCTTGAGACCGTTTGCCCATCATATCACTCAAATCCAATCCATCCAATTAATGTTTGGATCATTGAATTGATCACCAAATCAGCAATTGATTACACTTCAACTTAGTGACATTGGATCTTCAATTGCTTAACCATACTCAACCCTAGACCTCAAAACGGTCTTGGGTGACCCCCAAACGGTCTTGAGACCATTTGGATGATCTCCAAATGGTCTTGAGACCGTTTGGCCCATCCATCCTTTGGATTCTAGTGAAAAATCATCAAGGATTGGTCTATCGAGTTGATCAACAATTCAGCACTTAACTGCAATATGATTGGTAACTTTGGACCTTCAATTGATCAACTATACTTGACCCCAGACCTCCAAACGGTCTTGGGGTGACCCCCAAACGGTCTTGAGACCGTTTGGGCTAATCAACCCAAAATCTCAACTTAACTCATTGGAATTTCAGCACTGTTTTCAATTAGGGTTTGCCTAATTGAATAGCCTTCAACTCATGATTCCTTGGGAGTTAATCCCTAAATTTCGGTGAGTCATTATACCACATAATTAGGAACAGTAATCCCAAACGGTCAACGCTTGGTCAACGCACTCAAACGGTCTTGAGACCGTTTTCCCAAAAAGTTCAATTAAATCAGATTGAAAATCAGCACTTAATCCAATTAGGTTTCCCTAATTGATTAGGCTTCAATTCACGATTCGTTTGGAGTTAATCCCTCAAATTTTGAGGGTTATTAATAAACATAATTATAAACAGAAATCTCAAACGGTCAACGCTTGTTCAACGCACTCAAACGGTCTTGAAACCATTTTCTCAACCAGGTCAAGTTAATCAGGTTGAAAATCAGCACATAATGCAATTCGATTGCCTAATTGATTGGCCTTCAACTCTCGATTCCTTTGGAGTTAATCCCTCAAATTTGTAGGGTTATCATCCTACATAATTAGGAACACAATTCCCAAACGGTCAATGCTTGGTCAACCATATCAAACGGTCTTGAAACCGTTTGCTCCCAAACGGTTTCAAACCGTTTGCCCTTAAACGGTTTTCTGAAACCGCATAGCCAATCAAATTAAAACGATTTGGAGTAGCTATCAAAACGGTTTTGCTTGGTAATTTTCTTTGGATAAGAATCTAGGATGATTTCATCATCCCCTTCCTTCGAACAACCAAGAACAGCAACCGTTCTTGATGGAAATTGCAGCAAAGAAACAAGAGTGTATCAAATTGAAGAAATCAATCAACAAAGCATAGAGAATTGATGCAATAGCAATGTTTAAGGGTTTGAGTTATAAAACCCGCCTCCAATTGAGCTCCAAAGCTCCAAGATCACGCCATCAATGGTGGATGAAGCTCTAGAAACTCCCCCTAGGCTCGTCCTCAAGCTTTTGATTGCAAAAGTTGGCTAGGTTGAAGAGGAGATCGAAATAAGAAGGAATCCATAATTTATTTTCGATTTCCTCCATGAAATCAAGGAGAACGAAGGTCAAGAGCTTACCAACAGGTAGGGAGTCGTCCTCCTGCTCCTCACTAGCTCCTTGGTCGGTTTTGCAAGCAAAGGAAAGAAGAAAATCCGAAATAGCCTTTCATTTGGCTTGAAAAAGGCACTTTTATAAGGAAATTGATGAGAGAGAAAATGCATTATTAAAATGCATTAAATTCCAAAAATAACTTGGCCGCCTCTTCCCCCTCAACTCCATAGATACGAGGCACCTTCCTTTGCCTTTAATTCCCCTTCATTATCCTCAATTTAAAGAAAAGCAAATTAAACACCTTAATGCTTATTATATTAATATCCCATATGTGAGTGGAATTACTTTTCTTTATAATAAGGTGAGTGGAATTTCACCTACTTAGGATATTTTCGTTCCTTATCTTGTCAAAGGAACGTCCATCCTTATTCAAAATCAACCCAAAACATTTTGGTTGAAAGCCCTTCAATTATGCTTATTCATTTTTGCCCTAAATCTAATTAGGGTTTCAATTAGGCATTATTCTTGATTATTTTAATGTCGAGATTCTCTCTCCTCCAACTTAGTTCAAATGAGGAGTAACTCTCATTTTCTTTGCTATACATGATGCCAAGAAATATTAAGGACCTTATTGAAGTGGTAATTTGCATATTGAACCCTAGATTTTGGGTAAATTGCACTTTACTCCAAGACTAGGTTTTAATGCACATCATTGTCCAACAAGCTCTATCTTGGTGTCCAGGCTTGTAGAAACCATACTACTACATCATATTCATCCTTATGATGTCTCAACATCTTATCATGTACAATTTGCAATTTATCCCCTCAACTTGGGTAATTTGCACTTTAGTCCAAAACAAACAAAACATTGATTTCAACAATGTTCAAAAAGGACTAGAATTGCAACATAGGTTCCTCTTGAGGCATAATTACTTTTCACAAGATGATATTAAACATTTAATCACCTTTCTTAATCAAAACACCTAGGGTTAGAGTATAACCCAGGTCAGGGATGTTACAAATTATAAACCCCTAACAAGGATTTCGTCCCCGAAATCCCAGAAAAAGGAGGGACAGATTTATTCAGTTATCATTCCCTCAAGTCTCCACATAATATCTTAGTATCATGGAGATATCATGGATCTTGTAATCCACACAAAGTTCCTTTCATTAATTCAACTTTAGCAATGTTTATGTTTATGCAAAACATAAACCCCTAACATATGATGTCCATATTGTTGGAAGGAAGAAACATAAAAGAACATACTTCAATCATTACTCAAGAATATATACCAAAAGAGAAACATATATATCTAACAGAGATAATTTACTCAGCAATCCTTTATTTATAAAGTTCACTTAGCAAACTCTATGTAATTGGGAATGTTCACTTAACTTTTCCTTTTTAGTTGGGAATGTTCACATAGCTCTTCCCTTTTGATTAGGAATGTTCACATAGCTCTTCCTATTAGTTGGGAATGTTCACATAGCTCTTCCCTTTTGATTAGGAATGTTCACATAGCTCTTCGTATTAGTTGGGAATGTTCACATAGCTCTTCCCTTTTGATTAGGAATGTTCACATAGCTCTTCCTATTAGTTGGGAATGTTCACATAGCTCTTCCCTTTTGATTAGGAATGTTCACATAGCTCTTCCTATTAGTTGGGAATGTTCACATAGCTCTTCCCTTTTGATTAGGAATGTTCACATAGCTCTTCCTATTAGTTGGGAATGTTCACATAACTCTTCCCTTTTGATTAGGAATGTTCACATAGCTCTTCCTATTAGTTGGGAATGTTCACATAGCTCTTCCCTTTTGATTAGGAATGTTCACATAGCTCTTCCTATTAGTTGGGAATGTTCACATAGCTCTTCCCTTTTGATTTCATTATACTCTCTAGATTGTTTCAGAATGATTGCTTGATCAGGGCAATAAAAAAGATACCAATCTAAGAGTTTCCATACTCACTTTATCGTCAATAGTTGTATACCTGGCCAGGGTTTACAAATACTGAGATCAAGTAGTATGCACTTACATGCTATCATATTCCTTGCTTTTCATATCATTATACACACATGATTTTCCCTTGTTCCAACATGACTAAGTCATATAGGAACTCTTTTAAAGCTCAAACTTTCTGTATTAAGGACTGATAACCTAGATTGTAAAGCTAGTATCCAGTCCCCTATATGCATTACTGTTGCCCTAATCTGCCCAACAAGAGCATGATCATAGGATTCTCTATCCTGATCAAGTCTTAATGGGGATTCTCAGGCACTCATACTATTCTCGTCTGATCCCTTGCACCTCTTCTTGGTGCAACAACATTGCCCTCAACAATGTGTTTCTTGTGTTCTCCAGTCATTTTAAACTTTACCCTTTTTCTACACAAGCAGAAATCATTATAGGGTATACTGGAGGACACTAACACAGACTCAACAACTTAGTCCTATGTCTCTGTAGACTCAGCGAACCTAGAGCTCTGATACCACTAAATTGTGATGACCGTCTCGCGTAAACAAGATTAACTAATGCGGAAGCGTTCATTAAGCAGCGGATTACCAAAAATCACTAAAAATTAAAACCTTTTTATCAAAAGATACATCAAGTAAAAACTTTCTCACATAGAACAAAAGTAACACAATTACATTCTTGTTCACAGGTACATATTCTGTATCATCTCCTTTAGAGAATTACAAGCATTAACTGTCCTGTCAAGCTAAACACAGACAGTTCAAAATCTCGAGGCATTGAGCCAAAATCTTGAAATCATTAATTACTACTCCGAGGACCTGAGAGTACAGAGACGACACATAGGACTACTATCTATATGACTTGACAGACAATATCTCCACCTGAGATCTCACTGCTGTCTCTGCTGTTGTTGTTGCTATCCTTCACCTACTGAAGGTTTTCTGTCTTCTCGTCCGCATCCACCTAAAAATGTGGTTCACACGGGGGTGAGACAATTATAAAAATTTCCCCAGCGAGAGATATAACTCTCCGCCAGAAACATTATTATAGCATATTATGAAATTAAACTGAGCAGGGGTTACTTTTACATTATTAGGCAAAATTATTCTTCATAGACAGAATAAGAAATTCTCCATTTCCAATAAGAGCATTGCATCTACCCATGGTAGAATCATAGTTCATCCATCTACTTGTAATGAATACAACAGATATGAATAATCATCAATGAACTATAGATATATAATAGGAATGTAACATCAGCCAAATTCTCTAGCATAACTTACTAACACAAATGTTACAAATAAACATGATACTTGTTACCCAAGCATCACACATGGCTGGCAAGGCCATTCATATCTTGTCGCCTCTCACTAGGCAACAACTTATTCACATGGCTCACAAGGCCATTCACATCTTGTCACCTCTCACTAGGCAACAACTTATTCACATGGCTCACAAGGCCATTCACATCTTGTCACCTCTCACTAGGCAACAACTTATTCACATGGCTCACAAGGCCATTCACATCTTGTCACCTCTCACTAGGCAACAACTTATTCACATGGCTCACAAGGCCATTCACATCTTGTCACCTCTCACTAGGCAACAACTTATTCACATGGTTCACAAAATCTGTACATATTGTTACTTTTATAAAGCAACAACAACATCAACGCACAAAAAGCCAATCAACATTTATTATATAAATGTCACAGCCCAAACTTGGCTATATTCATCATCTCATCATACCTGCATGGTTATTAGGCATGATAACAGTCATACAAGATATTCCTCACATCATGTGATACAATAGTAACACCATCATTCCTTAACCAGGAATTAGGGTTCACTATCAAACATGGCTTATCATTCCCTTTTCCCCAAATTAGGGTTAGGGTTCCCCATTTTTCATTAATTCAGACCCTCTTGAGTTAACCAACTTTATCTTGTATTAAGGTATTTGCCCTCTTAATACATTCCATCACAGAATACTCACCCTTATCATATAATGCATAGGCCACACATTAGAATTGTCCAACTATCTCACATGATATGGACTTATCTTAGTTTAAGGCTTAACTTTATTATAAAGCTGCCTATAAACAATCGCAATGATACACCCTAAACTAGGGTTTCACAAGGATACACCCTCAACCAGGGTTCACAATGATACACCCTCCACTAGGGTTTCACAAGGTTACACCCTCAACCAGGGTTCACAATGATACACCCTCCACTAGGGTTTCACAAGGATACACCCTCAACCAGGGTTTATAAGGATACACCCTCAACTAGGGTTTCACAAGGATACACCCTCAACTAGGGTTCATAAGGATACACCCTCAACTAGGGTTTCACAAGGATACACCCTCAACCAGGGTTCATAAGGATACACCCTCCACTAGGGTTTCATAAGGATACACCCTCAACTAGGGTTTCACAAGGATACACCCTCAACCAGGGTTTATAAGGATACACCCTCAACTAGGGTTTCACAAGGATACACCCTCAACCAGGGTTTATAAGGATACACCCTCAACTAGGGTTTCACAAGGATACACCCTCAACCAGGGTTTATAAGGATACACCCTCAACTAGGGTTTCACAAGGATACACCCTCAACCAGGGTTCATAAGGATACACCCTCAACTAGGGTTTCACAAGGATACACCCTCAACCAGGGTTCATAAGGATACACCCTCAACTAGGGTTTAATAATCATATATTGGATCCATGCATTTGTTATGCATTATTTATTAGTACCATTAAGGGTATCTCTCACCTAATTACATTAGGTTTCCAAAAAGGTTTGATCAATTGGACCTTCAATGACATGAGGTATCCAATTGAATTGGGGTTTTCAATGTTGATTCCTTCAATCATTGAATTCATGGAACCAATCATCAATTGGACCTATACTCATACTTCAATTGAGTTTAATAGGTCAACCTTAAACTGATTTGACCCTCAATTGATCATCAATTAGGGTTTTATTCAATTGAATTAGGGTTTGGAATCGATGATCCTTCAATACTAATCAATGTAAGACTAGTTGCTTTGAAACCATTGAACCATCAACCAAATTGGGTATGACCTGACCCCAAACGGTCTTGAGGTCGTTTGAATGACCTCCAAACGGTCTTGAGACCGTTTGCCCATCATATCACTCAAATCCAATCAATCCAATTAATGTTTGGATCATTTAATTGATCACCAAATCAGCAATTGATTACACTTCAACTTAGTGACATTGGATCTTCAATTGCTTAACCATACTCAACCCTAGACCTCCAAACGGTCTTGGGTGACCCCCAAACGGTCTTGAGACCATTTGGATGATATCCAAACGGTCTTGAGACCGTTTGCCCATCATATCACTCAAATCCAACCCATCCAATTAATGTTTGGATCATTGAATTGATCACCAAATCAGCAATTGATTACACTTCAACTTAGTGACATTGGATCTTCAATTGCTTAACCATACTCAACCCTAGACCTCCAAACGGTCTTGGGTGACCCCCAAACGGTCTTGAGACCGTTTGGATGATCTCCAAACGGTCTTGAGACCGTTTGGCCCATCCATCCTTTGGATTCTAGTGAAAAATCATCAAGGATTGGTCTATCGAGTTGATCAACAATTCAGCACTTAACAGAAATATGATTGGTAACTTTGGACCTTCAATTGATGAACTATACTTGACCCCAGACCTACAAACGGTCTTGGGGTGACCCCCAAACGGTCTTGAGACCGTTTGGGTGATCCCCAAACGGTCTTGAAACCGTTTGGGCTAATCAATCCAAAATCTCAACTTAACTCATTGGAATTTCAGCACTGTTTTCAATTAGGGTTTGCCTAATTGAATAGCCTTCAACTCATGATTCCTTGGGAGTTAATCCCTAAATTTCGGTGAGTCATTATACCACATAATTAGGAACAGTAATACCAAACGGTCAATGCTTGGTCAACTCACTCAAACGGTCTTGAGACCGTTTTCCCAAAAAGTTCAATTAAATCAGATTGAAAATCAGCACTTAATCCAATTAGGTTTTCCTAATTGATTAGGCTTCAACTCACGATTCCTTTGGAGTTAATCCCTCAAATTTGGAGGGTTATTAATAAACATAATTATGAACCGAAATCCCAAACGGTCAACGCTTGGTCAACGCACTCAAACGTTCTTGAAACCATTTTCTCACCCAGGTCAAGTTAATCAGGTTGAAAATCAGCACATAATTCAATTCGATTGCCTAATTGATTGGCCTTCAACTCTCGATTCCTTTGGAGTTAATCCCTCAAATTTGGAGGGTTATCCGCCTACATAATTAGGAACAAAATTCCCAAACGGTAAACGCTTGGTCAACCATCTCAAACGGTCTTGAAACCGTTTGCTCCCAAACGGTTTCAAACCGTTTGCCCTTAAACGGTTTGCTGAAACCGCATAGCCAATCAAATTAAAACGATTTGGAGTAGCTATCAAAACAGTTTTTCTTGGTAATTTTCTTTGGATAAGAATCTAGGATGATGTCATCATCCTCTTCCTTCGAACAACCAAGAACAGCAACCGTTCTTGATGGAAATTGCAGCAAAGAAACAAGAGTGTATCAAATTGAAGAAATCAATCAACAAAGCATAGAGAATTGATGCAATAGCAATGTTTAAGGGTTTGAGTTATAAAACCCACCTCCAATTGAGATCCAAAGCTCCAAGATCACGCCATCAATGGTGGATGAAGCTCTAGCAACTCCCCCTAGGCTCGTCCTCAAGCTTTTGATTGCAAAAGTTGGCTAGGGTTGAAGAGGAGATCAAAATAAGAAGGAATCCATAATTTATTTTCGATTTCCTCCATGAAATCAAGGAGAACGAAGGTCAAGAGCTTACCAACAGGTAGGGAGTCGTCCTCCTGCTCCTCACTAGCTCCTTGGTCGGTTTTGCAAGCAAAGGAAAGAAGAAAATCCGAAATAGCCTTTCATTTGGCTTGAAAAAGGCACTTTTATAAGGAAATTGATGAGAGAGAAAATGCATTATTAAAATGCATTAAATTCCAAAAATAACTTGGCCGCCTCTTCCCCCTCAACTCCATAGATACGAGGCACCTTCCTTTGCCTTTAATTCCCCTTCATTATCCTCAATTTAAAGAAAAGCAAATTAAGCACCTTAATGCTTATTATATTAATATCCCATATGTGAGTGGAATTACTTTTCTTTATAATAAGGTGAGTGGAATTTCACCTACTTAGGATATTTTTGTTCCTTATCTTGTCAAAGGAACGTCCATACTTATTCAAAATCAACCCAAAACATTTTGTTTGAAAGCCCTTCAATTTTTTTTTCATTTTTGCCCTAAATCTAATTAGGGTTTCAATTAGGCATTATTCTTGATTATTTTAATGTCAAGATTCTCTCTCCTCCAACTTAGTTCAAATGAGGAGTACCTCTCATTTTCTTTGCTATACATGATGCCAAGAAATATTAAGGACCTTATTGAAGTGGTAATTTGCATATTCAACCCTAGATTTTGGGTAAATTGCACTTTACTCCAAAACTAGGTTTTAATGCACAACATTGTCCAACAAGCTCTATCTTGGTGTCCAGGCTTGTAGAAACCATACTACTACATCATATTCATCCTTATGATGTCTCAACATCAGAGGAACATCTTATCATGTGCAATTTGCAAGTTATCCCCTCAACTTGGGTAATTTGCACTTTAGTCCAAAACAAACAAAACATTGATTTCAACAATGTTCAAAAAGGACTAGAATTGCAACATAGGTTCCTCTTGACACCTAATTACTTTTCACAAGATGATATTAAACATTTAATCAACCTTCTTAATCAAAACACCTAGGGTTAGAGTATAACCCAGGTCAGGGATGTTACACTAAGAATCTCCTCTAACTCCCTAGGTGGTCTAATCTAGTAATAGACCAGTATGTACATCCTATTTAGGACTAGGATTTCAAGAAATATCTATAGAGGAAGTTATATAGTGATCCAAATTAAAGTGAATCATATTAATTAGAGATCCAATGTATAATAAATCCAATAGACGTCATTTTGAATCAATTGTTTCAATAAAGTCATATTTTAAATAAACCACATCATTAATGAATTTACATTTTTGATATCAAACTATGGATGTGTGTCAATATATGTTGAGAATTTAAAAAGGGTGTTTCATTAGATGATTTTAATTAAATTGAGGTTCGTTACATAAATGACCCATAATATAGTTGAATAAAAAAGAGGTATTTATTTAGCTCATAATAATGCATGATATATCTATTTAAAGCTAAGTCAAAATCTAGACAACAAGCTAATTTCAAATAAAAAATAAGAAGTCATGGTAACTTGAGTATTAATTGGTTCTACATAATAAACATTAAATAGTTTGAATTCATATAGGGATTTGAGCTAAATGGATGACTCTATTACCCTTGATGTCATGTCTGGTTGGCCCTGAAGTTAGCTTGGTTGCTTCCCTTTGACTATAATTTCTTCTTTTTATAATTATACAATGTGTCCCTATAAGAGCTGTCATGGAACTATTTATAACCAAATCATCACTCTTAATGGCTAAATAGCCAAAGGCAAGTGTACCAGGGTGTCCATCCCTAGAATGGAAAAAAATATTTCACACAAGAAATCTATATGAAATGAAAATGTGACTAATAAATATAAAAAAGATAAATAAAGGATAAGGGACTGATGTACCCATTTCTGTTTCAAATAAATTGCATTGGTGTTCCATTTCATGTAGTAGTTGTTGCAGATCTTCAATGGACATCAAAAAATTTGGTAAATCAAATATATTAATGCTAATGCATTAAGTATGATATGAAAATACATGTAAGCAAAATTTAGGATTATATAAAATTAACTGGATAGAAACATCATAGTAAGCAATAAGAAGGAAAAAGGCAAGAAAACATAAATGACATTCTTTTATTTCAAGTCTCATTTACCATATAAATATTTAGGACTCAAACAACTTGCAAGGGAAGGGTCTGTGATGGGAATTTTAGGCTAGAAGCTTAAATGTCACCCTTCTTTTATGTGAGGGACCTCAAGACCAATTTCAATAAGATAACACTATTTCAACATGCCTTACTCCCTTATCCTGAGATTTTAGGTAGGTAAGGGTATATAATGGATTTCTAGATTATGTTCAAGGTTTGTCAACTTAAATGATCAACCATGAAAATTGTATTCATAGGATCCATAGCTCAAACAAGTAATTAATTATCCAAGCATTGATAAGTTGATACATACAAATAAGCCAATATCATAGTGGGGTCAAGAGATTAAGCGTAACCTATGAGAAGTGACCCAATTATGATCCTTGAGTAAGATTCATAGAAGGATCCAACCCAAAGTGGATCTAACATGTAAATAATATAATATGGGTCTTAGATCAGCAAGGTTTTGATAATATAAACATCATATGGTCATGTATGTGTTCCCCTAGGCCTAGTTTTCAATTAGCTCATTCTTAGATCTAGGGTTCCAAACATGCATGCAATTATATAACATAGTACAAGTATCAACATTTGAGCCTAGGCCTAGGTGAACCATTCACATTGTGAGTGATATAAAATAAATACACTCTCTAGTTTGTAAATATGGGAATGATGTGATTTGGATTATCATAAAGGTTTAATCCTACAAGATCATAACTGGTCATAACAGTTCAATCTCATTTAATATTGTCACAATCCCATGTTATAAGATCATAAAAGTGCATTAAGTAGATCAAGTAAAGATATAGATCTATAGCATGGTAAGTTTACTTATTTGAAGTCTTATGATACATTTGCAACATTAGAGAATGATTCTTGCAAGAATTAGGGTCCAACAATTAACTTGTGCATTTAGATCATGTTAGATGTCCCATGTATGGCATATGTAATCAAAAGATCATATGAGTAAGTTACATGTCATTTTGTGTCACAAGTCATCTTAAGGACTAATTTGATTAATGATTATGATCACTTTTGCAAAAGTATTTAAAGATCCAAACATATAGGTACTTAAACATCACATACTATGACATATCAGTGTACAAAGGTGAGTCTTTATGGCATATGAGTTTCTCATAGAAAAATGGCATAAGATATTAGTCAATTGGCAAAAAACATCATAAAGTCAACTTATGTCAAATTTTGAAGATCATATGACAACAAATTAGTCTAATTTTCATGATCAAGTTACATCATCCATACACACAAAGGGGTCGTTTTTAGGTCCAGATAATCATTAGAGTTAAATCACGATGAACCAAGTTTTTAGTCATGTTACAAATGAAACAAAGTTAATGATCAATAGGTGTCATCAAGTTTTGGGTCATAAAAGATTATGTTTGCACATTAAACACTATTAATCATGTAAAAAGAGATCAAAATGCCATTTTATAATAATAGAAGCTACAAGTGGAATCTGACATTGAAATTAGTTTCCCTGGATAGATAGAGTTCTTAGATAAAAATTCATATATAATATCTCCAAAAGGGCCACGTAAAAAATTTATTAGTACTTTTGCCAGAATTACCTTATTTCTTGCAATATGGACACTTGGATTAAGATCTAAGGGACTAAGGAGGTCATTGGGCGGGCCTTTTCTTCTTGGGCCCATGACTAGCAGTCCAGGTGAGTTGGTCTAATGAGAGGTGGATATGGCTCACCCCTGGTCTCGAGACACTGTTGGTTCCCTAGTTGGTGTTTGCCAAAAGTCAGCCACTGCCATCTTCCACACATTTTCGTCCTATGTGACACCTGATCTACCATGGTGGTGGGTCTGGCAAGGCTCGCCAGAGCCGACTGAGGCAGGGGAAGGGGAAACATGGGACAAACAATGAGAATGTCGACTAAGGTTGTCATGCCTCTATGAGTTGGTGACTAGCCCTAGCTCAATCCTAGACTACCAGGGTGAAAAAACCCAAAAGGGGCTTGGCAGCGGATCCATGAAGGAAGGAGGAAGAAGTAGAGTGAGGCAAGGGTAGGGGAAGAACTGTGTGGCATGTGATAATGCCACTTGAGGTGGTCATGCCTCTATGAGTTTGCAACTAGCCCCAACTCAAGACCAGGCCACCAGGGGTGAAAAGGCCCAAAAAGGGCTCCAGAGAGGGAAGTAGGAAGAAGAAGAAAGAAGTAAGAGGGTTAGGATTCATGAATTCAAAGAAAAGAGGGTGAAATAGTTGGGGAGAGGGTTTTATAGGATAAGAAGGGTTCAATTTGAGTCAAGGAACATGTAATGCATTAGTTGGTGGTGTGTAGCACCATGGCTTCCAACCATGGTACAAAGGAGGACGATAACACCTTAAATGTCAAATGGAAGTATGATGTGTGGGTGGGAAACTAAGGATTGAGATATGTTGCTCTTGGATCTAGGGAACTTGATTGTTCCCAAAAGTGATAATCAGATCACCAAGGGAAGTTTGTGGGTAATTGGGCCACGTGCCCAATTGGATTCTATCTCTTGATTGGTCCAAAAAGTGATAGCTAGATTTCCAAAGGGAAGGCAGGTGGAAAATTGAGTTGTGCAACCAATTGGGTGAAAATTGGATCAATTTAGATTTAATGAGATAAAAGAAAATTTAAAACAAAGAATTTTTAAATGGGCATCTATCATGCATAAATGTGAGTGTGTTGTCTACACAAGGATCACAAGGTGGGGGTACTTAGAGACACATAGATAATAGCAAAATAGGGATTTAGAGGGTAATGTATAATGTAGTTGCAACCTTGGTTTTATATCAAATTGAGTGTCACCATTCATCAAGTGGAAACAAGATAAACTAAAAAAATATCAAAAATCTCAAATCATGAAATTCATGGTAAGAGTGAGAATTAGTACTAAGACAAAGTAGATACCACATGTATGAGAGAGAGAAATGCCATTTTTATCACATCCTCCCCACCTTAAAGGAATTCTCCCTCAAAACTAACACAATCCTTCAATCAAGATTGGGACCATTATATTCACAATCGTCTAGTATTCCTTCATGCACGAAGGTCAAAGCATAGATACATGGATCATCAAATCTACATACCTTAAGAGATTGTAATGTATAGAGGGATGTTGGGAAGGTATAAGAACCTTCATCGGGCGTCATGTAATGTAGTAGTTGGTGGTGTGTAGCACCATGGTCGTCAACCATGGTACAAAGGAGGAAGATAACATCTTAAATGTCAAATGGAAGTATGATGTGTGGGTGGGGAACTAAGGATTGAGATATGTTGCTCTTGGATCTAGGGAACTTGATTGTTCCCAAAAGTGATAGCCAGATCACCAAGGGAAGGTTGTGGGGAATTGGGCCATGTGCCCAATTGGATTTTGTCTCTTGATTGGTCCAAAAAGTGATAGCCAGATTTCCAAAGGGAAGGTAGGTGGAAAAATGAGTTGTGCAGCCAATTGAGCCCAAATTGATTTAATGAGAGAAAAGAAAATTTAAAACCAAGAATTTTCAAATGGGCATCTATCTTGCATACTAGCTCAGAATTGAGAGACATTTGGTGTGTTGGAAATGTGAGAGTGTTATCTTCATAAGGAGTACAAGGTGGGGGTAGTTAGAGACACATAGATAATAACAAAATAGGGATTTAGAGGGTAATGTATAATGTAGTTGCCACCTTGGTTTTATATCAAATTGAGTGTCACCACTCACCAAGTGGACACAAGATAAACTCAAAAAATATCAAAATCTCAAATCATGAAATTTATGGCAAGAGTGAGAATTAGTACTAAGACAAAGTGGATACCACATGTATGAGAGAGAGAAAAGTCATTTTTATCACATCCTCCCCAACTTAAAGGAATTATCCCTCAAAATTAACACAATCCTTCTATCAAGATTGGGACCATTATATTCGCAATCATCTAGTATTCCTTCATGCACGAAGATCAAAGCATAGATACATGGATCATCAAATCTCCATACCTTAAGAGATTGTAATGTCTAGAGGGATGCTAGGAAGGTATATGAACCTTCATTGTGCCCTCCAACGCCCTAGAAGGTGAATTCAACATTCTAGTTGACTCACCCAGGTGAAAGGAAGGCTCGTCATGAGGTAGACAAAGACCTAGGGCAATATATCTAGCCTTTTTAGAGTGTGTGAGCTTCCTGTTCACGATGTCAGGGGTAATAAAGACATTTTGTTATTTTTTAAGACCCCAACCCATGTGGTGGGTAAAGATGAGATGGCTAGAACCAATTGTCTAGGCTGGCCCACATGTCTAATGTAAATAATAGTTAAAATTGTTGACATGGCTTAACCTAATTAGCCATATTATGCATAACTTGAAATAAACCTTGAAAATAATTTGAAGGTCCGAATATATCAAAATTATATATGGTTTTGATCAGTGAAATGAGAGGAACACTAATAAAATGAATTCAATTCTTTATTCTCTTTTCTAATTCAAAAGTAATGATAACATGTATTAAATAGATGATAAATATATAAAAACCCTAGAATTTGGATATTAAATTGTTGAAACATTAAAAGTCATTCTTTTGTGCTATTATCTAACATTGTTAAACATAATAGGAATCTAAGATGACCAAGATAAAACTGATGAGGAATTAGGGTTTCTACAGTGAATGTTCATGTATGTGTGATGAGTTAGGATAATCTGAATGAATGTAACTTGAATTGAGTATATGATGGATATACTAATTAAGGTTTCACCTGGTGTCTAATATGGATTAATAACATAATTTATTGTATGATGGAATTATGGTTTGATACCCCTATTTCTTATACCAAACTCAAGACCACCCTAAAATCTAGATTAGGACCTGAATAGGGTTTAATTTGAAAAATGTGATGGTAACACTTTAGGATTTACATACGTGCATATTTGATGTTAAATTTCTTGGTTTCTTCATTGCTTACTTGATTGGATGATATGCTTAAAGAATGACTACATTAAATATGCATGGTTATACAATAGGTACGTGGTTATGCCTGTAAATACTCACCTTAAATGACTTCTGTGGTTTCCCAAAGTTTACCAAATGGATTGCAATTAAACTGCTTCATTGTTCATTTACTTCCTATAATCTATAATGTCGCTATGAGTATCATCTTATATAATAAAATTTTATTGAACCCTAATATTTATCTCTCATGAGTTAAAGAGTATGGGGTTAAAGAAGTCATTAGGGGGATGATGGGGTGATCAATCCCGAAGAGGAAGATCACCTCAGGCCAAGCATGGAAAGGAAGGCCTACATATAAAACCAAACCCATGTTAGGGAAGGTTATGAAAGTCCACTACAGGGACCAAATCCTAAAGATAGGGTTCCCCATAAAAAGGATCCCCTAAAGAGAGGACACACCATAGAGAATGAAAGGATAAGGGTCGATGAGTTAGAAAAGAAAATTCATGTTTGATTATATAATGATAATTGTTTTTATGGTTGTTTATGTTGTTACCCCTACATTCACATATTTTGTTTGCACCCCACATACACAATATAGTAATATATTTATCTGTGCTTTGTTTCATGCCATTTTAGGTAGGTCTAATATATGAAGGTTTTGAAACCTGATGAATCAGATGAAATTCATTGAAGACATTAAAGCTAAGTAAAGAAGGATTAGTTAGATACCTTTTCACAATACATATTCGCTCCATGTTGAAAATTCATGTAACTCTTTGGAGGCGTATAATTTTATATCATGTAAACAACATTAGTGAAATAATATAAATTATTTTCTATTATACATTATTTGATTAAATCTAGATATTGGGAATTCCAGGTAATGGCTCAAATTTAAGGCCTTCTTTAATAAGTGGACGTTGTAAAGTGAGTTCGTTACAGAGATCATCGCATAGATCACTAATTTGGAGAGATTACTAGCTAGGTCAAGTGAATAGAGACCTTTTGAATAATGAGTAAGTATGGTTTTCAGTCACAATATTTAGGGTTCTAGCTTCAACATTAGTGTGTGTGGGGTTATACATCCACAATTGAGATTTAATATTTCAACAATCAGAGACAATCATCATAATTTGATATTGTAATTCTATGTTCAATGTCAATGGAAGATCCCACCCATGTCCACATGAGAGCTAAACCCTAATTCACATATTGAGAGAATAAACATAAATCACATTTCCAAGATTGTGGTCATGAAATTAATTAATAATATACTGAGGGTGATCTCAAGATCCTAATAGGGTGATCATAGAAGTCATACCATTATAGGGATCAATAAACATGAGTTGTGATTTAATGAATCAATAGTGAGAGTCAAGATTTGGACATTAAGAGTCATATGCATAGGAATGATCATTCAACCATAAACAACAATCAAGGAACAATTCAAGAAATCATCACCAATTTCATTATCATTGTATTCGAGGTTGATGAATTGATTTAGACCTAGGTCATACTAGAAACCTAAACCACAAGTTTTAGCCAACATTATCATGGTAAAGCTTATCATCAAATCGAGATTAACATTGAGCATAAATATCATCATGGATTTTACCTATTAGAGACATAGGTAAATAAATCAAAATTGGGTGGAGGAGGGGTTACATTTCCAAACTATAAATAATCAACAAGATGAAAATTTTGGAGGAAATCATAATAGGGTTGTGACCTAGGTTAGGAGAGGCATAAACCCTAATCTACCACACATGTCCTCATTAGTCATGAACCATCAAGTACGTTAGAATAGGAAGAGCATATTGATTATCAAATTATATTTTATAAGGCCAAGATCAAAGGTCAAGATCATAATAGGGAAACCATGTTCCAAGATTTTAAAATATGAAGGTAATAACTTTCATTCCATTCCTTTCATGATTAATTTAAGAGTATATTTTTAAAATTGAGAAGTCAAATTGGGAACTCTACAAGTTAGAGTATAATAGGTCAAGATTGATATCCATGCACATCATAATATTTTAAAGTTGAGTTTACATAGAGGTATAGAAATCAATAAGGAAAATTCTCCTTTTGTATCAAAGTTTTTCATCATGATTTTGAGGGTCCAAAAACATAGTCATTTTGTGGCACGACCATGGTATGATCATGGTACATATGAAAATAGGGAAATATTTGCTTAACCATGTTTGAGGTTTAATGAACAATAGGCCAACATAGATTTAATCAAACAGGGACCTCATCAACCATGAGTTATAAGGTACAAATCCTCCTTATTTCATCCATCTAGATTATTATCATTCTTAAACATAGGAATCATGTAGTCTAGATTTAGTAAAGTTAAGTTTACATGATGTGGTGTGCCATTCAAGAGTTTTTAGCTTCAAGAGTATTTTTTATAAATCATAATCGAGTTTAAAATTAAGGTCATATAATGGTATCAATATAATTTTACTAAAATTTTATTAATTTATTCAAATTTTAGTTTTCCCCTGCATAAGCAACCCATAGTCGAGAAATCATGTGATTGATTGTCATGTGAGACCTCATATGATGAGATAAAAAAATAACTAATCATCATCTAATGGGTGTCTTAGGGTAGTCCTTAAAGAGGATATGAGATTCTAGAATAAGGATTTTTCATTAAAAAAAGATGCTAGAATATTCTCTATGATCCAAGGAAGAAACCTCACTTTAGGTAGGTAGTTGCACATAGGAACCTCAGCCACCCCAACTTTCTAGGTAGGAGGTGATTACTAGCCATAACCTCTACATTTAGCACCATACATATTTCCTTAGTTTCACCATTATGGATTTTTGTTCTCCCTAGGTTCATATGGTGTGTTATGCCTTAAAAATACTAGATGCTCATGTGTATGACTGATACTATTTGTCATAGAATGGATTATTACCCCAATCCTCATGTTAATAGATAAGAAACCAAAGGAGAGGGACCATGGCATACATCCCTAGATTGGAACCAGATATTACATAGAAGTAATTTATATGAAAGGAAAAATGTTACTAATAAAGATAACAAGATACATAAAGGAAAAGGGAGTCATGTACCCTTTTCTATATGAATGATATCTCATTGGTGTTCCATTTTCATAGAGTAATTATAGTGCATCTTCATTTGGCATCTAAAATTTTTATAAATGAAATATATTAATGCAAAAACATTAAGCACCATATGAAAAGATATGTAAGCACATTTTAAGAGTATAATAAAGTTGCTTAGTTAAAAATATTATAATAAGCAAGAAGAAGGAATAACACTAGAAGACTAAAACTAAATTCTTTTATACAAATATTATTAAATCTCATCTTCTATTATATAAACATTTAGGCCTTTAAACAACTTCAAATGAAAGTTCTCATGAGGGGCATTTGAGGCTGGAAGCCTAAATGTTGCCTTGTATCTATGTGAGGGACCTCAAGACCAAAGTCAATGAGCTAACCATATTCACATAGGTACAGAAGGATATATAATGGATTTCTTTATTATGTTCAAGGTTTGTCAATGTAATATTATCAATCATGAAAATGGTATTCATGGAAACAATATATCATACAAGTATATCGGTACCCAATCATTCATAAGTTAATACATACAAACACGCCCATATCATAGTAGGGTCAAGAGATAAGGCATACCTTGTGAGAAGTGAGCAAGTTATGATCCTTGAGTAAGACTCCTAGAGAGGGTTCGATCCCAAGTGGACATAAGATGTAAAATAATATAATATAGGGTCTTATATCAGAAGGTTTTTGATAATATGAACATCATATGGGTCATGTGAATGTTCCCCTTGTCCTAGGTTTTAATTAGTTCATTATTAGATAGAAGGTTCCAAACAAGCATGCATTTATTCAACATAGTATAAGTATCAACATTAGACCATAGGTCCAGGTGAATCGTACAAATTGTGAGTAATACATGAAAAAGAAATCTCTGATTTAGAAATAGGGGAAGCATGAGATTTGTACTATCATCAAGGTTCAATCATGAAAAATCATAACTAGTCATAATAGGTTAATCTCATGTTATATTTCCACAATCCCATGTTATAAGATCATAAAGGTGCATTAAGAAGATCAATTTAAGATCTATAGATATAGCATGATAATATACTAAATTGAAGTCTTAAAATGGCATTTATAAAATTAGAGCCTAATTCTTGCAAGAATGAAGTTCAACAATTAACATGTGCATGTAGATCATGTTAGGTGTCACATGTAAGTCATATGTAATATAAAAAGAACATGAGTGTGTTATAAAGAATTTTGTGTCACATATCATCTTAAGGATTGGTTTTAATGTTAAAACAGAGGCTTGAACATTTAGGATCACTTTTATAGAAGGATTTAAAGATTCAAGCATATATAACACTTACATATTAGGACTTATTAGTGTACAAAGGTGAGTCTTTATTTGATATGAATAACTCATAGTGAAAAGGCATATATCATATCAAACTTGGTCTAAAACATCAATAAGTCTATTGATTTTAAAGGTATATGATCATAAAAATAGCAGATTAGGCCAAAGTTTCAATCTTGTTCCAGTTACACCATCCATACACATAGAAAGGTCATATTTAGGTCAAGGTAGTCATTTGAGGTAAATCAAGATGACTTAAGGCATTAGAAATGTTACAAGTAAGGAAAGTTATCGATCAAGAGGTATTAACAAGTTTTGGGTGATAAAAGATTATGTTTGCACATGAAACAATGTAAATAACGTGAAAGAGGTCAAAACATACAATTTTTATCATAATAGGATCTATAAGTGTAATTTGTCCTTGAAAAATTAGGTTTGTTGGATTGGTATAAATCCCTAGACCAAAATCATTTTAAAAAGTATAAAAAGGCCTCAAAATGGATTTATTCTCATTGTTTGTAAATATTACCTTATTTCCTATGAACAAGAACCTTGGCCAAGGGGCTAAGGAGGTAATTAGGTGGGGCTTTATCTTCTTGGGCTTGCAGTTAGCAACCCAAGTGTGTTGGTCTAGAGAGTAGTGGATATAGCCCACTAGTAGTTTGGGGAAATAGTTTGATAGGCGTAGAGGAGTGTAACACCATGATCGCCAGCCATGATACAAAGCTGGTGAAGGCAAAACATCACCCGTCAAATGGAAGTGTAACCCATAGGTCGGGAATCCAAGGGACAAAATATGTTTCTCTCGAATCTACGGATCGGGATTAGTCTAAAACATGGTAGCTAGATTGCCAAACGGAAGAGGGTGAGAAATTGGGTTGCACGCCCAATTGGGCCCAAATTGGATCAATTTTAATTTAATGAACTAAAAGCAAAGTTAAAACTAATATATATTCAAATGAGAATATATCTCATACTATTTATGAATTGAGAGACATTCAGTGAGTTGGAAACATGTGAGTGTCCTCTACACAATTCGCTCAATGTTGGGGTGGAGAGAGACAAACAAATGAGATTAAAATAGGGATGAAGAAGGTAATTTATAATCTAGGTGCAGCCTTAGTTTTATATCAAATTGAGTATCGTCGATGTCCATGTGGATGCAAGAGAACATCAAAAAGTAATAAAATATCTCAAATCATGAAATTGATGAAAAGAGTGAGAAAATAATGCATAGAAAAGTTGATAGAAGATGAATGAGGAGAGAGAAAAGTCCATGTTAAGGACCCTTCCCCTATTAAGTAGGTAAATGAGGGTTATAAGATCTAAGATCAAGTTTCAAATGTTTAATGTGAATTTGATACATAGTTGGAAATATGTTGGACTTTACTAGAAATTCTAATATATAATACCTTTAGTTTGTTGAAGCTCATTGCATGAATTTTGGTAGCATATTAATAAGAAATATGCTGAGAAATTTAGTTATAAAAATACAATAGGATAAATGTTTGTCTATTATTTACTAGTAACTCAGACTGACTTGAAATTAGGAACTATTATAAATAACTCTTTTATCAAAGTGTTTGATAATTTTCATGATTTTTGGATGAGAGCTAGAACTATTGGTCGATCAAACTTTAATTCAAAACTTTTGGATACCATTTATGGGATGAAATAGTTAATGTATATGTTAACTTCTATAACAAGAAACTTTTGTTGATATAAAATAAAATATAAAATGGAATTATTTGCAATTGACCCAATCACCTCAATTGATCTATATCAATATACAAACACCCTAATAGCTCGTATAATTCATGATTCATCCCATAGAAAAATCCTAGAGAGAGAAAAGGAGAATTAGGATTTGTAAAGGGGAGGAGAGTGGAGATGTTGATCTTATAGGGAAATATGGTGATAGACTTGGCAGCATAAACAAAAATATTCTTTTCCATATTTCCCATAAACCAATGTATTACGTCAATAACTATGAATGAGAAGGAAGGTTGCAAGGAATATACTTGATCTTGTAGCAAGTCCAGTGACAATCCTTGCAGCGTTGTCTTTCTTTCTCAAGAAGCAACCAGACAATAGTCGGTGGTGACATCCTGGTGTAACACCGAAGACGGTGGTTGATGACATCCTTCTAGCATAATGGGAATGGCCTCTACGTAGTCCACATGGATCGTCGGGAAATCCACATCATTCTTCTAGAACTGTGGGAAGGAGTTGTCCCTTCATGTTGTCAATGTGCTAGTGTTGACTTTTCTCCCCTTTGGCTATCTCTCCCTTTTACTGGTAAGATGCCTCTGACTCTCAAGTTACCAAAATGTTGAGATGAGGAGTATCTATACTCATAGCCTTAACCACCCCCACCCCTATTATATAGGAGTCGATGGGTTAGGGTTTCTACAAACCCAAGGATACGATGGGAAAAATTTCATGAAATTTTAGCTGATGTGAATTACCAGTCATTTGATTGACATGCTAGTTGGTCGAATGAAATGTTTTCCTATTCACAAACATATTGGATTCGATGCAACGATTAGTGCATGTCATGATGTCAGTATTAATTCCTTGATCCAATTTTAATGATCATCTAGTTGGTCAACTGGATACTCTAGACTATTGAATGGCATTCCCAGTTGATCGAGTGAACACTCCACTCAGCCAACATACACCCAATGTTGTTTCAGTTGATTACCCAAACACTTTAGTAACCAATTCAAATCTTATCCATGAGTAAACTCCTATTCTTGGTGCATCCTATATGTCTGACCCTATAGGTCCCAAATTACATTGGTAGTGAATGTCCATATCTATATTATGACATCACAAACACCGAGCAGTATCTAGAAACACATCATTGCTACCCAAGTGATGGGAAAGTTGGAGGAAAACTTCAACCTACATCTGTGATAAATGTTATCATGATTGCATAGTTCCTTTGTCACTGATATCTTGATTTAACTTGAGTCATGGAATTTTCATCCTCTTAATATGTAATCCATATTCCTTGAACTAGAGAAGACTGACTGAGATACATGTGAGCTCACATATTACATATTGATTTACATGAGTAGGGTCATACATTTCTCAATTTTGCTTATCAAGTGGCCAGGATATCAACTCTGGTGGGAGGGACAAATCCCATCTAAATCACTTACAATCAATCCCCATGTGTCACAATGTATCTAAGTACCACCTTTATGGTAACCCTTATTCAAGGTCACGTTAAATGGTGTCTAAGTATATTGAACGACATGTAATGAGGTAGTAACTTTGGGTCTAAGAACCACAATCAACATTATCACTAGGAGAGATGATTCTGACTACCATTCAATAGTTTTCATGTATCTCTTTCAAGGTATGTCTGACTAGTACGTTGTTCTCTAATAAGAACTTATGTGTTTGTCTTGATATCAGATATCATGACTAATGAGATTCTATCATCAGCCAACACATGCACATTCTAATCTTATGTATTATTGTTATTTATTTATTGCTTCCACAATAATATCCGACTAGGGACATAAGAAGAATGTGTATACTATTATCAACATAAGATCTCATTATTTAGGTCCTCAACTTGAAGACATATGTTATCAAGTAATATCATTCTTTTAGATATCTATCAAATTATGCCATCATCTCATAATTGAACAAACATATAGATGAAAAATTTCCTTTGTTATAAATCAAATCAAGTACATGTTGCCACATTATAGTCATTGTATGACTGGCTCTTTGGGTATACATACCAATCGACTCCCACTTGCACTTAGATCCAATCACCCATGATTTTTTTCCCAAATGGTCTAACTTGACCTTCATGCTTGTACTACAAAAGTGTTTTTGTCAAGGGGTCAGCAACATTACTTTCAGTAGGTACTCTGCAAATCTTTACATCTCCTCATTGTACGACCTCTCATATGAGATGGAACCATCATTGTATGTGCTTGGAACGTTGATGTGATCTAGGTTCCTTATCTTTTGTAGTAGCTCCATTGTTGCCACAATACAACTATATTGCATTGTTGATGCTTGGAACCACCCCAATTTCAGTGACAAACTTCTTGATCCAAATAGATTCCTTTGCTTCATTGGAAAGAGAAATCTACTCAGACTCTTTCATAGAATTAGCAATTGTTTCTTGCTTGCAACTCTTCCAACTCACAACTCCATTATTGAGGAAAAACAAAATTCGATATTATGCTCTAAAGTCATCTTTGTTAGTTTGGAAGCTTGCATTGATGTAACCCTTTACCACAAACCCTTCCTCACCATCGTAGACAAGAAATGGATCCTAAGTTCTTCTTAAGTACTTAATGATGTTCTTCATGACAGTCTACTAACCTTCATTGGGATCTGATTGGAATCTTCTCACCATGCTCAAGGCATACGAGACATCAAGATGAGTACATAACATTGTGTACACAAAAATCCAATTGCAAATGCATATGGAATTTTACTCATGCATTCCCATTCTTCATAAAAACTGGGACATTGAGCTCCAGAAATACTAACACCAAGAGACATGGCTAAGTTTCCTCTCTTCCAATTCTCCATGTTGAGCCTTTTCAACACCTTATAAACGTTTGTGCTCTGGCTTAGGCCAAGAAGCCTTCTACATTCAGAATCTATTTCCCAACCAGGTTTTTATTGTTTGTAAGTTAGGGATGTCATTCCCAATTAATAGTATGTCAGCTACATACAATATGAGGAATACAATCATGCTCCCACTAACCTTCTTGTAAACACATGGTTCATCTTTATTTTGACTAAAGCCAAACTCTTTGACTATTTCCTCAAATCAAAGATTCCAGCTCTAAGATGCTTGCTTAAATCCATAGATTGACCTTTGTAGCTTACAAACATTATTGGCTTCTTTTAGATTTATAAAACCCTTAGGTTGTGTCATGGACACATCCTCAAGCAGATTCCCATTAAGGAGTGTGGTTTTAACATCCATCTACTAAATCTCATAGTCATAATAAGCTGCAATGGCAAGCATGATCTTGATGGACTTAACCATGTCAACTGGAGAAATGGTTATGTTATATTCAACACATTGAACTTGTCTATAAACCCTTTACAACCAACCTTTATAGGTTTGTAGAATACCATCCATGTCAGTCTTCTTCTTGAAGACCCACTTACACCCTATGGGTTTTACCCCCTTCAGGTGGATCCACCAAGGTCCATACCTTGTAGGTGTACTTGGATTCCATTTCAAATCTCATGGACTAAAGCCACTTCTCAAACTTTGGTCCCTTAACATCTTCTAGGTAGGTTGTTGTCTCACCATCTATGACCAACTCATTGCCTTCTTGAGTCACAAGATAACCAAATCTTTCATGCTCAAGGTATGTCCTGCAAGGTTCCTGTGTTACATGAGGAATTGATATTCCACAATAGTTTGTGACTCTTCATGTTCCTTTTGTACCTCTATAGGTTCAACATTTTCTTATTCATATTGAACCTCTTCAACTTATAATTCCCTCCCAATGATTCCTTTGAGAATAAATTCCTTTCCTAGGAATACATCATCCCTGGAAACAAAGACTTTGTTGTCAGATGGAGTATAAAAGTAGTATCCTTTGGTTTCCTTAGGTCTGAATTGGGTCCAAGATTTTCGAGAAGGTACTTCCTCACATAATATTCACATCCCCAAATATTCATAAAAGACACATTGGGACACTTCCCATACCGTACCCCATATGGTGTCTTTTTAATCGATTCAGATGGTACATGGTTAAATGTAAACATTGTGGTTTCTAGAGTATATGCCCACAAGGAAGTTAAAAGATTAGAAAAATGCATCATCAACACACCATGTCTAGTAGTGTGCAACTCCTTCTTTCTGATACACTATTATGATGTGGTGTTTCTGGTGAAGTCCACTGTGATATGATACCATAGTCTCACAAAAGGTCCTCAAACTCTTGGCTTAAGTTTTATTCATCGTGATTAGATTGAAGTGTTTTAATACTTTCACCATGTTTTATTTTACTTCATTCATAAAATTCTTGAACATTTTAATGGTTTCTGACTTGTGCTTCATTAAGTATACATAGCCATGCCTACTGAGATCATTGGTAAAGGTAACGAAGTACTAGTAACCACCTCTAGCATTTATACTAAATGGTCTGCATACACTAGTATGTACGACTCCCAATAGATCACTCATTCTCTCATTGTGTCCAATGAGAGGAGTCTTTTTCATCTTGCCCAATAAACAAGATTCACATGTCTCTATTGATTCAAAGTTAAAAGATTGTGGATAACCATCTTTATGGAGTCTAGAAATGTATTTCTCATTAATGTTCCCTAGACAAAAATGCCAAAGGTATATTTTGTTTGAGTTATCAAGTTTTAACCTTTTGGTATTAACATTATAAACATTTGTCTCCTGATCTAATAAGTAATACCCATAGGACATTGGGGCACTGCCATAAAAGATCTCATCTTTAGAAATAGAACATTCATCATTCTTTATATGAAATTGGAGTCCATTCTTTTCCATACAAGAAACAAAAATGATGTTTCTATTAATGGTAGGTACAAACTAGTTGTTATCTAACTCTATTACAAGCCTATGGGCCAGAGACATATGATAGGCTCCAACTGTAGTGGCAACAACTCTTGCTCCATTTGCAAAGCACAATTCTACCTTACCCTTTTTTTAAGTTCTACTTATTTTTAGATCATGCATATTTGAACATATATAAGATCCACATCTGGTATCAAGTACCCAAGATGAAGAAGTAGGAATATTTATCTCAATAATGTATATACCGAAAGTTGAGATCTTTATCCCATGCTTCTTCTTCCTTGGTTCCTCCAGGTAAAGAGGGAAATTCCTTTTCTAGTGTACATCCTGGTGACAGTGGTGACAATTTACCTCCTTATTCACCCCTCCCTTTGCTTGAGTGTGGAAGACTTGGGTTTCTTGCCATCTTTACAACTATTATTAGCCTTGTCTTTTCCTTTTCACTTCCCTTTTCCTCTAATTATCTTCATCACAGATTTAGATTTGTCCTTCTTCATTTGTGTTTCAGTAGTTCTCAACATGCCAAGTATTCTGACAATGGCTTATCAAAATTGTTCATGTTATAGCCCATGACAAATTTGGCTATATGATTGAGGCAGTGATTGCATAATCACATCTGTGGCCAACTCTTGGCCCAAGGAAAATCCCACTCTCTCTAGGTTCTCCACATACCCAATCAACTTGAGCACATGGGGCCCCACTGGATCTCCTTCTACCATATTTGACTTGAACAACACCTTTGAGATATCATATCTCTCTTGTCTTTCCTGATCTTAGTACATATTCTTAAGATGTGTAAAAATCTAAAGAGCATCCATATTCTCATGATGTCTCTACAACCCATATTTCATTTAGCATGGCATCAAGCATTTGACATATATGGCATCTTCAGAATGCTTCTTGTAAGCATCTATGTTAGCCTTAGGCTTGATATGGGCGAGTTCATATGGATCTGGTGTCTCTAAGATATATATATTTCTCTCTTTTATGAGAATGATTCTCAATGTCCTGAATCAATCGTGGAAGATATAACCATTAAACTTGTCTTTTCTCAAGGACCGATTACAAAGAAAATGTGTTGTTGTTTTCCATTTGTTTCTAAAAAAGAAATTTGCATTTTGTCAAAACCTTTTTAATTGGATTTGATTTGATTTGATTAAAAAAATATTAAGCATTCCTTTAATTAATTACCACTCCCACTATTTTGTTCAAATTGATAGCCCTCACTATCAATTTCAAAGATTTCAATGTACAACCTTCTAGTGATCCAAGATCCAAAATAATTAAGTAATTACCTAGCCAATTTTGGAATCCATAACTAATTATTCATGGAGGCAACATTTTCTGATTACATCTTATGAAATTCTTAGATAGATGGTATACACAACTCCTTGTCATATTACATATGATTACTTCTAGGCACTTAATCCCATTAAGGTTGCATACTTAAGCCTAGCCCGAAAGCCAACACGATAGCAATGCACCCTCCTTGGTAGGTCCACATAACTACCATGACACTTCCACAAGATAGATGGTGCGCCATGCTTCACATGTCCATGCTTGGTCAATTAAGATTTTCATGTGTGGTTCTTATGGAAAGCATCTAAGACTTAATATTTTGATTGAGGGATTTTATTTATATATAAACACATATACATATTTAATCACCACCACATACTTATAATATGTATCATATACATACTATATCCACAAATGAAACATGTAATTATAAAATACCAGTTATGGTTATGGCCACACCAATGCAATTCTTTGGATCCACAAAGAATTTCCATCCACCTAAGGTCAAACATCACATGTTATAACTTGTAAAGGAAAAAGTATTGTGCTGGAAACAACCTGGTTGGCTCTTCCAATCGATTGATTCATTCACATGTTGGTCGATCGACTGGCTCCTGGCCTAAGAGGCTATTTGGACTCCTCCAGTTGATCAATTTTCTTATTTGATCTATAGCCTCTTTGGTCCTCTGGTCAATCGACTCGACTCCCATTTGATGGACTCACCTCATGCATAACGTCTTCTTTTCATCAAAATACAAATTAAAACTATGAATTACTTTGTACAAGTGAAACCTTAAGTTATATTCAAGGGGAGTTTCACTTAGATATGAATAAAGGGGGCTTGCTTCAACCAAGCACACACATCCAAGGGATATTGGACATAACCATGCTTACATCCACCATCACAACATTTCTAGGGTAACACAAATATATTGTATATATATACATATATATATATATGAATGTGTGTGTGTGTTTGTATATATATATATATATATATATATATATATATATATATATATATATATATATATATATAGGATCTATGAGACGTTACCTATCATATGTAGTATTTAATCATATATGCACATTAATCATTTAAATATTTACATATTATTTAATAAAATAAATGATAAAATCAAAAATCATTCCTATATCAAAAATCCAAAAATATAATAAATTGATATGGCTTTGATACCACTATAGGGAAATATGATGACAGAGATGATAGTAGAAACAAAAATATTCTTTTCCATAATCCCCATAAACTAGTAGATTTTGTCAATAACTATGAACGAGAAGGAAGGTTTCAAGACATATACTTGGTCCAAAAGAAAATCCAATGACAATCCGTGTAGTGTTGTGCTTCTTTCTAAAGAAGCACCCAGACAGCAATCATCGTAAGCCTCCCAGTATAACACCACATACGGAGGTTGGTGAAATCCTCCTAGCATGTTGGCAACGGCCTTCACACCTATACTTAGTCTAAGTGGACTACTGAGAACTTCACTTCATTCTTCTAGAACTGTGGGAAGGAGTTGTCCCTTCATGTTGTCAATTTGCTAGCATCGACTTTTCTTTACTTAGGCTATCTCTTCCTTTTATTGGTAAGATGCTTCTGTCTCTCAATTTACCACAATGTTGAGATGTGGAGTATTTGTACAAATAGCTTTGGCCACCCCCTCTTCACATAGGAGTGTATGGGCTAAGGTTTTCACAAACTTGGGGACACGTTGGGATGTATTTTATAAATATTTGGCTGCTACAAATCACTAGTCAGTCAATTGGGGTCCCAGTCGGTCAACTGGCATGTGAGTTGGTTGATCGTCTTATTTTCCTATTTGCAATCATACTACCTTTCAACATGACAATTAATGCACGTCATGATGTCAACATCAATTCCTTGATCCAGTCTTACTGATTGTCCAGTCGGTCGATTGGACTTTTTTAGTTGGTCGACTAGAAACTCTAGTCAATTGACTGGCATTCCCAATCGGTCGAACGGACACTCCATTTAGCAAACTAGTAGCCAATATTGTTTAAGTTGAGTACTCAAACACTTTAATAACCAAGTCAAATCTATTCCATGAGTAAACTTCTATTCCATGTGCATCCTATGTGTATGACCATAGACATCCCAAATTATGTTGGCAGCAAATATCCATAACTATATTATGACATCACAAACAATGAGAGGTGTCTAGAAACACATAATTGCTACCCAAGTAATTGGAAAGTTGGAGAACAACTTCAATATGTGATTAGTGTTATCGTGATCATATAGTTCCTTTGTCACTTATATCCAAATTGAACTCAATGCATGGAATTGTCATACTCTTAATATTCAATCTATGTTCCTTGAACTAAAGAAGACTTTCTGAGATGCATGTGAGCTCACATATCAAATACGGGTTCACATGAGTATTCTCATATCTTTCTAAGTATTTCTTATCAAGTGGCCAGGATATCAACTCTAGAGGGAGGGACAAATCTTATCTACATCACTCATAGTCAATCCCCATGTGTCACAATGTATCTGAGCATCACCTTTATGGTAACCCTAATGGTGTCAAATACATTGAACGGCATGTAATTAGTGTAATGACTTCAGGTCTAAGAACAAAAATCACCACTATCACTATGAGAAGCAATTTTGACTACCATTCAATGGTTTCCATGTATCACTCTCAAGGCAGGTCTGTGTCATACATTGTTCTCTAATAAGTACATATGTGTTTGGTGGAAATCTGAAGACAGTATAGCTGATGTGAACTCTACTCTGGTGGTTCTCATTCCAAAAGTAAAAACACCACAGGAGATCGGGGAATTCAGGCCTATAAGTCTGTGCAATGTTGTGTATAAAATTGCAGCAAAAGTCCTAGCCAACCGCTTGCGCCCGTTGATGGACAAAATCATTTCTATACAACAAAGTGCTTTTATTCCGGGAAGGCTTATCACAGACAATGTGCTCGTTGCCTATGAACTGTTCCATACTATGAAAGGTGAGAAGAGAAAAAAGAAGGGCCATATAGCGCTGAAGCTTGACATGTCGAAAGCTTATGATAGAGTAGAATGGGGGTTCATGGATTTCATACAGGAGAGGTTAGGATTTGGAGATCTTTGGAGGAGGAGGATCATGAACTGTATGTCTTCAGTATCTCATTCCTTTGCTATCAATGGGGACCTTACCAGGAAGACTCAACCATCCAGAGGACTGCGACAGGGTGACCCTCTCTCGCCATACCTTTTTATTTTATGTGCTGAATCTTTTTCTTCTACACTAAATTTAGCATCACAATAGAATAATATTCATGGAGTGCGAGCCAGCCGACATGGGCCTCGCATTTCTCACCTTTTCTTTGCAGATGACTCCATTCTTTTTGCGAGGGCAACCAAAGAAGAATGCCTGAGATTAGCTGAAATTATCAGCCAATACGAACGGGCATCCGGACAGAAAATCAACCTATCAAAAACTGAGGTAGCCTTTAGCAAAGGAGTATCCAGGGAGAGGAAGGAGGAGATATGTCAGGTGGTTCAAGTCAAATAGGTGGAGAAACACAGAAAATACCTGGGTCTACCAGCAGCGGTGGGGAGATCCAAGAAGCAAGCATTCACGTACATCCAGGAATGGGTATGGAACAAACTGCAAGGTTGGAAGGAAAAGTTGTTATCCAAAATGGGAAAGGAGGTTCTCATCAAGGCTGTAGCTCAAGAGATCCCAACGTATCTGATGAGTATATTCCAGTTACCAGCATATCTTTTCGACGCCATCAACACTTCCATATCCAGATTCTGGTGGGGAGCCAAAGACAGTGAAAGGAAGATAGCCTGGGTCAGTTGGGAAAAACTCTGCACACCTAAAAACCAAGGAGGCATGGGCTTTCGTGACATTGGCGTCTTCAATCAAGCTCTCCTTGCCAAACAAATATGGCGGCTGTTTCATAGGAGTGAGACACTCATCTACAAAGTCCTCAAGACAAAGTACTTCCCATCAAGCAATGTCCTTAAGGCTCGAAGGGGACACAATCCAAGCTTTACATGGAGAAGTATATGGAATTCGAAGAGCATAATTCTAGAAGGCATGCAATGGAGAGTAGGAGATGGCAAAGACATAGATATATGGTCTGACAAATGGATTCCCAATCTGGATGGCAGCATGGAGTCTAGGCCGGGAATATCGTCACCGACAGTACAGAAGGTCCATCAATTAATTGACCATGATACTCTACAGTGGAACCGTGGGCTGATTTGTGAGTTGTTTACCCAAAACGTGGTTGACATGGTGTTAGCGTTGCCACTTGGAGTGTTGATGAGAACAGATGGGATCTTCTGGAAGCCAAGCAAAAGTGGGGAGTACACAGTGAGGTCGGCATATTGGATGGCCACACAACAACCAAGCAGTAACGAGCGATCGATCTGTCACGTGGAAAATGAGGTATGGCGGGCGATATGGAAGATGGGTTTAGCCCCCAAAGTGGCACACTTTCTATGGCGCTGTGTCGTACACTCATTGGCCACAATTGGAAGGTTGTTTGATCGGTACTTCCATCAAGATGGAATATGCAATATCTGCCGGTCGGAGAAAGAGGACATATGCCACATGCTTTTCAAGTGCACCCAGGCGTGGGAACTATGGAAGGATTACCCGATGGAAACTCAACGTCGCATAGGTCAGCTGGGCATAAAACCAGTACGTGCAGCTATCATGGCAGCGGTATGGCCGGCTAAAGGGAAAGCAAATGATGATATGATCGCAGCTCTTTGGGCAATCTGGAGTAGGAGGAACGACATCACATTCGGGAACAAGGTTTGCAATCCGATGATTATGAAGAACTCCCTTCTACCGCTTGTCAAACCACCACCGGAACCGACTAGCAGGCAGGATGTCCCAGCGCCCGTGGCTGCAGACGTGCACTGGAGAAGGCCGTCAGAAGGAGTATTGAAAATTAATTGTGATGCCGCGGTGAATATAAAGGGAATGGACGGGCTTGGGATGGTGTGGAGGACAGTCGATGGTGAAGCAACAAGAGTCACGGGAAAGAAGCAACCGACACTAAAGGACCCTAGATGCGCTGAAGCATTAGCCATTAGAGAAGGACTCATCCTCTCCAAAGACATGAACCTCAACCATGTAGTTCTGGAATCGGACGCTGAAGCAGTGGTCAAGCTCATAGAGGCCGGGACTAAAAGAGCAGATCTCCTGGGAACCATCCTCGAGGATATAGCTCATCTTAGATTTTTCTTCACTAGCATCTCTTTTGTGTTCTGTCATAGACAGGCTAATGGGTTGGCTCATCAGGTAGCCCGTTTGGCCTCTAGTAGTAGTTTTTCTCTTAGTAGCTTTACATCGTTTCCTTCAGTTGTAAAGAACTGCATTAGAGCAGATTTGCAAGGCTAATATATAACATCGTTTGAACTCAAAAAAAAAAAGATTCTGTCATCAACCAACATGCATAATATTTTGATATATTATTGTTGCCTATTTATTGATTCAACAATAATATCTGATCAGGGGCATAACAAGCATGTATATACTATTATCATGCATAAATCTCACTATTTAGGTCCTCAACCTGAAGACATATGTCATCTAGTTATATCATTATTTTAGACATCTATCATATTATACCGTCATCTCATAATTAAAGAAACATATAGAAGAAAATTTTCCTTTATTATTAATTAAATCAAGTACATGATGCCACATTACAGTCATTTTCTGACTGGCTCTCTTGGTATACATACCAAAAGATATTGGGTTATATCTTCCTACAAGTGATGAAATCAAGTAAGTTAATCTTCTTTAGCTAGTTTTTGTGTTAGATATTCTCTTGATGTATAAATTTTTCCCTTGCTCTGATTTGAATCAAAAGGATATCAAATAACCTTTCTTTTTCTTTCTCTTCAATCCCCATTTCAAGGGTTTGGGTTAAAAGGAGAATGAAAAGGACCAGATTCTCAAAGTTTGATTTGGTTTCAAGGAGATCAGTTAATAGGCCACGTTTTTGAGGTGTTTAACACCTGAGGTGAGTGGGTAATCTTTCAGTCAATTACACTTAAGTAGAAGAATCTTCTTCAAAATTATCAATTTCTCCATAATTGATAATGAAAAGAATGTTATAATTCTTAAAGTCTATTTGCAAGACATTTCATTCCATGATTATAGCATGATCAAATGATTGTGTGTGTGTGTGTATATATATAATATATAATATATAATATTTATAATATATAATATATATATATCAATTTTTTCAAAAATGATAATGAAAAGAATGTTATAATTCTTAAAGTCTATTTGCAAGACATTTCATTCCATGCTTATAGCATGATCAAATGATTGTATATATATATATATATATATATATATATATATATGAAATTTCATGTATCTAGAATATTCGAAAATTAAGACATTTATTGGGAATTTTACAAAATTTGAGTTTCTAAATTATTCGGATGTTTGAACAACAATCTAGCAAAAATGCAAATAAATGCTTATATGGCCATGCTCATGTGATTAATGTATATAATCTGGAATGTTAGACCAATTTAATTTCATATATTGACAAGTAGAATCTCTGATTTATACAATACATATCTTGTGAAAACCAAGCAATCAGTGATGGAAACCCAGTTTAATATGCTTCTAAAAGCATAAGTGTCTGATTCAACAGTAAATGGATGCTTGAGGATATTCATATGCTAATTTCGGTTTCTAGTTGGGTGTTCTTTTATATTAATACACATTCTGGTTGTGTGATGTGAAAACCCTAGTTCATACCTTGTCAAGAAATAAATGAGTACATATGTTGCAACACATAAATAGAAATTTCATTCCATCAGTTTGAGATTTTATTGATGCTATGCATAAATGTGAGAATGTTGAATGACAAAAAATATATAGTAGACATGATCTATAATTGAATATATGAGAAATGTTACATGTGAATAAGCTATGAGAAACCTTGAGATAAGGGTAATCATTATGTTATGAACTCAACTCAATATCGTTAATGATTTCATTTTAGTAGTCCATGTAATCAGTAATATACAAAAATCAAAGAGATCATGCTAAGAGAAAGATTAAATTAGAAAATACAACTCTATATCATCAATGAGTTCAATTTAGTAGTCTAGGTAATAAAAAATATATAGAAATCCTAGAGATCAGTCTAAGAGAAAGATATAATTAGAAAGTATAGTAGTATTAGATTCCCTAAACAACAAAGTATCCATTGTTATAGGTCTATAGAGGGAAAGGTGAAATAAGATATGGACTATCAGATAAAGGAAGAAGTAGCCTGGATACTGAGTACACAACACCAACTAACTAGGTATCAGCGGCACTTTAGTATAGCAGAGTACCCAACAATAATTGGAAATCCCAATGTTACTAGTTAAATAGTAGGGGTATCCAACAACAATCAGAGATTTCGGTAGTACTAATGACTGTTGGAGTACATAGCCCTTGTGGACCTACTTCTTATGGAAGTTACTCTTTATTGTGAGTTAGCCCTTTTGGAACCACATTATGTTGAGTTAGAGGCATTTTAGCCTAGAGCCACGCCTCCTGAGTTCCTAGGACAAGGAGCTCAATTATATGGCCATTGTTTAGCCATCATCAAGCCTTATGAGGCAACCTCAGTATAGGCAGAACAGTTAGTAGCAGTTTTAAGGAATCATGTTTGTCTTAAGACTTGAATGGTGGTAACTCACACTGTAGTGACTTTTGCTTTGATGGTACGATCCAAGAGAGCTCATGGGAAATATAAAAGAGAAATATAATTGAGTTTAACTACATCCAAGTAAAGAGTTTAGTTATCTAGGTTTGTCAGTTATGTTCCATTGGCCAACTTAGTAGTAGTCAGTTTAGTATCAAGTCAATTTAAAGTTAATGAAAGATTAGAAAGAGAATAATGGGGCAAATGTTTTGATATTTTCATATTCCTAGTGATGCATGCTATAATGTTATTATAAATTTTTGCATAGATAGTCTTTTAATCTACATTACTATCTTGCTTTTATTTCAATTATTCAAAAAGGTAAATTCCTAGTTTAGTACATTAGATTGTTTTATTGTTTTACTAATTCACTGAGCGAGTAGCTCATCCCCTTTCTCAAAAATTTAAGGGTTACCATGTGAATTGAATATGTAGATGCATCATAGTAGATCTGTAACAATATTTAAGTATCATATTAGTTCATTTTAGTCGGACCATGTCACTCTAGGTCCTTGTAAGGAAATAAGAGAGTTGTAAATAATTTTGTATACCATTATTTCTTTATTAACAATGTATGTATATAATAACCAAGAAATGTTTACACAAAAGTGTGAGAACTAGAATGAATGTTTTAGATATGTATCATTTAGTTGGAAATCATATTAGAGTAATCAATGATTAAATTGATATGCAAGATTGGTTTATGTGATTGAATGTGAGAAATCAAAGAGTTTGAAATCCCAAAAAGTTAATAGTGATCTTTGTATGATGTTTAGTCCTCAAATTTTTCCTTAGTCTCATGATTTGTGGTCAGTGTGAGATGTGGGTTTGTCAACTTAGTATCAGAGCTTATGTTGAGTTGTTAGGGACCACTAAGTCAATAAGTTAGGGTCATAAGTGTGGAAGATTGGAGATGATATGATGATAACTCTAGGGATTTGAGCATTTGGATATCCTGGTTCAAATTCTGAGTAGTTGGATCAATCGGTATCAAGCTACTCTATCTATTCTTCCATGTATGCCCTTGCCAGGTATGAGTTGGGAGGATGGTCTAAAGAGAAACCCTATAAGTATTAGGGTTATAAGACCAAAAAGTAACAAAACAACAAGAGAATAATGTTAGAATGTTATATAATTTTTTTTCTATACATATATTTTAATTTGAAATGAATAGAAATGCTCCTCTATATGAATCCATATATTCAATTTTTAGAAATATATATAGCTTTTTAAAATTAATGTACACTATGAAGTTACATGAAATATTTTCTCTATTCTTTGCATCAAGTAGACTAGAAATTATCTCTAAATGAGTTTTCCCTAAGTGGATACTATTTTCATATGTTTGAGATAAATAGAAGTTGTTTAATTTGAAGTATCTCTTGGCTTTAGGACTACAGGTTTGGCCTGATCCAGCTGGAAGGATGTGTTATTGGCATCTAATGACTCCAACAGTATTTTTATAAGAATAAGATATGATAATGCAATACAAAGATATATGAGGGTTTGATAATGCTAACATACCAAAATGCAAAGGAAATGTTGAAACAACTAAGAAAATTCTATTGTAGTAGTAATCAAGTGAAGATTTGAAATAGTAATAGATCAGCCTAAGTCAAAGCATAAAGAGAGAATAAAAAGGTAATTCAAAATATGGATATGGATATGTATATATCACATCAGATAACAATTCATACCTGAAACTGGTTATCAGAGCTCATGATGGTGTTTGGAACATATCTAAAAATTTACAACAATGTAAATATGAAATTCCTAGATTTGACTAGAAAGTCTTCCAACTAACCGATAAGTTGATCAAGAAATCAACAAGCTAAGGGACTAGTAAAGGAAGTTGATTAACTTTCTTAAATACATGTATAATTACTAAAATAAAATTTATAAAGGGAGAACTAACAGTAAAAATAAAAGGACAATGATTAAAATTTGTGTAGGAGATGGAACTATCCATTTATGACAAGAACCTTGAATATGAGTTAAAGAATAAGGCAAAAGAAGCATAAATAGAACGAGTTAAAGAAAGGGAATACATTAGGAAAAATGGATCCATAATAGATTCTCGTATTTATGTATTCTCTAAATGAGGAAGAACAATGAGGAAAGAGAAATGGGACAAACTACAATGTCTAATAAAGAGGAATAACTTTGAGAAGGATAGAAGTAAAGAGAAATTTTACATAAGAGATGAATTAATAAGATGTGGGAGTAAGATTATAAGTTTAGAAGAAACAATAATAACAAGGAAAAACAATTATCACAATGTATAGATAAAGGGATGTACAATAACACAAGCATATGGAAACATACATCCTAACATAAACTAATGTAGTTATCCTTGTTCCTATTTTTATAAATATGTTTCTATTGATTAATTGGTTGATTTTATTCTGACATGCCTAAATAGTTATCTATGGATGGATAAGTCTAAGAAGGATGAAGATGATGTCCAGCAAGTGAATGAGTCACATGAATATGAATCAATATTAATATCAAGAGATATGGCTTTTCTTACATGATTCATATCAATTTTTTTGAAGGTGTCATGCCCATCTTTATTTAATTGGCCAAATCGGCCTAAGCAAGACTAACAATATGACTAGTAAAATTGTCAAAAGATGAAAAAGACTCAACAGAATTTCTATGGGTGTTGGATGAAATAGCATCAGCCACCCCATTACATCTACTACTAATATGTTGCAAAGAAAAGAAAGAAAATGACTTGCTAAACTCTCTAATGTCCTCCAACCACTACCAAGGCAGTCCCTTCTTAGTCGTTTGCTTGTAAAAGTGGTAGATATGCTTTGAGAGTCCGTCTCCACCTACAGCTTCTCATACCCGTAGCTCCTCGTCCATTGTATAGCTTCTGCTATGCCTTGCGCCTCTGCCATGTCCACAGCTTGTACATGAGTCGACTTCCTCCATGCCATAGCAATGATTGTGCCCAAGCTATCCCTGATCACCATACTGGTTGTCGTTGTGTCGTCCTCTCCAACTGATGCGTCCACATTCAGTTTAACACTCCCCTCCTCCGACACTATCCACGTCGCACTCCTCCCATGCTGTCCTCCCCCCTCTGTTCTCTCCCTACCCCATGCCACCCCTCCCGTATGGTCACAAATGAGAGCAAGCAGTGATGCTTTCTTCACACAACCACCTGAGTTATCCTTCCCAAACATTCTATGGATACGTGTGGACCAGGTCACCCACATTGTCGCAACCATCTCCTCCCTATCCGCTCTACTCCCCATCTCCAAGATGATGCTAAGTGCCTCCCCCACCAGTAGGTCCTTTACCTCCTCCACAATGTGTCGTAGTAGAGGTGACAACATCTCCCAAATCTTCTGGGCACTTGGGCATCTAAAAATCATGTGAGGTATTGTCTCCATCTCCAAAAAACATAGTTGGCATCTTCCGTATGAGACACAGTGCCTGTCAAATAGCCTTCCCATAGTCTCCAAGCCACCAGTAGCCGCCCACCATAAGAAGTGGGCAGCTTTGGGTGCCCACCCTTCCCGCCATATGTGTTTCCAAATCTGGTCACCCATACAAGCAAGGTGTGCTCGCACATTGTCCTTCCCTAGGAAGCCCAACCAATATGATGATCGCACTGAGAACTCTCCACCCACTGCCGACCACCAACACAAAGAATCCATAGGTGCTCTCAGGCTAATGGGAATAGCAAGGATTTGTGTAGCCACATCCACCAAGAACAGTCTACTTATCAATTCAGCATCCCATTCCCTTCTCTCCTCGTTCATGAGCTCGTGCACCATAGTACATGATTCGTATCAATTTAGATGAAGTGAAAAGTCATGTATTGTGGTTGCAAATGTGAAGTTAACCAGGAAAAATATTGACTCAATAGTGAGATTTTTACAAACCATGGAATTATGAACTTTCATAGACATATCTATGAGAATTGACTAGTATGAAATTAGTAAAGACTAATGGTAGATGAAAGGAATGGTGCAAAGAAAAGAAATGGTAATGAATTAAACAGCGATGAGGTACATATGATAAACTCATATTTAAATCATTATAAGAAAAATATGAGGAGAAAGAAAAGCTTAAGTAGTCAATTTCCTTTAGTATGAAATGATTAGATCCAGATAAGACAAGAATAGTATGTTTTCTAAGAAAGAAGTATTCAGTAGATATCTAAAGAATAGATTTTAATTACTTAAACATCTACTTGTCTTCTATAAATTTTTATGTGGAAGTAAAATGAGAAGGTATACCGGTTGAAAAAGAAACCATCTACAAGTAAGAGGCATATTCATAAAGTTATTTGAAGATTGGGAAAGGATAAGGATGGAGCAAAGTAATATATAAGCTCAGAATAGGCTGTGTAATATTACTTGTTTATGGTGTCCTCACTAGTGCTAGAAAATGAGATAAAATCATTGGGCCGCATAACATAAACGAGAAAATAGCTTTGCCTAAAATTTGAGATTTCATCAAAAGATTAGTGATTAAGAAAGTGTATGTTGTACATTTTTTATATGCTTGTGTTGTCTTCCATATGAATGTATTCTTGTATCTTAGATCCTAGTAAAGAATTAGAGGATTCTGATCATAATGATGAGAAATTTAAATTCTTTAGTAGAAATACAATACAAGGAAATGATAATATTGAAGCTTAAACATCATGAATTGCATATAACTTAAGTGCAATGGTGATACATTATAATTTTAATGCTCTAATGTATTAACTAAAGAGAGTCAAGTACAATGGAAAGTAAATGGGAGTATAAGTGAAAAATATAATTTATGTCAATTTTAAAAGAGGAATGAACTTTTTTAGGGACCTCTCTTTTGATCAGCATTAGTACCAACCATTAGAGAGAAACCCAAAACCTAAACCTAGATCTTGAAGAAAAACAACTAATTCTCACCAAATATGATTAACTCAATATATGAAAAAACACAAATAATGTTTTCCTTTTTCTTTCTCGTTAAAACTCATGAATTAATGTTACATTATCATAGAACTAATTCAACTCCACTAAAATCAGAATCAAATATTTTTTCTCATATTTAGTTCACTCTACATCATTTACATATGCATGAAAGAAACAACTCGATCTACAATCCATACCAGGGAAAAAGAGGGTACAGGAAAATTCTAGTCTAGATTAATCTATTTACATCTTCTTTGTCATGAACTCTCTGGTGGATAGCATTGAAATGTTTTGAAATAACCTCATGAGATTCATATAGAGCCCTAGTGAGTAGATACCTCCCACTCCAGTAAGGTATATTGAACTTATAAGTAATTTGCATTGAAAAGTATATTGAACTTATAAGAAATTTGCATTGAAAAGTTCAATAGATTGTTCTAGAATTCAATCAAATCAAGTTTAAGACAATAATTTGATAAATCGGATATGGTATTCACTTAGGCCAATCCAATTTTAAAACATCTTTAAGAGCATTCCTACAAATATACCAGTAGATTCTAAGTACTTTAGAAGGATAATCTGATTGAAGTAACAATTCAAGATCTAAGAAAATAGAATCAAGACATGAGAATAGCATTATCTTTGTGACACCCCACCATCCAGACCATGAAAACATCCTGCAATCCTAAATTTGAAGTGCACCAAAGACACATCTACCAAAGGTTACTATTTAAAATGAAAAATAAATCTCCATCATATTCAGAGTGGATAGTAAATCCCAACATCAATCACTTGTCAACATTAAGAACAAGTTCTAAGACAAAAAAATAAGAATATTGAAACTGATTATGTCTATAAAAGTACATTGATTTCAACAACAAGAAACATATTCAACAATTGCAAGTGTATCAGCTAGCAATAAAAGGCATAACCAACATTCAACTCATATTCTACACGGCTTCTCATCTTTTATTCATTTTTCGTAAAACTGCTTGGCTTTTACCTCACCAAGTAGAAGTTGTCATGCCAGATTATCATGTCAACAACTTAGTGTTGCTATCTTAGGGTTTACCAGGTCACCCAAAGACATCAATAACAGACCATGTTCCACCACATGGTTGCCTAAAGAGGCTCACGTGCTCATCTTTGGTACATGAGATTGGAACCAACAAAACAATATATCATATATCATCATATATGACATGTTTCACAATTTTCATTTAATTAGAGTCTATTCCTCATGGACACAGACATTCACAACAAAGTATTTAGGGTCAGAATCACACCAAGTCACTCATCCCTAAATCCTAGTGGTCTAACCTTCAAGATATTGATCCACATTATGGAAATCCTCATAATACTCTGACTACTATAAGGATATATGTTTCATTTTCCTGATAAGGACCTCAGGGGAAACTTAAGGTGTTAAGGACATCTAACTAGATGTGTCATCATTTCACTTGTGATTGATTCTTTTTACTCATGTTAAAGAATATCCAAATCATTGTTTATCATGTGTTTATATTCTTATGCATCTAGAATGATATAAATTAGATTATGACTAACAAATACAACAATATATCAAGAATTAAAACAATCTATGATTTACAACATTCATGTTTCTTTCCCATTTCCACATCATTTCATATGATTTGTCATCAGTGAGCTATCATCCTGAGACATCATCTCATCATCCAGCATTTACCCTAAATAGGGCTCCTCAAATGTAATCAATAGATGTTAATTCAATCTCAACATATTCCTTATCAGTCCAGTCCATAACATTGTTCTCAACAAATATGCACATAGACACTAGAACTAGAAACAATATAGGCTTATAGACCATCTTATGTCATCCATCATGTTCAGAACATGTTTATCATATAACATATACTTATTCCATCCAAATTTAGTAGATGTAATTAATTTTCACGTATAAACATGCATAACACACTTTATTCTCCTCTTGTATTATTTATCATTCTTTAATAAGGATTACTAATCAACACATGTTTTATTATCATTTGAAATCCATGTCAATAAACCATTCTCAAAGTACAAGTATACTAACAAACAATATTAATTCAAGAACACATTCTTGTAAATCAATTCACATTCTTGAACCTCATCTTATAGTTGAATTCAAGTATACTTCTATGTGTTCCTTAATACCTCATTGAAAACATTATTTATTAGCATCACCTAGCTCATCATTTTAGGGTTAGAGTTAGATTCTTAGATCCATCTACTAATTTTTGATCATTTTCCCTTCATTTCATATTCATTAGTCCCAACCTCTTTCATTTCATGTTTATTACTACTCTTGAAATATATAATTCTAAATTTACTTACTACAAAAGTTTCTCTTCATTGAAATCCCTTATAGACTTACTTTAATGTACTACATTCAATTTTTATAAGCCTACATATATCCAAAGTAAATAGGTAAAAGAGTTCCTCATACTTATTCTATTATTTTATCATCCATCTTTTATCATCATAATTCAGTTCACCCTTGTCCATTACTTATACTACATCTAGATACATATATGATGTCATTTGACTTTTAGATGTGTTTTGGTAATTATAAAAAATCCTCCATTTCTTACAAGACTACCAATTTAGTAAATACAATGGATTAGGGTTACATCTTTTTACTCCTTAATCATTATTCATCTCTGGATTCACCATTATGTGACTTATATAAAAGTTTAGTATTCATGTGGAATTTACTCATATTCCATATGTTATACTAGAATACATGCATTGGGCTTATATCATCTTAATAAGACTTATCAACTTCTGAAGTAATAACACCTACAATTGACCATCTTTTCATATGCATAGGATCATACATATTTGGCTTTACCTCTCATAATCGTCTTAATATTAAATTTCTAGGGTTTTAAGAATTCATATTAGTTCAACACATCATATGAATCATCTCATTGGGGTGAGAAAAGATTCATTCAGTCTATTCAAGACACACGGAAACCTGCACAATCAACCAATCATTTACAAGCATACAACGATTCATCGACTCATTTGAGCCCATCCCTCAACATTAACCCTAGATATCAATTTCCTCCATATCAAACCCTCATATATTGATCCTCACATACATAACATATTCATTTCAAGTAAGGATTCAAAATTTCGGTTGAGGAACTCATGCCTATTGATTTCAAATAGGATTACATACATGTCAACTAAATTTCCAAACATATCAACCCTTGGGCTAATTTTTATGAAAAAAATGGTGCAAAATGATATGGTTCTCAATACATGAGTTTCCATGTAAATTTAATCAATATTATAGGAACTAAATAAATACAAATCAATGAGTAAGAATATAAATCAGTAGCATCTGATTCCCTAAAATTCTTCCCTATTGGTTACCCAATTGCATACAAATACAAACAAGAATTTGATTAATTTAGACAGATAGAGTTAAGATTTCCACATAAATACAGAGTTTAAGAGGGAGATAGGAAGTAACCTATGGTGCCAAGAACCTTAAAAAATGTCCCATACAATATGAATTTCTAGAAATCCGTCAAGGTACTAGAAATTGAATCCATTTCTTCTTCCTCTCAACTCGAAAACCCTAGAAAAGGAGAATAGGAGAGAAAGAAAGAGAAAAAAATGGTGATTTACTATATATTGGTTTCAAATCAAAGGAGGGATGAAACCTATACACATGAGAGAAGAATCACCAAGAAAAGATATCTGAAGGGGACCAACTTACTTGATCCCTTTATTTCAATGAAGATGAAACCTTGGATCATCACTTCAACCACTTTCTCCTTTCAAAATCATAGTTCTCCTCTCTCTCTATCAATTTTTTCTTAGATGGGGATGATGAATTATGGGATCTACTAGGGTGTTAGGATGATAATATATATGAATTTAGGTACTTGGTATATTAACAAACAAGGCCAAAAATGATTTTCAGTCTCCTTTTTCATTTATACAGACTACTTGGCCGACTGAGTTGGTATTGATAAGAAACTCAACCAACACCACCCTCTGTAGAAACCCAATATCATCCAAAAATTATGGAGCTTTTATGCGATGTCTGAAAATGAGTATACAAGCTATAATAAAATTTCAGATCATTTGGATGTACCAATAAAAGGATTAAAATTAAATACTAGAATGTTATAGTTTAGTTTGAAAACATGGTCGACTGAGTTTGTCCTGGGGTAACTCTACCGACCAATAGATCAGCAAACACTAAAAGATTATAAAATTTTGCAAGAAAACTTGTTTTTGAGTTATCAAACCTTAGCTAAACCGGAGTTATAGATAAAATACTAAAAATAATTTACTATACCATTGCATTAATCAAATTTGTATTCACATGCCACCAAAATCTTAATTTGGGGAATTAGGGTTTACTCTCATAAAATGATAATTATTCAAAGTAAAAGCATTTTTTAGAGTTTCTCATGAAGTTTGCAACATCATAATTTGACTATCAGTGTAATATCCTCAAATTTTGGTAAAAATTGAACTATAAAATATGATGCATGAATTAATTTGATAATTCCTCAATGATTTTATTGGTGGAATAGTAATGTTAATTGCCTTTTTTGCACAAGTGCTTTTGGCACAAGACAAATAGATAAACGGAATCCATGCATTAATAAATAGTAATGAATTTTGATATTGATAAATGTTTTCCAAAGGAGAATAAAGTTAATAATGTGTTAGATAATTAAAAGAATACTTATCTTTCCATTATTGGAAACACAATGGTTGGGACACCAAATAGTGTTACCTTGGGTTGCCTTTTTGGTATGTTGAAGGATAATTACAAGTTAAGATAATGAAAGGATTTCTAGGATAATCCAAGATAATATGTGGCATAGATAATTAATTAAAGGATTATCTACCTTTTCTTGGAAGCCAAATAATGGAGCAATATGTAAGTTTCCTAAGATGAAATAGTTATCAAATTTCCAACAGAATAAGAAAGATGGTGCTTTATATAATTAAAAGAGTAATTATAAAGCCAAGTTTGGCAGTCCCATGCTTGAGGCATAAAACAAGTATATTTCACTTTAACATGTTATATACTTGGAAATAATAAGGAAAAGAAGAGCATTTAGAAAATAGGCTTCCCATAGAATAATGGTATTTGTTTTAGAGAGATAATAAAGACGTATGGATTGTTATTCCATTACATCTTTTGTTTCCCGAAGGGGGTTTCCTCTCGTTATATGGGAGATATTTAAAAGAAAACTTAAGAAATACATTTCTTCTTATAATTGTGTCTCGCTTTCAGTAAGTGTGAAGTGGTGGAATAGAAGAGATATCCTTTTGTTAATATGTGTTTCCTTGTACATCAAGAGAGAAGGGTTAAATTATATGTAAAGGAGGGGATTATGGAAAGGTATATTATCATAACTTAATATTATTAATCACCTCCTTATTTAGAGGTTTGAAGTATGGTTCTCTTTATCACTCGTGAGTCCATAGAGAAAGGGGGGATCGGCTTTTCCTCTCTTCCCCTCATCAACATGTATATTAGGGTTCTCTGGGTTTGTATATAAGGATAGGGACCCCCCCTCCCACGCAACACCTCGCCATTAGAGAGTTTCACCAGCCGTAGTGGTCCAGAGCGAAACCCTATGAGGGATCCCTATGTCCTTTGGCCTGGAGTACCTTGAGCAGACCTACAAATCAAATGTCGGCCAACACCCCAGGGAGATCGCGTGACAGACGCCGGAGTAAGGAAGAGGCAGCCTTTATGCTGCGATGGCGACATCTCGACTCTCACCGGAGTTTCTTTTGAGAAGGAGGGCGGCCATAACCTGGTCTGCCTTTGACACTTTTCCCTTACCTCACATCATGGATGACGCTGCCCTTCTGGGGTTCTGACCGTGTTGGATGTTTAGGCATCGATCAAGCGGCTCCCTACTCCTCTGAAACAAGGTTTTCCACTCGTAGTCACGACTACGATAGCCGTATGGGGCACTGGTTCAGCTCGGTGATGGAGTGTGGTCCGAGGACAGGACGGAGCGGGGGATTCTTCTTCGACGACGACATGACATCAGGAGTCACATGGGGTGTGTTGTCTTGTGAAGACAACATCACGTCGAGCCATGGCGTCGCGCAACAACATAGGAAACGGGAGCCGCGTCGAAGCGGACTCCCCAGGCGGGATCACGCCTCGCGCAAGGAAGATGGAGGGATAGAGTCGAATGACTCTTATTCCCCCGCCTGTTCGTTCAATACATAAGGTTAAATTAGTCTTTCCCCTATCTATTTCAAGTGAAAAATCAAGTATGTGAATAATGTGTTCCTGCTGATGTGTCATCGTCCCATTGGCCTATGAATATGTTATCTTGAAATAATTATAGAAATTGCTAGGATGATCAGATTTAGGCAAGTAATATATGAAACTTGCTTAGTAAAATGAGAGGAATCCAAATAAAATATTATCAGAACCTGACTATGCTTCTTGTTCTAAAAGTGTGTGTAACACATGTGTTAATGTGATTAGTATAAAGGAAAACCTAGAATTGCTTTAATATGATGTTTAATTGAGTAGATTAGGTTATGTTGAGCTAATACCTGATCTTATTATGTATAATGAAGAAATCATGGATAATGGATGATTCTAGATTAGTAATCTCATTCATGCTATTTAGGGTGTTAAAATCAATGTCAACATCTTGCTATGATCTAATGTTGATAAAGTATTCTAGATGTCATGAATAGTTTAATATGCTTAAGATGACGATTAGGGTTTCACCTAATATGCATAACTAGATTTGTAATCTTGGAAACCATAATATAATAGAATTAGGGTTTGTAACCCTAATCCCTAGTCCAAGCATGAGGTAGTCCTAAACCCTAGTTTAGGAGCGCATTTAGATCTGAGTAATGTAATGCGAATACATGGTGGCACATATGTAGTATGCTTTATTTCAGATGCTTGTTGATAATATGCTTTGTTGCCTGGATGTTTGGATGCATTCTTAAAGTTATGATGTTCTGCATGGTTTCTGCGTTGGCATAAGGTACGTGGTTACGCATATGATTACATGCATCGAATTCCAAGATTGCCGATGTTTCTTGATGAGATTGAACGACAAATAAACTGCTTGCTTGTTTATTTAGTTTTTGCAAACTGTAAAGTTCATATGAGTATCATGTAAAGTAAAGAATTACATTCTGAACCCTGGGTTAGACTGATCTTAAGGGTAATGCACACGAGCCCCGGAGGGACAGTGATTACACCTGAGGTAGTGGACCATATAAGGGTTAGAATATGAAAAGGAGTTTATATTCAAGATAAAGATGTTTGCTTATATCTGTACTTGTGATTATTGTTTGAATCCACGTACCAGTATAGAAATATACTGATCGCGTATTTGTTTGTCGGCGTTTTAGGTATCAGATATACTTGATTCGTGGACATGAGGGTACAAATAAAGATGTTGAAGACACTACAGTTTAATCATGAAGGTTTAGTCTTAATGGTATACCTTCACAACTGTAAAAGTTAATTTTGTTTAAAAGTTATGTAACTCCTTCGAGGAGCTTTTTATCTAAACATGTAAATATTTGATCATTAATGGAAATTTTTTACTATTTTTTATTATTTCATGAATCTGATCCTGGAAATTATGATTGACGATCTGTGACTTTAAGGTCTTTTAGACACTCAAAAGTGCGGGTCGTTACAATCAACATTGATCAAGCTTAAGCAATGATCAATCTATTAAGCATGCAATCTTCCAAGTATGCCCTAATTAGATGGTTAATTTGAAAATGTGTCATTATACTCTCAGCATATAAATAAAGAATAACCCAAGAAATAAAAGTTACAAATCAAGGATACATCTTAAAATGTTTGGGACTTGGAAACTCAAGTCAGGTCCATAACAACTTGACCTTGGATGCCAATAAGGTTATATGAGGAAACTAATAAACAAATACAGCAAAGGTGAATTAACTATTAATAAGTATCTTAAAGCATGAGAGATGAAATTTAGAAAAATGAGTGAACAATATGGAGACAATTAAGAAAAAATAATGATGGATAAATTTAAAATATAAGAGATGCAAGTTAAATGGAAGTTAGGAATGACAATAATCCATGGTAAGTTTTGAGCATTTGAATTTTCATAGTCAATCACATAAAAACGGATGAGGCTAACTATGCAGAGCTAAGTAATGAGGATTGAGAGAAGTTAATTTTAGTGATGTTAAGATTTTTTGAAATAATAGCTTTTGAAAGGCACTCCAAGCAAAGTAAATTTTTTTTATGTGGTATTAATTGTGTATGAATGTATTATAATAAAGTGGAAGGGATATTTGTATGGTTCCTATTTCTCAAACATACAAATTTTAGCTTAGTAGAGGAGTTGTAGTTATAGAGATCTTGCGACTTATGGGGATTGAGTTACACAATAACAAAGAAGGTTATTTAGTGCTTTCAGTTGCACTATATAACTATAGTAGAGAAATGACTTTATGGTTGATAAAACATTGAACAAGATACATGCAAAGAATAAACCCCAAGACCATGTACTAGGTTGAAAGAAAGTGCATTGTTAGAAATTGATCATGAAAGTTTTGTTTTCTTGTTGACAATAAAATAATTTATTACAAGGTGATTGAAAACTAAAATAGAGAATTCAGTGTGGAACTCAATATTTAGATAAGTGATACAAGAATAAGAAAAATATCAAAACTTAAATGTAGAATGATGATGCAGCCCTCATTTAGGGCTTCATTATGTGCCATTTTGTACTATATTCACATCTAAACATGTTAGAATGCACAACACTTCCCTCAATATGCATATTTCTATAAAATGCACTTATAGATGTTCTTTGCATGAGTTTCAGGTACTTTACCATGATTTGGATGGAATGGAGAGGAGGAGGAGAATATAAGGGTTTCTTTACCCTTGAAGGGGCCTAAAGAGAGTCCAAGGCTTTCCCCAACCAACCCCAAGTGGTCAAGAATCAACACAAAGCAAGGAGCATCAAATATGAGCAAGTTGAATCTCAAAGTGCAAGGAAGAAGCTCCAACATGGTCGCAGTACATGACCATGGTCGTGGCTCAAATGCTCCATGTCATAGTTAAAGTACAAATTTGAAGCTGCAAGACATTGGGCCTGTGGTGATCAAGCTCCACCATGGTTGTGGTGACCACCAAGCCCATGGTGACTCAAGCCCACCAGGCTCATGGTAACCAGAGTCCACCATGCCACGTGGTAACCACCACGACTATGGTACGGACCCTCCAGAATCATGAATTTGTCTGACATTTTCATTCATTTTTTACCTTTCTTGTGCCACTCTACCATGGCTATGTTCACCCCACTCCACCACAGCCCTAAACCCTAAACCGTAAACCGTAAACCTTAAACCACCTTGAAGGAGGGAGGATCACACCCTTTCTACTACTAGAGAGGAGGATTTCTTCATCTACACCAAATCCCATGGCTACTTCTACCTCTTTTTCCTCTCTTTTTGCATTTTCTTGTTCTATGAGTAACTACGCCTCCTAGGTGGGTTGTTTGGGGCTAAAATGGTTACTTTGATACCATGTTGCGAGAAAGTGATATGTAAACATTGTAATTTCATTTGATAATGATTATGTTCTATTTCTATCTCATTTTCCATAATTATTTTTGTGGTTTGTGTTTTAAATCACCTAGTTTTAGGAACATTGCTTATATGTGGCTATTTTGGGAATTTCTCCTATGTCCAATTAGTGGATCCCTAGTTAGCTATTCACCTTCCTACATGTTAATCAATGATCCTCCACCTGGGTGAGAGATCTAAGTAGCTAGTATATAACCATTTAGTGTAATTAGCTTGGCACCTTCTCAAGGCTAGGATGTGGATGATGTGAGGTCTAAAACCTCACTTCCACCTTCCATTACTACCCTTAGCCCCTAATTACCCTAAGAGTTCCTATCCTAGAAACCTAGGCTCGATTAGATCCTAATTGAATTACACCTAAACCCTAATCCAAGTGACCCTTGTAAGGGTGGGTTAGGAGGTGTTAGGGACTATGTGATGACCTCGATTTTAGAGTTTTGATACCCATTATGTGTTTGCAATAAATGGGTGACTGAATGATTTATCAGTGCATTGAAATGATATCAAACCAATTTGGGAGGAATATATGATTATATAGAGCCTATGTGATTGTTTGAGATTCCTTAGGTGAGATTTTGGGAGTAATAATGAGAATAATATTCCTTGGAATAAATCAGATTCCAATATTGATTTTAATGGTTCTATTGACGATATTTTTGGATCCAATCTTGGTCACCATTTGACATTGGTCATGATCAATCTTGGGTTAAAATTCCATTTGATTAGGACGTTGCATTTGAGTTATATTGAGGTTTGAAGTTTTATTAAATGAATAATGACTAATTTAATTTTAGATCTAAGTTATAAGCTATATGTGTGTCACACACCCACTTGATTTGTTATGATGTCTGGCACCTTGCAAGTCACTGGATGATCCAGAGAGGTTGAACAATTCCCAGGTCACTCCTAACTTTGATGATGGAGGAACAAAACACGGTTGAGCTATCACTTAGATCCGATGAAGGTGGGAACTAAAGGGGATTTTGTTTACAAAATTGTGACCTATGAATTAACCCAAACAGATTGACCCCTCATTCAGGGAGAGTGGTGGCGCCATAGCAAGGGGGAATGAGTTGCCTTCTCCTGGTGCTCTCCCTACAAGCTGTAGGAAATGAGAGGAGGAAGAAGAGAGATTGGGGGAAACAAACTCTAGGAGTGGGTCTTATTTCTTGGAAAACCTTCCATCAACTCGTCTGAAGCTATTACAGAGGTCAATTCCTGGTGGTGATCTATGGACATGGGCATCAGACTCCATTCCAGACAAAGAATAGTCCAGCTAGGGCGGAGATCCTTGACCCTCGATGCCTCATTTTGATTAATGTAACATGCCTTCTACTACCATATCCATGAGGGTAGGTTGTCAAGATGCAACCAATGACATGGAATCTTTGTTGAACTCAGAGTTCCCAAACATATCCAGGTGGGCAAATGGGAACTCACTGTGCTTGATGCCTAAGGTGGTGCCCTATTTCTCATAACCAAGAAGACGTAAGGAAGACCACACATGGAGTTTCGAAACTGACTGCGAGGATGAGACTCCATTACGAGAAACCATGTGAGCCTGATCTAGACCCTATTTCATATTCTTGGTTGTGTTACGGTGCCCTGGAAACCTAGGTTGAAGTCGAAGGTAATGAAAGATCTTGGTTCTCCTCTTTTTCATGCATGTGATTATGGAGTTTGCAACCAGCATGTGGGATTGAGATCCTCATATCTCCCAAGAAACTGAGGTTTCATTTGTTTCTGGGCGATGCTTTGCATCTCTAGGCCTTCTTCCCTAACTGTGAGAGACCCCAAGATCCTTCCCCTACTCATTGGTATTCTCTGATTAAATGACGCTCCCAAGTAGGAGGAGTGGAATTCGACATCAGGTTCTAGCGTGATGGAGAGGAACAGAGAGAGAGAGCGGGCATTCTTGATTCTCTGTCCAACCTGAACTAGATCCAAACCACCTTACCTGGATGGCCCAAGTGCTTTTAAACAGAAATCATTTATTGATTCTCAGGAAATCGATTGGATCTTAGAAATACGGTTAAAAATATCTCCTATGGACTATTAATTCACCAAAAGTATTGGTAGACTCAGAAAAATGTATGCTTCTATGTGAAATCTCTTGATAAGACTTTTAAACAAGTTGCATGATGATATTTAATTTAGAAGTGAACACTCCATTTTAAGATCTTTGAATTGGTATAAATAGAAAATGATCAAGATTAAATATGATAAAAATATTGTTGACCCTTAATATCATTTAGAAATCCAAATACCAAATATGTTCTTTATATACCCTATCAGAGCCTGAGGCAAGAGAGATTCCCAGCAAGACCAAGGAAAGAAACTTTTGTTCTTCCGCAAAGAATTCTTCTAAAAATCTTGAACCTAATCTTTGAAAAAAAAATGTGTACCATAGTTTTATGTTTCCAAGCCAAAGTTCCAATATGTTGACTCTGATCTGAGTATTATTGATCTATATTAGGCCTTTTCACATTGATGCCCAAATTACATAAATCCTTTCTTGAAGTATGCTCTACCTTTAGGACAGTGACAACCAGTGATGACACAATCATGTTGACCTTGTTTTCATTCTCCCTCAAAGATAAAGCCAAAGATTGGTATTATTTGAGAAGGGACATCTTGAGTTGGTAAGAGATGAAGAATGCCTTCTTAAGGAAAATATGCTCCATTACAAGGTCAACACAAATGTGACATGCCATAGTGAGTTGCAATCAAGTGGGTACTAAGTGGTTCCATGATGCTTGGGAGAGATTTCAGAATATGTTGAGAGAGTGCCCACACCATGAGATCCCTTTGTGGTAGCTAGTCCAGTATTTTTTACTCTGGCCTATCTCCAATGGGTTAGGATACAGTAGATTCTTCTCGTGGAGGAGATTTTATAGCTAACCCACCTGAGGAAACATGGCCCTTGTTTGAGCATTTGGTAGAAATATCAAGGATCTAAGCTTCTAGCAAGGAATGATGGTGACCACCCCTTTGATGAGACATCTCTAGCTCATAGTGATTCAAGCCCACAAATGATTAAGATTCTTGGAGAGATGGTGAGTTTCATGAAGAATCAAGTGAGAAGTGTTCCTTATTACTCGGTCAATTTTGTCGAATCCATTGGTGAAGAAAATAAGACACCTCCTTCTTTTAGCTACCCAGAACAACAAAGCCCAATATATAACTGAAGGTTTGAGGATGAAGTTCTCTTTAGGATGAAAGGCTTTGATGATGTGCAAGAGAATGTGACAAAGCTTGAGAAAAAGTGGAGTAGCTATCTTCAATTATTGTTCTACAAGTAGAAGCAAAGTTGTCCTCCCAACCCATAATGAACTTCAATGAAGCAATTGGTACAATGCATTCTTCTCAAGTTTTCTATAGTCCACCTCCTATGCAAGTGCAGCCCATATATCACTTTCAAGGCCATCCGAAGCCTTATACACCTCCACCACCCCCATCACCACAACCACCCCACCATTACACACATCAACCTCAATTCTCTCCTACACCTCCATTTCAATACCAAGGTACACCTTCACCTCCTCCACATCCACAACAATCCCCCCCTCTCCACCATGAGCAAGGAAGTTCTATGACAGTTCTAAGGAGTGGAAAATCTCTTGAGCATCTCAAAAGCCAAAGAAATGTTGATGTGACAAGGCAAGGCAGCCAAGTGGTGATACTATGATTGAAATTTGCTGAAGATCATAGTATGACACCTCAAGTTGAGCATGTGATATTGTATGTTCTGCCTTCTACTCCATTTGTAGGTTCTACAATCCATAGTGCTCCACCACATGTCATGCCACAAGAAGGACATATTTAAAAAGCAAGTGAGCCATCATTCCTCAAAGAATTGGATGAGCCCCAATAGTAAAATGGAGGCAAAAACACAATGTTGCATTCTACATGTGTTTCACCAAGTTAAGGTGAAGATTCCATTATTGGGTGATATCAAGAAAATCCCATCTTATGTCAAGTTTGTGAAGGGCCTGTGTACTGTGAAGAGGAAGTCAATGTGGACAATGCCTATGAAAATCAAGTTGATTGAACAAGTGAACTCTATCATCCAACACTCACTTCATGTGAAGAGGAAAGACCCAGGATCCCCACTCATACCTAGATACATACGGGGACATCACATAGACCAATCCGTACTTGATTTGGGACCTAGTGTGATGCTATATAGTGTCTATGTGGAACCAGAATTAGGCAAGTTGATACTTGATCATTGCACTCTCGAATTGGAGGATCACTCCATCAAAGTGCCTAGAGGAAGAGTATATGATGTTTTGGTGATGATAGACAAAGGAAGGACAACACTGTTCTCAGTGGATTTCATTGTTCTTGACATGGACCCAGAGGATAGGAAGATTTCCACCATCTTGGGGAGATCATTCTTATCTACAATTGATGTTGAGATACATGTGTGTATTGCCACATTGATGGTCTCTTTCACGGACATGAAGAGAAAGATAAATATGGTCAAGACCCCAACCCGACAAAACTGATATGAGGATATTAAGCTTGATCACTTGAAGAGTCCAACTAATTACTTGAAAGAAGGAGATCTGGATAAAAGACCTCATGATAGCTTTTGTGGCCAATGGAAATGCAACAAACGTTGAATAAATGAGGGATGTATCTATTGTAAGAGTGTACATATGATGATGCCAAATGGTTGAAAGATTGAAGGAACTATAAGGCACCTAGATGAAGGCATGAAACTTAGCGCTAGTGTGAGGCAACCCATCTTGGTTTGAGATTTTCGTTCTCAAAACCCTTTTGTTTGTTAGAATTTGTCTTTTCTAAGAAAACACAAACACACTATACTAAATGGTTTTATTGTTTGTGAATCAATTTAGAACAGGTACATAGGAGTAGAGATGATGCATAGATGATCCAACCAAATAAAAGATCAAGAATGAAAAGAGAATTGCAAATCAGTAGAAAATCTATAGGAAGACGACCAGCACAGTTGTGGCGTTGGCAATCCAGAATGACCATTTTCCATAGAACAGTCGTGGTGTCTTTGTCCTACTCACTGGAAACCTTGAGATCTCTCTCCCCTCTTGGCATTTGTCTACCGTTACTCCATGCCCTCTATCAAGTTATTCTAGACTTCACTTTCATGTTGAGGACAACATGGTTTAAAAGTTTGGGGTGGTGGTGTGGTAAGCTCTTTCATTGCCCCACTTTTGTCTATGTTCCTTATTCTAAATTTTTGCTCAAGATAATCAAATATTATAACCATCTCTCTTACTTGTATATTCATACTTTGTTTGCTTGTTTTAGATACATGCATATCATATAGGTTAGTTCCTTGCAATTTTTGCATAATTTTCAAAAAATTTGCTCTTTTGCCATGCATTTCATATCATGTAGCTTTTTATAATTTTTGCATGTTTGTATCTAGGATTTTCTTGTTTCTTTCTTTTTGTTTCATAATGAAGGACTAGATGTGATTGAAGGCGATTTAACACCATTTTGGCCACTTTTACCCAAATTCAGAATTTCTTGCCTAAAAGTGTGTTTTCACCCAATCTCTACTTATTGGATTGAAAATGTAGACCTAAGTTTCATGTCTTGCTCTGGTGAATATGCCTGGGGATTTCTCCTCTGGTCAGCCCACTTGGGGGGAGGGGGCTTTTGGCTTCCGGCGAGTGTTGTTCTCTAGTGTTGGGGGCAATGGGTTTCATAGGGTTCCTAGACAGGCAACACCATTTCTTGGTTTTTCTTGGATCTGAGTCTCCACCTACACTTGGTGGTTGATCGAGGCTGACTATCAGTCACTCTGGTGGTCTGGTTGTGCCCTTCCCTCTGTCGGTGGCACAGTCAAAGTCCTGACATTTTCTCCTTCCCCTTTGGCGGCCCTACTTTAGGCGTATCTTTCATGTCCCCTTACTTTTCTTCTTTTGTTTTATTTTTTCCTTCTTTCTTTCTATTTTTGTCTGGTCTCAGCCTATTTTGGTGCAACGGTGTGCCGGTTTGGATTGAGCAGGCTTCTACTGGTGCCAGGGAATTCTCGGGGATTCTTGTTTGGGTGATGGAAGCCTCCTTTTGTGCCTTGGGCCGTTTTTGCTACTCAAGCTTAGGATTGAGTGGGGGGGGAAGACATGATAGGTAGGTTGAGGTGGTGGGTTTTCTCTAAGAATTCCCCCCTCTCCCTCTCATCATCAACTTCTTCATTCACTTAGTGATCTATTGTGCTAGGTCTTTTTAGTTTTCACATGTTGATGTCTATTTTTTCGGTTGTCTTTTTGTATATTCCTCTTTTGCTCTTGTAGTGTGTGTTGTTTTTTGCTTTTATTTGTGCATTTGGATGTGGGTGAATCTTATCTTCGAACCTTCTTATGCTTGGTAAGTTGTTTTATAATGCTCTTCTTGAAGATTGATGGTTATTATGAGGTCTCTTGTTTTGGTGGTTTTGGCTTTAGTAACTGGGGTCACACTTATACAAGTGCTACCCATGATCGTGGAGTGATTCCGGTTGAATGCTACTTTATCTAGTGTGTTGGGGAGGAATTCAAGGAAAAGTGTCTTATTTTTATTTAGTCAAACTTGTATTACGTCTCTATATCTCTTACTAATATGTTGTCAAGATTACCTGAATATCGTGTATTTGCAGATGTCATATGGCTTTTCTTGTTATAGTATACATGCTTACCTTTCAAAAAAAGTATTGAAAATGTAGACCTTTGATAAATGCATGCTATATTATAATGATCAATTGCCAAATGGCCTCATTCTTGACTTTTTACATGTGAATCACCTCTCTCATTCTTGTGAATTAGTTGGTTGAACTGTGATTTAAGTAAGCCGCAAATTCTTAGGGTTCGTAAAATCTCATGATAAAAGTGTATTTGGCATAGTTCTCATTCATGTGGTATGTCATTGCTGGATGACATTGTTGGAGTAACCTTCATGTCAGAGATCTCATGTTGGAACCCACACTAGTGACCCCTCTTTGACTTAATATTCTTTCATCATTTCTTATCTCTCCTCCTCATGAAAGAATGTGAAAGAGCACATATTTAGCCTTGGCCACCTCCAAAAGTTTGAGGTGGGTATATCTATATCTCCCTCACTTCATTCTCATCACCATGTTCCCTATATACACCAAGGGCAAAGAAAAAGAAAAGAAGAAAATGCAAAAAGAAAATAAAAGATGCTTCTATTAATAGAATCTAAATAAAGAAAAGATGAGTGCTCCTATGTAATAGCACTCCAACCCCTTACCACAACCCTTCCTTCCATTTGCATGCCCATTAAGCTAGGAAACATCAAACCTAGCTCATTTTGCCCTTTTTGCAGCCAAATGGGTCACTTAATGTGGATTGACATATGAGATTGAATGCATGAAGGTAAAACAACAACCCTACTCATTTTTTATTGTCACCACCATGAAACGGTTTACCTGGAGTTATATGACAACTATATGGATTGATTGTGTATTCTATGCTCTATATTTGAAGTTTATATGCTCAGTGATTTAATCATGATTGTTTTGTGAAATAGGATAGGATAGAGGTGGAATACATGTACTTAGCCATCATTGAGCCCATTTAGTCAATATACATCTATTGCAATGCATTTGTCATTTCTTGTTTATTGAAAATTGAAGAGAGATTGAGTTGGAGAATACTTGAGGACAAGTATTTATAAGTTCAGGGTGGTGATGTAGCCTCATTTAGGGCTTCATCTTGTGTCATTTTGTACTTTATTCACATCAAAACATGTAAGAATGCATATCACTTCCCTCAATATGCATATTTCTATAAAATTCACTTATAGATGCTCTTTGCATGATTTTTAGGTACTTTGACCATGATTTGGATGGAAGGGAGAGAAGGATGAGAATCTAAGGTTTTCTTCGCCTTAAAGGAGCCTAAAGAGAGTCCAAGGGATTCCCCAACCTACCGCAAGTTGTCAAGAATCAACAAAAGCAAGGAGAAATCAAAGATGAGCAAGTTGAAGGTCAAAGTGCAAGGAAGAATCTCCAACATGGTTGTGGTACATGGCCACGGTTGTGGCACAAATGCTCCATGTCACAGTTAAAGTACAAATTTGAAGCAGCTAGCCACCAGGCTCATGGTGATCAAGCTCCACCACTATCATGGTGAGCACTAGGCATGTGGTGTCCATCGTGCCCATGGAGACCAGAGTCCACCATGCCCATGGTGACCACCATGGTCGTGGTATTGACCCTCTAGAATCATGAATTTATCTAACATTTTCATTCATTTTTCACCTCCCCCGTGCCACTCCACCGCGACCATGTCCGCCCTACTCCACCATGGCAGTGGTGACCAAAACGGTCATGGTGGCAATCAACCCTAACACATTTCTACACTATTCTACCCAAAATGCCCCCACTTAACCTAATACTTCCCTACCACCTATATATACTTGGGAGGTGGTTGGAGCATGAGTTTGCCCACCCTTAGATCCCCATTTTGCCCCTCAACCATTCCACTTCATTTCACCATTTCCACCACCAAAATCCTAGTTTCTTAGGGTTTTCACCACTTCCCACCAGCATTCCATGCCATTCCACCTTGGAGGAGGTAGGAGCACGCCCTTGAAGTTGTTGTAGAGGAGTATTTCTTCACCTACACTAAGCGTCATGGCGAATTCTACCTCTTTCTCCTCTCTTTTTGCATTTTCTTATTCTATGAGTAGCTAGGCCCTCTAGGTGGGCTATTTGGGGCTAAAATTTTATGTTGATACCAAGTTGTGGTAGAGTGATATGTAAACATTGTGATTTCATTTGCTAATGATTATGTTCTATTTCTATATCATTTTCCATAAATTACTTTGTGGTTTATTCTTTAAATCACCTAGATTCTAGGAAAATGCTCATATGTGGCTCTTTTGGGGAATTTCTCCTAGGCTTAATTAGTGGATCCCTAGTTAGCTATTCACCTTCCAACATGTTAACTAATTATCCTACACCTAGGTGAGAGTATATAGTATATAAGCATTTAGTGTAATTGCTTGGAGCCTTCTCAAGGCCAAGATGTGGGTGATGTGAGGTCTAAAACCTCACTTCCACCATCCATTACTACCCTTGGCCCCTAATTACCCTAAGAGTTCCTATCCTATAAAACTAGGCAATGATTAGATCCTAATTTAATTATACCTAAACTCTAATCAAAGTGAGCCTCATAAGGATGGGTAGGAGGTGTTAGAGACTAGTTCCCCTATACACATCTATCCTACACATGGCCAACTAGTAGTGTAGGGAAATTCATTAGCATCTAACTTGTTGTTTTGTTTGGTAATCTAAATGAAAAAATAATATTTACATGTTATCACCCCCAACCCAATTGACAAGTGCATTCTCCCAAACAGCCCAAACTTCTCCTAAATGCATTAAAATCCTAATTTCCTTCTTTCTTACCTAGTATAAGCTTAGTTAGCTCTTTACTTCCTTAGCTAGCTTCTTGACTTGTTCTTGCTAGTATATGTCTTTAATTTCTCTTTTGACTAGTTTGTTAGTCTAGTGTAGTGTAGATCTCTTCTTGCTTGCCTTAGTGTAACTTGTTCCTTTCTTGCTTAACTTGTCTTCTCTTTCCCATTAGAACTAATTGTATGGGGTAATTTAGGTTTTGATTTTTGTTATCCTTTAGTTTCACTTTCACCATTAGTGTAATCAACAAATCAACCATCAAACCTTTAAACCCAAGGCTACATAGTAGGAACTATCCAAAACTAACTAAGTTCTAGTGCCCCATTTTCTCCCTATGGACCAACCCTATTCTTGTCGCTCACCTATACTTTAACACCACCATGTCCCTACTTAGTCGGTAATTGAGGGTTATAAGACCTATACTATTCAGACTGAGTTTATCAATATACTTTTTTATTTTATTATTTCATTGACAAGTCTGAATTAGGTGAAGTTTTGATTCTAGATCTGAAATTGCATTTTAAAAAATACTAGATTATCCAATTTTTTAATATTATTTAAGGGGTTAGGTAACTAACATATCAGTTGAATTTTATGATAGGAAAATTATGTTAAATGTTATATAGGGATTATTTTCAATTGACCCAAGCACCTTAATTGATCCATATCAATAACCTAACACTCTAGCAGCTCCCATAATTTTCTATTCACCCCAAAGAACAAAATTTCAAGGAGAGAGGGGGGGATAGGGTTTTTAAGTGGAAAGGAGTGCACATGTTGATCGGGGTTCTATCTTCCTAAAAGTGATAAAATCAAGTAAGTTAATCTTCTTTAGATAGGTTTCATAATATATCTTTTCTCATATGTATACATTTTATACTTCTTCTGACTTAAATTAAAAGTATATCAATCACCTCCTCTCTCTTTATTTCTCTCCAATCTCCATTTCTAAGGTTTTTAGTTGAAAGGAGGAAGAAATTGACTGAATTTTCTCAAAGTTTGATTTCAATTCAAGGAGATCAGCTCTTAGGCCATATATTTTAGGTGTTTAACACCTGAGGTGAGTAGGTAAAAGGATATTTAAGTCAATTACATATAATTATATGAAACATCTTAAAAAATATCATTTTTTTCATAAGTGATAGTGAACATTATGTTACTATTCTTAAAGTTTATTTACAAGACATTTAATTCAATGCTGAAAGTATGATCAAGAAATTATTATATGGTTAAATAGCTATGGAATTTCATGTATCAGCAATATTAGATAATTTAGAAACTCATTTAGAAATTTTATTATAAAAATATGAGTTTCTAAATTTTTTTAGTGTATGAACAACAATCTAGGTGAAATCTAGATAAATGTTTATATGTTCATGCTCAAGTGATTAGTGTATTTTTTATCACACATGTGTGCTGCTCCTATACATTATGAATAATGAAAGAAAAAAGGGGAGGGTTCTACACCATCCCCATATAGTCTTTCAAGTCTAGATATGAAAAAGGAAAATAGAAAAGGACCTATTATCTTCTAGCTATTCAATTTCATTCTTATAGGAATCAAAGATCTTTAGATCCAATTTTCCCCATTCAATAATATTTTGTATTCAAACATAATTGTTATTTCAATCCCTATTAAAATTTATGATGTAGTGACCATAAGAGTGATCTCGTCCTTCCACCCATGTACCTTGCAATTGTTCTTTAAAAAATCCAATAAAGGTGCAAGTCATCTTGATTCAGGAAGCTTCCACTAACCATTAATAATGATCCTACTTAGCATGATAAAGTCCCCTAAACCATGATTAAGGCAATACATAGAGTCAACAGTCTCCAATAGAAAATTTTGACAGTTCAACCAAGGATCTTTCAACATGTGAATGAGATTGCCTTCCCCTACTTTGAACTTATTAAATTCTACACAAGATATTTCACTTTTAGCAGATTATTCCACATCCACAAGTTATTAGTGGAATGTGTACACATCCATACAAAGTGTTTTTCTAAGTATTTTCTATGAACTGATTTTCATCCATAAGGATTCCTTTTTCTAAGATATCTAAAATTTCACAATGAGCTCAAAAATATAAAGGTTAGCTGAAGATTTAATAGCTAATCCACCATCCTCCTTAGGCATGCACCCTTCCTCCCATGACAAAAGATGGATATGTTTCTCCTCCTTTATATCATTCGATAAGAAATTTCTATAGAGTTTGTCCACCTCTTCAAAAACATTACTAGGGAGAGGGAAACCATTAGTCCAAATGTAACATCCCAAATTTATTTAAAATAAGATGAGGGTTTCAATAAAAACATCCACTAATTAATTTAACTCTTGTACCTTGGTGTAATTTATCCAAATAATAAACTCTTCATCTGAAATAAGATATGAAGAGAGACAAGAAAATGTATTTCTTCTTCCTTAAATGATTCCAATGCATATAATGAAACTACCTTCACTTTTCTCTCTCCTCTAAATAGCATCATCATCATCATTAAACCTTTTTTCCCAAAATGAAAAGCCCTAATTAATTTAATTCATATATATTTTTATAAGAAATGAAACAAAATGATATGGGATAACCTTTTTGATAACAATAGGGAATTGAATATGACCCTAATTAATGAATATTGATGGTAATGTTGATAAGTATAAGATAATAGAGTAAATGAAGTCAAATAAGGTAAACTATCATAATTCGGGTAAAATAATGTCATATAACTTCAGTGAAAGTAAGATAATGAGAAATGGGTCCTAAATCCCAAGTACTGATAGTTATGGTGATCTTTAAATAAATAACATTAAGATAATTAAGTGAAATCCTAACTATATAGAAACCCATTTAGAGTAGTCTCAAAAGTTAAATCTAAATCAAGAATCTTTATCTACACATTTTAATTGGTCTATGTGCAAAGTTCGATCTCAATTGGATACCTATAATTATCCCAAATGATCAAAGAAAGATAAAGGAATTCATTTAAATCCTTTCATGGAACTTAGGTTTTCAACTTTGTTAGCCTGGGAATTCGATGATGACTCAACCTCAGGGGCAGAGTCAGCAAGGCTCACAAAGGAGGCAATTTTCTAGTAACAATAGAGGACGTGGACAGACGTCCCAGACAGGTCAGATGAAATAGTTTCATTTTGATATTTCATATCATGATTCTATGTGTTAAAAATAAGAGAGTAGTTGTTTTTTAGCTTCCTTTGATTAGTCCTATAAGGACACAAGGGAGATGAGAACTTACATCTTACTCAGTGTTCCTTAAAATGCTTTATAATCTCCCTTATATGTGTGTTAAAAGATGAGATATAGAAGTGATGCCTGAAGAAAGTTCAAGAATGAAAAATCTTGTGTGTATAATGATATGAAAAGTGAGGAATATGATAGCAAATAAAAGTGCATACTACTTAATCTCAATACTTGTATACCCTGGCCAGGTATATGGTTATTGTAGATAAGGCAAGTATGAAACTCTTAGATTGTTATCTTTTTTATTACTCTGATCAAGTAGTCATTCTGAAACAATCTAGAAAGTATAATGAAATTAAATAGGAAGAGTTAAGTGAATTTTCCCAAATAAATTACTTAGTGAACATCCTCAGTGAACTTTCTCAGTGAATGTTTCCAAAACAAATTACTTAGTGAACATTCTCAGTGAACTTTCTCAGTGAATTTTTCCAAAATAAATTACTTAGTGAACATTCTCAGTGAACTTTCTCAGTGAATTTTTCCAAAACAAATTACTTAGTGAACATTCTCAGTGAACTTTCTCAGTGAATTTTTCCAAAACAAATTACTTAGTAAACATTCTCAATGAACTTTCTCAGTGAATTTTTCCAAAATAAATTACTTAGTGAACATTATCAGTGAACTTTCTTAGTGAAATTTTCCAAAAAATTTCTCAGTAAACATTCTCAGTGAACTTTCTCAGTGAACTTTTCCAAATAAATTGCTTAGTGAACTTTCTCAGTGAACTACTTAGTGAACTTTCTCAGTGAACTACTTAGTGAACTTTCTCAGTGAACTTTCCCAAATAAAAGAAATACCGTGTGCGTGTATCTTTGGTGGTATTAGCATAGAAATGAATATGATAAGGATGAGATGTGTTCTCAATATATATAATGAATACCAAAGCAAGGTATTTATGTTGGTTACCTTCATTAGCCAACTATGAAATCAATCTTGTTACCTAAAATAATATGGACATCATATGTTAGGGGTTTATGCTCTGCATAAACATAAACATTAATAAGGTTGAACTAATGAAAGGAACTTTGTGTGGATTACAGATCCATGGTATCTCCATGATATTAAGATATTATATGGAGACTTGAGGGAATGATTAATGAATAAATATGTCCCTCCTTTTTCCTAGGATTTTGGGGACGAAATCCTTGTTAGGAGTTTATAATTTGTAACATCCCTGACCTGGGTTATGCCTTAACCATAGATGTTTTGACTAAGAAAGATAATTATATGCTTAATCTTATTTTGTGGAAAGTAATTAAGGCTCAAGAGGAACTTATATTTCAATTTTAGTCCTTTTTGAATAATATTGAAATAATGGTTTACTTGTTTTAGACTAAAGTGCAAATTACCCAAGTTGAGGGGTTAAATTACAAATTGTACATGATAATATATTCCTCATGTGTTGAAGTATCATGAGATTGGATATGATGTAGAGGTATGGCTTATGGTAGCCTGAGTACCAAGAAAGAGCTGATGAAACAATGTTTGTGCATTAAAACCTAGTTTTGGTGTAATGTGCAATTTACCCAAAACCGGTGGTTCAATATGCAAATTACCACTTCAATAAGGTCCCTAATATTTCTTGGCATCATGTTGAGGCAAGAAAATTAGAGGGGCGCCTCATTTGAGTTAAGTTGGAGGAGAGAGAATCTTGATATTAAAATAATCAAGATTTAAGCCTAAGTGAAACCCTAATTCAATTTAGTGCAAAAATAAATAAAATAATTGAAGGGCCTTCAACCAAAAACGAGATGGTTGAATTTTCTCAAGTGTGAAAACCTTTTTTCCTTTGCTAGGCCACGAAAATATCCAAGGGAAGTGGATAACTCACTCACATTATGATAAGAAAAAGAAATATCCACTCACTTATGGATATTAGTATTATATGATATAAGGTGCTTGATTAGTTTTTATTTAAATCATGGATAATTAAGAGGAATAAGAGGCAAAAAAGATATCCTCGGATCCAAGGAGTTGAGGGGGAAGAGGCGGCACCATTTTTGGGATTAAATGAATTTTTGTAAGGCATTTTCTCTCTCCTTGAATTTCTTATAAAAAGACCCTTTACAAGTCAAAACAAAGGCTTTTCTGTTTCCACTTCTTTCCCCTTGCTTGGTAAACGACCAAGGAGATTTGGAGGAGCAGGAGGACGACCCCCAACCTGTTGGTAAGCTTCTTGACCTCCTTTCACCTTGAATCCACGGTGAATATCGAAAATCAATGCATGAATTCTTCATAACTCGATCCCCTCTTCAATTCTAACCAATTCTTTTCATTCAAAGCTTGAGGATGAGCCTTGGAATAGTGAAAGGAGCTGCATACACCATTGTTGGCATGAGCTTGGAGATTTGGAGCTCAATTGGAGGCGGGTTTTATAACTTGAACCCTTAATTTTATTATTGCAATCAATTCCTTATCAATTGGTGATCATTTCTGCATTTCCAAAATTTATCTTGGTTGATTGATGCAACCACCATGGAAATCACAGAAAACTTCGTGGGTTTGGAGCTTGATGATGATGACATCATCCTTAGCACACACCACTTCAAATATCTAGGGCAAACAGTTTCAAAGGATGTGTCCAAACAGTTTCACCAAACCGTTTGGTGGTTTGGATTCCAAACCGTTTGGAATGGTTGACCGTTTGAGATGGTGACCGTTTATGGAAATATGTTGTTGTACTTGGATATTGATCCAATGGTTTCAATTGGTTTGATCTTGAAGGCTTCAATTGTGAATGATTCCTTAAATGCAAACCCTAATCGGCTAAGTGCTGAATTTTCAATTGATTAAGTTGAGGTTTTGGGTTGATTGACCCAAACGGTTTCAAAACTATTTTGGAATCACCCAAACGGTATCAAGACCGTTTGGAGGTCAATCAAGACCGTTTGGAGGTCTAGGGTTGAGTATGGTTGGGTATTTTAAGATCCAAATATACCAAATTGAAATGCAATCAATTACTGATTTGATAATCAATCCAATGATCCAAACCCTAATTTGATGTTATGGATTTTGATGATGAAATGGGAAAACGGTCTGAAGACCCTTTGGAGATCATCCAAATGAACTCAATACCGTTTGGGGGTCATTCAAGACCGTTTGAGGTCAGGTCATACCATATAATTATGATGGTTCATTGATTTCAATTGAATTGGTTTCACAATGTCAACCATTGATGGTTCTTCAGTTTCAAAACCCTAAGTGATGGTTTCTTGACTATCAACCCTAGTTCAATTGGGTTAAAAACCCTAAATTGAAGGTTTAATTGGATAGTAATGCAGTGGTTCAATTGATGAATACTCTAGTGGTTCTATTGATAGTTGGTTCATGGATTGAAACCTTGAATCGATTAAGTGTTGAAGACCCTTTTTGGTCCATTCAGTTTTGAGAGGGTTTGGACCAAACGGTCTCAAGACCGTTTGAGTCCAAATGGTCTCAAGACCGTTTGGGACCAAATGGTCTCAAGACCGTTTGATACCAAATGGTCTTAAACTGTTTGGAGACTCAAGTCCATTCGGTTTGAAGATGTGTTGTCTAAATGGTTTCAAGAAATAACTTTGTTAAACGGTTTCAAACCGTTTGAACTTAATTGGTCAAGACCGTTTGAGGCCTAAGTGACCAAGACCGTTTGAGGTCTAATTTGTTAAGACCTTTTGAAGTTCAATTGGTTAAACCATTTGGACACCTAATATGATCAAAGGTCAATTAGATATTTGACTATTAATAATGAAGACCAATGATGATTATGAAGGTTAACCCTAGCTATGTGTACTCAAGTGAAGAGTTGACCTAGATTAATCTTGGAATTTTTAACATCCTAGAGAGGATGAGAGGGAGATAGAATGGGAGAGATGATGGCTTATTTAATAAGCCCTATTTCTCTCATTATGAAATAATATGTAATCAGGGTTTGATCCATAATATGAGATCATGAAATCTTCATTGAAAAGATTGATGTACCTGGACCCTATTTTAGAGAAAGGTTATGTGATACCCTAATTTAGGGCAAAGCTCTGTGAAATCATAATCTAGGGTGGTGATGTAACCCTAATTTAGTGTAACAAAGTAAGAAACCCTAATTTAATGGGAATTGTACATCCTATCCCTAATTTGGGTATGAGGTAAGAGAAACCCCACTTGGATGTGAATGGTAAACCTTAATCCCTAAAATGTGGTAAAGGTGCATGAAACCCTAATATAGGGTAGTACTACTAACTCTATGTGAAGTCCTATCACTAGGTGATGTGTTGTGAAATCCTAATTTCACATAATACTAGGTGAAACCCTGGTATAGAAGGATGTTATGTGAAACTCTAATGAAGTGTGATACTAGGTGAAATTCATATATATGTGTGATGCTATGTGAACCTCAAATTATAATTGTGGAAATCCTATTCCTATTAATGGAATAGTGATTAATGTATTTACAAACGTAACACCTAGAGGGGTGATAATGGATATCCTTACATTAATAGTTCTAACTCAAGGATGAGTCCATATTAGTGGAAATGGTGGTATATTCTAAATAGGTGACATATGACCATTACATTACATGATGAATGTGATGAACTAGTGCATAAAGTATTAGGAAGGGGAATACCCTAATACAAGTTAAGTGGATGAACTCAAGTAAGATGAAGGTGTTTAGGGAAGTGATACATCAAGATATGATAGATATCACATCCAACACCCCAATTCTGATATATGTTGATGTGTTATAAGTCCATTATAATTGGAATGGGTGACACATGAGATGTATCATGTCAATTTTTACATTAAGATGTAATGCACCTTGATGAATGTAGGCTAACATGCCTTATGAAAAGGTTAATCCAAATCAATAACTATGATGCAATCATATTCCGGTAAAGTTGAGAGAGAAACTCATACTTTGTGTTGATACTTCATTCAATGATGAATGATGAGAATAAACAAGTATGATTGAATACTTATGTTATCAATATTGGCTCTTATATGAGTGAAGCAATTATATAGGGTTGGATCATTAATAATATGATCCTAAGAACTTAAGTGGTTATTTATGGAAAACCCTAATGGAGGGTGCTGATATGAAAAAGGAAACCATGAATCCTAAAGAGGGAATAGTGGTGTTACTTAGTGTTGTCTGGTGCTGATATGAAAGCATTAAAATTGTTATTATGATTACTAATCATGCAGGAATGATGAGAAATAGAGTATAGCCAGGTATGGGCTATGATGCTCTGTTTGTTGAGAATGTTTTATAGGTTTTATAACCCTTCATATGCTTTGTGGAGTAAGAATCATTGAGCTTTGTGTACTATGTGCAATACCTTGTATAGAAAGAATCATAATGTCCTTGGTCAGATGATCTGAAGGTATGAAGTTACCTAATAAGAGGTAACAAGTATTCTATGATGAGTTAAGAGTTCAAATACCCATATCCTATAATTATGTTGATGAACTTGTTAGGGAATGGAAATGTTGTTGATGAGTGGAGGGATTAAGATCCCAATACTTTGTGAAAAGAATGTGGCTACAAGCCATGATTCCACAAAGACAATGCCAGGCATTAGCTATGTGACCTAAGTCTGAAGAGAGTATATGCTCCAGTTATAATTCTACAGTGAATAAATGTTATATATTCCTTAATGAATAAGTGACATGTTGTTCTACCAAGTTATAACTGCAATGCTTTAGATAAGAATAATGTTCTAATTTGTTAGACAATGAAATAACTATTGTTAAACAATTATGATTCCTCTGTTTAGATTTATCTGATTAATTGCAATAATAATGTTTCTGGAGGAGAGTTATATCTCTTGTTGGGGAAATTTACAATTGTCTCACCCCCGTGGGAACCACATTTTTAGGTGGATGCAGACGAGGAGGCAGGAATCCTTCAGTAGGTGAAGGACAGCAACAACAGCAATAGGGACAACAGTGAAGTCTCAGGTAGAGACAATGGCTGTTATGCCTTGTATAGATGTATATAAAGTCCTATGTGTCGTCTCTGTACTCTCAAGTCCTCAGAATAGTAGTTAGTGCTTTCGAGATTTTGGCTTAGTTCCTCGAGATTTTACACTACTTGTGTTCAGCTTAACAAGAGCAATTAATGCTTGTAAATCTCAGAAAGAGATGATACATGATATGTACTTTTGAAAATAGAATGTAAATGTGTTACTTTGGTTCTATGTGAGAAAATTTTTATTTGATGGACCTCTTTGTAAAAAGGTTTTAATTTTTAGTGATTTTTGGTAATCCGCTACTTAGTGAACGCTTCCACATTAGTTAATTAGGTTTTTGTGAGTTGTATGCCACAGTTTAGCTAGGCATCATGGGCCAAGGTGTATCGAGCAATACTTTACTATAGGTGTGTCAGCCTCCATTCAACTAGGGAATCATGGTTTAGCCCTCAAAACAAACCAACTCACACAAGGTACACCAATACCTATGACGAGCTAACACCTTCAAGGCATAATGGTTTAGCAACACCTATCAGTTTAGGTAATTCTAAGGCATGACAGGCTAGCTTCTTCAAGATCTCCCAACCATATTGGTTAAGCAACCATAATCTATGACGAGCTAACCTTCTCAACACATGTCATCCTAAGCATCAACAAGGCATGTTGACCTAAGCATCACCAAGTCATGATGACTTGACACATGGTGTGTTAGTTGTTGCACTACAAGTCATGAAGACCTACTCTCAACATGGTGCATGCATGTGTATGGACTTGTTGTCTTCAACCTTAGAAAGGTCGGCCATTAGTCCATCTACTAACATAAAAAGAAGGTGCAAGACATGAATAGCAAACCAATGAGATTCCATCATTAAAATAGTTATAATACCATTAACAACTACTAGCATACAAGAGATGAACAATCTCAAGATGAAGAACTATCATAAACATATGAAGAGTGAAAATAACAAAGGAGGTTAAGAGTTATATAACCCGCCTTAAGGATCACCACCAAGATCCAAGCTCTAAGGTCAAGCTTCAAGCTCACAAACTCAAGGTAGAGGATGATCCACCAAACTTGGTCACCATCACACCTCTAAGGAAGAAGATGATACAAAGGTTAAGTTGGTTCACGGTGGAAAAAAGGTATCTAAGATCCATGGCCGAGAAGAAGAAGGAAGAAGAAGAGAGCTAAGAAACATGGCTTACCAAGGTATAAGACGAATGATGATCAAAGAACACCGCAACTAGGAACTCATCCACCAAGCTCCAAGAGAGGAATTCTAGCTCCTTAAGATTCTCAAGGGCATCCAGCAAGAAGTAGGGGAAGCTAGGATGGCCAAAAGGATCCTATTGCATGGAGAGAAAGGATATTATATACAAGAGGGATGAGAGGGGGATCATGGAAGAGGTATCATCACCTTAGGAGCTTGGGTACCACCTGTCCACAAAAAAGATCCACATGCACAACATCATGCAAGACATGGTGATAAGCTCTAGGTTAGCTCTCATCCTCTTGGTCTCCTACCAAGGTCAAGCTCGATACCATATCTCAACACAACTATAAACTGATAGGGAATAACCCTACACACTCACAAACTGATAGGGCTCAACCCTACACACTCTCAAACCGATAGGGCTCAACCCTACACACTCACAAACCGATAGGGCTCAACCCTACACACTCACAAACTGATCGGGTACAACACTACACACTCAAAAATCAATACACAACCTCTCTAGGGCTCTCTAGCCCAAGACAACGCATCTAGGTGCAAGACACACCTCACACTTGTGTTCCAAGCATCACCAAGGATGCCACCACACAACCAAGACCCTAAGAAGGTGCCCATCCATCTTTCTCTCTCCTATAGATGGTGCAAAGAGAGAAAAGGAACAATTAAGAGGTGTCAGACTTGCACATCAACCCCTACTCTTGGTGTATTGCAAATTGCACCAAAACCTCACCACAAAACACAAGAAACATCCAAAAAAGCTCAAACAAGAATCTTTAGGCTTCAACATGCCCTAATTACATCTCAGAGGATTAGAGCAAGGTTCTAAGAAACATACTTAGCCAAAACAAATAGGGTTATCCCAAAATGTGGGTCAAGGTCCTTACAACAAACACATCCTCTACGGTGATCCAAGGCATGATACCTATCTCAAATCATCATGCAAAAGTCTTGTGTAATTCCAGTGTCTCTTTTTCTTTCATATCTAAGGCTTTTGCTAATACGTTTGCACATGAGATAGAGACATTACGCTTCATTCTAGAAGTCACAACCACTATTATTTTAGTTAAAATATCCAAGGATTTTCTTCGAGAAGTACCTATACTCATTGAAAGAAAAGTCCTATCTTCTAATCTTATAGTTCTCAACATGAAGGACTTTGATATAGTCCTTGGAATGGATTGTCTTGCACAACATGATTCTTGTGTGTTGTGTAAGGATAAGAGAGTTGTATTTGGGAATCCTACAAATACATCCTTAATCTTTAAAGGGATAAAATAATCAAGTGGAAGACTCTTCATATATTCTCTTAAGGATTCAAGAATGCTACAAAAGGGATGCAAGGCATTCCTGGAAAGTGTAGTTTAGGTGGACTCCCAATCATTAAAGCTGGAGGACTTAGAGGTAGTCTCTAAATTTTCTGATGTCTTCCTAGATAATCTAATTGGACTAGCACCTACTAGGGAGATAGATTTCAACATAGAGATTGTTCCAGGGACCTCTCCAATATCCAAACCACATTATAGAATGTCCATTGTAGAGCTCAAAGAGCTAAATAAACAACAATAAGAGTTAATTGATAAGGGGTTCATTTGACCCAGTATCTCACCTTGGGGAGACCCCATCCTATTTGTGAAAAAGAAGGATGGGTCCATGCGTTTGGGTATTGATTGTCACATGATCAACCAAGTAATAGTGAAATATCGATACCCTTTACCTCAGATCGATGATCTTTTCGATCAACTTTGCTCAACAACTGTCTTCTCAAAGGTTGATCCTCAGAATAGATACCATCAACTATGAATTAAGGAGGAAGATATTCCAAAACATCCTTTCAGTCTTGATATGGACATTTTGAATTCTTAGTGATGTCTTTTGGTCTGACAAATGCACCTGTTGCATTCATGGACCTGATGAATCGCATATTTTGGCCATTTCTTGATCACTTTGTGATCATATCTATTGATGACATCCTAATTTATTATCCTAATCGAGAGAACCACAAGGATAATTTGAGAACTATTCTTGAGACTCTATGATAGCACAAACTCTATGCTAAGTTCTCAAAATGTGAATTATGGCTTGATAGTGTAATGTTTTTGGGACACACCGTCTCTAAGGAAGGTGTATCTGTTGACCCTACAAATGTTGAAGCAGTTACAGAGTGGAAAAGACCAAAATCTACAGCTAAGATCAGAATCTTCCTAGGTCTCACTAGGTACTATCCAAGGTTGATAGAGAATTTCTCAAAGATTGCCTTGCCCTTGACAAACTTGACTAAAAAAGGAGTAAAGTTCTTGAAATAGCTCATGTGGCCAATAAATTCACTAAAAATACCCATGAACTCAGATTAATGTATAATTTATCATGGAACCCCTAAATCAGACATTTGGGACATTGTTACTGATGGTTTTTAATTTAGAGAATAATGCTTCTTTCTAGGGTTGGTTTACTACAATTATTAGCAAATGATGGAAATAAAATCTGAGAAAAATACTACTGAGCCCTAGTATTACTTGGAAACTTAATATGGACTCAGATCTAATCATAATTTCAAAATGTTAGGTCTTTTCAAATTAATGCATATTTATATGCTTTAAATCTCATATGAATTCTAGAAAATATTGCAAGCATCAGAAAAATTATGAAATTTGAACCAGACCTAAATAATGACTTCTAGATCAGTAGAAAAATATCAGGGACCAGTTAAGCTCAATTTGAACCTAGGTTTGGCGAAACCCTAGTTTGGACCTAAATAATCAAGACTAATGATGTTCATTTGTTAATGATGGTTAATTTCTATTAATCATGTGATGACCAGATTGTCTAGATGATCAAGGATAGCTATGATTCTCTGAACTTAGGTATGTGGATATAAGTATAAGACTAGTTTTCACTGGATGATAATTATGAGTAATTGCTTGCATGTATTTGAATATCTTGTTGGATGTACATCTATATGTATTGTCATTTCTGCCTTGAACAATAAAAACACTAAAGAAAGAAAATGGAATGTAGTTACTGATGGTTCATTAATATCCCTATTAGAGAGGGAAAATATTAATGTTGACTAGCACCTCCCTAATGGTACAAGCACTACTACAGAAACAACATTCAACGTCGCTTATATGGGCATCGATTTTTGAGTTAAACCGACGTTGATAACATTCAACGTCGGCTATTAAGTAAGACCGACGTCTATATTCGAGGACCAGCCAGACACGGGTATTACTTTGTATTCAGCGCCAGCTAGATAAAAGAAACTGACGCCTAAAATAGCCCGTGAAATCCATTTTTCGAGGGAAAAAATTGCCCCCAAAGTGTCACATACAACGTCAGTTTTTTATCTAATAACAGACGCCGGATGAGGATAAAGTGTGCATGAAAAGTTCCAATATCGACATCAGTTTTCCTTGGATAACCGACACTGATAGGGGTTACCGCCAAAAAAATTAGGGTAAAGATTATCCCATTGGACGTCAGTTGTTTCCTAATAACTGACGCTTAATACATTTAGGTGTCGGTTCTTTAGATAACTGACGTCGTTTACTAACTTAATAGATCCCCGAACAGCTGATTCTTTCCCTTTCTTCTATTTTATCGTGAATAGCTAGCCGACCGACTCCCGACGACTCCCCTGCTTCCTGCTACGTCACCGTCGCCGCCTACTGCTGCTAGTGCCTCTACTTTCCGCCGCCACTGCCACCTCCTTCTCCTGTTGCCACTCTGCTCGACGCCGCTGCCGCCTCCTTCTCTACTCGTTGTCGCCTCCTTCTCTGCTTGCCGCTGCTGCTACTCACACAGATGTCATTGCTCCTCACACTGCCACCGCTGCTCCTCACATTGTCACTGCTCTTCTCCACGCTGCTAGTTGCTCAACAGGTCACCCTCTTCTTCTTCCTCCAAGCCCCTCTTCTTCTTCCTTCTCCCTCATTACCAACAGCAAGCATGGCCTAGCACAGATGTGGTCGGCCAACACAGCCACGGCCGTGCTTGCTATTGGTAAGGAGGGAGAAGGAAGAAAAGAGGGTATTTTGTTCATTTAATTTTTTTATCTATTTCTTTGTATTTGTTTATCTATTGATTATATTTATTTATCTAATACTTTGACTTTATTTATTTATATGTTGCTATTGTAAATCAACCTAGGATATGAACAAATCTTTTGCTTGCATATATTTGTGCTTCTAATCCTAATACTTGACCTAATTCAGTAAATTTTGATGCATGTTGAAATAAGATTTAAACTTGTACATTTTAGCATCTTCATTTGATTTGATTAAACCCTAACATTGATGAAACCCTAACATCAATTTTGATGAAACCCTAACATGTACATATCTATCATTGTGTTTGTTGGCCTAGAAACCCATCCAAGATTTACTAATTAGGAGTAAATCTTGGATAGTCCCCGGTTTGGGACTATTCTTGAACACATAATCTCACTTAGGATGTAAGTGTATAATGTGTATTGGGTTTTCGAGAAAATTTCGGTAGCATTTCCCGTTTGTTCTCTAAGTACATATGTACTTAGAGAACAACGGGGAAATGCTGCCGAAATTTTTTTGAAAACCCAATACACATTATACACTTACTAGTGAGATGAGGTGTTCAAGGATGGGATAAGTGGTACACATTTATTATATATAAGAATGACATCACATGTATTTGTTAACCCTAGACCCTAATCTTGTTGTAATATATACTTGTTTTCTCTTTGATAATAGAATGGATAGATCATGGATGTCCATTCGCAATCGCTGCACCCCATAGTTTAATTCTGGACTTGACCAGTTTATTAGATTTTCCAAGGAACATAGGAAACAACCTAGAGATAGGTCTTATTGTCCATGTAAGCATTAAGGTAACAACTTGAAAGTCAGCACTGGTGATGAAATAAAAAGTCATGTCATGTGCAACGGGATTGTATAAGGCTATACAGAATGGCACTGGCATGGAGAGATTTCAAACCTGAAACCAGTGGATGTCGATAGCAGTGCTTGTGTGGAAGAAGAAATTGTCTCCAATGACGTAGATGTGAATGAACCAATTCCAGTAGACATTGTTGATGTGATGCTGGATAGTTGTGGGGTAGAGCACCCCGATCCACCTCCCATGTTTAGAAACATTGTGCATGATGTTGAGATACCATTATACACATGTTGTACTAAGTTTACGAAGCTTAGCACTGTGTTGAGATTGTATAAGCTGAAAGCTAACAATAGATGGAGCGACAAAAGCTTCACATCATTGTTGTCTTTGTTGAAAGAAATGCTTCCTGAAGGAAATGAGCTGCCAATCTCAACATACCAGGTAAAAACATTATTGTGCCCAATGGGAATGTAGGCCAAGAAGATACATGCATGCTCGAATGATTGTGTATTATTTCAAAAGGACTATGTGGATTTGAAAGATTATCCAAAATGTGGTGTGTCACGGTATAAATTGACGACTTCAGGGGAGTCCAAAACTAATTCTCCTGCCAAAGTGATGTGGTATCTACCTATAATATCATGGTTTCAACGCTTGTTTTCCAATCCGATAGATGTGAAGAATTTGAGGTGGCATGTAGATGTTAAGAAAAATAATGATGGGATCCTACGACATGTGTCTGATTCCCCACAGTGAAAGAAGATTGATCTATTATACCCTAAATTTGGTGAAGAAGTCAGGAATCTAAGACTTGGGGTTTGTACATATGGGATGAATCCGTACAGGACATTGAGCAGCCAACATAGCACTTAGCTAGTCATGCTTGTTATATACAATCTTCCTCCCTGGCTGTGTATGAAAAATAAGTATGTAATGTTGTCGTTGTTGATATCGGGCCCTAAACAACCTGGAAATGATATTGATGTTTATCTTGAACCTCTAATTGATGACTTAAAGAAACTCTGGGGTGAAGGTGTGATGGCCTATGATGCTTCACGAAGAGAGACATTTCGTTCGCATGCTATGTTGTTTTGCACTATTAATGACTTTACATCATATGGGAATTTGTCTGGATATAGTATCAAAGGAGCTAAAGCATGTCCTATATGTGAAGAGAACACTGATTCACCAAGACTAAAACATAGCGGTAAGACTATATATCTCGGTCATCGAAGGTTTCTTACAAAATTTCATCTGTATCGTAGGAAGTGTAAAGCATTCAATGGATTGAATGAGGAACGGAGTGCACCTAAACCTATACCAGGGGAGGTTGTTTATGAAAGAGTAAAAGACTTTGTCAATTAATTTGGTAAGAGATCACAATGTATTATGCACACACAGAGTGACAAATCTTTATTCAAGAAGTCAATATTTTGTAATCTTCCTTATTGGAGTTCTTTGACAGTCAGGCATTGTATCGATGTCATGCACATTGAGAAAAATGTATGTGATAGTGTCATTGGTACTTTGTTGAATATACCAGGAAAGACTAAAGATGGGATAAAATCTAGACTAGACCTACGTGAAATGGGAATAAGGTCAGAATTAACTGAATTACATGAAATGGGAAATCAGAGAACATACTTACCTTCCGCTTGTTACACATTGTTTAGAAAGGAGAATAAAGCTTTTTGTGAATGTTTGGTAAATGTTAAGGTGCCACAGGGTTACTCATCCAACATCTGTAGCTTGGTATCAATGAAAGATCTAAAGTTGATAGGTCTTAAATCTCATGATTTTCACACTCTAATGCAACAAATATTGCCTGTGGCAATTCAATCTATATTGCCAAACCATGTAAGGTTTGCAATCACCAGATTTTGTTCCTTTTTCAAAAGTCTGTGCAGCAAAGTTATTGACCCTGATACTCTCGATAATTTGCAAAGAGAAGTGGTTGTTACCCTATGTCAGCTTGAGATGTATTTCCCTCCTTTGTTCTTTGATATCATGGTACATCTTGTTGTCCACTTGACTAGGGAAGTGAAAATATTGGGACCATTTTTCTTGCATTTGATGTATCCCTTTGAATGATACATGAGCATTTTTAAAAGTGATGTTCGAAACTGTTATCAGCCTGAAGGGAGTATTATTGAGGGTTATGTGGCGAGAGAGGTTATGGATTTTTGCAATGACTTTCTCAGTGGTAATGACACTCCTGGTAATGACAAGAATATTGAGGAGAAATTTGGCAAAGGAATTTTGGGATCACGGGTGAAAGTAATCAGCCGTGAGCAGTTGGAACAAGGTCACTTGTATATTTTACACAACATGGACGAAGTGAGTGTTTATATCGAGGAACATACCAATTTCATCAAGAGACAATATCCTCGAGCCAATATAATGTGGCTTGCTAGAGAGCATAATAAGACATTTATGAAGTGGTTTGAAGATAAAGTCTTACATCAACTATCTCAAACACCAGATGATATTACTGAAACTATCAAATTCTTCGCCTTTAAACTAAAATTGAATGTTATGTCTTATGAAGGGTATGACATTAATGGATTCACATATTACACAAAGTGCCAAGATGATAAGAGTGTCGTCCAAAACAGTGGGGTCACCCTTCAAGCGTCGACTATGTTTTTTGCAAGTGCAAAGGATAAAAGTCCACGTGAAGCTAAAATGTCATATTATGGTGTCATTGAAGACATATGGGAGTTTGACTACATAGATTTCAGAATTTCACTCTTTAAATGTAATTGGGTTGATAACACCAAAGGAGTTATAGTGGATGAATTGTGTTACAACCCCAATTTTTGGGTTCCTTTGGTGAGAAATGTAATTTCTCATATTAAAGATATTGGAACAAATAATGATATAATTTGTTTTGAATAAATTGATTTCGTTTACAGTAGCCTTGATGATTGTGTTGTGGGCTTTATTGGCTATTGGGCCCAATAACATGGAAATTTAATTAGTAATTGAATAATTGAGTTTTTGAGAAAAGAAAGGTGTGGAAACCTCTAGAAGGAAAAAGAACTTAATCCAAAGGTGGATTTCATGCCACATGGGTTCCTTGGGTCCCAAGGAGTCCAAAGTTGCAAAGATAATGTAATAAGAAAAGAAAAGATCATTTAAGTATTTCTTTATTAAGAAAGAAATTGAAAACAATGGTGAAATGTGGAAAATAAGTGGAAAGAGGTATAATTGAGTTAGCCTTGATGGATTTTCATATCCAAAGGATTCCTAATGTTAAAATGAATACCAATGAGGAAAATAAAAGAGAAATAAAGAGAAATCCTCAAAAAGAGATATTTTAATAAGAAATAAACAAGATATGAGAAATAATGGATAAAAGGTAAGTAAAAGGCTAAGGGATATTCCCAAGATGGTATTTTGAGCCATTAAGGTTCCTTGAGGTTCAAGGAACTCAGAATAATAATTTAATGGCAGAGGAAAGAGAAAATAGGTGACAAATATATATAATTAAGTGATATCTTGCACCTAAAGAAAAGGCACGTTTTCTTTTAAATAATGAACCCAATTTTGGCAGACGGGTAGATTACGTTATAATAGACTTTCTCCTAAAATTTTAAATAAAAAGGATAATCGAGGAGAGAGTTATTGATTTTACGAGTTTGCTTAAAATGAAAGAATAATCATTGATTTTATTTGAAATAGGAATCTTGGGCCCAGCCCATGTGCTTGTCACGTGCATTGTGGGATGTTGGATGCAGATCCAACGATGACCCCTTCATCTCCTAGCTCACGACAGGTTAGGAAAGTAGGATTAGGAGATGGGTTTTTCAGGGGTGATTCACTTGATGATAAAACCACGAGCAATTATGGAAACACTTCCATTGGATCCAGGAGATAAAGCCGATCGCACCCACCCTAGATTTCACCTAGGTTTGTGTCTTCTAGAAGATTCACCCAATCTCCAGGAACCTTGCCACCATGGGCAAGTATAAATAGAGGTCCTTAGACCCTCTGCAAAGGAAAAAGTAAAACTCGGACCTGCGGCCGAGAACCATGAACAATCTTCCTCCCTCAATTTTTTCCTTGACCCCGATTTTCATCTCCATCCCATCGGCCGCTTCACCGAAGAAGCTTCGACCCTGCCCCATCTGTTCCAGCCACCGATTGAGCAATCAAGGTGCTCTATGAGTTTAGAGGAGTGCTGCAAAGAGGAAGGTGCCCTCCGTTGGTGCTGAGATAAAGTTTTAATATGTAAAAAGGATGTTTTAAAGTCTCATGTGAGCGAAGATATACTTGAAAACATAGAAACCCTAATCTAGGTGTTTATGACTTTAATACGATATGTTTTGAAATCTTATGTACAAGATGAAGTCAGAACTAATCATAAGCCAGATTGGTAATAAAGAGGCTTAGATATGAATGATTAAGTAATTAGGGTTTTGGAACATGGAAAAAGTGTTTTAGGGTTTAGTTGACCTAAAAGGTAATAGTTAAGGAACAAATATAAATAATGTTAAGGATAACCCCAATTCAACTTAGGTACACCCTAGGAGGGAATTCCAATTCAATAAAGTAATTGCATGATGAACGTATGAGTAATTAGATTGCACATGTTTTCAGGTTTCTTATTGTGCCTGTTTGATTGGGGTGATTAGTTGCCTGGCTTGGTTGGCTGTTTGATTAATTGGATATTCTTCTTACAATCCTTGAGACTTCCAAATCAGGTATGTGGTTACGCCTATGAATATCCTGAATTAGTTTCCCAAGGATTTTCGAGGTTTTATCGATGACTTGAATTAAACTGTTAGTTGCATTTAATTCTTACAAATTATAATGTGAATATGATTATCACCTAAGATATGTGCCTACTAGCTCAGATCCTAATCCCCTATGTAGCTTAATAGATTGACCTAGTACATGGCTACCGATGGGGTAGGTCCATCACGTCATTGAACAACTTAGTACATGGCTACCAATGGGGTAGGGCCATCAAGTCATCATGAGTCAGAGATTGGACTACCTTTGGGTAGGGCCATGTGACTCCATAACCCTAGGTATTGGCCACATGTGTAGTAGGGCCATAAGGGTAATGATCTACCATATGAGAGAGGTAGTATCCATGTCCACTGTATGGACAACATAGAGATAGGGGATAGGCAAGGATTGAGTAGTATTGCTTAAAACGTAATTTTGGATGTTAAATGATATTTGGATGACTACATTATTAACATAATTGCACAATTATTATTCCCCCCACATACCGGCATATTTCGATATGCTGACTGATGTTTTGTTTGTCGGCGTTTTAGGTACAACCCTAAAATGAACAAACAGTAAAGTGACACATTGTGAAAATAAGAAGTAAAGTGCAAGGAGGATTTAGATAGAATAATTCAAGCTCTGGATAGATAGATTTCCAAAGTTTTCAAAGGTAAGCAAAGTTTTAATTTTCTACCAAATTACAGTTTAGTTAGTAGAATTTCATAATTATTATTGATTATTTGTTGAACCTTTGATCTGGGTTATTGGTTAATAGCTATGACCTTTCAGTCTCCCTTAATTGGGGGTTACCGAGAGGTGAGGTCATTACAATTGGTATCAGAGCATAGGTTCCTCACTTAATCTTTAATAATTATTAAATTTTACAAATACCATAGAACCGAGGGAGTTATTAGAGGATTTTCCGAAAGATTGAAGTGTCTAGAAAAGGATCACGTCTCGGGGCTGGCAATATTTTCCTCCGCACTGCTGGTCAGAATACGAGGACTCCTGGATTGTGTGACTGCCTGGCCGATGTCTTAGGATATGACTCGAAATAAGATACCTTTAGGACTCTCTCATCTTGTTCATCCCTTCTCAACTCAAATTCTATTAAGGACCTTAAGGATTAGGGTTTTCTCTCTTCTCCTCACCCTCTTGAAGTATGGGTAAGGTTAATAAGGTCTAAGGAATCCTCCACCAAATTAATGAAAAGCATGTAAATAAGATGTCATGAAAATAAGCTTAATAGAGTAAGCATGAAAGAATAGATACATGCTTAGGTCATATGACATGAGTTGTCATGCTCTCAGGAGAGACCTGAGGATAGACCTTCTTGTCAGGAGGATAAGTAAAGAGAGTTAGTCTTAGAAGTAGAGATCTCCATTGCAAGTAGAGACCTGGCACATCCTCTGAGGAAGATGTTAACCCTAACCCTAAGTGAAGGTATGAGAGAGAGAGAGAGATGACATGATGAGTTAAATGCCATGGTTGACCGAGTGTTTGGATAGACACACCTTGGGATGCCATACGAGCCATGAGAGGTTAGATGACCTAGTACCTTTGATGACCCAACCCTGGAAAGGGTCGTGCATGTTAGAGTAAAGGATAGCTCCTTCATTGATGAGGTTAGTAAAGAAACTATAGAAACCCTATGGGCTTATGTAGGTAAGGAATAGCATGCACCCAGAGTACGTCAGTAGTACAGGTAGTAGGTCGAAACCCTAGCCAAGGGAGCATGTTGGATAGTTGATGAGATAAGCATAAGGAATAATGAATAACCTTGAGTAAACATAAGTTTGAGCATTGGCTTCTCCCACATAGAGGTATGCTTGTGAGCTTGATCCTTCATGGAGAGAGGACCTCTAGTAGTATGGCTAGATGTGGAGTTAGCTCTAGAGAGAGAAAGTAGGACCCGAACATGGAGGTTGGAAGCCTAAAACCCCGAGATAGGAGGAACAGTGGGGAGTTGAGGATGATGCGACCTAAGTGGATGATAGTGGTTGCCTTATGCTTGACCCCTAGAGGCTGATGATATCTTGTTTGCCTTTAGAGGAACCAAACCCTAGAGAGAGGATGATGCTTCTGGTACCTATGTGCCTATGGTATAAGTGTTTACCTGCTGAGATGAGACAAACAATGCCTTAGACCCTGAGGAGGTTTAAGTAACCAGTTGTGAGGCATTATGCCAGGTTGGTTGTCCTTAAGGAGGACTCAACTCTGAGGTGTTTCTCGTATAAAAGGATCATGGGAGAGCATGACATACATTGGACATGCTTGATTCGTGGTTAAGAGATTGAGCATGCATTTGGACACCCAAAGGTGAACCTAGGGTTCCTAGGCCTAAGAGGGGAGGTAGTGTACCTGATGCTCATTCGAGTCTCCATAGTTTTGAGCATGGTACTCCTCATGTGTAGAGGTAAAGGAAACCCCTTAAGTTAAGGGTATGTTGGATGAACCCCTCACAACTAAGTTGATCTAATGTTGAGGAAAGAGAACAAGTATGACCTAGCATGGTTTAATAGGTGCTCTGCTTGTACCTTAGTAGCTGCTGGGTTAGGCATGCTCATGTGAATGTAAACCCTAAGGACGGTTGTGACCTGTTTGTCAAGAGTTGTAGTTTCCTCCCATCCTGGGAGAGGGACCCTTTGGTAGGGTGTATACCAGTTTTGAGGTAACCTAAAGAGGTTTCATAGGATCTTGAGAAGCTAAGTGAAAAGTACATGGCACAAGAATGAACCTACAGACCCATAGATTACCATCTCTACGTGCATGGGGATGTGTTACCATGAAGGTAACCGGTATGGGTCCTGACCAAGGTAGGCAGGTCGCCATGACCCCTGTGAAAGGATGAAAGACAACCCATGAATACAGAGAGAGAGAGAGATGAGAAAGACTTGGGTAAGGTTCTAAGTTGGATATGTACCATGTTAGAATCCTAAGTCTATCCTAGGGTCAGGAAGGGATAATACCGATGGAAGTAGGAGTTGCCTAGTTCCTTAGTTGCACATGACCATAGGGTCGGGAGGTAACAACTATCATTGTCTGAGGGCCATGGGTTAGGATATTGATCACCTTCATGAACTCATGGGACCCAAAGGGCAGATGAGTAGGGCACTCTCTGGATGCATAAGGGAAGAGGGATGACCCCAAAAGTATCGGCACCCTATAGACCTAGAGGAGATGACCAAGGATTGTGTGGTGACCCAAGTAGGTTTCAGATCAGTTTTCCATGGAAGTAATCTTTGATATCAAGATGATTGTGAAGTGGAGGCATAAGTTGCACGTTCTAACTTATATTGGAAGGTGTACTGGCAAGGTGGGATGTACCATCTCTATTCTTGGAACATGAAGAAATATGTATTTGGACTGCAGCCAAATGCTTATTTCCTCTTGTTATGGGAGTGAGAGATAGGATAGTACGCATGCCATATACCAAGGATAAAAGATGATGTGAGTTGGAATGTTGCTATGAGGTATGAGGATAGAGATGATAACATACCCTGGTGGAGTGAATGATACATGAATGGTTTACAATCACTAAGAGGAATAGTGTAGTCATCTTATGACGATGTTTTATCATGAGCTATGTGGAATTTGCAAGTTGTACAAGGTAGAGTTTGATCACCATTAGGATGAGCTCAGAGCTTCTTGATGAAGACCAACTTAGAGTTGAGATGAGATGATAAGTATAATACATGGAGGTGTATGTCTTCAACATTACCTAACACCTAAGGATAAGCAGTGGTAATGAATGCTCTGGTTGAGATATAGCTACCTAGTTTAGCTGGAAGATAGAGGAAGTTGAGGTTGTTAGGCTAACCTTATGTTGAGAAAAAGAGATAAGTTTGGCTAACACTTAGATATAACGAGACCTGTTGAACAAGATTAGTGGTTGTTTGGTTAGCTAGCCTAGGCCTTGATGCGATAAAAGGATGGTTGTAGAACCTCAGATACACTTCTTTGGAAAAGGAGGTGATGAGACCCCGACTAAAGAGGGTTAGAGTTTCTGAGGAATCGATCTTGAGAAATCATGACATACAAGAGATCATGATACACTGTGGTGCTACTAAGATAGTAAGCTACATTAGTTTTGATGCCTAAGATGAAAAGTGTACAAAGATGCATGTGGCTCGTCGCCATGCACGTCAAGAGGTGAAGGGCGAACACCAGTAACCCAGTGTAGTGATATAGAGGATAAAGAGTCCCCGAGAGGGAATGGGAACTCACCACTATAGATGTGGTGGTAAGCCTTCCCTAGACCAGGGAAGGTCAAGATGCAATATGGGTTGTGGTAGATCGCCTTACCTAGATAACATGAGAAATAAAGAGTACTATCAAGAGACAGATCAGGTTGAACTACATGTGAGAGAGACAGTTCAACTACACCATGATACAAGTTCAAAAGTTCTTGAGTATGACCTAAAGGTTCACTTCCATAAGGTGGAAGTAGGTACATGAAGAACTCGGTGTCAGTACCACCTATCACCCCTAACTAATGGTTAGTATGATCTAGACTAGAGGGTCTGATGAGAGCAAGTGTGCTTGTTCAGGGTGATACAAAGAGACAGTTCTTAATATGTGATGTTAACCACCAAGCCTTTATCGGGATGCAAGAAGTTCTATAAGGAGGTTGTGTCGGTCACCACTTCATTATGATGATGTTGGTGAAAGAGGCCTCGCGAAGGTTAGAAAAGAACCACAATGTGTGAAGATGAAGTTTCTTGATCGTGCAATGGCTAAGAGAGAGCCCAAGGGTGACATGAGCCATGAGCTGATACAAAGCAGACTGACATGCAGTTCACTGTGGGAGAATATAATGTGAAAATCCAACCCCTCTGAGCTACAGCTGAGGAAGCTGAGTCCCCGATATATGGGTCCATTTGAGATGGACTAGTGGAGAAGGTTGTGTTTAACCTTACCCCATAGGATAACATGATGTGTGATGAGTTCCATATGTCTGGTCTAGAGCACTATGTGAGGTACCCAAGCCATGTGTTGAGCCCTGAACCTATTCAGCTTTTTGAGAAGCTGAAAAGTCCTGAGTCACCTATGAGGGTACGTTATACCAAGGTAAGAAAGAACTCAGATGGGAGAATATGAGATGATGAAGGTTCTTGGGAAGCATCATGGAAAGGGTGAAGCCACATGGGATCCTTGATGGACTTAAGAAAGGATTATCCTCTTTATTTATTTACTTGATGGAATTTTTAGGACAAAATTCTTATAAGAGGGGAAGAATGTTACAACCCCAATTTTTGGGTTCCTTTGGTGAGAAATGTAATTTCTCATGTTAAAGATATTGGAACAAATAATGATATAATTTGTTTTGAATAAATGGATTTCGTTTATAATAGCCTTGATGATTGTGTTGTGGGCTTTATTGGCTATTGGGCCCAATAACAAGGAAATTCAATTAGTAAATGAATAATTGAGTTTTTGAGAAAAGAAAGGTGTGGAAACCTCTATAAGGCAAAAGAACTTAATCTAAAGGTGGATTTAATGCCACATGGGTTCCTTGGGTCCCAAGGAGTCCAAAGTTGCAAAGATAATGTAATAAGAAAAGAAAAGATCTATTAAGTATTTCTTTATTAAGAAAGAAATTGAAAACAATGGTGAAATGTGGAAAATAAGTGGAAAGAGGTATAATTGAGTTAGCCTTGATGGATTTTCGTATCCAAAGGATTCCTAATGTTGAAAGGAATACCAATGAGGAAAATAAAATAGAAATAAAGAGAAATCCTCAAAAAGAGATATTTTAATAAGAAATAAACAAGATATGAGAAATAATGGATAAAAGGTAAGTAAAAGGCTAAGGGATATTCCCAAGATGGTATTTCGATCCATTAAGGTTCCTTGAGGTTCAAGGAACTCAGAATAATAATTTAATGGCAGATGAAAGAGAAAATAGCTGACAAATATATATATAATTAAGTGATATCTTGCACCTAAAGAAAAGGCACGTTTTCTTTTAGATAATGAACCCAATTTTGGCATAGGAGTAGATTAAGTCATAATAGACTTTCTCCTAAAATTTTATAGAAAAAGGATAATCGAGGAGAGAGTTATTGATTTTAAGAGTTTGCTTAAAATGAAAGAATAATCATTGATTTTATTTGAAATAGGAATCTTGGGCCCAGCCCATGTGCCTGTCACGCACATTGCGGGCCGTTGGATTAAGATCCAATGATGACCCCTTCATCTCCTAGCTCATGACAGGTTAGGAAAGTAGGATCAAGAGATCGGGTTTTTCGGGGGTGATTCACTTGATGATAAAAGCACGAGCAATTATGGAAACACTTCCATTGGATCCAGGAGATCAAGTCGATCGCACCCACCCTAGATTTCACCTAGGTTTGTGGCTTCTAGGAGATTCACCCAATCTCCAGGAACCTTTCCGCCATGGGAAAGTATAAATAGAATTCCTTAGACCCTCTACAATGGAAAAAGTAAAACTCGGACCTACAACTGAGAACCATGAACAATCTTCCTCCCTCAATTTTTCCCTTGACCCCTGTTTTCATCTCCATCCCATCGACCACTTCACCGAAGAAGCTTCGAACCTTCTCCATCTATTCCAGCCACCACTCAAGCAATCAAGGTGCTCTATGAGTTTGGAGGAGTGCTGCGAAGAGGAAGGTTCCCTCTGTTGGCGCTGGGAAGGCTGGAAACTCGAAGTCAACCATCCAGTTGACTGAGCCAATGACATGGTTCACAGATCAGGGTAGCGCACGGAGGTTGAAGAAGAAAGGAGGAAATGACCTCCTTACCCCCCGGGTGCGCATTCCCTAAAGTGGGAGTGCAGGGGCGAAAGCGTCTATGGACCCAGTCCAACTCGTTGCTCACGAGGAGCAAACCGCCAGGTGGCAGCCTTCGATTGGCCCAAAGGTAATTAACCTTGTGAAAATCATAGTTAATGATTTATAACTCTGATGATAAAAAGTTATACATGAAAATTGATCAAGAGAATGTGAGGATTCTAATAAAAATATAGTTAAAGCTTGGTTTCTCTTGCAATTCAAAAGTGTATAAAGTGATTACCTTTAATGGTTTAATTGATGAAAAACCCTAAGAATTGATGATAATGAGATTTCATGATGTTCTCTGGATACTTTAAGACAATATTAACTTGTTAGTCATAAAAGATAGAATTTGATCTAAAAAGATGATCTTATTATATTTTTGGCTTAAGCTAGGGTTCCATGTACATGAATAGGCATTAATGGGCCTAAAAGCCCTAATGTGGAATAATATGGCTTTAATGACTTTTATTTTGAGAAATATGAATATCTTAAACAGTAATATATTGATCTGAAGTTTGGAATAGATAACTTAAAGAGATAAAGTTTTAATATGTAAAAAGGATGTTTTAAAGTCTCATTTGAGCGAAGATATACTTGAAAACCTAGAAACCCTAATCTAGGTGTTTATGACTTTAATACGCTATGTTTTTAAATATTATGTACAAGATGAAGTCAGAACTAATCATAAGCCAGATTGGTAATAAAGAGGCTTAGATATGAATGATTAATTAATTAGGGTTTTGGAACATGGAAACAATGTTTTAGGGTTTAGTTGACCTAAAAGGTAATAGTTAAGGAACAAATATAAAGAACGTTAAGGATAACCCTAATTCAACTTAGGTACACCCTAGGAGGGAATTCCAATTCAATAAAGTAAGTACATGATGAATGTATGAGTAATTAGATTGCACATGTTTTCAGGTTTCTTGTTGTGCCTGTTGATTGGGGTGATTTGTTGCCTGGCTTGGTTGGTTGTTTGATTAATTGGATATTCTGCTTACAATCCTTGAGACTTCCAAATCAGGTATGTGGTTATGCCTATGAATTCCTGAATTAGTTTCCTGAGGATTTTCGAGGTTTCATCGATGACTTGAATTAAATTGTTGGTTGCATTTAATTCTTGCAAATTATAATGTGAATATGACTATCACCTAATATATGTGCCTACTAGCTCAGATCCTAGTCCCCTCTGTAGCTTAATAGATTGACCTAGTACATGGCTACCGATGGGGTAGGTCCATTAGGTCATTGAATGACTTAGTACATGGCTTCCAATGGGGTACGGCCATGAAGTCATCATGAGTCTGATATTGGACTACCTTTGGGTAGGGCCATGCAACTCCATAACCCTAGGTATTGGCCACCTGTGTGGTAGGGCCATGAGGGTAATGATCTACCATATGAGGGAGGTAGTATCCATGTCCACTATAGGGATAACACAGAGATAGGGGATAGGCAAGGATTGAGTAGTATTGCTTAAAATGTAATTTGGATGTTAAATGATATTTGGATGACTACATTGTTAACATAGTTGCACAATTATTATTTCCCCCACATATCGGCATATTTCGATATGTTGACTGACGTTTTGTTTGTCGATGTTTTAGGTACAACCCTGAAATGAACAAACAGTGAAGTGACACATTGTGAAAATAAGAAGTAAAGCGCAAGGAGGATTTAGATAGAATAATTCAAGCTCTGGATAGATAGATTTCCAAAGTTTTCAAAGGTAAGCAAAGTTTTAATTTTCTACCAAATTACAGTTTAGTTAGTAGAATTTCATAATTATTATTGATTATTTGTCGAACCTTTGATCTGGCTTATTGGTTAACGGCTTTGACCTTTCATTCTCCCTTAATTGGGGTTTACCAGGAGGTGGGGTCGTTAAAAATTGGGTTTCACTTTAGTGAACTTTGAAAAGATTGGTGAGAAGGGTGAACCATTCATATTGGCATCACAGGCAAAACAAGTATTTTATATCGATGATCCTGCAAATGATAAATGGTTGGTTATTCTTCATGGTAAAAGACAGTTCATTGAAGATCTTATAGATGAAGAAGAGTACTATCATAAGTATGATGACTCTAGTCCATTCTCATTTGGGTCGCCAACACCAGCAAATATTGAAGCTAATGATGACTTGTATGTGTGCGGAGATCACAATGAAGGATTGTTAATTGATAAAAAATTTCAATATTAGAGGCATGTTTATATTTTTTATATGTTTTATTTTTCTGAATGTGAACTTTATAATGTGAATTACTTTACAATGTGAATGTGAATTTTACAATGTGAATTACTTTACAATGTGAACTTTACAATGTGAATTACTTTAAAATGTGAATGTGAACTTTACAATGTGAACTTTACAATGTGAACTTTCAGATGGCTGAGCATTCTCCTGATGACCGTGTTGATGATTACCGTGAGGGTGAGGACATCAATGCACCGCCTCACAATGTAAGTTTTAAAAATATATCATATATTTCTATCTATATGTCCATTTATAGTTATATCATGTAAGTGTGTTTATTTTGTCAAATTTTAGGTTGATGATGCACATGTACCCTCTGAAGCACTTGAGGCACTTGATGAGCAGTACAAAAAAGTTGACAAGAGAAGGGGCATCACTATGATGCAGAAGTTAACAGTGCTAAGGGGCAATGGACCCAAACTTGTTGTGGACTTTGATAATGCAGGAAATGCAATTGGAGTGAATCGCAATTCGTTTGTTTCATATCTTGGGTATGTTACACGTAGCCATTGTGGTTGTAAGATAGATTCTTGGCATAAAGTTCCTAAGGGGAAGAAAGACTTAATATGGAAAGATTTATGTATGAGTTATTATTAATTTTCAATTCTATTTTGTAGATTACTAGTTTTTTGGATACTAGTTAATAATAATTCTATTTTGTAGAGTATATTTGCATTGGATGAAAAGTTGCATCGTAAATGCATGATGCAACGCTGTGGGAGAGTCATAATGAACTATAGGACAAATCTCGCCCGAGAATACATAAAATAAGGTGACAAGAGGAAGAAGACATCCATTGAATAGTGGAACTTCCTGGACTCAGAAGAATGGGATGTGTTTGTTGCTTCAAGAAAACTGATGAATTCAAGGTATTAGGTGTCACTCCCAATTTAATTAATATACGTTGTATTCACCTATTCAAGATTAACATTTAGTGTTACTAACCAAATCAATGTGCATACTAATGAGGCCCTCAGTGAGGTGCAAAGAGCAATGTGTGCACTGAATGTGCATGACCACACAATGGGTCCAAAGGGGTATGCAGGCATTCGCCAAAGACTGCAGGCTGAGTCTACTGCTCAGTCTGCTGCTACTAAGGAGTCCTCTACTATAGGTACCACACCTCTGCCTCACCATGATGTCTAGATAGCTGGGAGGCAAAATAAGAAGGGAGAAATAAGGAAGCCCGCAACTACTGAGGCGACTGCAAAAAATGGTAAAATACAACTCTTAGAGTAATTGTTCGAATATTGATTATTTGTGGTGTTTACTTAATTAATTTTTTTGTTTTGGTGATTAGTGGGAGTTGCACGAGCTAAGGAAACAAGGAAAGTTCATCCCTGAGGGCACAAGGGATGAATTGACAGTTGCTCTGGGTAACCCAGAGCATCCTAGATGTGTTAGGGCTACAGGCATTGGTGTGGGCATCAAAGCATTCTTTGGGCCATCCCAGCGCAAACATGTCCCAAAAGTGGGAATTTCACAAGAAGAGGAAACCTATTCTTTCTTTAGAATGTTACTATAAAAGAGAATTCAATAATCAAAAGCTAACATTTCTTTTATCCATGTATAGGTAGATAAGATAGTTGATAGGAGAGACGGTGAAGTAGTTGATAAGAGAATCAAGGAAGTAGTTGATAAGACACTCCATGAAGCAATGAGCAAGTGGCAGGCATCTCTGACTGCCACTCAGTAGATAGTACCTTTGGCATCCCGCTCTACTCCTACTACAGAGGTTGGGAGTAGTAATCATGTAGACCCATCACCTAGCACATCCATTGTAAGTATTTTTATGACATAGTAACTAGTCTTTTCAAGATGATATGTATATATGTATATAACATTCTTTACACAAATTTTTAGGGGTTGAAGCCATGCCGTCTAAAAAGTAAAGAATATGTCATTGCAGAGGCGTCAGCTTACCCATCCCTACCAGGGGAAATGTTTCATGGGTCTCCATTACCAGCTGGTTGGGTTCGTGTGAGACCTCTACGTATATTCCCCAAGTGGATGGATCTTACATTTCCATATGCCCACCCAGATTGTGAAACGCTTGGTGAGGCAGAAGGCGGAGTTATATTGGGGCCAAAAGCGGATGTCGTCTATACTGAAATTGTATGGTAAATTTACATTACATTAAATTGTTAGTGTGTGTATATGATGTCAATTGATCTGAAATTTTATATATATAGGTTAAAGAGAAGACACCCAGAGCATCTAGGCCTCCACCTCCACCTCCTACATTACCAAGTTGGGTTCCACAGGACCTAACGATCCCGTTAGGTCCTAATTGTAGGGGTATGGCAATATGGTTAGGCGAACATGATATAAATTGCCCTATAACTATTTTTATAGATGTGGATGTTGTAGGTCAATCATACGAAAACAAACTATTTATACAAGATATTTTGGAGTTGTTTCGATATGATTGGCTGAATACATCTGTGATAGAGCTATGGATAAGGTGAGATCTTCTTTATACATCCATATACCTTGTGTAGGATCTGGTGATCTAGTTTCTTATATATTAATGTGTACGTAATACATGTTTTGCAGCTACTTAGACAAGATATGTGTAGATTTTTCATTCGAACATGTAGGATTTTTTATTCCATCTTTGATTAGTCTAGTAGCTAAAGACCCTTCGTCAGTTCAACAATATTGTTGTGATGATTTTACAAATTTTGCTCAAAATAACAAGACGGTGATAATAGCTCCATTCAATGTGGAGTAAGTTTGCTTTGCTTATAATTTGGACTTAAAAAAATTATATTTTTATTGTGGATTTTGAGTTATTAATTTTTAACTTTTTTACCTCTAGGGGTATGCATTGGGAGTTACTAGTTATTGTCCTCGAGACATTCATTGTCTATTATCTAAATCCTAATGGGACTAAATTGAATTCAAAATATGGACACACAATGAAAATGGCATTATTCTGATGATAAATATTTCATTTTCATATCTGTTAACATATGTTATTACATTACTATTTAATTATGCAATGTACTGTGTTACATTAACATGTAGGGGTTTAGATGAGTTCAAAAAGGTTGGAGGAAAGGTCCCCAGGAAAAAGAACTAGCCAATAATTTGGAAGAACGTGGAAGTAAGTTCCCAACTCCAATGTATATATTATTTATGTGAATAGTGCTTAATTAGTTGTATTTTTAATATTTTGTGTTTCAATTTATAGTGTGCTACACAAGACAACGGATGGGCATGTGCATACTATGTGATGTGATTTATGCACATGATTATCAAATATGTCGCAGTGGACATCGATACCATTCCTGAGGTATTATATATAGTCTCATTAGATAATATGAAATATATCAATCTTATTTATATATTATTAATTATATATATACATCATTCTCTTTGCAGGTGTTTAAAACTGAACACACTATAGGAAAGGCCTTACTAGATGTACATGCTCCCTATATGATGGAAGAATTAAATGATGTAAGATAAGAATGGGCAAAAGCCATAAAAGTAGTGGGGTTTTTAAAATATAATTGGGATGTTGATAGCGAATAATGACTAAAGAATGATATTTTGTAAATGAATTTCTAAATTGTAATATGTGTGAATGTTTCTACATGTCTGAATGTTTCTACATGTGTCTGAATGTTTATACATGTGTGAATGTGAAAATGAATGAAACTATTGGTTGCTATATGAATGTTTCTACATGTGTGAATGTGAAAATGAATGGAACTGCAGATTGCTAAATGAATGTTTCTACATGTGTGAAAATTGAATGGAACAGTAGGTTGCTAAATGTGTGAAAATTAATGTTGTTAATTTTGCAGGTTTGTGGCCTGTTGTTAGTTGATATCAATGGATGTCGTAAAACCTACAGTTCATAACTGAACTGTAGGTTTCTCATCCTGCGACCAGCCACAGCAGGCCTGCAGACTGATAAAAAAAACATACAACAGGCTTCGGTTATTTGAAAAAACTGACAAAAAATGCTTACAGCGTCGGATAATAGCTAAAACTGACACCTAATGAGGCCAGACACCATGGTCGTGCTGGCCAGCACGGCCGTGGCAGCAAGTGATATGGTGTCGGTTATCAATAAAAACCGATGTTGATGGTGTCCTAGATGGCACCCTTTTTGTAGCACGAAGGTTTATGGCATCAGTTTCCCTAGTAATAACTGATGCCTATATCCCCCTGCTGGCGCATTTTCGGTGGCGCACAAAGGTTTCTGGCGTTGGTTTAGAAACTGACGCCTAACGGTTTGCCTTTTAGCGACGCCCACATAGGTGTCGCATTGAAACCGACACTAAAGGACTTAAATAACTGACACTAAAGGTGGGTTATGCACTAGTAAAGGTACTCAGGGAGATCCCTAATGGTACAAGGTACGCAGGGATAGGGCCCAATAATATATGTTTGTGCTAAGTCCACCATAGTAATACATGTCCATTGAAATATGATTAATAACTTGGGTTTACCTAATTTTCCACCTTAAATAATGCCCTCATTTTCTTTCTTATTTTTCAAGTATTTTAAATATGCCAGCATAGTATAGTATCTTTCAACCACGTACCAACTTTATGTTGATTCACTTTTTCACATATGAATTAGGTTCAGAGCTAGCATGGGATAAAATAATAGGATGTGAGCAATTATACATGTTTACCTATTGTGTGTAGATCCTAGTTAGCATACATGTTCATAGACTATATAATTTTCATTCAATATGTAATTCTAAATAATTTTGTAATAATTTATTTGTAATAAATTACAAGTTGAATGTTGAGAAATGTTATGGTGTATGTTATGGTTGATGTTCATGTATGTGCAAATTGCTTCTGTAATGCACTTTGATACAATTGATTAACGTTTTCAGATTTTGTCTTCTCATCCCCCTGGGGTTTTGAGAAGGTGAAAATCTGGGGACGTTACAATATGTCACACCTTCCTTATGGAAATCCTACCCGGATTGGGCTTTTGGACCCAGGTCAGCCTCCTAGGCTGTCTTCCTCGCTCGATTCCCTGAGTCAGCAAGACTCTACAAAGCAATATTTTCTTTCCCGCCTCTACCTCCCTCTCTTCTATGCCCCAACCAGAATAAATCACTCCTACACCATTTCCTAGACATCCTATTAACATTCATTCCAAACTCTATGGGACACCATGACCTAGAGTCCCCGATCAACTAGAGTTCTTCCTTCCTTCCATGTTTATGATTCAGCCCTATTTTAGGGCTTCATCTTGTGTCATATTGCATTTCAATCACATCTATACTTGTTAGATTACATGTTATTTCTCCCAATATGTGTATTTCTATCAAATGAACTTATGGAGGCTTGATGCATGTTTTATAGGTATTTTGTTCACTACTTGATGGCATGGAAAGAAGATGGTCCAATCTAGGGTTTCCTCAAGCTTGGAGGAGCCCAAAATGAGGCCAAAACCACTCCCAACCTACCCCAAGTGGTCAAAGAATGTTTTGAAGCAATACCCTCCATGGATGATCAAGTTCAAAGCTCAAGTGCTTGGGAAGGACACCAAAATGGCCATGGTACTCCCCCACGGCTGTGATGGACATGCCCCAATCACAACAAATCACGGTAACTTCCAGATTTTGATGAATTTGGCCAAAACGGTCATGGTGAGCAATATGACTGTTGTCATAGGTTCCCACCATGACCATGGTGACTCCCCACGGCCGTGTCCATCCATGTACCATCTCCCCGTGATCTCCACATTTTGATTCCCATGATCGTTGTACCCTACTACGACCATGCTCACCCCTACTCACCACAACCGTGCTACTCACAAAACCTGCCTATTTTTGCACTGATTTACCCATATTGCCCCTACTTAACCTAGTGCTTCCCCCACACCTATATATACATAGGTGGCAGATGGAGCACAAGGTTGGCCACCCCTAGCTCACTCCTACCACTGCATTTTGTCCTCCCTCCATTCCACTTCACTTCCACCTCCATAATTCCCTCCATTTCACCATTTCCACCACAAAACCCTAGTTTAGCCTAGTTTCTACCCATAATCCCCTTCATTCCACACCCTTGCACCTTGGAGGAGAGAGGATGGTGACTTGCAGCAGCTGGAGAGGAGGATTCCTCCATCTACATTGATCTCCATGGCTTCTTCTCATTCTTTCTCCTTTCTTTTTGTATTTTCCATTTCCATGAGCAGCAAGGCCCCTTTTGGTGGGTTGTTTGGGGGAAATTATGTTACTTTGATACCATGTTGGGGGAGAATGATATGTAAACATTATAATTTCATTTGGAAATGATTATTTTCTATTTGCATCTTATTATCCTTGAATTATTGTTGGTTCGTGTGTGAAATCACCTAGGCGTTTAGTGAAATTGACTATTTGTGGCAATTTTGGGATTTGCCCCTAGGTCCAATTCTTGGATCCTTAGGTTGCCTCTCTTCTTCCTACATCTTAATCCATCTCCCTAAGCCTAAGTGAGAGATCTAAGTAGCTATATTAGGTGATTCTAGTGCAATTAGTATGGAGCCTTCTCAAGGCTAGAATGTGGGGGTATTGGGGTCCAAAACCCTAATTTCACCTCCCCATTACTACCCTCAGCCCCTAATTTCCCTAGGAATGTTTAATCTATAAACTTAGACATGATTAGACTCTAATTGAATTGAACCTAATCCCTAACCCAATTGAGCCTCGTAAGGGTAATGGGAGTTGTTAGGGACTAGTTCCCCCATGCATATCCCATCTCATCCATGGCCAATTACTAGCTTACATCAACTCATTAGACTCTAACTAGTTGTTTGGTTTGTATAATCTAAATGGTTGAGTAATGCTTGCATGTTATCACACCCAACCTCGTTGACAAGTTCATACCCCTAAACAGCCCACACCTCACTTTACTGCTTAAACCCCTAGTTTTGTGCTTGCTTAGCTTAATTAGTTCTTTTCTTGCTTAGTTAGCTTCTTGCTTTGCTCTTGCCTTGTTCATGATAGCTTAGATCTTTAATTTCTCTTTTTCTCTTCTCTTTCTTGGCTTAGTGTAGTTTGCACTTTCATACCTAGATTAATCCTTTCTTTCCTGTTTAGCCTTAATCTAGCCTTGGGTTAACGTAGATTTCATTCTTGCCTTTAATTCCTCATTTGTTCATAGTAGTTTAACAATCAAATCAAACTTCAAAACCTTAACCCTAGTCTCCATAGTAGGAAACCAGCCAAACTAACCTAGCTCTAGTGCCCCCTTTTCTCCCTGAGGATCGACCCCTACGCTTGCCCTTCACCTATGCTACAATAGTACCATGTGCTTGCAGGCGACCTATTTGGTATTGTGATCAACTTGGTTAGGGTTAATATAAATTTTGAGAGATCACATGTGTTCGATTCTTGTGGAGTGCATCTAGTCACCTTTAGTTGGGTAGTGTGTACACCTCTGGCTCGACGCACCAGTTTCCACCCCAACAAGAGATTTAAGATCATTGGGACCTTAGTTTTCTTGATTTCTCCATCAATGATTTTGTTCAGTAATCTTGAATCACCAAGAGAAAAAGTTTCTTCAGTTTTGATGGTTGGTTTGAGGCTCGACAAGCTTCCCCTGAAGCTCCTATATTCCTTCTTGGCAGCATGCATATTTCCGGCATCAGGCCACCGCGAGACCCAAGGTTGGACTTGTTGTGTTCAATCAGAAATGGAGATGATTGTGACATCCTTAGTTTTCATCTATATGTTTCAATTCACAACCTTAGTTCTCAAAATCGATTGTCAAGGCTCCCCGCTATGTATTTCATCTTCTCCCAACAGAACAAAGGTTTGGGTGTGCTTTTCTCAATTTTCCCCTAGGTAGTTTCTTTTATGTAGTGTTGACCTAGGGCGATCTAGGAATTCACATGTTTATTTAGTTAGCAAATTGCACATTATTTGAGATGAGTTTTGACGATGCATACCCCTATCCCTTTTATGTTTGAATGAACATAAGGGTGCATTGATCATTCTGGTCTTTTTATTTATAGTGATTTCATTTATATTTTAGATGATTTTTCTTGATTGCTATATATAATTATAGTAATTGGTATAGAGCTCATATTAGGATGATCCATAAATGAATTTTGTTCAATTTTTTGAGATCTAGATGATGGAATAGTATTCAGATCTTGTTTTGACTTTGGGTTTCCCTATTTTAGCCAGAAACCAAGCAAACCCAGAAACTAAAGTGAGTATAGTTAGTGATGGATTATTAGTGAATGAATAGGGATATTGAGGATCTTCAACCATAGGAAAATAACTAAGATTTAGACCGAGGGAGGTAAGTGGTTCATGCTATTGATTGTTTGTACTTATTAAGCTCAATATACTTACATATTCACATATAAGGCATTATGATTTATGTGTTCTAATATTCTAAGATTCTATGTAAGATGTAAAAGTTCTCATGCCTTCATGATTGTTTTCACATGTACTCCATATCACAATTACATATATGTCATTAAGATTTCTTAAAATGATTGAGATTCATGAACCAGGTTCATGAGAAAATTAAAGGATCATGTTCCCATAAAATTTATTAGTAATAATTCATATTAATGAACAAGGCAACAAGATAAGATATATAAGTAATATAGTCATACTTGATAATGTGGTTTAACCTTGTATTTAATATTTCAAGTAGACATATGCTATTAAGATTTCTTATATAGATTAAGATTTGAGAACTAAGAATTTATTTAGATTTCTTAGATTGGTTAATATCTTAGAGATAAATACAATATTAAGAATATAAGTTTTGAACATATTAAGACATGATCAAGTTTCAAGATAAAGATTCTACTAAGATCAGAATATATTGAGAATCAAGTTCATGATAATATTGTAAGACTAGGATGTACTAATAAATGATTAAGTTCCAAGATAAGATTTTATTAAGATTCATGACCTGAGTCATGATAAGAATATGAGAACAAAATTCTATAAGATTTAAGTTGGAATGAAAACATAATATCTATATTAAGATTAGGTTTAATGAGATTTTATAGAGATCGAGTTATCTTGTCAATCATATATTAGGTATTTTATATTTAAGTTACTTTCATATAATTAGTATTTTTATATTCAGTTCAAATTATTTTCTTAAGAATTTAGACTCAAATGGCATATATCTAATATCAGAAGTTAATGAATTCATTCTATCAAGTTATAGTTTCATATTAAGATTTATCTATAGACAATAAGAATATCAAGTTTCAGATTTAGAGTTAGATTTAATTTAGAATTAAAGAACATGGATACAAAGTTAGAGATAAGATACTAAGCATAGAGATAGAAAATGACATCCAAACATGAGTTATATACATTATGGGATAAGTCCTCACCAAAGAGTCCTGGGACAATTCAGAGGGCATACTATGCTAGACACTATGGGTGTCACAGAGGGCATGTTGTGCCATTAGAGGATGTTTTTCACAATAGAGGAGACTTCGTGTCACCATAGGGCATGTTGTTCCAATAGAGGGTGTGTTGCACTATAGAGGACACTTCAATGTCACATAGGACACATTGTGCCAACATAGGGTGTGTTGCACCATAGAGGACACTTTGGTGTTATAGAGGAGGACTTACCATATAATGGTGGTAATAATCAGATAAAAGTTGTAGATAAAGATACATTAATTTACAGAAGTTCACATAATCTCATTTATAAGTACAAGAAAGAAATTAAGATAAGAGAAGTCATAACTTAGGCCCTTTTTTCAAGTCATGAGGCTCGTGTCCTTAGTTCAAGCTGATTTAGATACATAACCTAGGCCCAAAGTGCATGTTATATGACCCAGACACCTTAGTGCAGTTCATGAGACCCATGTACCAGAGTACATGTCTCCAGATAAAGATAAGTAAAAAATATAAGAATCAAGTTAAAGGAGAGAAGAGTTATTTATGTTTTAGAATTACTATAGATTTTATGTTAACATCATATAGAGAATGTTTAAGAGTATTGTGTAGTATTTCATCGCTTCAGTAATGCATATATTAGAATACTCATGCCACTTACCCTAATGGTTGTTTTTCCAATGCATGATTAGGGACGAGATGTCCGCATGTGAGAATCGGGAGCAACAGTAGTACTAGGAGACTTGGGGCACAAAGATATAATAAAATAAGATCTGGTGGGGTGCCAACTATAAGATGTTCCTTAGATTTATAGATTCGGGTATATATTTCCATGTTTAGAATTCTAGAGTAGAGACTTTGTCTCAATATGTTATATGAGTGTTCCAAGGGATAGAATATATGTTTCCTTTTGTAAAAACAATGATGAGAATGTTTGATATTTAAAATTTATGTGTTTGATTATATTGTATAAATGAATGTCAGAATTATGTAATGCCTCCTTGAGTACACAAGTTATGGATAACTCAATGTTTCTTCTGCTATGTGTATGTGTGTGCTTAGGGAGGGTGTTATAGAATGGTATTAGAGCAAATAAGTAGATGGACACCAGGCAAACATCCAATTCATATGTTCTAGCCTTAGGTATATAAGAAGTAAGAAAGAGATATTAGAAATTTGAGTAGAAGAATAGCATTGAGACAAAAGTTTAGATAAGGATTAGGGTTATGTGACTAGATGTTTTTGAGTTTTATGTTAACTCTATAATTACATATATCATGCTCTCTCTTTCCCACATGTCTGTGGTATGTGCACCATGCTTGTCTTTCCCTTTAGAGTGCATGTGGTATTGGACATGTGCACGAGAGAGGTGCTGAGATAAGTGTGATAAGACATGTCACCTTTGAATATATGATCGGCCGGCATGTATACAAAGGCAACAAAGTGAACAAGAGTAAGCATTAAAAGTTTGAGCCATATAGTCGCTGAAACCTAAACACGTACATAGAATATGTAAAACCCTAAGGTGGGTAGTCTTATGAAATTTTGAGGATGAAATTTATTTGAAGTGGATAGAATTGTAACCTCCCAAATTAATAAAAAATAAGATGAGGGTTTTAATAAAAAAATTTCCAATAATTAATTTTAAGTCTTGACCTTGGTGTAATTTATCCAAATAATAAATACTTCATCTGAAAAAAGATACGAAGAAAGACAACAAAATGTATTACTTCTTCCTTAAATGATTTCAATGCATATAAAGAAACTACTTTCACTTTTCTATCTTCTCTAAATAACATCATCATTATTAATATTTTCTCCCAAAATGACAAACCCTAATGAATTTAATTTGTATATTTTTTACAAGAAATGAATCAAAAAGATATGGGATAACGTTTTTGATAAAAATAGGGAATTGATATGGCCCTAACTAATGAATGTTGATGGTAATATTGATAAATATAAGATAATATAGAATCAAACATAATTCAGGTAAACTATCATAATTCAAGTTGAAAATTGTCATATAACTTTAATGGAAGTAAGATAATGATAAATGTGCCCTAAATCCCAAATATTGATATTTATCGAGATATTTATTAATTTATATTAAGATAATTAAGTAAAACCCTAACTATATAGAAACTCATTCAGAGTAGTCTCAAAAGTTAAATCTAAATTAGGAATCATGATCTACATATTCTAATTGGTCTATCTACAAAGTTTCATCTCAATTGGATAGTTATAATTATACCAAATGATCAACACAAGATAAAAACATTTATTTAAGTATTTTCATGGAACTTAGGTTTTTAATCATGTTAGCCAATGGTTCGTGATCTAATGTATGTCACGCCTTCCTTACGGAAATTCTACTAGGATTAGGCTGGTGGACCCAGGTCAACCTCCAAGGCTATCTTCCTTGCTTGAGTCCTTTTGTCAACATGACTCTACATGGTGGTGTTATCCTTCTCGCCTCTACCTCCCTCTCTTCTGTGTCCCTATCTGAATAAATCACTCCTACACCATTGCCTTTCCATCCTATTGACATTCAATGCAAACTCTATGGGACATTGTGACCTAGAGTCCCATGTTGACAAGAGTTATTCCTCTCCTCCCATGTTTCCACCCCAGCAAGAGATCTAAGATCATCAGGACCTTGGATTTCTTGATTTCACCATCAATGATCTTGTTCAGTAATCATAAATCACCAAGAGCATATAGTTTCCTCATTTTTTGTGGTTGGTTTGAGGCCCATCAAGCTTCCCCTAAAGATCCTCTATTCCTCCTTGGAGGCATGTCATTTTTCAGCATCAATCCACCATGATACCCAAGGTTGGGCTCATTGGTTTTCGCCGACAATGGAGATGATCGTGAGATCCTTATTTTTCATTAATATTTGTCAATTCACAACCTGGGTTCATGAAATCGATTGTCAAGGCTCACCTCTACGTGCTCCGTCTTCTCCCATGAGAATGAAGGTCTGGGAATGTGGTTTTCTCAATTTTCCCCTGGGTAGTTTCTTTTATGTAATGCTAACATAGGGCAAATTGGGAATTTACATGTTTATCTAGTTAGCAAATTGTGCATTAATTTGAGATGATTTTTGACGACGCATAATATAAAAATGAATGTAAGGATGCATCTATCCTTCTGGTCCTTTTATGTACTGCACTTTCATTTATGATTTTAGATGATTTACCTTGATTGCTATTTGGCCAAATATATCCGATCTTTAGAAATTCATAGTAAATGATCTAGAGCTCGGATTAAGATGATTCATATGTGAATTTGTTTTTTTTTCCAAGATCTATATGATGGACTGGGATTCAAAGCATGTTTTCACTTAAGGTTTTCATGCTTTAGGCAAAAACCATGGCACCCCAGAAACTAAGATGAGTATAGTTATTAATGAATTATTATTGAATGAACAGAGTGATTGAGGATCTTCAACCTTAGGAAAATGACTTAGATTTTCTCCATGAGAGGTAATGGTTCATACCCATGAGTATTCATACTTATTAAGGTCAGTATATTTACATGTTTATCATATAAGGCATTATGATTATGTGTTCTAATATTCTAAGATTCTAAGTAAGATATGTGAAAGTACTCATACCTTCATGATTGTTTTAATATATATACTCAATATCTCAATTAGAGATATGTTATTAAGATCTCTTACAATTATTGGGATTCATGAACCAGGTTCATGAGAAAATTAAAGGATCATGTTCATATAATATTTCTTAGCAATAATTGATATGAATGAATAAGACTACAAGATAAGATATGCAAAATATAGCCATATATGATAATGGGGTATAACCTTGTATTTAATATTTCAAGTTTGAATATTCTTATATAGATTAAGATATGAGAATTAAGAAGTAATTTAGATTTCTTAGAATGATTAATATCAAAGAGCTAAGTACAATATAAGAATATAATTTTTAAACTTATTAAGACATGATCATGTTTTCAAGATAAAGTTTCTACTAAGAATAGAATATACTGAGAATTGGGTTCATGATAATATGGTAAGATTAGGACATACTAAGAAATGATTTAAGTTCGAAGATAAGATTTTATCAAGATTCATGACTTGATTCATGATAAGAATATGAGAAAATAATGCTTTAATATTTAAGCTCGTAAGAATACATTAATATTATGTAAAGATCACATTTAATGAAATTTTATAAAGATTGACTTATCTTGTTAGAAATCATATAGTAGGTATTTGATGTTGAAGTTACTTTTATGTAGTTAGTATTTTTATATTCAGTTCATATCATTTTCTTAAGCCTTTAGAGTCATATGTCATATATCTGATATCAGAATTTAGTTAAGTCATTCTATAAAATCAGAGTTTTAGATTAATAATTATCTAGACAATAAGAATATCACATTTCAGATACATAGTTAGATTTAGTTTAGAATTGAAGAACGAAGATACAAAGTCAGAGAAAATAGATTAAGATTCATAGATAAGAAATTAAGGATAGAGATAGAAAATGAGATCAGAACCTTAACCATTTACATTATAGGATACGTCCTCACCAGAGAGTCCCGAGATGATTTAGAGGGATCATTGTTCTAGACACTACAAGTGTCACAGAGGACATTTTGTTCCAACATAGGGTGTGTGCACCATAGGACACTTTGGTGTCACCAAGGGCACATTGTGCCAATAGAGGGTGTGTTGCACCATAGAGAACACTTCGGTGTCAACAAAGGGCACATTGTGCCAATAGAGGGTGTGTTGCACCGTAGACGACACTTCGGTGTCATAGATGAGGGCTTATCATATAATGGTGTCCACAACTAGATAAAAGTTGTAAATAAAAGATACCTTAATTCAGAATCATGCACATAATCTCAATTTTAAGTCCAAGAAAGAAATTAAGATAAGAGAAGACATGACTCGGGCCCTTTGTGAAAGTCATGAGACCCAAGCCCTTAGTATAGGCCAATTCAGATACATAACCTAGGCCCAGAGTGTATGTTATGTGACCCAGGCACCTTAGTGCAGGTCATGAGACTCAGGTACCAGAGTACATGTCTCCAGAGAAAGATAATTATAGAGATAATAATTAAGTTAAAGAAGAGAAGAATTATTTTTGTATATTTTAGGTGTATATCATATAGAGAATCTTTAATTACTTCAGTAATGCATATATTAGAATACTCATGCTAATTTCTTTAACGGTTGTTTTTCCAATGCATGGCTAGGTATGAGATGTTTGTAGGTGAGAAGCATAAGTAGAAGTAGTACTCAGAGACTTACAACACAAAGATAGAATAAGATAAGATCTAGTGGGATGCCAACTATAAGACGATCATCAATTTTATAGGTACAATTATATGTTTCCATGTTTAGAACTTTACAGTAGAGACTTTGTCTCAAGATGTTATAGGAGATTTCCATTTGATAGCATTTATGTTTCCATTTGTAAGAACAATGATGAGAATGTTTATTATCACTACTACAGAAATGGCTTATAAAGCCACTTTTCAAGGTGTCGGTTTTATACAAAAACCGACACCTAAAGTCTACAGTGTCAGTTGATAACATAAACCGACATCCAATCTACGAAGGTCGACCAGACACGGGTACCGCTTTTATTAAGTGTCGGTTAATTAATAAACAAACGACACCTAAACTCAACCGCCAAACCCAAAATTCCAGCGAAAAAAATTAGCTCCAAAATTTTACATATGGCGTCGGTCATAACTAAACAACCGACGACTAAAGCGTACAGGAATAGTTGTTGGTTGTCTTTTACTTAAAAACCGACGACTATAATGTAGTATAGGTGTCGGTTTTTGGTAAAGAACCGACACTGTATATTTAGTTGTCGGTTATTTTAAATAACCGACACTTATTGTCAACTTAATAGCTGACCAGCCCGACCGATTCTTCTCCTTTCCCTGTTTCATTCCTGATTTTCCTAGCTCCGGCGATTTCCAGTGCTCCGTTCTCCGCTGTCGTGCTCCTGCTCACCAACGGACGTGCTCCTGCTCACCAGCTCACCGGCGGCCGTGCTCACCGGAGGCCGTGCTCCTACTGCCGTGCTCCTTCTCACCGGCGGTCATCCGTCCCCTAGCTGCTGCTACATCCGCCGCTGCTCCTCCGGCTCCACGCTGCTTCGTTCTTCTTCCTTCTTCTTTCTCCGGTAGGCCCTCCGTTCTTCTTCTTCTTCCTTCTCCTGCTCTTCTTCTTCCTTCTCCCTCTCCTTACCAACAGCAACCACGGCCGTGTGGGCTGGCACGGATGTGGCTGTGTTGGCTGACCACACGGCCGTGCTACCCAGCACGGCCGTGTGGTTGGCCAACATAGCCATGGTCGTGCCAACCCACACGACCGTGGTTGCTGTTGGTAAGGAGGGAGAAGGAAGAACAATAATATATATATACTAAAATGAAATCAATTATGAGTTTGTGATTAAATCAATTATATGATGAAATCCCTATTGCATGATGAAACCCTAACATCTGGCCGAGTTGCATGATGAAACCCTAACATCTACATGAATCCATGTTGCATAATGAAACCCTAACATCTACATACTCTATATGATACCTAAAATTGTGATGAAACCCTAACATCAATTGTGATGAAAGTTGGATTGTAGGTATTGGAATGACAATATACATGTATTGGGACTGTTATTGAACACCTAATCTGACTTAGGATATTTTGTTTGATTTAAACATGATTGGGCATTATTGCATGTTTGAAACTATTGAATTCTTGATTTATTATATAATAATGCTCTAATTGTGAGTGATGCAATGTAAGTGAGCAAATACATGTAGTGGATATGTACTCATTAGCCTAGAACCCCGTCCAAGATTTACTCATTAGGAGTAAATCTTGGATAGTCCCCGGTTTGGGACTGTTCTTGAACACCTAATCTCACTTAGGATGTAAGTGTATATTGTGTATTGGGTTTTCAAGAAAATTTCGGAAGCATTTCCCCGTTTGTTCTCTAAGTACATATGTACTTGGAGAACAGCGGGGAAATGTTGCCGAAATTTTCTCGAAAACCCAATACACATTATACACTTACTAGTGAGATTAGGTGTTCAAGAATGGGATAGGTGGTACACATTTATTATATATAAGAATGACATCACATGTATTTGTTGGCCTAAAGTTTTGAATGTGAATGTGAACTTTACAATGTGAGCTTTAGAATTTGAATTACTTTACAATGTGAACTTTAGAATTTGAATTACTTTACAATGTGAGCTTTACAATTTGAATTACTTTACAATGTGAGCTTTACAATTTGAATTACTTTACAATGTGAGCTTTACACTTTGAATTACTACTTTACAATGTGAACTTTACAATTTGAATGTCAATTTGCAGATGGCTGACCATTCTCCTGATGACCGTGCTGATGACTACCGTGAGGGTGAGGACATCAATGCGCCGCCTCACAATGTAAGTTTTAAAAATATATCATATATTTATATCTATATGTCCATTTATAGTTATATCTTGTAAATGTGAATTATTTTGTCAAATTTTAGGTTGATGATGCACAGGTACCATCTGAAGCACTTGAGGCACTTGATCAACAACACCAAAAAGTTGACAAGAGAAGGGGCATCACTATGATGAAGAAGTTAATTGCGCAAAAGGGCAATGGACCCAAACTTGTTGTGGATTTCGATAATGCAGGAAATGCATGTGGTGTGAATCGCAATTCATTTATTTCATATCTTGGGTTTGTTACTCGTAGCCATTGCGGTTGTCGCTTAGATTCTTGGCATAAAGTTTCTAAGGAGAAGAAAGATTTAATATGGAGGGATTTATGCGTGAGTTATTATTAATTTGCAATTCTATTTTGTAGATTACTAAATTTTTGGATACTAGTTAATAGCAATTCTATTTTGCAGAGTATATTTGAATTGGATGAAAAGTTGTGTCGTAAATGCATGATGCAACGCTGTGGGAGAGTCCTAAGGAACTATAGGACAAATCTCACCAGAGAATACATAAAAGAAGCCGATAAGAGGAAGAAGACAGCCACTGAACAGTGGAACTTCCTGGACAAAGAAGAATGGGACGCGTTTGTCACTTCAAGACAAACTGATGAATTCAAGGTATTAGGCATCAGTCTCAATCTCATTAATTAATATATGTTGTATTCACTTATTCAAGATTAACATTTAGTGTTACTAACCAAATCATTAATTTGCATACTAACTAGGCCCTCAGTGAGGCACAAAGATCAAGGCGTGCACTGAATGTGCATGACTACAGAATGGGTCCAAAGGGGTATGCAGACATTCGCCAAAGACTACAGGCTGAGGCTACTGCTGCTCAATCTGCTGCTACTCAGGAGTCCTCTACCATAGGTAGCACACCTCTACCTCGCCATGATGTCTGGATAGCTGGGAGGAAAAATAAGAAGGGAGAAATAACTAAGGCCGCAACTGCTGAGGCGGCTGCAAAAATGGTAAAATACAACTCTTACAGCAATCATTCAAATATTGATTATTTGTGTTGTTTACTTAAGTACAAATTTTTGTTTTGGCGATTAGCGGGAGCTGCACGAGTTGAGGAAACAAGGAAAGTTCATCCCTAAGGGAACAAAGGATGAATTGACAGTTGCTCTGGGTAACCCAGAGCATCCTGGACGCGTTAGGGCTGCAGGCGCTGGTGTGGGCATCAAATCTTTTTTTGGGTCATCCCAGCACAAACATGTCCCAAAAGCGGGACTTTCACAAGAAGAGGTAACATATTCTTTCTTTATGATGTTACTGTAAAAGAGAATTCAAAAATTAGAATTTGACGTTTCTTTTATCCATGTATAGGTGGATAAGCTATTTGACAGGAAACTCAAAGAAGCAATGAAAAAGTGGCAGGCATCTCAGACTGCCACTTACCAGACAATACCTACTGCAGAGGTTGGGAGTAATCCTGTAGAACCACCACCTAGCACATCCACTGTAAGTATTTTTATGACATAGTAACTAGTTTTTTAATTCAAGATGATACATATATATATGAAATTGTAGTCGTTTAAAAAAAAGATGGTATGTATATATGTATATAACATTCTTTACACAAAAATTTGTAGGGGTTGAAGCCATGCCATCTAAAAAGTAAAGAATATGTCGTGGCAGAGGCATCGGCTTACCCATCCCTACCAGGGGAAACGTGTCACGGGTCTCCAGTACCAGCTGGTTGGATTCGGGTGAGCCCGATACATATATTCCCCAAGTGGATGGATCTTCCACTGCCATATGCCCACCCAGATTGTGAAACGCTTGGTGAGGCAGTAGGCGGAGTGATATTGTGGTTAAACGAGGATGTCTTCTTTATTGATAAGGTATGGTAAATTTACATTACGTTCAATTGTTAGTGTGTGTATATGTTGGCAGTTGATCTGAAATTATATATATATATATACAGGTTAAAAAGAAGACACCCACAACATCTAGGCCTCCACTTCCACCTCCTACATTACCTAGTTGGGTTCCACAGGACCTACCTATCCCGTTAGGTCCTAACTGTAGGGGTATGGCAGTATGGTTAGGGGAACATGATATAAACTCCCCTATAACTATTTCTTCTGATTCAGATTCTATAGGTCAGTCATACGAAACAAAACTATTTATATAAGATATATTGGAGTTGTTTCGATATGATTGGCTAAATACATATGTGATAGAGCTATGGATAAGGTGAGATATTCTTTATACATCCATATACCTTGTGTATGATCTGGTGATCTGGTTTCTTATTTATTAATGCATGTGTAATTAATACATATTTTGCAGCTACTTAGACAACATATGTGCAGATTTTGGATTCGAACATGTAGGGTTTTTTATTCCATCCTTGATTAGTCTAGTAGCTAAAGACCCTACATCAGTTCAACAATACTGCTGTGAGGCTTTTTCAAATTTTGCTGTAAAAAAGAAGACGGTGATAATGGCTCCATTCAATGTAGAGTAAGTTTACTTTTCTTATTATAATTTGGACTTAAGAAAATTACATTTTATTGTGGATTTTGAGTTATTAATTTTTAACTTTTTTTCCTCTAGGGGTAGGCATTGGTAGTTATTGGTTATTGCCCCCGAGACGTTCACTGTATATTATCTAGATCCTAAGGGGGGTAAATTGAATACAAGATTTGGACACATAATGAAAATGGCAATATTTTGGTGAGAAATATTTCATTTTTCATATCCGTTAACATATGTTATTACATTACTATTTAATTGCAATGTTCTGTGTTACATTAACATGTAGGGGTTTTGAGGAGTACAAAAAGGCTGGAGGAAAGGTCCCCACGAAAAAGAACCAGCCAATAATTTGGAAGAACGTGAAAGTAAGTTCCCGACTGCAATATATGTATATATTATTTATGTGAACAATGCTTAATTAGTTGTATTTTTTAATATTTTGTATGTTTGAATTTATAGTGTGCTACACAAGACAACGGATGGATATGTGGATACTATGTCATGCGATATATGCACATGATTATCAAACATGCCGCACTGGATATCGAGTGTATTGCTCATGTATTATATAGTCTCATTAGATAATATGATCGAAATATATCAATCTTATTTATATCTCATTAATTATATATATACATCATTCTCTTTACATGTGTTTAAACCTGACCCCATTACAGGAAAGGACTTACCAAATGTTAATGCTCCCTATACAATGGGAGAATTAAATGAAGTAAGAGAAGAATGGGCAACAACCATACAATTAGTGGGGGCTTTAAAATATAATTGGGATCTTGATAGAGAATAATGACTAAACAATGATACTTTGTAAATGAATTTCTGAATTATAATATATGTGTGAATGTTTCTACATGTCTGGATGTTTCTACATGTGTCTGAGTGAAAATGAATGAAATTTGGTTGCTATATGAATGTTTCTACATGTGTGAATGTGAATGAATGGAACTACAGATTGCTAGCATGTGTGAATGTTTATAAATGTGTGAAAATAAAATGGAACTGCAGGTTGCATTGCTAAATGCATGTGCTACTTTTTTATTGTTAATTTTGCAGGTTTGCGGCCTGTTGTCGGCTGATATCAATGGATGTCGTAAAACCTGCAGTTCATAACTGAACTGAACAGGTTTCTCATCCTGCGACCAGCCACAGCAGGTCTGCAGACTGACAGAAAAAAAAAACCAATAGGCGTCGGTTATTTGTAAATAACTGACACATAATGATATAGTGTCGGTGTTCCTACAATAAACCGACGTCTATGTCCTTAACACCACGGCCGTGCTGGTAACTGGCACTGATATATGGTGTCGGTTTTTTACTTATAACCGACACTGATAGTGCCCAAGATGGCACCCTTTCTGTGGGTTTGGGCGTCGGTTTCTTATCTAATAACCGACGCCTATAGTCCCCTGATGGTGCGCTTTCGGTGGTGCGCGAAGAGTTTGGGCGTCGGTTTTGGAACCGACGCCTAATGGGTGGACTTTTAGTGTCGCCCACATAGGTGTCGCTTAGAAACCGACACTAAAGGCTTTAAATAACCGACACTAAAGGTAGGTTCTATAGTAGTGTATTTAAATTTTGTGTGATTGATTATACTATTATTATGAATGTCAGTTTTGTAATGCCTCCTTGGCTACTCAAGCTATGGATAACTCAGTGTTGCTTTCACTACATGCATGTGTGTGCTTAAGGAGGGTATTACACTAGAACATAATGATAGAAGATAGGGTAGATTTTATAATTTGACCTTGCCAACAAGAGAAAAGATTTTAGACTTCCAAGCTTCCAACTTAGATTTAATGCGATCAATCAAAGGATGATAGAGGCCTTCAGATAATCTCCCATAAAACAAAGTAATCTCAACATATCGCACAGGCATGGTGCCTTCCTCCATGGCAAGAGAACCACAAATACCATAGATTTGGAGCGTTTACTGATAAACACAGAGCATTTGGATGGGTTGTAGTTAAGACTAGAAATCCTTCCAAACTATAGGGTAATCTCATTCAAGGGCTTTTGCATTTTCTTTGTTGGATTTCCCAAAGACCATAAGGTCATCAATGAACACAATGTGAGAGACAACACAATCTTTAAACGAACATTAAGGCTTAAAATTCTCTTCTTTAATGGCTTTCTTGATTAAGCGTATAAACCCATGCATACAAATCATGAAGAGTAAGGGAGATAATGAGTTTCCCTTCTTGAGTTCATTAGAAGGTTTGAAACAATCAGAGAACACTTCATTTATGAGAATTTGGTAAGAAGTTGTATCCAATAAGGTATAAACCTAGTTGCACCAGAAAATATGGGAATCCCATCTTCTCCATGACACATATGAGATAATCCCATCATACTAAACCATAGGCTTCAGTCTACTTTAAGATACATCTTGTTAGCTCTGTTTAGTTTTTTGAAGTCACTCATCAACTCATTACAATGAAAAATAGCTTCTCTATATTCCTCCCCTATATAAAAGAACATTAATTATCACATATATCCTCATGAAGAACCAAGTTGACTTTGTTAGCAAGAGTTTTAAATAGTTTTGTATGTAGTTGTATAGTGCAATAGGCCTCCAGTCCTTCAGGGATATATATCTAATCTTAGGGATAAGAGTAATGAAAGTAAAATTGACTTATCTTAGAATCCTACTTTTATCAAATAAACCTATAACATCCCCAGAAACATTATTCCCTACAATGTGCCATATGAACTTTTAAAAAAATCCCATTAGACCTATTTCATCAGAGAGCTTTGTCCCCATTACATAATATGTTCACTTTATCAATCTCAACTCTTGTTACTTCACATAGGATCTTGACATGATTAGTAGTCAGATTAGGAATATTCCAGCCAACATTCTGATCAATAGGCCCATCACTAACATTGTTGAACATATTTGAATGGAAGTTAATAATTTGCTTCTTGATATCCATAGACTCAGAACTGAATACCATCCACCTCTAGCTAATGGATATTATTTCTCTGTCTCCTAGTCTAAAACATTTGTAGAAGAACTTATTGTTTTTTGTCTCCAAGCTTCAACCAATGAACTCTAGATTTTTGTATGACAAGGGAATCTTCTTGGTTAATGAGAATAATAGCCTCTTTTCTTTTTTCTCTGGCCTCCTCTCTAAGGAACTCATCTACAGGAAAAATGTCATCCTTCTCTTGGACTTGAAGATCTTGCATTTCCTTGTCTCTATCTTTGTCACATATATTCCCATCCTTTTCTTTGTTCCACTTAATAAGTTATTGTCAAACCTCTTTCAACCTCTTAACCGCTCTATACATAGGACAACCCTGAATCTCAGTTCTGCAAGCTATAGATAACCGCATCATAAAACCCTTCATGCTCATTCAAAATGTTAAAAAATCTAAAAAAATGATTCTCCTTATTTTATAGTATTTTAAGTGACTCTTAAGATCTTATGGTCATTATAAAATATATATTTGCCCAAGTGATTAGGTCATTCATCTAGGAAATCATTAATTATTAAAAAAAATTCTATCAACCTTTGTAGTATAAAAATTGCCACCTCTTCTTCTATTGTCCCAGGTGAAGGACAATCCTTTCATATTTGCTTGAAAGAGACTTTTCTTTCTTGTGAAATCATTAAATTCATTCATAGACAAAGCAAAAGGATAAGATTTAACAATTCTTTCAACAGATTTTCTAACAACATTTAAATCACTTGCAATGACCTAGAGGATGCTACAACTAATATATTTACCATTATTATTTAAGAAATTCAATAGATTAGATCTTTTTCTATCTTCATTAGCTCCATAGATTGCAGCATCCAAAAAAACTCAACCTTTCATCAGAAACACATACATGCATATGCTTTTAAGATTCTTCAATGTATTTGATCTCAACTCTATCCAGATCACACACAACTACAATTATCCCAAGCATATGAAAATTTTGATTTGATAACCATTGATAGTTAGACCAGTTCCTCTCCATGGTTTTATTCATTTCTCTCCTTATAAGTTTAGTTTCAAGAAAAAGGAGAATGAGCTCTTTTTAAATCATGGATTCTAGCATTCCATGAAGTAATAAAAAACTGATATGCTAACCATAGTAACAATGTTACCATATTCATCAGAGAAACTAAGCTCTTGGAACTAATTTGGAGTGATGACACGATTTCCTAAGAAGATCAATATTTTTCTTTTATTCATATTTGTATCCACTTTTGGAGGAGACCTTAATTTTGAAGTAAACACTTGAAATTCGTCACTAACCTGAAGAGGACTATAGCCATGACTCAGAGTAAAAGTAGTGGTATCCTCACGATTGTTTCTCAGTGTATACAGAAAATTAGCTTTTTTCTGTCTCTAGAATATGCCTCTTGGTAAAAAGAAATCCAGTTTTTCTTACTTGTTTTGATAGAATTTAGATACTCCTAACCAAAAATAGTACTATCTAATCCTATTCATTCCTTTAACTTCTCCTATATATCTAGATTTTATAATTTTTTACCTAGTATTAAGTTCACCTTATTCCACAGTCTCAGCCAAATCAAGATTTCATAACTGAACCATAGTCATGCTAGAATTATATTTGAGAATTTCCTTTGATAAAATTTTAGGCTAGAATGACTACTTATTCTCTTCCCCCTATAGGGAACTACTCTATATAACTGATGGGAGCACTTCTTTATGAGACTCAGGCCCTCTTAGATTAAGTAGGAGAAACCCTTGTTTGCTTCATGAGGGGACAACTTTTTAATTCATGCCGACATATATATGGGATCCAATGTGATAACTCTATGTTGTGCACCAGAATTGCTGACCAAGGGGATGACAAAAGCAAACTCGGTTTAATGGACATAGGGATAAAAGCTATTGTATACCCAAACCTGGAACATTTTTTGTAGATGAATCAGAATCAAATGGATCTCCTAGAAAACTCCCCAATCTAGAGAACATAGTGCCATCCCATAGAGTGACATATTATGAAACGTTACCCAAACCAAGAGAGCATCCAAAATATCCTCTACAATTTTGTCACCAATTATGTATTGTTTTAGAATTAGGGGTTTACCTTTGAATAGACAAGGGACGTCTTCCAGAGCATGTTCCTTATCTAGCTCCTTTGAGAATTTAATGACCAAAAAGCCATTACTCCTTGCCAAAATTTTGATGTTTCCTTTCACCTTCCAGAACCATCCTAAATGCCTTTCCAACATCGATAAATGAACTTTGCAGTCCACCATGTAACAAATGACAACATTCTTCTCCACATTCTTAATCATCTCTACTTGTAGGTAATTTAGTTTCCCATCAATGACCTCAATGGGGATCATCATGAGCCTCTCACCACCATTAATATTTTATCTGAAGAGGTTTGCCAATTGTTTAGAAAATGGAAAATGATCATTTATTCTCTTCAATATCTCCACTAGATTTTTCCCTAGATCCCCTCCATCTCCCCTAGTTTCCCCTCGAGGAGGCTCCCTCCCTCCCACCACATTCAAACCAAGCAGAGCCATTAAGTGATCAGTGTATTTAATTGGAAATGTTACATGAATTTAATTTGATATATTGACAAGTGGATTTTCTAATTTATACATTTTCAAGAAATACGTGATCTAAATCCAGTTCTTATGCTTCTAAAAGAATAAATGTCTTATTCAATAGTTAATTGCTAGTTGAGGTTATTCATGTCATGATTTGGACTTCTAGTGAATGTTATTCTATATGCATAAACATTTTAATTATGTGATGTGAAAATTCTTGTTCATATCCTTGTCAAGAAATAAATGAGTTCATCTGCTACTATAAGTAAATAGATATGGCATTCCCTCAGTATGGGATTTTATTGATGCTATGCATAAATGTGAGAAATTTTGAACAAGAAAGATTATATCAGTAGACATGATTTCTATTTGAATATATGAGAAATGTTATATGTGAATAAGCTATTATAAAATATGAGAGAAGGGTAATCAAAATGTCGAGCATTCAACTCAATATCATTAGTGAGTTTAGTTTAGCAGTCTAAGTAGTCAATACAATATAAAATAAAATAGATCAGTCAAAGAGAAAGATATAATCAGAAAATATAATTGTAACGACCCCCTCCCCTTGTCATCCCCTATTCACACAGACCAAGAGGGAAAGGGACATTACCTTTATTACAGAATCAAAGGTTTAGCAATTAACCAAAAATAATTAATAAATTTTCACTAAATAGGAATGAGTTTGTATTAACTTTCCACAAAGGAATTACATAATATGGATTTCTAAGTTTGCAACATGAAAAGAAAGCTAACTAAATCCTTCAAAGATTACATTAAGGTCTTTTTCTTTGAGTGCCTTCTTTTCATGGATATCTATTTTCCTCTTACTTCCAGAATAGCATATTATCCTAAAATGGCGTGAAAAAAAAACTTGGTCAATATAATGAGTTATACTAGTATGTGGTGGAACCAAAATGTTCGCATCTATTTGTAACAAAATGATCCCAACAATTATTGTTACAGAATCAAAAGTTATCATTTTTTCATAACTTCCTAAATGTTTTTACTCAACCTCTGGTTGAACCTCTCTTAGGGTTTTGTCCCTACAGCAAACTTTAGGCTACTTCTCAATCTAGAGCCAGGTACCTTGTTGGCCACCTCTCAATCTGGAGCTAGTTTCCATGTAGGTCTTCCCCATCAGGGGTATGTCCTCTTATGACCTTCCCAATATGGGGCCTGGTTTGACCATCCCAATTTGGGGCCTGGTCTTTAGTAATCACCATGACTTTACATTTCTTTCCATTCTCAAATTTCCAGAGTTGCTATGTGGTTTCGAGCAAGTTATAAGCATAAATTGTGATAGTCATTGTGGCTTTATATAATGTAGGAATTAAATAAACATTTGAGCATTTAATATCAAGAAATATGGGAAAACCTCAGAAAACACTGTGTAACTAAAGCGGTTATTCATAGACGTAACCACTACCTTGACCAGGTATTCTTTGTTGGATTTTAGGTGAGGGAGAAGGCAACGAAAACAAAAAAAAATCTTTCACCACAAAACCATAACCAAGGATCTCATGAACGACTATGAAATAGGAAGGATGGTTTTAGCAAGTCATACATGGTCCTGAGACTTGCTCAGCGACAATGCCTTGCAACAAGTGCGGTCTTCACCCACCTATCTTCGACGGCATCTGTGCAACTCCTAATCTTGACCCAGACTACGGTTGATAGTCATCCTCCTGAGCGGCAGAAGTCGCCCGCCTCTACAGACAGTCCACACAGACCAGCGAGAACTCTAGTCATTCTATCCCATAGGACACTAGAAGGAATTGTCCCCTTCTGTCGACGTACTAGTCACCCACACACTCTCCCACAACCAGTTGTTATCCTGTAGTTGTTTTTCCCTCATTGTTCCTCCCTGAATGGGTAGAATTTGCTTGGACTCTCTCGGTTACCAAAACTAGAGAGGACAACAACTTTGCAGAGCAACTGATGTTCTGAGTTGTGCTATTTGTGAATCCCCCAGTACCCCTCTATATATAGGAGGGGTCAGGGTCAGGGTTCTCAGCCCCGGGCAATGTGGGACTAAAGTGGGAGTAGAAGGTTTGGAATTTCCATGAACTAATTGCACTGCAACAACTGAACTGGTCGTTTCACAAATGAACTGGTCAATTGGGAGTGTGAGCCGATCAGTTCACCTTTTGAATTGGTCGTTTCAAATTCCTAGCTTGCCTCCAATTGACTTTCCTCTTTCATTTCCTACTAATCCAAAGATTAATTCTTGTGCCAATTGAATTCTATAAGTGAAACGAAAAAGTTTTCTCACAAATTGGGACAACCCAACCTTTGCTCGTTTGGTCCAGTCAAACCTATAGGTTCACCAAGTAAACCAGTCATCTCACTAACCACGAGCTGATCGGTTCACCCAGTGAACCAGTCGGTTGGTGGTCCAGATTGTGCAGAACACAATCAATGTAGTTCCCAATCAATCCGACAATCAAATCATTTAGTTCAACACTTGAACTTGATGATTCTGAGTCAATTCAATTGATTGAATGTTTGATTGAGTACCTAAACACCCTTAGTTATCAATCCAAACATGATTCATGGATAAACTCCTCTTCCAAGTAAATCCTTTGTGTGTGACCCCATAGATCCCATTTCATGTTGGCAGTGAATGTCCATTAATAGCTTATGACATCATAAGCAAAGAGTGGTGCTTAGTCGCACATGAATGCTACGCAAGTGAAAAGGAAAGTTGGAGAACAACTTTCAATCCTACAGTCTGTGATTGGTGTTCCAGTGAATGTATAATTCCTTTGTCTCTGATAACCTAAATGAACTCAAGGCACGAAACTGTCATCCTTTCAACATTCATTCATGTTCCTTGATCCAAAGCAGACTGTCTCAGATATGTGTGCCATCAATATCACATATTGACTCCCACGTGCATGCGCATGCCTTTTTCAGTCTTACTTATCAAGTGGCCATGAACATCATACTCCCTCAGGAACGACAAATCACATATCTATCACTCACAATCAAAACCCCATGTGTCAAAGTCACCCAATCATCACCTTTATAACAATCCATATTTTAAGACCACTTTTGATTATGTCAAAGTGTACCCAACGACATGTGATGAGTGCGGTGATTTCATGTATAAGAATCACAATCACCACTGTCACTGCGAGAGCTAACTGTGACTACCATGCCATGGTTCCATGTGTCACTCTTATGGTGGGTCCATCTGATATACTGTTCTTTAACATGTATCTATGTGCTTGGTTTGATATCACATATCATGACTAATGAGACTCTGTCATCAACCAACACACACTGTAGTCTTGCTATGTCATTGTTATCTATCAACCTTCCACAATGACATCCGACTTGGGACAAAGTCAGAATGTACATACTCTTAGCATCCGTATGATCTCATTGTTCAGGTCCTCAAACTAAATACATATGCCATTGAGTATTGTGATTCTCTAGACATTCATTCTGCTCTATCATTATCTCATAACTGATTGAACTAGAATAAATTGGAAGCTTGCCTTGGATATTTACCAAATAAATCATAACGTACCCAATCCAAATCATCATATGATTGTCTCTCAGGGCATACATACCAACAGACTCCCACTTGTACTATGAGCCAATCATCTTTGAATCATATTCTTAGTGATCTCCAAACATATCCCACTTGTTGTACTGCTCTAGTGCTAACGCAGTGAGTTAGCAACACTTTGCTTTAGTCAGTATATTTCATGTTTCACATCTCTTCATTGTACGACATATTGTATGATATGGAGTTTCCATAATATGTGATTTGATATTCCTTGCCTAACATTTAGCTCCATTGTTTGACTCAATATTCCTACTTGTCATCGATGGTTGGAATATCTATAAGTTCATCTCTATGAACTTCTAGATCCATATAGTATCCTTTGTTGTCCATAACATAAGGATACTCGGCATTCCCATTTAGAATTAAACGGATTTTAAATCAGAATGTTTCCATTTATCAACTCATATTCACTTTTATATTTTATATTTTGCGTTCATTTTCTATCATTTCAGAAGCTTGCATTAGAGTAACTCTTTACACCCAACTCTTCCTTATATTACCATGGAAAAAGTACTTCATAAGTACCAAATAGGTTCTTCATGGTATTCCAGTGACTTTCACTGGAAGTAGATAGACATCCACTCATCACACGAGTTAACAGGATGAGCATATCATATTGTCATGTCCAATACATACAAGATGACGAATGCATATTTTCTTATCGTGTCTAATATATACAAGATAATGGGATGATTACATACATGATAGATCCATATCTATCTATGTATTCCTATTCTTTGTAAGAATTTGGGACACTTGGCATCTGAGATACTAACTCCATGTAACATGGACAAGTTTTCTCCCACTGAATCTGTGCATACTAAACCCTTTAGTACAAATTTCCAATGTATGCTCTCTATTTACCAGGTCAAGAGGTTTTTTAGAACTATCTCTATAGATCTCTATTCCTATCACATAGGACATTTCTCTATCTTCCCTCAAAGAAGGTATTTCCACACCAGTTTCCATTTTAGAACATTTCATTCCTCATCATCATGTGGAATGTGAATACGCTCCCACTAAATCTTTCTAATCACAGATCCCTTCTTTATTTTTATATATCAGTCAAACCTTTTGACTATATAATCAAAGTAAAGACTTCTAGTTCTGAGTTTCTTGTATTTAATCAATCATATTGATTAATCCCTTGTAACTGATAGACAACTTTTGCATTATTGGATTAATAAAACCCTTCAGGTTGCGTCACATACATAGCCTTAGCTTATTCCTACCAAGAATGCAGTTTTAATATCCATATGCCAAATTTGATAGTCTTTCAGGTTCCAACATCAAGCATGATCCTTTCTCTAAATGCCATCAATGTCAGTCTTAACTCTTAAGACCCAATTGCACTTATGGGTTTTATCCCAACAAGTGCTACCATAAGGTCATACCTTAATTGGTTCCTATGGAAGTTATTTTGGATCTTATGCCCTCAAGCCATGACTCAAAATCTGGTCCCTCAACATCATCTAGATTATTGGCTCATCACATGACAAATTCATCACCTAGATATATGAGGTGTATCTGTTACATAAGGAATTTGAGAACCCACAACACATGTGATTCTTAATCTCCTTTATTTATTGTAAATCATGTTCTTTAGAAGAATTCTAGAAGATTATTTATTTGATGATCATGCTTTAAATCTTTAGAGTATGATTCCTTCTTTGATTTAGGCATCACTATGCCTTAATCATGAGTTCTCTATGATACATTATCATAATTAGTCACAAGGTCCTCAAACATTTGGTTTAAGTATCCCATTCATTGATATCATCAAAGAATTAACACTTTTACCAAGTTGGTACTTCATTTATGATATTCTTGAACACTTCAAGATATTCATATTGGTATTTCACTAAACACCATCTGAAACATTAGCATTTATTCCAATAGGCATGTATATACATCAATATGTATTATACCTAATAGAATAGTCATTCTCCTACTACATCTAGTGAAGATGACTTGTCATCATGCCCAAGACATTCATATCTCTTAATGGTTCATTAACCAAAAGAGTCTAGCCTATCATCAACAGAAACTAGAAATGAATTTCTCATGATAATGATAATTAATTGTTTGAGTCATCAATAACTTTTAGGTATCATTTTATCTTATGCATATCAAGTAAAACAAGATAAATAGGGCATTTCCATAAAAGATCATATCTTTAAATTGAAACATCAACTTTATTGATAGACATCCTTGTCATTACAAGATGTAGAAATAAAGTGTTTCTATTTACTAGAAAAATGAAATAGCAATTCATAACTCTATTGCATGCCCTTTGGGCTGAAATAAACTGAAAGGTACTCCTATCTATGGCAGCAATACTTGCTCCAATGATGAGTGATCCTTCATGGTCCTTTCATAAAGGCTATCACTTCTTTTCAGATCATGCATATCATATATGTCATATCCATATCTTTGTATCATATACCTCAGATAAAGAAGTGTTTCAAATTTATTTCATGATACCTGAGGTAGAGACTTCCATCCCCTCCGTCTTTTGTTCATCCATATAGAGAGGGCAATTTCTCCTCTAATGTCCTGGCTCTTGACAATGGTGACATTTACCTCCCTTGTTTACCCCTCCTTTGGTCTTGAGAGTTGAAGATGACTTGGGATATTGGCTAGCATCAGAACCCTTCTTTGCTTTGCCCTTGCCCTTGCCTTTAGACTTACCTTTCTTTCTATTGATCAACATCATAGATTTGGTTTTGTCTTTCTTCATTTGTGCCTCAGCTATCCTCATGGCTTGTCAAATTTGTTCATGTTGTAGTTCATCACAAACTGACTAAGATTCTGGCAACGATTGTAATATCACATCAGTAGTCAACTATTGGCTCAGAGGGAATCCCAGTCTTGTCAGGTTCTCCACATACCCAATCATCTTGAGTGTGTGAGGACCAACTGGATCTCCTTCTGTCATGATGCACTTGAACAACGCCCTTGAAACATCATATCTCTCTTGTCGCGATTGGTCTTTATACATGTTCTTGAGATGCTAAACCAACTCAATGACGTCCATGTTCTCATGTTGTCTCTACAACTCATAGTTCATTCAGCACAACATCAAGCACTTCACATCAATGGCATTTTCAGTATTCTTCCTGTAAGCATCCCTTTCTACCCTTGGTGCAGTGGGAGCGGGTTCATCTGGCATTGGTGTATCTAGGACATAGAGCTTTCACTCATGAGTGAGAACAATTCTCAATGTCCTAAACCTATCATGGAAATTATTCCCATTCAGCTTGTCCTTCTCAAGGACCGATCGCAATAAAAAGTGATTATTGCTGACATCCATTTGTTCTACAATAAGAAAATATGCAATTGTAGTCCAAAACTCATTTTTGACTTACTTTGATTTATTTTGAAAAAAAATTGAAGACATAATTAGGCCTTTAATCAATTATCGCTCCCACTATTTTGTTCAAATTGATAACCCTCACCATCAATTCAGAAGATTGCAGCGTACAACCTTCTAGTGAGCAAGATCCTGATTCTATCTAAGCCATGGACCAGCTAGGGTTGTCACCCACAACTAGACTCTTTCAGGTAGGCAACTTTTGCCAATTGCATCGTATGCAACTCTTGATAAATGTCATGTGCAACTCCATGCCATGTTCATCTTTATGCCTCAAGGTGCTTGATCCGATCAAGGTCACCTTGTTAAGTCTGACCCATATGCCAACACAATGAATATCCACCCTACAAGGGCAGACCCACATCTTCACCATCACACTTATATGAGATAGATGGTGCACCACAATAGGGTGTGCCCACACTTAGTCGATCAAGCTTTTCATGTGTGTTGCTTTTGGAAGGCATCTAAGGCTTTATATTATATTGAGGGGTTTTGTTTATGTATGCATATTTGTATCCAATCACCACATATATAGTACGTAACATATACATGTTATATCCCACAATCGAAAACATGCAATAACGATAAAGTGATGATTATGACCATCTTATTGTAATTCCTTGAGCCACAAGGAATTACGGTCATCTAGGTCTACATCACATGCAACCTGTTGTCGATGAAGATCATGTGCTTAGGCCGTTTCGGGTTTCATCAGCTCATCATATGACTAATCAGATCACCTCCTGGACAGTCTGTTGAGTGCCACCAGTCGATCATCTAGCTCCTCCATCCGATCATCTAGCTCCTCTAATCGATCGGTTTGTCAGGTCTCGAGGTGCACCATCAGCTAATCGTCTCGGTCCACCAGTCGATCGGTTGGCACCTCCAACTGATTATTTCACACCTCCAGTCGCTCGTCTGGGCACCTTCCAGTCTTCAACATAATAGGAAATAAAATTATCCTACTTTTACATAAACTTTGGGAAACCCCGAGTTACATTCGGGGGGAGCAAAGGTAGAAGAGAATCTCGAGTTGTCTCGAGTTACATTAGGAACAGAAGAAGAGGGCTCAGTGCGTAGACCGAGATGCAAACAACCACAACCAACCAAGTACACACATAGGGGTTTATAGGCCATAACTAAGCTACACATCCACCATCAAAACTGTTTTGAGCAACGCGTATAGTTTTCAAATATATACCATATCATATATATATATATATATTAGTTTGGGATCATGTGTCATTAATCGTATATTTAGATCAGTCCTTTAAATATTCACATCGTATGCAATACATAAAAGAGGGTAAAACCAAAAAATGATCATATCGATTATCCTAAAATATAGTATGTTTATGTGGCTCTGATACCACTATTGGGTTCTAGGTGAGGGAGAAGGCAGCGAAAACAAAAAATTTCTCTCACCACAAAACCATAACCACATATTGCATCAATAACTATGAAATAGGAAGTATGGTTTTAGAGAGTCATACCTGGTCCCGAGGCTTGCTCAGCGACAATCCTTTGCAACAATTGTGGTCTTCACCCACCTGTCTTGATGGCATTTGTGCAACTCTTGGTCTTGACCCAGGCTGCAGTTGACAGTCATCCTCCTGAGCGGCAGAAGTCTCCCACCTCTACAGATAGTCTACATGGAACACCGGGAACTCTAGTCGTCATGTCCCACAGGACATTAGAAGGATTTGTCCCCTTCTGTCAGCGTACTAGTCACTGACACACTCTCCCACAACCAATGGTTGTCTTGTAGTTGTCTTTCCCTCGATGTTCCTCCCTGGACAGGAAGAACTTGCTTGGGCTCTCTCGATTACCACAACCAGAGAGGACAATAACTTTATAGAGAAATTGATGTTCTGAGTTGTGCTATCTGAGAAGCCCCCAGTACCCCTCTATATATAGGAGGGGTCAGGGTCAGGGTTCTCAGCCCCGGGCAATGCGGGACTAAAGTGGGAGTAGAAGGGTCCAGAATTTCCATGAAGTGATTGCATTACGGCAGCTAAACCACTCATTTCACAAATGAACCAGTCGATTGGGAGTGTGAGACGATCAGTTCACCAATTGAACCGGTCATTTCACATTCTTGACTCACCTCCAATTGACTTTCCTCTTTCATTTCCTACTAATCCAAAGATTAATTCTTGTCCCAATTGAATTGTACAAGTGAAACGAAAAACTTTTCTCACAAATTGGAACAACCCAACCTTTGCTCGTTTGATCCAGTCGAACCAATAGGTTCACCAAGTGAACCAGTCATCTCACTGACCATGAACCAATCAGTTCACCTAGTGAATCGGTCAGTTGGTGGTCCAAATTGTGTAGAATACAGTCAATGCAGTTCTCAATCAATCTGACACTCAAATCAGTTAGCTCAACACTTAAACTTGATGATTTTTAGTCAAGTTAATTGATTGAATGTTTGATTGAGTACCTAAACACCTTTAGTAATCAATCCAAACATAATTCATGGATAATCACCTCTTCCAAGTAAATCCTTTGTGTGTGACCCTATAGGTCCCATTTCATGTTGGTAGTGAATGTCCATAACTAGCTTATGACATCACAAGCAAAGAGTGGTGCCTAGTCACACATCAATGCTACCCAAGTGAAACGGAAAGTTGGAGAACAACTTTCAATCCTACAGTCTGTGATTGGTGTTCCAAGGAATGTATAATTCTTTTATCTCTAATATCCTGAATGAACTCAAGGCATGGAACTATCATCCTTTCAATGTTTGTTCACATTCCTTGATCCAAAGCAGACTGTCTAATATATGTGTGCCATCAATATCACATATTGACTCCCAAATGCATGTACATGCCTTTCTCATTCTCCCTTATCAAGTGGCCATGGACATCATACTCCCTCAGGAGGGACAAATTTCATATCTATCACTCACAATCAAAACCCCATGTGTCAAAGTCACCCAATCATCACCTTTATAACAATCCATATTTTAGGACCACGTTTGATGATGTTAAAGTGTACCCAATGACATGTGATGAATGAAATGATTTTAGGTCTAAGAATCACAATCACCACCATCACTATGAGAGATGACTATGACTACCATGTCATGGTTCCATGTGTCACTCTCACGGTGGGTCTGTCTGATACACTATTCTCTAACATGTATCTATGTGCTTGGTTTGATATCACATATCATGACTAATGAGACTCTGTCATCAACCAACACACACTCTAGTCTTGTTGTGTCATTATTGTCTGTCAACGTTCCACAATGACATCTGACTAGGGACAAAGCAAGAATGTACATAATCTTAACATCTGTATGATCTCATTATTCAGGTCCTCAACCTGAAGACATACATCTTTCAGTATTGTAATTCTATAAACATTCATTCTACTCTACCATTATCTCATAATTGATTGAACCAGAATAAATTGGAAGCTTGCCTTGGATATTTACCAAATCAATCATAACGTATCCCAATCCAAATCATCATATGATTGGCTCTCAGGGCATACATACCAACAGACTCCCACTTGCACTACAATCCAATCACCTTTGAATCATATTCTTAGTGATCTCCAAACATGTCCCACATGTTCTACTGCTCTAGTGCTAACGTAGTGAGTTAGAAAAACTTTGCTTTAGTTAGTATATTTCATGTTTCACATCTCTTCGCTCTACGACATATCATATGAGATGGAGTTGCCGTAATATGTGATCTGATATTCCTTGCCTAACATTTAGCTCCATTGTTTGACTCAACATTCCTACTTATCATCAATGGTTGGAATATCTATAAGTTCATCTCTATGAACTTCTAGATCCATATAGTATCTGTTGTTCATAACACAAGGATATTTGACATTCCCTTTTGGAATTGAACGACTTTTAAATCAAAACATTTCCATTTATAAACTCATATCCACTTTTATATTTTATATTTTGCGATCATTTTCTATCATTTCGAAAGCTTGCATCACTATAACTCTTTAGACCCAACTATTCCTTATATTACCATAGAACTAGTACTTCATAAGTACCAAATAGGTTCTTCATGGTATTCCAGTGACCCTCACTAGAAGTAGACCATCCACTCGTCACATGAGTTAACAGGATGAGCATATCATATTGTCATGTCCAATACATACAAGATGATGAATGCATATTTTCTTGTCATGTCTAATACATACAAGATAATGGAATGATTACATACATGATAGATCAATATCAATCTATGTGTTCCTATTCTTTGTAAGAATTTGGGACACTTGGAATCTGAGATACTAACTCCATGTAACATGGACAAATTTTCTCCCACTAAATATGTGCATACTGAACCCTTCCGTACATATTGCCAATGTATGCTCTCTCTTTACCATGTCAAGAGGTTTTCAAGAAATATCTCTATAGATCTCTATTCCTATCACATAGGACATTTCTCTATCTTCCCTTAAAGAAGGTATTTCCACACCAGTTTCCATTTTAGAACATTTCATTCCTCATCATCATGTGGAATGTGAATACGCTCCCACTAAATCTTTATAATCACAGATCCCTTCTTTATTTCGATATATCAATCAAACCTTTTGACTATATAATCAAAGTAAAGACTTCTAGTTCTGAGTTGCTTGTATTTAATCAATCATATTGATTAATCCCTTGTAACTTATAGACTGCATTTACATTATTGGATTCATAAAACCCTTCAGGTTGTGTCACATACACAACCTTATCTTATTCTTCCCAGGAATGTAGTTTTAATATCCATATGCCAAATTTCATAGTCTTTCAAGTTCCAACATCAAGCATCCTTTCTCTAAATGTCATCCATGTCAGTCTTAACTCTTAAGACCCAATTGCACTTATGGGTTTTATCCCAACAAGTGCTACCATAAAGTCATACCTTAATTAGTTCACATGGAAGTTATTTTGGATCTTATGGCCTCAAGCCATGACTCAAAATCTGGTCCCTCAACATCATCTAGATTATTGGCTCATCACATGACCATTTCATCACCTAGATATCTGAGTTGTATCTGTTACATAAGGAATTGGAGAGCCCACAACACTTGTGAGTCTTAATCTCCTTTATTTAGTGCAAATCATGTTCTTTAGAAGAATTCTAGAAGATTAGTTATTTGATGATCATGTGTTAACTCTTTAGAGTATGATTCCTTCTTTGATTTAGACATCACTATGCCTTAATCATGAGTTCTCTATGATACTTTATCATAATTACTCACAAGGTCCTCAAACAGTTGGTTTAAGTATCCCATTCATCGATCTCATCAAAGAATTAATACTTTAACCAAGTTTGTAATTCATTTATGATATTCTTGAACACTTCAATATATTCATATTGGTATTTCACTAAACACCATATGAAACATTTGCATTTATTCCAATAGGCATGTATATACACCAATATGTATTATGCCAAATAGAATAGTCATTTTCCCACTACATTTAGTGAATATGTACTTGTCATCATGCCCATGACATTCATATCTCTTAATGGTTCATTAACCAAAAGAGTCTAGCCTATCATCAACATGGAAACTAGAAATGAATTTCTCATGATAATGCTAATTAATTGCTTGAGTCATTAATAACTTTCAGGTATCATTTTATCTTATGCATACCAATTACTACAAGATAAATAGGGCATTGCCACAAAAGATCATATCTTTAAACTGAAACATCAACTTTATTGATAGACATCCTAGTCATTACAAGATGTAGAAATAAAGTGTTTCTGTTAATTGGCAAAATGAAATAGCAGTTCATAACTCTATTACATGCCCTTTGGGCTGATATAAACTGAAAGGTACTCCTATCTATGGTAGAAACACTTGCTCCAATGATGAGTGTTTCTTCTTGGTCCTTTCATAAAGTCCATCACTTCTTTTCAGATCATGCATATCATATATGTTAGATCCATATCTTGGTATCATATACCTTAGATAAAGAAGTGTTTCAAGTTTATTTCGTGATATTTGAGGTGGATACTTCCATCCCCTCCTTCTTCTTCTTTTGTTCATCCAGATAGAGAGGGCAATTTCTCCTCCAATGTCTTGGATCTTGACAACGGTGACATTTGCCTCCCTTGTTCACCCCTCCTTTGGCCTTGAGAGTTGAAGATGACTTGGGTTGTGAGCTAGCATCAGAACCCTTCTTTGCTTTGCCCTTGCCCTTGCCTTTATACTTACCCTTCTTTCTGCTGATCAACATCACAGATTTGGGTTTGTCTTTCTTCATTTGTGCCGCGGCTGTCCTCAACATGCCCAACAACTCTGTTAATGGCTTGTCAAAGTTGTTCATGTTGTAGTTCATCACAAACTGACTGTAATATTCTGGCAACGATTGTAGTATCATATCAATAGCCAACTCTTGGATTAGAGGGAATCCCAGTCTTGTCAGGTTATCCGCATACCCAATCATCTTGAGTGTGTGAGGACCAAATGGATCTCCTTGTCATGACACACTTGAACAGTGCCCTTGAGACATCATATCTCTCTTGTCGTGCTTGGTCTTGATATATGTTCTTGAGATGTTGAACCATCTCAATGATGTCCATGTTCTCATGTCATCTCTACAACTCATAATTTATTGAGCACAACATCAAGCGCTTCACACCAATGACATCTTCAGTATGCTTCATGTAAGCATCCCTTTCTACCTTTGGAGAAATGGGAGTGGGTTCCTCTGGCGTTGGTGTATCTAGGACATAGAGCTTTCACTCTTGAGTGAGAACAATTCTCAATGTCCTAAACTAGTCGTGGAAATTATTCCCATTCATCTTGTCCTTCTCAAGGACTGATCGAAATGAAAAGTTATTATTGTTGACATCCATTTGTTCTACAAAAAGGAAATATGAAATTTTATTGCAAAACTCTTTTTGACTTATTTTGATTTGATTTGAAAAATTTTGACAATATAATTAGGCCTTTATTCAATTATCGCTCCTACTATTTTGTTCAAATTGATAGCCCTCACTATCAATTTAGAAGATTGTAGCATACAACCTTCTAATGAGCAAGATCCTAATTTTATCTAAGTCGTGGACCAGCTAGGGCTACCACCCACAACTAGACTCTTTCAGGTAGGCAACTTTTGCCAATTGCATCATATGGAACTTTGATAGATTTCATGCGCAACTCCTTGCCATGTTCATCTTTATGCCTCAAGGTGATTGATCTGATCAATGTCACCTTGTTAATTCCGACCCAAATGCCAACACAATGAATATGCACCCTCCTAGGGCAGACCCACATCTTCACCATCACACTTCCACGAGATAGACGGTACACCACGCTAGGGCGTACCCACACTTAATCGATCAAGCTTTTCATGTGTGTTGCTTTTGGAAGGCATCTATGACTCAATATTATATTCAGGGGTTTTAATATGCTTATATATGCATATATGTATCCAATCACCACATATATCATATGCATCATATACATGATATATCCCACAATCAAAAACATGCAATAATGATAAAGCAATGATTATGTCTATCCTATTGTAATTCTTTGATCTACAAGGAATTACAGTCATTTGGGTCTACATCACATGCAACATGTTGTTGATGAAGATCATGTGATTAGGCCATTCCGGGTTTGATCATCTCGTCACCCGACTAATCGACTCACCTCCCGGCCGGTCGGTTGGGTACCGCCATCCGATCGTCCGACTCCTCCAACCGATCAGTTCGTCAGGTCTCCAACTACACCATCAGCCGGTAGTCTTAGTCCACCAACCGATCATCTCACACCTCCAGTCGCTTGTCTGGGCACCCACCAGTCTTCGACGTAACAAGAAATAAAACTATCTTACTTGTACATAACTTTGGGAAATCCCGAGTTACATTCGAGGGGAGAAAAGGTAGAAGAGAATCTCAAGTTATCTCAAGTTACATCAGGAAAAGAAGAAGAAGAGGGCTCGGTGCGTAGACCGCGATGCAAACAACCACAACCAAGCACACATATAGGGGTTTATAGGCCATAACCATGCTACACATCCACCATTAAAACCATTTTGACTGACACATATCATTTGCATATATATACCATATAATATATGTATATATTAGTTTGGGATCATGTGGCATTAATCGGATATTTAGATCAATCCTTTGAAATATTCGCATCGTATGCAATAAATAAAAGACGGTAAAACCAAAAACTGATCATATCAATTATCTTAAAACATAGTGCATTGACGTGGATCTGATACCACTATTAGGTTTTAGGTGAGGGAGAAGGCAGCAAAAACAAAAAATTTCTCTCACCACAAAACCATAAAAACCGATCGCATCAATGACTATGAAATAGGAAGGACAGTTTTAGTGAGTCATGCCTGGTCCTGAGACTTGCTCAGCAAAAATCCCTCACAACAAGTGTGGTCATCACCCACCTATCTTCGACGGCGTCTATGCAACTCCTAGTCTTGACCCAAACTGCGGTTGACAGTCATCCTCCTGAATGACAGAAGTCTCCCACCTCTACATATAGTCTACATGGACCACCAGGAACTCTAGTCATCCTGTCCCATAGAACACTAGAAGGAGTCGTCCCCTTCTGTCAACGTACTAGTCATCGAGACACTCTCCCACAACCAGTTGCTATCCTGCAGTTGTCTTTCCCTCGATGTTCCTCCCTGGATGGGTAGAACTTACTTGGGCTCTCTGGGTTACCACAACTAAAGAGGACAACAACTTTGCAGAGTAACTGATGTTTTGAGTTGTGCCATCTGAAAAGCCCTCACTACCCCTCTATATATTGGAGGGGTCAGGGTCAGGGTTCTCAGGCCCGGGCAATGCTGGAATAAAGTGGGAGTAGAAGGGTCTAGAATTTCCATGAACTGATTGCACTACGGCAGCCAAACCAATCATTTCACAAACAAACTGATCAGTTGGGAGTGTGAGCTGATTGGTTCACCAGTTGAACCGGTCATTTCACATTCCTAACTCGCCTCTAATTGAATTTCCTCTTTTGTTTCCAACTAATCCAAAGATTAATGCTTGTCCCAAACAAATTGTACAAGTGAAACAAAAAAAATCTCACAAATTGGGACAACCCAACCTTTGCTCATTTGGTCCAGTCTAACCGATCGGTTCACCAAGTAAACCAGTTGTTTCACTGACCATGAGCCGATCGGTTCACCCAGTGAACCGGTCGGTTGGTGGTCCAGATTGTGCAGAACACAATCAATGCAGTTCTCATTCAACCCGACACTCAAATCAGTTAGTTCAACACTTGAACTTGACGATTATGAGTCAAGTCAATTCATTGAATGTTTGATTGAGTACCTAAACACCTTTAGTAATCAATCCAAACATCATTCATGGATAAAGTCTTCTTCCAAGTAAATCCTTTATGTTTGACCCTGTAGGTCCCATTTCACATTGGCAGTGAATGTCCATAACTAGCTTATGACATCACAAGCAAAGAGTGATGCCTAGTTGCACATCAGTGCTACCCAAGTGAAAAGGAAAGTTGGAGAACAACTTTCAATCCTACAGTCTGTGATTGGTGTTCCATTGAATATATAATTCCTTTGTTTCTGATATCCTGAACGTAGTCAAGGCACAGAACTGTCATCCTTTTAACGTTCATTCATGTTCCTTGATCCAAAGCAGACGGTTTGAGATATGTGTGCCATCAGTATCACATATTGACTCCCACGTGCATGTGCATGCCTTTCTCAGTCTCTCTTATTAAGTGGCCACGGACATCATACTCCCTCAGGAGGGACAAATCCCATATCTATCACTCACAGTCAAAACCCCATGTATCAAAGTCACCCAAACATCACCTTTATAACAATCCATATTTTAGGACCGCATTTGATTATGTCAAAGTGTACCCAACGACATGTGATGAGTGCAGTGATTTCAGGTCTAAGAATCACAATCACCACCATCATTGTGAGATTTGATTGTGACTACAATGTCATGGTTCCATGTGTAACTCTCATAGTGGGTCTGTCTGATACATTGTTCCTAACATGTATCTATGTGCTTGGTTTGATATCACATATCATGACTAATGAGACTCTGTCATCAACCAACACACACTCTAGTATTGATGTGTCATTGTTGTCTATCAAACTTCCACAATGACATCCGACTAGGGACAAAGCAAGAATGTACATACTCTTAGCATCTAAATGATCTCATTGTTCAGGTCCTCAACCTGAAGACATACATCATTGAGTACTGTCATTCTCTAGACATTCATTCTACTCTATCATTATCTCATAACTGATTGAACTATAATAAATTGGAAGCTTAACTTGGATATTTACCAAATAAATCATAACCCAATCTAAATCATCATATGATTAGCTCTCATGGCATACATACCAACATTCTTGACGTCCAAGCAAGAGCAATCAAGAATAACCAAACAAGCAACCAAGCAAAATATCCTGAAAGTTAAGGCAATATACCCTAGCATCATTATTTTATCCAAATCATCATTAAGGATTACTTAAGTGTCAAGTTAAGGTTTCAAACTCAACTTTAAGGTTTCATTAGGGTTTTATCTTTCCGAACCCTAATTACCACTTTTCATGTCCTTTGGGCTTACAAACCGTAATTTATCATTAATTGCACTTTTAGTCTCAAGGAAACCCTAATAAATCAAACTATGGGTTGTTAAGTTCACATGAGGTCCAAGTTTCTCTTTTATCCATAAAAGGCTAATCTTTCATTATCAACATCAATTGGACACATTAGAAACGTCAAATTTTAGAAAATAGGGTTTTGATTCATTTAATACATTAAAGATTCTAACTTCATGTATTTTTCAAACTAGAAGAAGATTTAGATAGTGCACATATTTTTATTGGATTCCTACATTTTTCTAAGCAAAAAATCATATATTACTTGCCTTAAGATGATTATTCTACTAATTACTAGGATTTTTGCAATTTAAATCATTTTAGACCAATGAGAGATCGCCAACTAAGCAATTAGTTTAGTTTTGGTCATGCTAGTAGGGCCAAGCTGAGCCAATGGACTTATGCCATGGCAACACCCATGCCCATGTGGCAGTTCACTCAGATAGCTAAAAAGAAGGTGAATTGTCATGAGTACCCTTACCAGGTATGAAAAGAGAGTGGGGCAAAATGGTCTTTTCTTCCTATCTCATCTTCAACCTCCTGCTCATCTCTTATTCGCAAGCTAACCTCCTCAAGCCATTCAACTAATTGTTGACTTGGTGCTTCCAACCTTTAGAACAGCAGACAGGGGTGCCAAAGCCTTCCCCTAGTCTCTTCGGACCTATTGGTGGCCTCAATTGGCCAAGAAGTAGCTTGGAAGAGAGGAAATGATGGAGACATATCTTTAGGGTAGATGGAGGAGAAATGAGGGAGAGTGGTGGGTGTCAATGAGGGAATTGGGGTAGAAATATGATTTGTGAGTCGAGGGGCGTCTTGTGGATGGGTTGGCATCTCTATTAGAGGTTTCTAACTCCCTATTTATAGGTCTAGACTATGGAGTAGATGGAGAGAGATTCTATGATTTGAGGAAGCTCATTACAATTTGACAAAGGGAATAAACCTAGGATGGATAGGTGTGTCCTGTTCTCACAAATTCAAAGGACCTCTTTCCCTATCTGATTGTGTATTGTAGAGGGAGAAAGGAGAGGAAGAATTCATTATTGTTTCCCTCTTTATTCCTAAAATGATTGAGGGTACTAGATAAGGGTGTCACGATCAATTCTAGATCCGACAACCCATCTCACATGCGCTAGATTAAAAGGGATAAAAAAATAATAATTCTATTTGAAATAGAAATATCAACATTTCATGTTTTTCCATGCACTTTAGGGATTTTTATAAAATCCATACCTCTCAAACCATCGATCCTTTTAATCTCAAATTTTAAGCAAAAGTCTTAGCTGACTTTATTTAGACGTGTGCAGAGATTTGGACCAAAATTTGAAAAGAAAGATACATTTTCTTAACATACAATTATTCTATTAAAAAGGCATATTTCAAGCATTAAAGCATGTCCTTTTCTCTTTCTTTCTTTTATATTTTCTTTCTTTTTGTTATTCTTTCTATTAGAAACCATGTGCAAATGAGAACTAATTAATGGTGTCCATCCATGCCACTTTGTAGAGAATTCTACACAATTCCCTTAAGAACATATAATTATTACCAATTTTCTTTTACTCTTTGCTTATCATGGGATTTTCTTCTCTCCCTTTTTTTCCTTTTATCTATTATTAGAATAATAATACGGTAGAAATCACAAAATCAATTATTCAAGGGAAATTTGCAACAAAAACTATTATTTAAAAAAAAAGCACACAAGTTTCCAATCAAGTCTCTTTTACTAGAATAATTGCATTCCAATTATATAAAATACAAGTGAAATTAAGGTTATAACATCCTTCCCCTCTAATAGGAATTTTGTCCTCAAAAATTGACTAAACAAACAAACAACTCAGGGTAAGACTTTTCCATGTCTATCTTTAGCTCCCGTGTGGCTTCATCCTCCCATGGTGCTTCCAAAGAACCTTTACCATCTCTATCTTTTTATTCCTGAGCTCTTTCACCTTGGTATCCAGTACCCTCACAAGTGACTCAGGATATGCTAGCCTCCCTTGAAGTTCAATAGGTTTAATACTCAACACATGGATCAAATCCTTCACATAGAGGTTTAGATTGGACACATGGAATACATAATGCATCATACTATATTGAGGGGCTAAGGCTAAGGATAGGCAACTTCACCAATCTGTTCTACAATCTCAAATGGACCCATGTATTGGGGACTCATCTTTCCTCTGTTCTTAGCTATAGCTCAGAGGTGTCAAATTTTTAGAAACACATGTTCACCCACAGTGAAGTATAAGTCAGTTCGCTTCACATCAGCATATGACTTCTATCGATCTTGGGGTCTCTTCAACCTTTGCTTGATCAAAGTGACTTTATCATTAAACAACTCCAGTTTTTTGACCTCAACAAGGTCCTCTCACCGACATCATCCTAGTAAAGTGGTGACTGACACAACCTCCCACAAAGAGCTTTGTATGGAGGCATCCTGATACTGGCTGGGTAACTATTATTGTAAGCAAACTCAACTAAGGGAAAGTATTGCTCACATGAACAACCCCAATCGAGCACACATGCTCTCAATAGATCCTCTAAAGTCTGGATTTTTCTTTCTGACTATCCATCAGTATGGGGGTGATAACTTGTACTAAACTTCAATCTTGTACCAAGTTCTTCATGCACTTGCCTCCACAACTAGAGGTGAACTTAGGGTCACAGTCAGGAATAATTGAAATCAAAACACCATGCAGACAAACTATTTCTCCAACCTATAGTTCATCTAGGTTTGACACCTTGGCAGTAATCCTTAAGGCTAGGAAATGAGATGGATTGGTTAGGTGGTCCACCACAACTCGTATCGCATCATGACCTTTCTTTGTCTTGAGGAGACCCACCATGAATCCATAGTGTTCTGATCTCATTTCCTTTCAGGAATCTCAATTGGTTACAGTAACCCATCAGGTTCTTGGTGTTCAGCCTCCACCATGTGAGACACTGGCTACATATGCTGCTATGCCCTCTTCATTCTAGGCTACCAGAAATATCATTGTAAGTCTTTATACATCTTCGTGATATCAATGTGTATACCATGAACTTCTAAGTCCTTAAGGGTGAAACCTCAAGAACTCAAATGTGACTTTCATATCATCTTTCACCATTCACATCCACTGAGAGATGTGTCTGAAGTTTCTTCATTAAGCTTTTCATCTCAACCAACTCTAGGTCATCTAACTGGGTTGTTCAAGCTCAATCAACAATTCATGCTTGATTTACCTTTATTTGGTACTTCAACTCTTGCATCCATCATTTTGATCACCTGATTCAATCTTATACCTATGGAATTCAAATTCCACCTGAAAAAATATATCCTCATTTGAGATTTTAACTTGGAAATTACCTTGTTCATCTAGGTTTCCAAACCATTTATTCAATATCCTCTCATAAGGGTGTAGTGAAACCTCCAATTCTCGATTATCCTAAAAGTATTCAACTTAAGTGTTCATTCCCCATACTATTTCCATTTCTAGTATGGCATGTGTATGTCTCCTCTCTCACACTCTTAACAAGATGAAATAAGCATTTGGTTGTAGTGTAAATATAAAGCTCATCCCATTCCAAGAGTAGAGACGGTGCATCACACACTACCAATTTTAATTCCATGTTTTGGTTGAATCACTATCAACATGACTCCAAACCTTACATGTTTTTTGTTTCACAATATTCTTATTTTTTTTTAAGTCAAGAGATTTCCTCACTCTCAGGTTTGTGCAATTTCATTATTACTTGGCTTCTTATATCTTTTCTCATTAGCCTTGGTCATCTCCTCAAAGTCTCTAAGGTGCCGACACTTTTGGAGTGATCTCATCCTTATGCATCTAAGGAGTGCCTCTCACATTTACCTTTTGGGCCACATTAACTCATGAAGGTTTACAACATCTTAACCCATGGACCTTGGGCAAACATAGTTGTTACCTCCCGACCATATGGTATTGTGCATTCAGGGTACAATAAACTCCTACTCCCTTCAGTCTTATCCCTTCTTGACCTTGGTATTGTCATAATTTCATTTTATTTCCACCCACATTTTTCTTGTGGTTTCCCTAACACTATTCAAGCACATTATATACTTTGAAATTCTTCCACCCAAATTTCCTTCGTCTCTTAGGGCACACACAATTTTTTGTGTATTCCTTTTTTTTATTGGGTTCATGGTGGCCTACCCTTCTTGGCATGGTCTTGCTCTATCAGTCACTCCCATGGTGACTTTTCCCCATGTCCCTTAGTGATGGCATACATGGGTGTAACGAATAATATTCAGTAAATGTTCTTTTATGCTTCTTGTACTTAATATCTTACATTTTTTTCAAGTGACCTTTAATGTTACCATAACAAATTTGTGAACCCACTCTTTTGGGAAGGGTCCTATCCAAAGACAAGATAAAACTAATAATTATAGTATTTAAAGATCATACAAAAGCATACTTGAATCCAAGGTAGGCATACATCCTATCATTCCATCTATGCATTTTTTTCTCTTTTTTTCTTTACTTGGGGATACTAACCATGTGAATTATCATTCAATAATTGGATCACTAAAAAAAGATTCATTTCTAGTTTGGTTACAAGATCTGATACTTTACATTTCTCATGATTAATATTGTATTATTGCATTGAGTAATTCATTCTCTAGTACAAGGTGTAATACTACTTTTTAGGGATAGCCACTTCCTAGAATAGGCCCACATCAGTCTGAGCCCCCTTATCATCAGTGGTGAAAACTTGAATCTGTCGGTGTTCTTCAACAACTGGGACTTCCCCTTGCGGTGTTGTAGTCACTGTCTGAGTTACTACTGGGCTTGGTCCTTGAGGGTCATGGAGAGGACAGTTAGACCACATATGTCATTCTTGATGATAGTGATATCATACTTTATTCTCATAGTGGCATCTATCGTGATGCCTCCTTTCACAGTTACAGAAGGATGGTCTGGAATTCTTGAGCCTGGGTTTTCCTTTTCTATTATTCCTATTCCTTCTATAATTACATCCTTTGCCTTTTCCATTACCAGTCCTTGGGGCAAGAACGCCTTCTACAAACCCTAGACATCCTTCAGGTGGATTCTAATAATGCATTACATTTTTCTTCATGTCCTCGGTGAAGTAGGTGGAGAGGATGGTGCAGAAGTCCTTCTAGGCCATCAGTTTTGTGGCCAGATCTCGGTTGGTGACGTAATCCTCCCACTAAAGTTTTGTGGTTTCTTCAAGCAGGTGAGTAACAAAGAGAACCTTCATGCTGGGTTGTAGTCCCAGGACATGAAAACCATTTTCTATAGCATAAAGTCAGGCTTCCACCTCAAAGTTGACTTCATTCTGGAACTATTCTATACCCAACTTGATGAAGTCGAGGATGGTGACTTCACGATGAGGGCAGACAGGTAGGGGTTCACCATTCTCATATCTATAAACATTCCTGGGTGCAAGGGCATTGATAGCCTCAGTGAGTTCCCTCCATTGTCCTAACTCGAGATCATCTAGGATATGAACTTTCTTTATTGTGGGTTCATGATAGGCAGCATGACTGAGGTCATCTTTGGGCTCATCCTCCACCATATGTTTACATTTAGGGTCTGAACTATCTTTAGGGTTCAGGATGTTAGAGGGGACAACTTTAGGCTCAAAACCTTCCTTAGGGGTGGCCTCCTCTGACCTCTTCTATTTCTTAGAAGACTCATCTTCCATCCTTTCTAGGTAGGAGGGCCCCCCTTCTTGGCAGTCCATGATGACAATGATCTTGGTGTGGGCCATGTTGTTTCACATACACATTTAATTAAATTTAGTCTAACTTTTGAGAGCATTAAAGCATGTTATGTCCATGATATCTTAATTACATGCTTTTTATCATGTGGAAGAGGATGCTTTAACCCCTAGTTCTCATAACCCCAGTACTCAAAAAGGGATATAGAGAGCAGTCATAGGTACTTAGGGTTTAGTGAGTGGGGGTAAAGAGATGATGAAAAAGATGAGAAATCCTAGAAGTATGTCATTTTGAGTAAAGTCCTCTAACTTTGGTCAGGCAGGAAGTATGGGTTCGGGAGTCCTTGTAGACCAACTAGCAGTGTGGAGGAAAATATTGCAAGCCCCCAGATCATGGTCCTTCCTAGACACCATTATCTTTGGAAAACACTCTAATAATTCCCTTTGGACTCTACATAATTCTTAAAATTTAATAATTATTAGAGGTTAAATGGTAAACCAGTTCTGACACCAAATGTAATGACCCCCTCTGCCTGTTATCCCCTATTCAGGTGGACTGAGAGGACAAGGGCCATTAACTTTATTATAGGATCGAAGGTTTAGCAAATAACCAAAAATATTTAATAATTTTTTACTAAATACAAATGAGTTCGTACAAGATTAGCTTTCTACAAAGGAATTACATGATATGGTTTTCTAACTTTGAAACATGAAAAGAAAGCTAAATAAATCCTCCAAAGATTACATTATGGTCTTTTTCTTTGAGTGCCTTCTTTTCCTGGATATCCATTTTCCTCTTACTTGCATAATAGCAAATTATCCTAAAATGGTGTGAAACAAAAGCATGGTCAATTAATGAGTTATATTGTATGTGAGAAAACCAAAATGTTTGCATCTATTTTTAGCAACATAATCACAACAATTATTGTTAAAAAATCGAAATTTATCATTTTCTTCATAACTTCCCAACCTTTTTTACTCAACATCTGGTGTACTTTGTCTTAGGGTTTTCTCCCTACAACAGACTTTAGGATGCCTCTCAATCTGGATCTAGGTACCTTATTGGCCACATCTCAATCTAGAGTTAGGTTTCATGTAGTGTCTTCCCAACCTAGGGCATGACCTTCCCAATTTGGGGTATGGTCTGACCTTCCCAATCTGGGGCCTTGTCTTTATTCATCATCATGACTTTACATTTCTTTCCACTCTCAAATTTGGTAAGCGGGTTCCCAATTATCCTACTAATTACTAGGGTTTTTGCAATTTAAATAATTTTAGACCAATGAGAGTTTACCAACTAAGTAATTAGTTTAGTTTTGGTCATGCCAACAGAGCCAGACTGAGCCAATGGGCTTGTGCCATGGCGAAACCCGTACCCACATGGCACCTGACTCAAATAGCCAAAAAAAGAAGGTGAATTGCCACAAGTACCTTCACTGGGTATGAAGAGAGCACAGGGGAAAAGGGTCTTTTCTTCCTATCTCTTCTTCAACCTCCTACTCATATCTTGTTTGCAAGCTAACCTCCCCGACCCAATCAACTCAATAGTTGACTTGGTGCTTTCGACCTTCAGAAGGACAGGAAGGGGCACCAAATTTTCCCCTAGTCTATTCGGACCTGTTGGTGGCCTCAATTGGTTGAGAAGTAGCTAGGAAGAGAGAGAAAAACAAAAACATATCTTTGGGGTAGATGGAGGAGAATTGAGGGAGAGTGGTCGATGTTAGTGAGGGAATTGAAGTTAGAAATATGATCTATGAGTTGAGCTGTGTCTCGTGGATGGGTTGACATCTCTACTGGGGGTCTCTAACCCCCTATTTATAGGTCTTGATTATGGAGAATCCAACGAGAGAGTCTATGATTTAGGGAAACTCATGACAATTTGCCAAAGGGGATCAAACCCAGGATGGATAGGTGTGCCCCATTCTCATGAATATGAAGAACCTCTTTCCCTATCCGATCGTGTATTGTAGAGGGGGAAAGTAGAGGAAGAAATTCTCCTTGTTTCCCTCTTTATTTCCTAAACTAATCGAGGGTAGCAGATAAGGGAATCACCACTAGATCTAGATCTTACGACCCACCTCATGCACTCCAAATTAAAAGAGCAAAAAAATAATTCTATTTGAAATAGAAATCATGACATTTAATGTTTCTCCATACTCTTTAGGGATTGTTATAAAATCTATATCTCACAAACCATCCATCCTTTTGATCTCCAATTTTAAGGGAAGTCTTAGATGACTTTATCTAGACGTGTGCAAAGATTTGGAACATTTATTTGAAAAGAAAGATACCTTTTCTTAACATACATGTATTCCCTTTAAAAGGACATTTCAAGCATTAAAACACATCCTTTTCTCTTTCTTTCTTTTCTATTTTCTTTCTTTTGGTTATTCTTTCTATTAGAAACCATGTGAAATGGCAAATAATTATTGGTGGTCATCCATGCCACTTTCTAGAGAACACTACACAATTCTATTTAGCATATATAAAAATTACCTATTTTCTTTTGCTCTTTGCTTATTATGGGATTTTCTTCTCTCCCTTTTTCCCTTTTATCTATTATTAGAATAATAACACAGTTGAAATCATGAAATCATTCATATAAGGGAGTTTTGTAAAGAAAATCATTCTTTAAAAACAAATCACACATATATCCAATCAAGTCTCTTTTACTAAAATAATTGCATTCCAATTATATAAAATACAAGTGAATATGAGGTTATAACAACAATATTAGTAGATGTCCTGAACACCATAGAACCCATCGTTGTAGGTTTATACCAGTAAGGGTGAAATAGGTTATGGACTATCAGAGCTAGGAAGAAGTAGCCCAAACACTAAGTACCCAATATCAAATTACTATGTATCAATGGTACATTAATATAGTAAAGTACCCAACAATAACCGGAGATCCAAGTGGTATTACTTCAATAGTAGGGATGTCTAACAATAATCTTAGCTTCTGGTGGTACCTATGAGCGTTGGAGTATATAATCCTTGTTGAAGTACTCCTTCTAGTAGTTACTCTGTGTTGCGTGTCAGCCCTTGTGTAACTACACTATGTGGAGTTAGATGCTTTTTAGCTAGAGGCACCCATCTTGAGTACCAAGGATAAGAGGCCACAATTATACAACTAACTGTTTAGCTTTTGTGAGGCCTAACGAGGAAACCCTTATGTAGACAAAGGAGTTAGCAGCACTCTTGAGGTCCCATGTTTATCTTTAGACTTATATTGTAAGTAATGTAGTAGTGGATTTCACTTGAATGGTATGGTCCAAGAGAGATCGGGTGCAAAGTAAAAGAGAAAGATACTAGAGTTTAGTTAAGTCTAGATGAAGAGTCCAGTTAGCTAGGTAAGTCAAATTGTTGAGTTAGCAAACATATTAGTAATAAGTTCACTAGTCAAGTCATTTCAAAGTTAATGAAGGATCAAAAAGGAATAATGAGGAAATTACTTTGATATTTACATATTTCTACTGATGCATTCTACAATTTAATCTATAAATTTTTGTATATCTAGTCTTTTAATCTGCATTACTACCTTGATTTTATTTCAATTATTCAAGAAAATTAAATGCCTACTATAGTGATTTAGATTGTTTTATAATTTTAGTCATTCAATGAGCAAGTAGCTCACCCCTCTACACACAAATTTTAGGAATACCATGTGAATTGAATATGTAGATGTGTCAGAGTACATGTTCCACAAGAGTTGAATATTAATTAGTTGAGTTCAGTTTGTCTATGTCACTCTAGGTCCTTGTAAGAAAATAAGAGAGTTGTAAATGATAATGTGTAACACTGTTTCCTTATTAACAAAGAATGTATATAATTATCAGCACTTGTGTACATGGAAGTGTAAGAATTAGAATGAATGTGTTGTATATGTAACATTATGTTGGAAATCAAACTAGAGGAATAATTTTAAATTCATTTGTGAGGTTGGTTTATGTGATTGAATGTGAGAAACCAAAGAGTTTGAAATTGCAAAAACTTAGGGAGTGATCTTTGTATGATGTTTACTCTGCAATTTATGTCTGAATCTCAAGATTAGTGATTATTCTAAGATGTGGGTGTAATTATTCCTCTCTTTCACTCTTATACTTACGTGTCATAAGAGTAGGTTTTTCAATATTTTCTTTGAGCCCATGAACTACACTATGTACAACCCAAAAACATGGTTTGGGTTTATATTTTGTCAATCCAAAATAGTTCCACGTTTGAACATTGATACCTAGATTGAAAATTAATTAGATTTGGCTTTTTCTATCTATGATTCTAGGCTGATAAATATAGACAATGTAACTCCTAATGGTGGGTTCCAATCAATCTCATTTGAATAATTATAGAAATTTTGGGTTCTCTTTTCAATTATACATTACAAAATTGGGTCCAATTCCATGTTAATCACTTCGTAGAAAAAAAATTACTAAACTTGTTTTGATTTGGAAGTTGATAATCATTTATCTTCACTTACTATGTACCTATATCCATATCTACATATCTTGAATACATTTCTAATTTCTCTTACAACAAATTTGGATTTTTTGATGTAAGAGTGGGGTTGTCAATGTTTTGTTTGAGCTGTGGCTTGATAAAAATGGTTTTGTGTATGGTTAAATTTGAGATGATTCTAGGTTTAGAAGATAATCTACAAATTAATAATGCGTTAATAGGGTTTGGAATTTTTCAATCCGATTTGGTTTGAGGATGAAAACTTTGGATAGTTCATCTTCTAACATAAGGTTTAACTCAATATTTTTTAAATATGTATACAAGAATCTAGGTTTGATGTTGGATCAAACATTATAAATCTAGATATGGTTTAAGGTTCATCCTTTTGAAAGAAAAAAAGGATCGTCGGTTGGTTCTAGGTTGGAAGTTGATTTTTATAGACTAATATATGTATCTACATATCAAGTTGACATACCTACATTCCATTACAGTGTATCTAGATCTTTTTCTATAAAGTAGGGTTGTCAAGGTTTTGTCTAAGTTCATAAACCACTCTCAGTTTGACATAAAAAAACAAATTTTAGTTTGCATTTTTCAATTTCATTTAATTTTGGGTTTAGAATTTTAGTTAATACAACTTGTGAATTTCACTTCTATATAAGAATTTGATTCAATTTTTGGGTTTTACATTACAAAGTTGGGTGCATTTTGGGTTTATCACTTTGGGAACTTTTTTTATTCTAACCATGTCAGTAATAATAATGTTGCCTCCAATTATCTATTTATCTTATCTACATATCGTGGGTGACATGTCTACTATTTCAAGGCTGTCAAAATTAATGGTCTAGGTCACTTCTAGGTCAGAATTGATTGACTTGATTTTCTAATATCCAGGCATGACAAAGGCTCATACAAGATTTTGGTCACTCTTCCAACTCAAAATAGACAATTTTGTATAATATAGAACCTAGATTCTGACGTACTTTCTAAAATTTTGAACCAAGAATCGACCTTGACCTAGTTTTGGAATCTATAAACTATGCATGTCAAGATTTTAATTTGACCTGGTGAAACTAGATTTATCAAAGCTATACAATAGTTTGGACTAGTCTTTCATCCACAACACACTACCTAGAACATCCATCTCAAATAACTTGTTCAAGCTCATTGTGTATATTGTTACTATCAGTGACATTTCAATAGCTTGGAACAAAACTACAGTGGTGATGTTCAAAGCATTCTTGATGAATGCGGCAAGGGACCCACTCTCGCCCTACATTTTCTTTCAATATTTAGATATATTGGGCGAGAATATAGATTGTTAGCAATGAAATTTGAAGGAGAGGGCCATGCGTCTTGCATGTCTTCTTCATAAATGGCTTGGTCTTGATTGGAGAAGCCTCAATTCACCAAACTAAGATCATGCTAATATTCCTAAAACAATTTGGGAAGCCTTCAGACAAACCTATGTAAAGAGAATTTAGCCATATTTATTGTTGCTAAGAAAGAATGTGGACCTTAATTCATTCAAACAAATCAAAATCGAAGCACTACTGATGAAGAGTTGTTGGAATTGCACAACATAGAAAAAGTACATTGGTAGGATGTCATGCATGCTAAATATTAGTAGAGCAAGGAAGATGAGAAAGCACTACTTTGTAAATGCATAATAAATCATAAGGACGTCTTGTGGAGAAAACTAATAGAGGCATTCTAAGAAGAAGAGAGTACTTGTGTGAAATAATAAATGAGTCAAAGGAGAGTATGTTTCCATTTTAAAATAGGATGGAAAAATTCTGACTATAGCTTTGGGATCTCGAAGTAGGCTATTATAGTTCTTTATGACCAGTGCGATGAAAAATTTATCTAACACTATTTAGAAACCATGTTGTTATTTTAAATAGGTACCAACACAACCATTTTATAGGTGTGGATGAGTCAATTTACATAGTGGACAACAAAGGTAATTTTCATCAAAATCCATCTACACTAGTCTGTTGAAGTGACAACAAGTCTATGAATAAGGATTCTTGACTCAAATTTAGAAACTTCTAGTCCCTCAAAATAACAATATGTTCCTTTGACTGACACTTTATGTAGGTTTGATGGATCTCAGTAAACCACATGGATCATGTGAGTTCTAAAGACTGGCCCTCCTATTTTGGCATCACTTCATGGTAGATGTGGAAGCACTGTATGAGCCCATCTATAGAATATCATGCTACACTATCAAATAATGGCTCATCTTGATGATCAAGAATCCACTTGAATTGAGAGGCATATTGAGGACCTCATATTTGCAAATGAGTCAACATGAAGAAGACCTCCATTGTTACATATAAAACTAGACATGGATGCATCTATTATAAAGAGAAACAAGATGGGGAAATGATAATTCACCTAAGAAATAATATTGGGGAATGAATGTGAGGTGGTCAAAGCCTCACATTGATACTCATGTACCGATAGAAGAATTGGTGGCAATTTGGGATGATAGGAGGCATATCTAACATATGATGGACCATTAATTCTATAAATAGTTAGTGTACTACATACAAGTTCCTGTGAGATGAGTTGCTGGTACCACCAAAGTTTAAAACACTTAGTCTGAAAGTCAAAAAAACTTACTACACTAAGAATTGGTGTAGCAATATGTTATATTTAGTAGTTCAAATAAACTTACAAACATGATTCAAAATGGGGAATTAGTCATGGGGATTTGAGGGATAAATGGCCTAATTTCCTTATGCATTTTATGGATGTATGATAGGAAGAGACATGTTTATGACATAATAAATAGTAGGTCTGTTGAACCTACATATAGAGGTCATGACATATAAACAACCTCCTAGCAATTTAAAAAAAAATTAGTTTCAAATAATTGAGATTTGTTTTCTAATTTAACTGGAATTTACCCAAACCCAGATTTATCCAAACATGGAATTAAAATATGAAATCCTATGTTAAAACCTATCAGGGGAACTTGGAGTAATTTTGAGAAAGGAGGAATGGAACTAGAAATAGAACATGGCATGATTTCCTTATGCACTTTGTGGAAGTATGCTACTAAGAGATAGGTTTATGACATAACATATAGTAAACATGTTGAACCTGCATTTGGATTCCATGATGAATAAAACAACCTCCTAACAGTTTAAATAAAATTGTTTTAACATAACCAAGATTTGTTTTCTAATCAAATTGGAATTTACACAGACCCAGGCTTATCCAAAGATGGAACTGAAATATGAAATCATGTGTCAAAACCTATCTGGTGAACTTGAAATTATTCTAAGAGAGTAGGAATGCAAAGAGAAATAGAAAATTCACCAAAACTAGATAAAAATGGTGATAAAAAAATCAAAACTTACCAAGACTTTATGAATCAGAATGCAAGAAGGAACAAAATTACCATTCTTAAGAACGTTGTTGGGGTTGGGGTTGAAGACAAACTTGAATTGATAAATGTGGTCCTTAACTTCTTTCATGATCAATTCACTACAAACATCCATCTGGTTATGTCATCTGTCATCATCTATCTAGGGCTCTTCAGATGCCTAGATCAGTAGTAGACTAGAACCACTTTTGAGATTCTGTTGGAGCAAGAGGTCCCCAAGGTTCTAAATAAAGTTGATTTCTACAAATCAGCAATCATGACGGTGTGGATAGCCTCTTTCTCAAAATGAACTATCCCATCATTACTATGTCAGTGTTGAGGACCATCAACAAATCTATGAGTGGTGAGAGGTTGAATGACAAGGTGTGTGATGCATTTGCTTATCCTCATCCCGAAGGCACAAGGCCCGAGTATTGTAGCCAACAACATTTTATCTCTCACAACAACACCATTCTCAATCTTACCTCTAAGGTGGTAGTGAAGAGGTTGAAGAGGTACATGAATCAATGGATCTCTACTTTCCTAAGTAGCTAACATTCAAGGGAGGCACATTGCAGACAACATCATTTTCATTTAGGTACTTGTTCATAACATTAGGAAGAAGAAATTCATGCCTACGATGACTATAAAGATCGACATGTCCAAAGCTTATGATAGGATGGATTGGGATTTTGTAAAAGACACCATTACCAAAGATCACTGGCCCTCTATCATCGTCAACTATACCATGAATTTGATTACTCAAGGTAAAAATTTTAAATATCTGGGATGGGAAACAACTACTTGCCTTCAATGCTAGTAGGGGTCTACGACAGGGAGACCTCCTCTCCCCATACCTCTTTGTCCTTTGCATGGAGAGGCTTAGCTTGGATATGGAGAAAGTTGTAGATGAGGGAAGTGGAAGTCAATTAGATTGTCACACATTGGATCAAAGATCACTCATGTTGCCTTCACCGATGACATTATTTTCTTTGCTAAAGTGTATGTTGCCCAAGTCAATACAATTATGCAATGTCTCAAGAAGTTAGGGTTGGTTTTAGGGTAGGAAGTGTCTATTGACAAGTTCAACATTTTCTTTTCTTACAGTGTCCCACGAAAATGTCAAAGAAATATTTGCAACACCAATAAATTCAAGAAGATGGATGATTTCGGTAGACAGCTTGGGTTGCATATTCTTCATATCAAAATTTCCAATACAACCTATGCTTATATGCTGGAGAAGGTGAAGATCACATTCAATTAGTAGACTTCTCGCACCCTTTCCTTGGCAAGTAGATTTTCCTTGCTAAATCCCCTAACTGCCATACCGTCTTATGTTATGTAGACTGCCAAACTCTGTCTTAGCCTCTATGATAGGGTAGCAACACTATAAGAAAGTTTATATGGATTGGTGGATACAAAGACCATCCCATGTCTTAGGTTTCTTGGGATGTAGTTGTTGGATCCTAGGATGGGAAATTTTCTCTGGGGGGTGAGTAGAGATAAAAACACTTAAACAAAATTCATTAGACCTTCAAGATATATCACAAGATAAGGTTGTTAAATTGAAATTTGAGTGCAACTAAACATACATAGCAAGGATGAGAGAAATTGAAACAAGCACAAGAACACAAGCTATGTAGAGTGGTTCCAGTCTCCAAACTAGGAGATTGTCATTCCACTACCTAGAGAGGTCAACCTCTAGGATTTCTTAACCATGTCTACTCCTTATATTCACTTACAAGAGTTACAACATATGCCCTTCCTTTTCTGGGACAAGGATACCCACCTTTCCATTTGAAGGGAAGGGAGCCAACAACCTAACAAAGGACTTACCTATCTAACTAAGAGTCTTCTACCTCACCGAGGACTTACCTACTTTGTAATGAGTCTTCGGCCTTCACTAAGGACTTACCCACTTTTGCATAAGTCTTCATCCTTTGAACAATTACCCATTCTTCTTGGATCTTCCGCCTTTGACTTCACCTTCGCCAAGGAGAAAATTTCACCAAGGGACACCTTCCCTTATTCTTATTCACCTCTATTAGCCAAGAGATAGAACCTTCATTTTCATCTTTATGGTACAAAAGAGAGATTGGGAGGTGGTGGAAGTGACAACCTCACAAGATATACATGTAGGACTAGCTCTCTTACAAATATCCTACTCACTCTAATGGATGTAGCAAGTGATTAAACTTAGAGAGAGAGGAGGTTGTAGGGTTCACTCAACTATATAATAGGGACCTTCATAGTGCTTAGCTAACCATAAGATGAAGCCCAAGGGGTCCTATTTATAGTTTAGGATGCATAGAATTCTTTGGGAACACTTAAGGACGAATATTAGCCATTTGGGATGTTGCAACAAATATTTTTTTGAGTTATTCAACATTCCAACGGATAGTAACACTTTTATGCACTTTTTTGTTAGTGTGATTGGTTGAGTTTCAATAAAGGTAACTCGACTGATTTCACTATATGACAAAGTAGATTTGAACAATCTGTCGAGTTTATCCTGGAATAAAATCAACTGACCAATTAAATCAGTTTTGCCTAGTGTAAGGATTGGTCGAGTTTTGTGAGTGTGCAACTCGACCGAACCATGGCATTTTCAAGATCCATTAAGGAATCATTTGCTTTTGTAACTCGACCGAAAAACAACCTATAATGAATTTTAGAAAATGTCATTAAAGTGCTTAAATATTTGATTTAAGTGCTACTAATTTTTTCTAATCTTAATTACAAGTCATACAATCATTACAAGTGATTTAAAACATGCTTCTAATGGATTTACATCTTATTCCATAAAATCACACTTGCATTGATTTTGACTTGTCTTTTCTCCAAGATAGGATGTGCAAGTTAGGGCATTTGGAGTGTGTCTACACCTAATTTAAAATCATTCAAGCAGAAGCATTAGACCCAAATGAATGGAATGGTTGGTCATCATCAAAACAAGGGTTTAGTCAATTTAGACCTTGAGTCAACATTGACTAAATTGACCTTGAGTCAACATTCTCCCCCTTTTTTAAGATGACAAACTATTCCATAAATGTATTGAAAGCATTTTAAGTAAAATCATACCTTTGGAGAAACTAAGGGGTTTCAATATAATTGAGTTCATATGCTCCCCCTCAATTTATGCTCATGGAGTTATCATACTCCCCCACAATTGATGTTATTTATCCTACATGGTTATCTTTCATAACATTTATAGAATACCATGTCTTCTACTCATATATGTTCTAGATATATTTGTCTTATTCCCTTTGCCTTTTCCCTTTTACATAAGAGACATGCTTTTCTCTCTTCATGTAAGACATGCCTTAATGTTTATTGTTCATATAGGACATACTTTCTCCCCCTGCTTTATAGAAGAAGACATGCTTTCTCCCACTTTGTCATTTCAAAAAGTGGGGGTATGAAGGGATAAGAAACACCACTTATTAAATGAAAGAAGATAACAAATATTATAAGGGAGAGTAGAATAGAAAAATTAGGGGTATCCAAGCATAGTATTGACCGGCCTAAATCGCGCGTCCAAAAACGGAGGCGGATTTGAAGTTAGTCGGACTTTTACATTTATAACCCGAATCCTTCTAGGCCCCCGCAACCTTATTTACGGGGTCAAAGTAGATATACGGGGTCAAACACAGGGACAAGGGTGGTAGTGTTGAGAACCCAGAATCGACACGCTACTCTCCGGTAGGTGTAAAGAGATAATAAATTCCCAAAAGGGAAACAACAAGATGTCACAAACAAAACAAAGAAAACTATCTCCAACTGGAGCTACAAGAAAGATTTAAGGTTTTAGTCATTTAGTAGTTTTTAGGGGTTTTCATGCAACAGAAACAGAAAGATAAAACTAGAGCTAGAGCAAGGTACGAAGGATAAGACTTCAGTAAAACAAGCGGTAGCAGTAACATCCTGCACCCCTCCTCTCAGAGCGGGTACCTCTAACCAAGCATCAACACCCCTCTCGAGGTTGTTGGACTTAAGTTAGAGTGGAATGTTACTGAAACAACTCCGTTCCAGGCACTCTCGTACTCTAGAATCAGACCAAACACTAGAGCCACAACACAACTCTCGAAGTTGTTGCGACGGGAAAACACAATTCGGTATCTAAGCAAAATGTGATCCAAACATGCAAGCTAGAGTTCAGATATCAAACATAGCAGTCATCCAACATTTTGCACCAAGCATAGAGCAGTAAGTAATTAAGCTTTTCCATTCCCATAAATATTAAAGGTCTTAATACATTGCATAAGTAAGGAATTAAATAACAGAATTAAAGATAGATGTCACCTTCTTGATGTAGAAGGACGACAGGCTACTGCGGCTCTCCAGCTCGATACCGGTCAGGGGCCTAGCCCAATACAGCAGTGTCGGGCGGCACACTATGACGGTTGACTGTATCACTCAAGGACACTGGCCGATACGCTCATGTCGGGTGACACACCCTCTCAGGCGGTACACATGACGAGTGAAACGTATCGGGTTTGCTATCGTGTCGGGCATGGAGCGACGCGTTCTACTGTCGGGCACTTGTGTCGCTCGTCTACGTTGGCCGATGTCGGCCCGCAGTGTCGCCCGGGACGGTCCTAAGTGAACCATCCCCTCCCTCTCGGGATGAGGAAGAGCCCACCTAGAGTTTCCCGACACGAGCACTGGGGCGCGATACTCTTGCTCTCGCAGTTTTCCTCCGAAGATCGCTCAAAGTTCCCAACTATCCAAACTGTCTTTTCGGCTTCATGTAGCTGCTATTTATAGGCAGCGGTTGGGGGAAGTTATGGTGCTCGAAGCGCCACGTGTCCTCCTTATTCGCAGGTCGGTGGGCGGACGATACTGTTATCGCTCGGCACAGGGGTGTCGGTTGTCGGTCACGTGACGGGCGGCGCCTGCCGGTGGGCGGCCAATACTGGTATCGCTCGTCATAGGGGTGTCGGCTGTCGGTCACATGATGGGCGGCGCCTGCTGGTGGGTGGCTGTGTCGTGCGACAAGCTTGGGTTGTCGTGGCGAATTTGGCTCCCTGTCGGGTAGAAGACGTGTCGTCCGTCAGTTTCTTCTTGCACGACATCACCTTGTCGTGCGTCGTTGTGTCGCTCCACCCTGTCGGGCAGAGGTCGTATCGGGCGTCAGGAAGGCCGATGCAGACTTGAACTTATTTGTGGGCCGGGACAGCCTTATCGTACCAAAATGAGGAAAAACTCTACAAAAGATGGAAATAATGGATTAAGAGCGTTGCTTGGCCAATTATTACAAAAGTACTTATAAAAGAGAGGAAAATAGCAGAAAAGGGAAGTTTTGATAACAGAATAAAGGGCAAAAACATCACAAAAATTGGTGTTATCAACTCCCCCAAACTTAGCATTTTGATTGTCCTCAATCAATATTTAAACTTTATTTAGTGATGCTTCTTCTGCTCAGAGTAGCTTTCTGTTCAAAAGGTGAAACAAGAATCGCAATGCCTTACAGATAATGTTGTCTCACTACGAACAAAAGACTTTGTTTTTCCTGCCTTATTGTTTAAGTAAGATTCTTCTCTACAGCTTCGGCGAGACTTTGTTGTATGATTCTGAAGTTAGCTTACACACCAAACAGCTTTATTTTTGGGGCAAAAAGTTGTGTATAGGGTAGGCTAAGGCTTTTTGGAGTTTTTCTTGTTTCCCATCAGTCCATCCAGGTAAGGGTTCGTTAGCGGGCAAGTGGTCCCTACAGTCCAAGCCAGTTGGCTTTAGAGCAGTAATTTCACATCCTATATACCACTGCCCCGGATCTACCATGCCTAAAGATGGGTACTTTTAGAAAACAAGTGTGTGTGTGTATATATATATATATATATATATATATATATATATATATATATATATTTCTTTTCTTTTATTGGCACACCTCTCATGCTTTTATTCACACTCATAAGGCTTCTTTCTCTTTTTGGGATTTTCATTGGGTGAGGGAAAACAAAGAGATTTCTGCTGTTTGGGCAGATTTTTCCTTCTCCATACTCGTCTCTCAGCTGTTTGCGAGATTATTATATTTTTCAAAATTTTTGGCATGGCAAAACATAATCTTTTATTCGTTTGAGGCAGCATTATCAAAAAGATATAACAAAACTTGTATCTCGTTAAGCACATAGAAAACAAACTTTGCAAGAAGTCGCAAAAGGTTTTTATCATACATCAACTTTGTATGTAAGTATGGAGATGATATAAACAAAAAGAACTTTCAAAGCTTTGGTATGAACACATCTATGTACATAAAGAACAAAAGAATAAAGAATTTGAGACAAAAGAATGATGAAAAATTTAGTTAGAAAGTTCAGAAAAAAAAAATTCAAAATTTTGTACCTCCCTCACTGGTACTTGGTACCCCCCCCCCCAAACTTACTCCACACTCTGTCCCAGAGTTGTGAAGTAGATAAGGTGAGGTAATGTTTATTCCAGTGAGGTTGCGCCTGCGTCAGACATAAGCTCCCACACATATTCTCCCATTCTGCTGTGATAGACGATGTGGTGGAGCTGGTCAGGCGTTTCTTTATTCGCTATCCATTCCAGGATGTAGATGTCGCATTCGTTGGATAAGGGAAGTTACTGTGGACTACGGTGGCAGAACTGGAGTTCGTGCCACTTGCTTTCTTGTGTATCCAGGAATGGTTGGATCATCTTTGCCACCTCGACGGATGTCAAAGGTTCTGATGTACACGGAACTGGATGGTTCTTGTTGCTGTCCGAGCTATTGTAGAAAATTCCTGCTCATTGCTGGGTGTACACTGTTAGGAGCGTCCGGTGGTTGTAATGTAGGACGGGGAGGAAGATCTTGCGGGGAACTTCTCTCGCCAATTCCTACAGAAATGCTTGCTTCGCTCCTGTTTCATCGGCGAGGCAAATTTCTTTGAACACGGGAGCAAAAGCACAAGGTCTTAGCACGATACGGGAGTGTGAAAACAGTAAGTCAAGGAACCTGACACGGTAAAAACTCGCCCCTTTATATAGCAAACTCAACCGGGGTGAAATTAACAAGTAAATCTGGGGCGCGTGTCGGCTGTTAGGGCAACTCGTAAGTCGGGCAAGTCCATCTGTCGGCACGACCCTTGCAATCGCCGAAATTCCACTGCCCGATATGGGCGCATTCATAGCACCGGTTGGGTTGCTTTCCGATACGTCATGAAAACAAAGCAGTTTAAACTGCGGCTGATGAGTAAAACATCATTGGCCTAAGAATAAGCTCTCGGCCTCAGATGGTATTACCCATCACGGTTAATAAAGCTAAAGCGGTGACCCCTAAAACATAAGAGTCAGCGCATGTGGCGCATGCACTGACTCGGGCCTTATTACAGTCTGAATTGTCCATAATACTTGAAATGTTCAACTTGCATGAAAGTAAATGCACCCTATACTAGGAATTTAAAATACAGCTCGGGATGCCTCCCGACAAACGCTGAACTTTGTGTCGCCAGCTCGACCAGTGTAGGATCATCTTGTTCAGCACTCGACTGTACCCATATCTTGCAGGTTGATCTCTACTCTCCTGACAAAAGCTTCATCCTCATAGAACCTTTTCACCCTGTGCCCATTCACTTGAAAGACTTTGGTCAGATCATCCTTGTCGTAGAGATCCATCATTCCTGATGGGTATATCTTTGACACAGTGAACGCCCTGACCATCTCGTTTGTAACTTCCCAGGGAAAAGACGAATAGAGGACTTGAATAACAAGACTTTATCCCCTTCGCTTACATCTTTTCTCCTGAGGTGGGCATCATGCCACAATTTTGTCCTCTATTTGTAGATTTTTGCATTTTCGTAGGCGTTCATTCTCAGCTCTTTGAGCTCTTAAAGCTGCAAAAACCTCTTTTCCCCTGCTTTGTCGAGGTCCATATTTAGAAACTTGATTGCCCAAAGGGCCTTGTGTTCCAATTCCAAAGGCAGATAGCAGGACTTTCCGTAGATAAGCCTGTAGGGGGTGGTTCCAATGGGTGTTTTGTAAGCAGTACGGTAGGCCCAAAGTGCGTCGTCAAGCTTCATAGACCAGTCTTTCCTCGTTTGGATGACAGTTTTCTCCAAGATCTACTTGATTTGTCTGTTGGAAACCTCTACCTGCCCTGACGTATGTGGGTGGTAGGGTGTAGCGATCTTGTGCTTCACTCCGTACTTGCGCAGGAGTGCTTCAAACTGTTTCTCTCCAAAGTGCGACCCTCCGTCGCTTATAACAGTGTGTGGTACACCGAAACGAGGAAAGATGGTCTTTTTGAATAGCTTGATTATTGACTTGGCGTCGCACGTTTGGGTGGCTACGGCTTCTACCCACTTCGATACATAGTTCACCACCACGAGTATGTATTGATACCCCCGGGATGGGGGAAACGGTCCCATGTAGTCGATCCCCCACACGTCAAATATTTCTACTTCGATCCAGCTCGTCATTGGCATTTCATTCCTCCGCCCTATGTTCCTTGTAAACTGGCACTCTTTGCAAACTTTTACAAATTGTGCATCATCTTTAAATAAGGAGGGCCAGTAGAATCCTGACTGTAGCACTTTTGCAGCTGTTCTTTCGCTACCCAGGTGTCCACCGTAGGGGGAGGCGTGGCATTCTTTCAGGATGTCCGCAGTTTCTTTCTCTGGGATGCACCTCCTGTATAAGTTGTCAGCGCATCTTCTGAACATGAGAGGATCATCCCAGTGGTAGTTTTTAGCATCCGTGAATAGCTTCTTTTTCTGATTGTACGTGATGTCAGGAGGTAGTTCTCCGCAAGCAAGATAATTGCAGATGTCTACAAACCAGGGTAAGCTTTCTTCTTGAGCTTCGGCCAACATAAGAGTCTCGTTGGCATAGTTGTCGTTGATTGGTGGTCCTCCCTGTCTCTCAGCCACGATCCTTGATAGGTGGTCGGTGACTACATTTTCCGCTCCCTTCTTGTCGATAATTTTGTGGTCAAACTCTTGGAGCAACAAGGCCCACCTCAACAGTCTGGGCTTTGCGTCTTTCTTTTGCATTAAGTATTTTATGGCCCCGTGATCTGTGTATACCTTGACCTTTGCTCTGACGAGATACGAGCTGAACTTATCGAACGCGAAGATGATCGCGAGCATCTCCTTTTCAGTTGTTGTGTAGTTTACCTGAGCCTCGTCCAACGTGCGACTAGCATAGCAAATCACATGGTGCTTTTTATCTTTCTTTTGCCCCAGGACTGCTCCAACTGCGTAGTCGCTAGCGTCGCACATCATCTCAAAAGGTAAACCCCATTCTGGCGCTTAAAGGATAGGTGGTGATATTAAAGCATTTTTCAGGGCCTGAAAAGCACTGAGACAATCGTTAGAGAAAACAAATTCAGCATCTTTTACCAGAAGATTGGACAGCGGTTTGGAAATCTTTGAGAAGTCCTTGATGAATCTTCAGTAATATCCGACGTGCCCGAGGAAGCTTCTCACTCCCATCATAGATTTCGGTGGAGGAAGCTTAGATATTGCTTCAACTTTGCTTACGTCCACCTCAATCCCACACCTTGAGATCTTATGCCCCAGAACAATGCCCTCCCTCACCATGAAATGGCACTTTTCCCAGTTCAGGACCAGGCCGCTCTCCTCGCACCTTTGAAGGACCAATGACAGATTCTTCAGACAGCTATAGAAGTCCTTCCCATAGACTGAAAAGTCGTCCATGAAAACTTCTACGATATCTTCTAGAAAATCTGAGAACATCGATATCATACATATTTGAAAGGTGGCGGGGGCGTTGCAGAGTCCGAAGGGCATCCTTCTGAAAGCATAAGTGTTGTAGAGGCAGGTGAATGTTGTTTTCTCCTGATCGTCGGGCAAGATGGGTACCTGGTAAAATCCTGAAAAACCATCAAGGAAACAAAAGAAATTGTGATGCACTAATCTTTCAAGAACTTGGTCAATAAAAGGTAGCAGAAAATGATCTTTTTTGGTAGCCTGATTTAGCTTTCGGTAATTGATGCACATCCTCCATCCGGTGACGGTCCTAACTGCCACCTCATCGCCCTTCTCACCCTTAACCACTGTCATCCCGCCCTTTTTGGGTACTACATGGATCAGACTCACCCAATTGCTATCGTTGATTGGCTAAATGATCCCCGCATCCTTAAGCTTTATTACCTCTTTCTTGACGACTTCCTTGAGCATCTGGTTTAGCTTCCTCTGGGGTTGAGCCATAGGCTTGGCAGATTCATCTAAGTTGATGTGATGCATGCACAAGGCGGGGATAAGGCCTTTGATATCATCTACTGAATATCCTATAGCCCCCATGTGGAGCCTTAACTCTTCAAGGAGTCGATCTAGCTAATTGCTTGAAAGATTGGCATTTACGATGACAGGGTTTCTCTGCTCTTCATCCAAGAACTCGTACTTCAGGCCTTCAGGCAACGCTTTTAACTCAGGCTTTGGTCTGGGTGCCTTCTCTTGAGGCTCCCCCTTGAGAGAGGCGTACTTCACAGACTCCACCACCTTATCCTCTTCTTGCAAGTCTTCGTCAGAAAGGTCGAAAAGGTTGAGATACCTCGTGACTTCAGGATCTTCGAGATCGGGATCCTGACAGCTTATAGCCCTCGCGAGGGGGTCTACTGTCCGGATATCCTCCTCTATTACCTCGCAGAATTCATTATAGCTATCTGTCAAGCATGCTGATTCAGACAGGGAAGGACTCCTCATGATCTCCTTCAACTTGAAGTCCATATGGTCGTTTCTGACCCTCAAAGTGATCATCCCCTCGGAGACATCAATCAACACTCTTCCTGTTGCCAAGAAAGGACGTCCAAAGATGATCGGGAAGTGGGGGTCTTCAGCTGTGTCGATGACGACTATGTCGCAGGGAATAAAGAAATCGCCAACCCTGATCGGCACATCTTCGACAATGTCGATGGGTCTTTTAAAGGTGTGGTCCGCTAGTTCAATCCTCATGGTGGTTCGAACCATGTCGGTTAAACCCACCCTTTGCGCGAAACTTAGGGGCATGAGGCTGATGCTTGCCCCCAAGTCGGCTAGACCCTTTTGCTCGACATTGTCCCCGATGGCGAATGGGATTGTGAAGGCTCCGGGGTCCCTTCTCTTATCTGGCAAGTCAGGCTTCACGAAGGCAGAAGAAGTAGAAGCTAGGTGCACTATCTCAACCCTTCCTCCCCTTCTTTTCTTTGTGATAAGGTCCTTGAGGAACTTGGCGTATGTCGGCATCTCCTCCAATGTGTCAAGGAAGGGCACTTCGAGATGCAGCTTCCTGATCGACTCCATGAACTTCTCATGATGCTTTTTCAGATTTGCCTTTATCAACTTATATGGGAACAAAATCCTAGGAGCGTAAGCATTCCTTCCGCCAGGTAGCACTTCAGGGAACCTTTGTGTAGAGTCTCGAACGTCTGCTTGTCTTCCTTCCTCCTCTTCTAGAGTTGCACCCTCATGCCTTGGCTCAGGCTCAGGCCTGGATTCATCAGGGCGCTCCAGCGTTCTTCTAGACCTTAGTACTGCCATTCTGGCAGTTTTAGGGTATGGGAGTGCTTTTCCTGCAGGATCCTTCATCAGAGCAGTCATCCGGGTCAGCCGCTGATCGGCCTCACGCTGGCGCATCTGCAAGCTTGCCATCTGGCGTTGCATGGAATTCAGAGCTCCAGGGCTAGGAAGCGCACCTTGCACCAGTTGGATGATGATGGTGTCCTGTCTTTTTATGTAGGTGGAAAGCTGAGCAACCAAGTTAGGCTGGCTCGACCTCTCGCCTTGGCCCTAACATTCACCCTCAGAAAGAGACTGCTCACAACGAGACATGGTATCAAAGCTCAATGGAACATGTCAGAGTTCTTCAGAGTTCCTGAAATGGCATGAAAAATCAAGTTTAGAAAATTGAATTTGTACTTTTAGGAAAAGAATAACAATAAGAAAAAGAAAAAGAGTGTTGTCAAGCTTATTTCTAAGCTTGAGGCATGGGAGTGTAGTTAGTGGATTCAGATTCATCAACAGTGCCGTCTTCTTCGTCCCCGGCAGCGGTGCCAAATAATTGACCGGCCTAAATCGCGCATTAAAAAATGGAGGCGGATTTGAAGTTAGTCGGACTTTTACATTTATAACATGAATCCTTCTAGGCCCCCGCAACTTTATTTACGGGATCGAAGTAGATATACGGGGTCAAACACAGGGATAAGGGTGGTAGTGTTGAGAACCCAGAATTGACACGCTACTCTCCGACAGGTGTAAAGAGATAATAAATTCCCAAAAGGGAAACAACAAGATGTCACAAAAAAAACAAAGAAAACTATCTCCAACTGGAGCTACAAGAAAGATTTAAGGTTTTAGTCATTTAGTAGTTTTTAGGGGTTTTCATGCAACAGAAACAGAAAGATAAAACTAGAGCTAGAGCAAGGTACAAAGGATAAGACTTCAGTAAAACAAGCGGTAGCAGTAACATCCTGCACCCCTCCTCTCAGAGCGGGTACCTATAACCAAGCATCAACACCCCTCTCGAGGTTGCTGGACTTAAGTTAGAGTGGAATGTTACTGAAACAACTCCATTCCAGGCACTCTCGTACTCCAGAATCGGACCAAACACTAGAGCCAGAACACAACTCTCGAAGTTGTTGCGACGGGAAAACACGATTCGGTAGCTAAGCAAAACGTGATCCAAACATGCAAGCTAGAGTTCAGATATCAAACATAGTAGTCATCCAACATTTTGCACCATGCATAGAGCAGCAAGTAATTAAGCTTTTACATTCCCATAAACATTAAAGGTCTTAATACATTGCATAAGTAAGGAATTAAATAACAGAATTAAAGATAGATGTCGCCTTCTTGATGTAGAAGGACGACAGGCTACTGCGGCTCTCCAGCCCGATACCGGTCAGGGGCCTAGCCCGATACAGCAGTGTCGGGCGACACACACTCTCGGGTGGCACACTATGACGCTTGACTGTATCACTTAAGGACCCTATCTGATACGCTCATATCGGGCGGCGCACCCTCTCGAGCGGCACGCATGACGGGCGAAACGTATCGGGTTTGATATCGTGTCGGGCATGGAGTGACGCGTTCTACTGTCGGGCACTTATGTCGCTCGTCTACGTTGGCCGATGTCGGCCCGCAGTGTCGCCCGGTACGGTCCTAAGTGAACCATCCCCTCCCTCTCGGGATGAGGAAGATCTCACCTAGAGTTTCTCGGCACGAGCACTGGGGCACGATACTCTTGCTCTCGCAGTTTTCCTCCGAAGATCGCTCAAAGTTCCCAACTGTCCGAACTGTCTTTTCGGCTTCCTGTAGCTGCTATTTATAGGCAGCGGTTGGGGGAAGTTATGGTGCTCGAAGTGCCACGTGTCCTCCTTATTCGCGGGTCGATGGGCGACCGATACTGGTATCGCTCGGCATAGGGGTCTCAGCTATCAGTCACGTGACGGGCGGCGCCTGTCGGTGGGTGGCTGTGTCGCGCGACAAGCTTGGGTTGTCGTGACGAATTTGGCTCCCTGTCGCGGGTAGAAGACGTGTCATCTGTCAGTTTCTTCTTGCATGACATCCCCTTGTCGTGTGTCATTGTGTCGCTCCACCCTATCGGACAGAGGTCGTATCAAGCGTCAGGAAGGCCGATGCAGACTTGAACTTATTTGTGGGCCGAGACGGCCTTATCGTACCAAAATGAGGAAAAACTCTGCAAAAGATGGAAATATTGTATTAAGAGCGTTGCTTGGCCAATTATTGCAAAAGTACTTATAAAAGAGAGGAAAATAGCAGAAAAGAGCAGTTTTGATAACAGAATAAAGGGCAAAAACATCACAAAAATTGGTGTTATCAAGTATATAAAGCATATCAAGGCATGCATATGAACAACACATAATGTAATTCTAGCAAAGATCAAGGTAAGATAAAGTGTTGTAGAAAAATAATAAATCACAATTTTGACCCTCAAGAGGACAAAATTCACCCAAAAATCTTCAGGGCTCATGGAAAAGCAATGAGTCTTGCTCAGAAGGCTATTTCTGCATAAAAAATACTAGTCTTGCATCAAAATCTGACACTAGAGCAAAATCTGCATAAAATCCTAGGATGCTCCAATTTCTACATATAATGTAACTCTATATATCCTACATCACAATGCTACACAAGAAAATCAAGATAGGAGATATGAAATTCAAGGAACAAGTTTAAGCAAGCCTGAAACAAGTTTGAGCAAGCGTGAAACGAGATGCAAGCATAGCATATAGTTGAATACCACTTGATGGAAAGATAAACAAGGCAAGAACTACATGTATATGAGCTACTAGTAGATATTATCATAAGTTAGGACTACTAGTAGGATCTAGATCATAGAAAGAGATGCACAAGTTAAAGAGCAAGCTATGAGTAGATGTAGAGAAATATTCATACAAAGGAATGAGCAAGTCAAGAAGCATGAATGGATATTACTCACTAGAATATATGCATCTTTATCAAAAGATGAATATCACTAAGAACCTCAAGGTAGTATCAAAATAAGATATACAACCATATATATCTAGCAAGTTTGATCACAACGGAAGTAATTTAAGACACAATCAAGATATCCAAAGAGATCATCATCAAAACCTACATAAGAACTCAAGACAAGAAATTACAAGATGTAGGAATACCACTAGTGGGATATTAAATTATAGAAATTAGAAAGATAGAGTTGTAAGCGAGATAGCAAATTTAAAGCATGGAAATATGCACATATAAAGGTACCAAGAGAGTGCCAAAGAATAAGGCCATTGATTGAAAAAATGTAGTTGAGAGGGAAATTCTCATTTCAAAAAGCCAACTGTGTATTCTGTGCACAGTGCTATTGGTCGAGTTTCTGGGTTGAACTTCTCAACTGACAACAACTGTTGGCAACACCCATTGGTGCCTATCGATCAAGTTTCTATCAGGACAAACTTGAACGAACATGTTGTCAAAAAGCACATATATTTATAAAAACATATCTAGAGGCATGATACAAATATAGACCATATCCAAGCATGTATAGGCAAGTTAGTAATGCACTATGAAAGTATTAAAAGCAGTATCTGAGCAAGAAAGTGATGAGAAACACAATATACCAATTGTGACTCAAAAACCACATGCATGGTGCACACTAACTTGGCAAAGAAACACTATGATTAGATATGAGCAAGAATAACATTACCTCTATGCTTACCATTGCTTTTGTACCTATTTCCACATCATACACATCTTACCTTTCTTCCTTTATGTGGATTCAGAAGTCAATTCACAATTCAATAGCTCATGTCAATCCTTTAGAAAGACACCTACAAGAAGAAAGATGAAATGGTCCCCAATCATGTTTTTGGGTCCGGAGGGGTTAGCTTAACAACCCAAGTCCTATTACTCTTGGGTGCTTTCTTGAAAGGACAATAAGTAGAATAATGACCAATTTCATTGCAATACTTACATGATTTCCTAGCTTTAGAACTAAAGGATTCTTCATTGAAAATTGAAGGTCCTTTGTCATTGTTGTTCCTTTGGCTCAAATAAAGTCCAACACCATCTCTACCCATTTTTTCAGTAGTGTGATCTATGATTTGATTAAGATTCTTTTTATCATCTAAGAGTCTTTGCATAGAAGATCTCAAACTATGAATATCATGCATAAGAGAAGAAATAGTAGAATACAAAAGATTGATATTATCTCTAGCATGCAAAAGATCATTTTCTAGGCAAAGAGCTTTTGTTATATAAGAATCTCTATCAATATGAGGAGTAGCAACACAATTCACTCTACTAGTAGAACTAGAATAAGATTCAGGAACATTGATTTTAGCAAGCAAGGAAACATTTTCATTTTCAAACAAAGCAATCCTAGAACGATAGACCCTATTTTTAGATTCAAAACCTTGCAAATCCAAGTCCTCATTCTTGTTTTTAGTTTTAAGAACATCTATATCATTCATTAGAGAGTCCAAAATGTTACTATGCTCTACATTAGAACTATGCACAAGAGATTGAGCTTCTAGAAATCTAGTCTTGTCAACCAAATTAGCATTTTCAAGATTAAGAGAATCTACTTGACTAAGACAAGCATTTTTATCATCAAACAAGCAAGTTTTAGCATGTTCAAGATCATCTATTTCTACATGAAAATTATCAACAATTCTAGTATGCCTTTTCCTTTTTTTATAAGACTTAAGAGAGGTACGAGTATCATGAATAATAGCAATTAAAGATTATTTATCTAAAGAGTTTAGATTTACCTCATTTGAGTCTTCATTTGTTGAAGACATGAGAGAAAAATGGCCTTCTTCTTCATCACTACAGCTTGAGCTAGATCCTCCACTTGATTCTTCACTTGAGCTTTAGTTGGAGGAGTCACTTGAGCTTGATTTGGAGGAGTCACTTGAGATTTTGTGCCATCACTACTACAGAACAGGCCTTTAGCGTCGGTTAATTAAGGGCTTTAGTGTCGATTTCCAAGCAACACCCAAGTGGGCGCCGCTAAAGCTGGACCCATTCGGCGTCGGTTCCCAACCGACGCCAAAACGCTTCCCGCCACCGAAAATGCGCCAGTAAAGGGACTATAGGCATCAATTTTTTAAGAAAACCGACACTATAGAATGGTTACAGACGTTGGTTATTAAAAGAACCGACGTCAAAACGTTTCCCGCCACCGAAAACATGCCAGCAAAGGGACTATAGGCGTCAATTTTTTAAGAAAACTGACACTATAGAATGGTTACAGACGTCGGTTATTAAAAGAACTGACGTCAAAACGCTTCCCGCCACTGAAAATCACGCCAGCAAAGGGCCTATAGGTGTCGACTTTGAAAGATAACTGACGCCATATCAGTTAAACCGATGTTGGTTTTGTGTTAATAACTGATGTCATATCCCCTGCCACCATGGTCATGCTTCCCAGCACAACCGTGGTTTCTGGCCACGTAGACATTAGTTTTTTGTCAAAAACTGCCTCCGTATAACTTTGGTGTCGATTTTGTTCAAATAACTGACGCCTATGTTATGATTTTTTTTCTTATCAGTTTGCAAGCCTATTGTATGGCTGGTCAGCAGGATGAGAACTTGCAGTTCAGTTATGAACTGTAGGTTTATGACATCCATTGATATCATCCAACAACAGGCCACAAACCTGCAAAATTAACAAGATGGACAATATTATATATATGTGATTCACATACATGTATAAGAACATTTAATTCATATTATTTTTTCATCATACACATGTAGAAACCAGTAGCAACCTGTAGTTCCATTCATTTAATCTCTTTTCACATTCAGACACATGTAGAAACATTTATGTATTGATCATATTCACACACATATGAAAATTCATAAAAATTTATTCACATTCACACAAAAATAATTATAAGAACAAAGTTATTCTTTATTCATCATTGTCATCATTGTTAATAAAATTATATTTAAAAATTCCCACTCTTTGTAGGGCTTTTGCCCATTCTTCTCTTATAGCATCTAATTCATCTCTCGTATAGGGAGCATGTACATCGAAACGCTTTCCACCTGTGCTGAAGTCAGTGGTTTTAAAGACCTACAAAGAGAATGATGTATATTTATAATTAATAATATATAATAAGATTGATATATTTCATATTTTCTAATGAGACTATTTATAATACTTGTTGTTCTTATCGATTTCTATTATGGCATGTTTGATGATTAGGTCCATAAATCGCATCACATAGTAGGCACATGCCCAGCCGTTGTCTTGTATAGCAC